>OX451738.1:1469809605-1470409605 GCA_948472305.1 Vicia faba | reverse complement strand
GAACAACGGTAATACCAACGTTAGTGAAATTGTCTCGTCAACTGTTGGCTCGATACCAACATTAACAGCAACCCAAACGGGACCAATACTTTTGTATGCAGGTCCCAGAGGTCCAACAGGAACACCCCCACTATTGTACCCCAAAAATTTTCCTCTCATTTTATCAAGATTTTCCTCACAAGACTTCTTGGACTCAAGACCAGATTAGGGTTTGCCCAGCTCAAGACATCTCCTTGCACTGATGACCTGAAATTAGGGTTTGATTTTGCACAAGGATTTTTGGACTTCCAATGCCTCATGTGACTTTCATACTTCATGTTGGACTCCTAGATTGCTCATACCAAGTTTCAAGTCTTGAATCAAATTTTTGCCCAATCAATTGGACAATTGACCTAAAAAATCAGCTGTATTGTGGAAAAAGTCAACTGTGGCCAATTTACAGTCAAAACTCATAATTTTTTATCCACATCAACATTATAGACTCATATGAACGATTTGATCAAGTTTGGACCACAACTCCTCAAGAAATTTGATCAGATCATCAAAAGGGCAAAATGGTCATTTTTAGGGTTTTGATTGTAGAAGGGCAATTTCTGATTTTTAACCTAGCCAATGGAAAATTGGGTTCAAGAATGGTTTCAAGGACTCAATGGCATCATCTTGACCTAATCACAAGGTTCAAAAGATCTCAAATGCATTGAATTGATAAATGATTTTTCCAGTCAACTGATCAAAAATCAATTGTACACTGAAAAGTCATACTTTGACTTTTTGGTCAAAATCAAGTACCAAGGGTCATTTTTCATCAAGATGTGTCAAAACATGAAACTTTTTCACCAAGAAACCTAATTTTGGAAATTAGGGTTTAAGATTGAAAAATTTCATAACTTAGAAATTTTCTAAGTTATGCAAATTTCTTATTTTTTCCCAACTTTTCCCAACTTTTTCACCATGATGCAATTGGAATAAAAGAAAACTTCCAACATGAAAGTTGTATTCCTCCACAAAATCTAAAACTTTTATTCACAAAGTTTTCCCAAAGGATGCTTGGATCTCAAGTTATGATTTTGGGAATAAGGGTCCATGAAACTTTTAACTTAGTGAAATTTTGCCCTAGTTTAGGCAGGATTTTGACCTATCTTCATGGCAAATTTTCACATAGTTCCAAGTGGAATATAAAAATTCATTTCAAAGATAGATTATAGAGCATGTTACAAGCTTTCTAAAATGTCCAAGAACTCTCCAAGATCATTTGCGGTTAGGGAGAATTGAATGTTTGAAAATGGCAAATTATCACTTTTGTCCAAGGCATTTTTCATATTGGTTCAAGTTGCAAATCAGTTTGGATCATGCTTGTACTTACATTACAGGTTCTAATCCTTTTTACACTCCAAAATTGAATGCAAATATATTGGACAATGGAATTATTCTGAGCTTTGGAGCATTATACAAGGGTTTAATCCAAAAATGGCAAAAAGGTTACAATGTTACTTTGATAAAGTTAGCTTTTAGCAATTTTGTTTATCGTGAGCATTGGACCCAATCTCTTGCAGCAAACAAAGTCCATGAATATCAGGAAATTGGTACCAACTATGTGCAGGCCTTGAGCTAGCAAGTACAACCTTTGAGCTTTGTCAATTCAACTTTTGCTTCAAAAGCAAGTAAGCTTGCAAAAAGTCCACAACTTTAAAATCTGATAAGAGCAAGTCTTGGACTCAGTTCAAACAACCTCAGCATATTGTCTCAAGCCAAAAACACGAGTTGCCAACTTCAAAAACCCTCCAAAATACCAAAACACCAAGTTCCTGCCCAAACCGGGCATCATCTGTAGAACCACTTCCAAAACAAATTTGCCTCGTGCGTTTTTCTTGAAACCACTTCAAACACATTCAATACAACACACCTAAACTGTCCAGGCCCTTACTTTGCAACTGTAACTTCATTTTCACACTTCACCATTTTCATTTTGAAGCTTTGCAGGTTGAGTTCTACAAGGAGTTTCAGACCATTTCAAAGCAAGCTAAGCATTGGGAAAGGTTGAGGGAACATCAAGCAAGCTCAAAAGAACTTCAGGCCTCACTCAAAGTTGCTGCATTGCCATAGCCAAACTTGACTGAAACAGGTATTTGTCAAGATTCTAACTCCTTATTTAGGCATCATTAAGCTTAGGTTTTTGAAGAAAAAATGTAGTCCTTAAGTTCCTTGAGCTGTACATATGAGTAGATTTCATTTATATTAACTGAGCTAGGAGAATTTGGATGATGAACATGCTGAAAATTTTAGGTCAGAAATTAGGGGTGACAAATTTCTCTCTGGTCTTTGAGAGTTAGGTCATGTTTTTTATATCATTAGAATCGTGGTTTAAAGCTCTATAAATTTCATGTTGTAAATTTTTGATTTCATGCAAGCAATAGAGAGAACAGGTTTGAACTGAACAGGGCGCGCGCGTTTAGTCATTCGTTCAAAGGACAGGGACGAAGTGGAGCTTGGGCCTGGGCCTTGTTGTTCCTACTTTTGACATCCCCTGCTTACTTTTTGCACCCCCTTGGCCCATTTCTTTTATTTTTCATATTTTCTTGCATATTTCACATTTTTGACTTTTATTTATTTTTCCTAAACATTAAAAATCATAAAAATATTTTCTTTATTTTTTTGCATTTTTATTTTATTATTTTTATTATTTTTTGGCATAAAAATAGTTTAATAATAATAATATACTTATATTTTCTTAAATAAAACTTGTAAATAATATAAAAAATATTATACATTTTTATTTTTATTATTTATACACTTAAATTAATATTTTCATACAATATTTAATTTTTAACATCTTTGTATATATTATTATTATTTTTCTTAAACAAAAATAATGAATAAATAAATAATATAAAGCATATTTTCTTTTAAAAACCAAAATTAGGGTTTTCACCCTTTCCAAAAATAATCATTTTTATTTTCTTATTTTTTAGACATAAATAAATTTATTTTACATACATAAAATAAATACAAAAACATTTTTTGCATACTTACATTTATTTGCATATTTAAATATTTGCTTATTTATTTATTTGTACAAATAAATTCATATGGTTGTAATAGTAAATTAGGGTTTTATTTTGTGCAAATACCCCCTATTCAAACTTGTATCCCCCTCCCCATAATATTGTTGTAATAGCTTAGATTTACATTACGCAATTTATCGTATTATATGCATGATAGTAAGATTAGGGTTTTGTATGCAAAGACCAAAAATCAAAACAAATAGCATGACTAAAACACAAGAAAAAAATGCATGAAAAATGATAACATAATGCACACAAGCACCCCTAGGGTTTCATCCACTTTGTTGCCTTAAAATGGCCATGGTATGCATGCTAGGTATCTTGGCAAAATCAATCAAAATAAAAAGATCATAGTCCCTCAATGACGCTATCTTGGTTGCCTAAACAAAAATGATCTAGTCCCTCAAAAACTTGCTAAGATACTTGGCACCATTGCTATCATGGTCATACGATGAACCACGTCCGTCCCGTTAAATATCCAAAGATAGGGTTGTTTACCAAATGCAATGGTAAAACAACAATGTCAAAGGAATAAAAATGTGTAGGAAAGACTTTTGAGTAGGGTAGGCGGCTCCTAGTTACTTGATTTATTTGCAAACCATCCTTGCTATTTTCAAACACTCACACAATTTTAAAATAATTTCCAAACAAACTTTCAAACATTGAAACATTTTTTCAAAAGACAAACACTTTTGTATACATTCAAACAAGAATCATTACAAAGGTTGCCTAAACAAAGGCCTCTTTTCAAAATACTTTCAAAACCACACACAAAAGCACCATTTCAAACAATTGAAAAGCAAAAGCAAGTGATCTAAAACAAGTAACTAAGAGCCCATGGAAAACCATGGATGAAAAGGGTGCTAACACCTTCCCTTTTCATAATCTACCCGCCGAACCCAAAAACAATCTCAAAGGTCTTTCTCGTGCTTTTTTACCTTTCCTTTTGGATAAAATAAAAGTCGGTGGCGACTCTTGCTAAACCGAAACATCTGCGAACAAAAAACGCAAAACCTCAAGTCAGTTCTCCCACCGCATCACAGAACTGGCGACTCTGCTGGGGAGATATTCTAAAAGTGGGGTTACCTTAGGGTTTTAGATCACCTTTACATGCTTATCTTGCTTGACTTGTATGCTTTACACTTTGGTTCTATTGTTTGGGTTTGAATGCTCTACCTGGATTTGGGAAACATTCATAGGTAAATAGCAATACGTTGTGGAAACTGTGCGGGGTATACCGACATGGTTGAAACAATAGCTATATTAGTGCGACATATTTGTGGGTACCGGTAGCCTTTGAGTCAATCAAAGAGAATACGGGGCCGCTGAGTGATGTCATGAAGCACTAATGGACTTTTAGAACCTTTACTTGACCAACTTGGCCTTTTTAGGGGTAGTGAGATGACCGGCTTTGGTGCAGTCCAAAGTTGGTAGATACTCGATACTACACTCATTGAAGGTTGTTTTCTTGGAATATTTCGGTCGCCAATAAAGTGGCTAAACTGAAACAATGAACACAGAAAATAATCCAGTGATGTTGAGCTCCTTAGAACCCAGTTACTATTTCTAGGACAGGTTGAGCCAACTAAACTTCAAGAGGGTACTTACCTATGAAACCCCATGCAAGCCTGAAACTAGGAAATTGTGTGATTTGTTTATACATATATACTTGTGCATAACATCATAACATCATGAAGCATTATATGCATCCACTAACCATTTCAAGGATTTGGATTTTCATCTTTGTTCCTGTTTTGTAGGTAATGGATTCACTTCGCAGGAAAACTATCCAAGTCAACCTTGTAAGAATTCCTCCTCAACTCAAGGAGCTAGCTTCAAGGATTCCTGAGAATTCTCCATTCACCGAGAGGCATGGTCGTCTTCTCTGTTAGAACAAAGTTTGAATCTACTACCCTACATTTAAGTTTTGATGATAACAAAGTGAAAAGATATATTATTTATAATATTCATGTATGAACTATCTGCTGCCTAAAATTATTATGTTCTGACTTGCAGATACTCTGATTGATATAAGCAAAATCACATCTATTCAGCATCAGAATTTGGTTCTTGACACCAGCATCAGAAGTGGCCATATCAGAATGTCAGAATCAGATGATCAACTCACGTATATGCTGAAGCCTGATGAACAAGACTGCGCTCAACACTCTGATAAAGAAACACAATAGTTCATCAGCAGCTAATCAGAGTCAGAATGAGCCAAGCCAGAACTTGCATTAAGTAAGCAACGGTACTGTGCATTAAAAGAAAATTAATTCCAACGGCCTCATTCCAGACAAGATCTGCTCAATAAGGAAAGTTTGTTATTAGCATTGAATCAAGAATATTGCATCCAACGTTCATCATCTCAGTGCTATATAAACAAGACTTTGAAGATTGAAATGGCTAATGCTCTCCAAATCTCTACACGCACAAAAGCTGATCAAAATCTTCTTTCTCTTAGTTTTGCTAAACCACACATTCTGATATTCTATCATTGTTTAGCAATCTAGTTTCTAAGCTTCAATTTGTGTATACATCACAGTTGTGATACAGTTTTGTAGAAAACATTCACACACTTAGTTTTATCTCTTTGTAAGAAAGTGTTTCCTTGACAAACCGGGTTGTGGTTTGGATCAAGAAGGCTTTAGCAGTTGTTAAAGCAGTCTGTAATATTCAGTTGAATATAGTGGATTAAGACCTCGTTGGAGAGAGGCGAAATCACCTTGACGGGTGGACTGGAGTAGTTTGAGATCAAACGAACCAGGATAAAAATATCTTATTAATTGCATTAGATTTCAGTTTTACAATTCAACCCCCCCCTTCTTGTGTTTTTCACCACTTCAATTGGCATCAGAGCGCCTGGTTCTGAGCTAAAACACTTAACCGTGTCAGTACAAGATCCAGCGTCAGAAAAACACAATGGCAGGAAATAATTCTCACATCAGCAATGACAACAATGAGGACAGAGACAGATTCAGCGGCAAACCTCCAGTCTTTGATGGAGAAAACTTTGACTACTGGAAAGACAGAATTGAAAGCTTCTTTCTGGCACATGATGCTGATCTGTGGGATATGGTGACAGATGGATACACGCACCCTGTGAATGCAAGTGGTCAGAAGATTGATAGAAAAACAATGTCTGATCAACAAAAGCGTGACTTCAAGAATCACCACAAGGCCAGAACCATCCTCCTCAGCGCCATCTCCTATACTGAGTATGAAAAGATCTCCAACAGAGACACAGCAAAGAATATTTTTGACTCACTCAGAATGATGCATGAGGGCAACGTTCAGGTCAAAGAAACAAAAGCTCTGGCGCTCATTCAGAAGTATGAGGCGTTCAAAATGGAAGAATCTGAATCCATTGAAACCATGTTCTCTAGATTTCAGATTCTGGTAGCTGGTCTCAAAGTTCTGGATAAAGGATACTCTACTGCTGACCATGTCAAGAAAATCATCAGAAGTTTAACCAAGCAGTGGAGACCTATGGTTACAGCTCTGAAGATAGCTAAAGATCTCAACAAAATCACTCTGGAGGAACTTATCAGCTCCCTCAGAAGTCATGAGATAGATCTAGAAGCTGATGAGCCTCAGAAGCAAGGTAAGCCTTTAGCATTAAAATCTAACAAAAAATTTGAGTCTAAAGTTTTGCAGGCAGTTGAAGAAACATCTGATGGATCCTCATCAGAAGAAGACGAACTCTCCCTCCTCTCCAGAAGAGTAAATCAACTGTGGAAGAAAAGACAAAGGAAGTTCAGGAATCCCAGAAGATCTGATCAGAACGAGTCTTCTTCCAGATACAGAAGGACAAATTCTTCCTCTGGATACAGAAGATCTGAAGGCTCCTCCAGTAGCAAAAAGCCAAACACCAAAGACATCATCTGCTATGAGTGCAATGAGCAAGGACACTATAAGAGTGACTGCCCAAAGCTTCAGAGGGAAAAGCCCAAAAAGAAGTTTGGAAGAGAGAAGAAGAAAAGTCTCATGGCTACATGGGATGACTCTGACTCGTCTGAAGCTGACTCAGAATCAGATGATGAGAGGGCAAACATAGCTCTCATGGCTAACATCTCAGAAGATAGTGAAGCTTCTGAATCAGACTCAGAATCAGATATAGAAGAGGTATTTCCTAACTTTGCTGTTAACTTTACAAAGGCTGAACTTGCTGAAAGCCTTAATGAGATTCTGGAACGTTATCAGCAAATTAGAGCTAAATTTAGAGACCTGAAAAGGAATCTTGAATCTGACTCTAATAAGACTGAGAGTCTCAAATTGGAAAATTCTGAGCTGAGAAATAAGATTTCAAAATTAGAAAACACTTTACAAAACTCTCAGAAGGAACCAATTTCTGAAACTCCCAGCAACGCTGATGAGATCATCAAGGAGTATGATCACAGTTTCCAGAAGTTCCTAGCTAAAAGCATAGATAGAAGCAGAATGGCTTCAATGATCTATGGAGTTAGCAGAAACGGCAGGAAAGGAATAGGATACCAAGGTAAGGTTCCTACACCAAAGAATGTCATGGACTTAACAATTAAACACACTCCTTTAAATTCACATTTTGTGTATGGTCACACACATGATATTAAATACACTAGCAGTAAGGACTCTGTGAAACCAAAATTCAACCAGAGTTTTGGTAAAACTAACAAATCAGAACCCAAGAAAATCTGGGTACCTAAGGATAAAATAATACATGTTGTAGATATCTTTAGCAGCAAGTCAGAAACACCAGTCATGGTACCTGGACTCTGGCTGCTCACGACACATGACGGGAAGAAGGCATATTTTCCAAAGCCTGGAACTTAAGCCTGGAGGCCACGTTGGCTTTGGAGGCAATCAGAGCGGAAAGATAATTGGCTCTGGAACTGTAGGTAATGGAAATCTTCCCTTTATTAATAATGTTCTGCTAGTAGATGGATTGATGCATAATCTGTTATCCATAAGTCAATTAAGTGATAACGGTTATGATATAATCTTTAATCAAAAATCATGTAAAGCTGTTAGTCAGAAAGATGGGACTATCCTGTTTAATGGTAAGAGGAAAAACAACATTTACAAAATCAAACTTTCTGAACTAAAGAGTCAGAATGTAAAATGTCTTCTGTCTATTAACAACGAGCAGTGGATCTGGCACAGAAGATTGGGGCATGTTAGTATGAGAAGAATATATCAGATTAACAAACTCAATCTGGTCAGAGGACTTCCTAATTTGAAGTTCAATTCAGATGCTCTGTGTGAAGCATGTCAGAAAGGCAAATTTGCAAAACCTTCTATTAAATCCAAAAATGTTGTTTCTACCTCTAAGCCATTAGAACTTCTGCACATTGACTTATTTGGACCAGTTAAAACTACTTCAGTCAGTGGCAAGAAGTATGGGTTAGTAATCGTAGATGACTATAGCAGATGGACATGGGTAAAGTTCTTAAGACACAAGGACGAGTCACACTCTGTGTTTGTTACCTTCTATAACCAAGTTCAGAATGAAAAGGATCTTAGAATCGTTAAAGTCAGAAGTGATGATGGTGGAGAATTTGAAAACAAAGATTTTGAGTCATTCTTTAATGACAGAGGCATTCTGCATGATTTCTCTTGTCTTAGAACTCCACAACAAAATGGAGTTGTAGAACGAAAGAACAGAACATTGCAAGAAATGGCCAGAACCATGATCAATGAGACAAACGTTGCTAAGACCTTCTGGGCAGAAGCAATAAACACAGCGTGCTACATTCAGAATAGAATCTCAATAAGACCTATTCTGGAAAAGACTCCATATGAATTGTGGAAGAACAGAAAGCCCAACATTCCATATTTTCATCCATTTGGATGTACTTGCTTTATATTAAATACAAAGGATTATTTGAACAAGTTTGACTCTAAAGCACAGAAGTGTATTATGTTAGGATACTCTGAACGCTCAAGAGGGTACAGAGTATACAATACAGAAACACAGATTGTGGAAGAATCAATCAGTGTTCGTTTTGATGATAAGCTTGACTCTGAAAAGTCAAAGCAGAATGAAGTTTTTGCAGGTATAGAAATTGAATTTACAGGTTCTGAAGACAAGTCATCAGAAGCTCTCAACACAGACATTCCTTCAACGTCTGAAAGGAGCACTGCTAGCAATCCTACAACATCTGCTGATCAACCTCAGAAGAGATTACCCAGAAGCAGCTTGGATCACCCAGAAGAGACTATCCTAGGAAGAAAGGAAGATCCAATCAGAACAAGAGCAAGCTTCAGAAACTCTGAAGAAACTCTTATGGGACTTGTGTCTCTGATTGAACCTTCTTCTATTGATGAAGCACTTCTGGATAATGACTGGATTCTGGCAATGCAAGAAGAGCTGAATCAATTCACCAGAAACGACGTATGGGATCTCGTTCCCAGACCAAAAGGATTCAACGTCATTGGAACAAGATGGGTGTTCAGAAACAAGCTAAATGAACAAGGTGAAGTCATCAGAAACAAGGCACGACTGGTTGCACAAGGTTATAGTCAGCAAGAGGGGATAGACTATACAGAAACCTTTGCCCCAGTCGCCAGGTTAGAATCTATCAGACTTTTAATTTCATTTGCTGTTAATAGAGGCATCACTCTGTATCAGATGGATGTCAAAAGTGTATTCTTAAATGGTTATATAGAAGAAGAAGTTTATGTACACCAACCCCCTGGTTTTGAAAATACAAAACATCCAGAACATGTTTTCAAACTAAAGAAGTCACTGTATGGTCTGAAACAAGCTCCCAGAGCTTGGTATGAAAGGCTAAGTAACTTTCTGTTAGAAAATGAATTCACCAGAGGGAAAGTGGACACTACTCTATTCTGTAAATCAGTTAAGAATGACATCTTAGTCTGTCAAATTTATGTTGATGATATTATTTTTGGCTCTACTAATCCTTCTATTGGAAGAAAATTTGCTAAGTGTATGCAGGCAGAATTTGAGATGAGCCTCATGGGGGAACTGAAATTCTTTCTAGGAATTCAGATCAATCAAACTCCAGAGGTAACTTACATTCATCAGAGCAAATACATCAGAGATCTTCTGAAGAAATTTGACCTCTCAGAATGTAAGCCATCAAAGATTCCAATGCATCCCACGTGCATTCTGGAAAGAGAAGAGGTAAGCAAAAATGTAGAACAGAAAGTCTACAGAGGTATGATTGGTTCTCTCCTCTATCTGACTGCTTCAAGACCTGACATATTATTCAGTGTTTGTATCTGTGCTAGATTCCAATCAGATCCTAGAGAATCTCACTTAACAGCTGTTAAGCGAATTTTCAAGTATCTGAAAGGTACTACTAATCTGGGTTTGTTTTATAGAAACTCTAGTGATTACAGCTTAGTAGGCTACTGCGATGCTGATTTCGCTGGAGACAGAGTGGAACGTAAAAGTACTTCTGGAAGCTGCCAGTTTCTGGGAGAAAATCTGATCTCTTGGTCCAGCAAAAGGCAATCAACAATTGCACTATCAACAACAGAAGCTGAGTACATAGCAGCAGCAGGATGTAGCACACAAATGCTCTGGATGAAAAGTCAGCTTGAAGACTTCCAGATTTTTGAGAGTAACATTCCTATACTTTGTGATAATACTTCTGCTATTTGCTTAAGTAAGAATCCCATTTTACATTCTAGAGCTAAGCATATAGAAATAAAACATCACTTCATTAGGGACTATATTCAGAAAGGTATTTTGAACTTAAAATTTATAGATACAGACCATCAATGGGCTGATATCTTTACTAAACCCCTTTCAGAAGATAGGTTTAATTTCATTCTGAAACATCTCAGCATGAAAATTTGTCCAGAGTGAAAATGTTTTAATTCCATATATTTACCTTCAGAATGTAATTGTTTTACTGTGAACTTCTGATCAATCTTCTTTCAGAAAGATAGAACATGCAGATTGTATCAGATGCAAGTCTAAAGATCTGAGAGTCTAAGCTCAAAGACAGACGTGCTGATCACTACATCAAACAAGTGTCATCCAATCATCAGCATATTTCTGAAGCAGAACGCGTGCACGCTTCTGAGAAGGCAAAGCGCTGATTGGGTGCATTGAGACACATGTCTGGTAACCGTTTTTAAGTATCTTTCTCAAATCCCCCAAAATCAGCAAGCATTTAATGAAAAGTAATCATGCTTTTAAAATGCAATCATGATTTTTCTCTTTCTTAAAAAACGTTTATCTTTTCAAAATATTTTGAAAATCTATTTAAACACATTAATCTCTCATTCTCATTCTTTACGTTTTCTCACTAATACTCAAGCATTTTCTGCATATTTCTATGTTCATCTCTTAACCTTTTTCTCAGTTCTTCTCAAAACCCTTTAGTGTGTGAACATGGCAACCTCCAGCAGTGCTTCTGCAGGTCCTCAAAAGAAAGCATCATCTGAGCAATATCAAGTGCCATTCAGAACTCTCCTCACTCCTGTGAAGAATCTTGAAGTGCTTTCTGAATTAATCATTGATTTTGGAAGCATGAAGGAGAACGATTTTGACCTAACTGAAGAAGTTAGGGCACAGAAGTGGGAAAGGTATTTTGACAGGTTGGTTGGACCAACATTCCCTATGCTAGTCAAGGAATTCTGGATTCACGCCAAGGCCTCAACACATCTAGTCACCTCCTTTGTTATGGGGAAGAAGATTGTGATCACAGAGGATCACATTGCAAGGCTAATCGGTTACAGTGGCGGTGGCGTCCGTTGTGTGGACATGGCTGAAAGATGTGCTGATGTAGGTGTGATAGCTGCAAGGATCTTCACTCATGGGGTGCCCAGCAGCAAGATCAAAGATCTGAAGGATCATTACAGAGTTTGGGCTAAGATAATTCTGGGGTGCTTCAACCACAGGAAACCAACCAGTTCACCTGATTACATAAATGTGGATCAGCAGTTTCTGATCTACTTTATTGATCAGAAGGTAAAAATCAATCTGGCTCATTTTATGTTCAACCACCTCAGAACAAGTGTGAAGGAAACCAGGGAAGAAGAAAGAACCAAGAGGGATTGGATACCCTTTGGAAGGTTGATATCAGATATTCTGACAGAGAATAGGCTGATAGAGCATCTGATAGAAGCTCAAGAGCTAAGCACTATTGAACCAACAGTTGGGAAACCTCTGAATGCAAAGAACTTGAAGAAGATGAAACTGATAGAGAATATTCAAAAGGAACCTAGAGCTACTCCTATTGCTGATATCACCAGCAGAAGAGTGCCTCTGAGTGACTTTCCTTTATTCTCTGAGATAGAATCCAAACCAGAGGTGGTTCTCAGATACTTGGATGCGTGCAAGGCAGATGGTTCAGATCCAAATCTGATTATCAAAGCTCTGCATCAACCTCAGCAAGAAGTGACTCTGAAGAAGACGAAGAAGAGGAAGGCACCATCAGAAGGATCATCCCAGCAGACACCCAGGAAAAGAGGTAATTCATCTACTGCTTCTGTTTTAAATTCTTCTACTATTCCAGCATCTATTCCTCCTCAAACCTCTCATAAAATCTCAATCCCCATCCCTACCATAGATGAAACTGTACCAGAAGAGGACCCTTCTGAGGCATTAAAACTCAGAAGACCCAGAACCAAACATCCCAAACAACCAACAATCTCAACAACATCAGCAATTGACCAAGTGTTGTCTGACATTGATCAACACACCTCTGATCAACCAAACTCTGAACCACAAATTGTCCCTCCTCCACAACCAGAACAACAACAATCTGCCGAAGAACCAGAACAACAACAACAACCACTTTCATCAATTCCAGAAGAACCCCCTATCCCTGAACAATCAGAAATTCCAACTCCTTCTCCTCAACCAGCAATTCCGTCTCCCTCTCCTCAACCAGAAATTAATCCACCATCACCTCAACCAGAGTTTCATCACTCTAAAACTCCTTCTCCTCAACCATCTGAACCTCATTCACCTCAACCATCACCTTTGGCAATCCAGCTGCCAGGTGGAACAACTATCACCTTAGCACAATTGCCATCCTCATCAGAATCTACACCACCAAATACTCCCAAAACACCACCAAGTCCAATCATAATCTCTGATTCTGATACTCCCTCTCCAAAACAAACAGCTGCCAAGAAAACCTCCAAAAACCCCAGCAGGACCTTCATAGATTTAACCAGTCTTGACCGTCTTGCTGATCTGAAACATAAAATTTCCATCCCAAAACCAAAACAACCAGATGTTGGCTCTGGTATTATGAATTTTGAAACAGGTGTGCTGCAATGGATTGCTTCTTTGAAGCAAGTCTGTCCTGGAATGATTGACCCAGCTGCTTCTGATCAGCTCTGGTCACAATTCAGACTTTGGGTACGTGCTGAAGCCCTCAAGTTGCAGGATATCAACTATGAGCAGGCACAACAGAATTTCAGCAAGCTTCTGAATGAAGTTGGAAGTCAACTTCTGAAAGAAGACGTGCTACCTCTGGATAGTGATCCTTGGTCTGAGAAACAACAAGCTTCAAAGGTGCAATCAGAAGAAGACAAGACCATTCAAGCTGAAGAAAGTCAAGCAGAAGATGTTGCTGAAAGCTCTCAGAAGCTTCCTACTTCTGATGCTTCTCAAGCTGCCTTGGACAGGCAGACTCTGGAAGAACTAAGGCTGAATGACATGCGTCTGCAGCAGCGGATGGATGAAAACGACCAGAAGATGAAAGAAAGAATGGATGTGCAGGATAGCAAGATTGACACTGTTGTCAGCATGGTGCATAAGCAGAATGAGACTGCTGAAAAGATCCAAGCCATGCTGGAGAACCTGTTCACACGCTTGCCTCCTCAACCTTAGTCTTTTTTCATTCATGTCCTTTTCATGTTCTCTTTGATTTTCTGATGTACTGTTTGAATATGTTTTTGTACTATTGTCGTGTTTTGATTCTGAACTCTTTTAATATGATTAGTTTTTCTGATCTTAAATTGTTTTAGCACTCACCTACACTTTTTGATTGCTGACAAAAAGGGGGAGAACAAGAATGATATTTTAAACAATAACGGCTAACTAGACAGAAATACAGAAATTCTCAAACATTCTAACTCTATTACTTGAAAATGTTTTTTTCTGTTTTGCTTAAAGTATACAGGTACAAGGAAGCTCCTGGACACTCTGAAGACTAGAAACTCTGATCACTATGAAGCTCTGATCCGCTCTGATACTCTGATCCAAAGCAAAGCTCTGACAAGAAAAGCTCTGAAGCTCTGCTCTGACATAAAGCTTCTGATAGTCAAAGACTCTGATACTCTGATGTTCAAAGAAAGGCAAAAAGATCTGATCCTGAAGAACACTTGTAATCAAAGGGAAGTAATAAACTCAGGGGGAGTATCTCTCAACTCTGATATCTCTTTACTCCTTATCCTTTTTACTTCTTACTCTGATGCATATCTCAGATACCTTTTCACGTTATTTTCATTTAAAAATATCTAGTTTTTGTCATCATCAAAAAGGGGGAGATTGTTAGAACAAAGTTTGAATCTACTACCCTACATTTAAGTTTTGATGATAACAAAGTGAAAAGATATATTATTTATAATATTCATGTATGAACTATCTGTTGCCTAAAATTATTATGTTCTGACTTGCAGATACTCTGATTGATATAAGCAAAATCACATCTATTCAGCATCAGAATTTGGTTCTTGACACCAGCATCAGAAGTGGCCATATCAGAATGTCAAAATCAGATGATCAACTCACGTATATGCTGAAGCCTGATGAACAAGACTGCGCTCAACACTCTGATAAAGAAACACAATAGTTCATCAGCAGCTAAGCAGAGTCAGAATGAGCCAAGCCAGAACTTGCATTAAGTAAGCAACGGTACTGTGCATTGAAAGCAAATTAATTCCAACGGCCTCATTCCAGACAAGATCTGCTCAATAAGGAAAGTTTATTATTAGCATTGAATCAAGAATATTGCATCCAACGTTCATCATCTCAGTGCTATATAAACAAGACTTTGAAGATTGAAATGGCTAATGCTCTCCAAATCTCTACACGCACAAAAGCTAATCAAAATCTTCTTTCTCTTAGTTTTGCTAAACCACACATTCTGATATTCTATCATTGTTTAGCAATCTAGTTTCTAAGCTTCAATTTGTGTATACATCACAGTTGTGATACAGGTTTGTAGAAAACATTCACACACTTAGTTTTATCTCTTTGTAAGAAAGTGTTTCCTTGACAAACCAGGTTGTGGTTTGGATCAAGAAGGCTTTAGCAGTTGTTAAAGCAGTCTGTAATATTCAGTTGAATATAGTGGATTAAGACCTCGTTGGAGAGAGGCGAAATCACCTTGACGGGTGGACTGGAGTAGTTTGAGATCAAACGAACCAGGATAAAAATATCTTGTTCATTGCATTAGATTTCAGTTTTACAATTCAACCCCCCCCCCCCCCCCCCCTTCTTGTGTTTTTCACCACTTCATTCTCAACTTAGTCAACACCAACACTGAGGAGGACATGGTGAAAGTTCTCTTCCAGTTCTTTGACCCCCTACACCACTGCTTCACATTTCCTGATTACCAGTTGGTGCCTACTTTGGAGGAATTTTCTCAACTCTTGAGGATTCTTATTCTCCATCAACTACCTTTCAACGATACAGAAAGAGATCCAAAGCCTGAAGATGTTTCTCAAGCCCTACACTTGCAACCATCTGATATCATAGGCCATTGGGAAATTAGAAGTGGTGTCAAGGGTTTCTTGGAAACGTTCTTGTTTGAGAAGGCCCAAAGTTGCTGGAATTCTCTAGACCTGCAAGCTTTTGAAGAGATTGTAGCTCTTCTCATTTATGGGTTGGTCTTGTTCCCAAACCCTGACCAGCTTATAGATGTCAATGCTGTCAAAATCTTCATGTCTCACAACCCGGTGCCTACATTACTTGGGGATATCCTCCACTCTTTTCACACTCGAACAATGAGGAAAAAAGGTGTTCTCATGTGCTGTACTCCTCTACTGGCAAGATGGTTTATTTCTCATCTTCCCCAATCAGTCTTGAAGAATGAGCAAGGTTTGAGGTGGTCACAACGGTTGATGACCCTTACACATTCAAATATTCATTGGTGTTCTCGATCAAAATAGAATGTTATCATCATTGACCATTGTGGAGAATTCCCTAATGTTCCTCTACTTGGCATTAGGGGAGGCATTACCTACAACCCCTGCTTGGCTCTGAGATAGTTTGGGTATGCCCGAAGGGATGGCCCACATGACATGCTGATTCCAGAATTGGTTTTCGACTTCGACAACGACGATCAAGGACTTCGACAAAGGTTCATCCGAGCTTGGAGAATGCCCAACAAGATGGACAGTAAGACTCTGGGACACAAGAATTCCATCCCCCTTAAGCCTTACCTCAAGTGGGTATGAACCCGCGCCCAAAGTCTTATGATGCCTTACCCCTACATGCTTCCTGTGATTATAGAGCCTGTTATGGAAGGAGAGGTTCCATACACCCTCCTACATCCTGACATGCCAACATCACTTGAAGATTTACAAAGGAGTTGGATACAGCTCAAGGGAGAGCGCGACACTTTCGAAGCCCAATTCTACGCAAGCGAGAAGAAGGTTTTGGAACTCACTCGTCAACTTCACGAAGAGCAGACTCTCGACACCTACATTGCACCAAAGAGGATGCGCAACATCTTTTTACCTTAGAATTTTGTATTATTTCTCCCATGGGGCATTGATGTACTAACAAATTCTATCTTATTAATATGACGCGTGTTCCTTTTTGTTTAAAACAAATTTGAATTTCTGAATCCTTGAATGCATTACATGAATACATATCATTCATCATATGCATAAACATGTCTTCACACCAGGTTTCCTTATCTCTCTGCTATTTATTTCAGCAAGATGGATATTGAGCAGACGGTTAAAGACTTGCAAGCGCAGAATTCACAGTTTCAACAGCTACTTCTGACCTTGGCTAAGGGGCAGAAGAAGCTCAATACCTTGCTAGAAAAGGAAAAAGAGAAAAAGAAAAAGAAAAAGAAGAGAGTTGGTGTGGCTACCTTGGGAAGAAGATTTGAAGGTCAAGCCAGAAGGGTCCTGGATTTCCCCTCAACATCTGATGAAGGGGTAAGAAAGGGTAAAGAGACTACAATGCCATCTGATTCAGAGGAAGAAGAAGAAGAGGAGGATGGAGACTATTCTGAACAGTAGTACCCTCTTGTAGATGACAAATACAAAAACTTAGAAGAGCTCCTAGCAGCTATGGAGGTACAAAGAGTGCCTGGGCTGGACTTTGAAGAGCTAGGGTTGGTCTCTGGAATAGTAATCCCTCCGAAATTCAAAGTACCTCTGTTTGCTAAGTACGATGGGTTGTCTTGTCCCAAGATGCACCTATGATCTTATGTTAGAAAAATTCAACCACATTCTTCTGACAAAGACCTGTGGGTACATTTCTTCCAGGACAGTCTTTCGGGAACACAGTTGGATTGCTTTTACCAGTTAGAGAGGTCTGATGTGCATAATTGGGAAGATTTGGCGGCCGCCTTCTACAGACAATATCAATATAATACAAACTTAGCACCAACCCGTACTCAATTACAGAGTATGGACATGGTCTCAAATGAAGGTTTCAAAGAGTATGCCCAAAAATGGAGAGACTTGGCGGGACGAGTACAACCACCTCTATCTGAAAGAGAGCTTGCGGATATGTTCTTGGGGACTCTGTCAGGTCCTTTCTTTAATCACCTGATTGGAAGTTCGTCCGTGGGGTTCACCGAGTTAATTCAAACTAGTGAGATAGTTGAAGCCGACATAAAAAGCGGGAAAATTCAAAAGGATACATCTTCTTCTGCTGCCATCAAAAAGACTTTTCCAACAAAGAAGGAAGTATCAACTGTCTACTCACAAAGAGTTCAAGGAAGAGTTGAGCGTCGGCCAACGGTGGGGGCCGTAATGATTCAGAAGTCTGCAGCTGATCAGCCTAGAATCAATCAACCAAGAACCAACCAAGCAAGGGTGGAAAGGCCTGCACGACAATTCACCGGGATCAACATGACTCCTGATCAGGTTCTCCCCCATATCTTGAAGTTAAACCTTGCAAGTTTGAAAGAAGCTCCGAAGAATCCGAATATATCTTCTCCTTTATACCATGCAAATGCCAAGTGTGCTTATCATTCAGACAGCCTGGGGCACGACACCCACAATTGTTGGGCCCTCAAAAATAAGATATAGGATTTAATAGACGCTAAAGAAGTTGAATTCGACGCCCCTGAAAAGCCGAATGTAATCTCTGCTCCAATGCAAAAGCATGGCCACAATGCCCATGCTGTTGAAGAAGATCTTTTTGTTGCTACTGTTGATGATTTGATGACTCTGCTACCGATAATCAAGTTGAATTTACTGAAGGATGGGATTTTCCCAGGATGTGATGAAGATTTCTGCCTTTGTTCATCCTTATCGACCGACTGTCCATTGTTGAAGTTAGGCATCCAGCGCCTAATGGATAACCAAGAAATCCTTTTTGAAAAAACTCTTGTTACACCGACTCCTGTCAACGATATTCCAATAATTACCATATCCGCCAATCTTTCCAAGGTCTCCAAAAGACGTGTTAAGATTACATCCGCTCCGAAGACTGTACCTTTAAAGATAACTATGCCCGGGCCCGTCCCGTACAAGTCCGACAAATCAATACCGTGGAACTATGGTGGAGAAATCTACTACCACGGTGTTAAACAAATTGAATCAACTGAAGAGAGTTCTGATGAAGAGACTTTCGACATTGGAAACATTGCTGGAACGAGCAAAATCACCCGCAGTGGAAGAATTTTCTCTCCGGAGATTGCCCCTCTAAAGGCAATCTTCGGACCCTCAGCTGCTCCTAAGGTTACCCCTGTACCGGTCAACATATCTGCGAGAACTCCAA
Organism: Vicia faba; assembly: GCA_948472305.1. Taxonomy (NCBI): domain Eukaryota; kingdom Viridiplantae; phylum Streptophyta; class Magnoliopsida; order Fabales; family Fabaceae; genus Vicia; species Vicia faba. Next base: position 1,470,390,657 of record OX451738.1, on the reverse strand, counting down.
TTATTGAAGAAGTTGTAATTCATGTGGTTGTCCCCTCTGCTACTGCTGATGATAGAGGGAAATGGATCCAAGAAGACCCTATCAGGACGAGGGCTCAGCCATTGGTCATCCCTGAGACCTCTCAAAAAGAAATGGAAGAGATTTTGAAAATAATCAAGAAAAGAGACTATGATGTTGTGGAACAACTAAGGAAAACCCCCTCAAAGATCTCTATGTTGGCCCTGCTGCTTTGTTCAGAGGCTCATGCTAAAGCTTTGATAAGATTCATGAAGACGGCCCACGTTTCACAAGAAACCTCCACGGATCAATTCCAGGAATGTGTAGCTAGCTTAACAACTGACAATGGTCTAGGATTCTCTGATGCATATTTGAAAATCAAAGGGAGAAAACATAATGACGCTTTGCATGTCTCGGTGGAATGCAGAGGGACTACTGTAGCACATGTTCTGGTAGACACTGGTTCTTCGCTAAATGTCTTGCCGAAGAAGGCCTTGGATAGGCTGGATTGTGAAGGTCTAACCCTGAAGCCCAACAATATCATTGTCAGAGCCTTTGATGGTTCTAAGAGGATGGTCCATGGGGAGGTGGATATCCCAATTAAAGTTGGAACTGAAACCTTCAACTCCACATTCTACGTGATGGAGATCCGTCCTTCCTATTCTTGCTTGTTAGGAAGACCCTGGATTCACAATGCTGGAGCCGTCACTTCTACTCTGCATCAAATGCTCAAGTACCCTGTCCAGGGGAAAATTATAACTGTTCACGGCGAAGAGGAATACATGATAAGCCATCTAAATTCTTTCCGCTATGTAGAATTGGATGGTGAATTCATCGAAACCCCCTTTTCAGCATTTTGAAGAGGTAGCTCAGGAGATTGCAGCAACCAAGACAGTGTCTGCTGTACACATGATAACCAGACCTCCGCCTCAGATGTCCTCCCTCAAAGATGCAAAGGCTATGATTGAAGAAGGAGGAAGCACAATCTGGGGGCAGCTTCCTGATTTTCCTTTCAAATCAGACAAATATGGCTTGGGTTTCACTTCGGCTAGTCAAAAGGATGTACGTTGCTCCCATGCTGAAGGGCCACCAATGAAGATCACCCATCATTGAGTCAATGCTTTGGAGGATAGTTAAGAGGAGAGCAACTTGGAAGACTGGATTTTCCCTACTGTTGACGGAGGACTGTGCAACTGGGAGGCAAAAGACTTTGTTCTGATTACTTTCATAAATCAGTAATTTATCTTTCAAACATTTCTGTTGGTTTGTAATAATTCTCAGACAATTCGTACACTTTTAACCTTGTGCCTTACCCGAGGCACATAGGTCCATTTGTAAGGGCTTGATTTTTCATCTTCATATGCCATTTTAATGAATCATGGACGTTTTCACATATAAACTTTTGTGTTCATTGTCTTTCTTTTTACATTTAATTTATTTAAAGGTGGCTATCCCTTACACACACACACACACTCACAAATGCAGGTGCCCTTCCATTCTGGATTCCATGGGTAACAATTATGCTATGGCCTTCAGTGACTCTGAAGATCTGGCCTACCACGCCGAATACGAAGGTGAGGAATATTGCGAGGTGCCAGGAGAATTGGATAGATTGCTACAACAGGAAGAAAGGGCTATTCTACCTCATGAGGAGCTATTAGAGACGATCAACTTGGGTACTGAGGAAGACAAAAAAGAAGTTAGAGTGGGTGCCAACATAGAGCTGAGTGTCAAAGAGCGCTTAATTTAGCTGTTGAATGAATATGTTGAGATCTTCGCCTGGTCATACGAAGACATATCGGGACTCAATACAGACATTGTGGTACACCATTTACCCATAAGAGAAGGCTGTCCACCAGTTAAACAGAAAGTCTGCCGCATGAGGCCCGACATGTCAGAAAAGATCAAAGCCGAAATTATGAAGCAGTTCAATGTTGGATTTCTTGCTGTTACTTCCTATCCATAATGGGTTGCTAACATTGTGCCCGTGCCTAAGAAGGACGGCAAAGTCAGAATGTACGTGGATTACAGAGACTTAAACAGGGCCAGCCCTAAAGATGATTTTCCACTACCACACATTGACATCTTGGTTGACAACACAACTCAGCACAAGGTATTTTCTTTCATGGACGGATTTTCAGGTTACAACCAGATCAAAATGGCACCTGAAGACATGGAGAAAACTACTTTTATTACACAATGGGGTACATTCTGCTACAAAGTGATGCCATTCAGACTGAAGAATGCCGGGGCAACCTATCAACGCGCCATGGTAGCTTTGTTTCATGATATGATACATCATGAGATAGAGGTCTACGAGATGACATGATAGCCCGTTCACAAACTGAAGAAGAACACCTCGACCACTTGCAAAAGCTGTTTGTCAGGTTGAAGGAGTACAAGCTCAAACCGAACCCTAACAAGTGCACTTTCGGAGTCAGGTCTGGTAAATTCTTGGGTTTCATAGTCAGCAACAAAGGCATCGAGGTTGATCCTGCCAAAGTCAAAGCTATACAAGAAATGCCTGCCCCTCGTAATGAGAAGGAGGTCAGAGGTTTCTTGGGACGCCTAAACTACATTGCAAGGTTCATTTCTCACCTAACATATACCTGTGAACCAATCTTCAAGCTGTTGAAGAAAGATCAGGTGTTTAAATGGAATGATGACTGTCAAGTTGCTTTCGATAAAATCAAGGAGTATTTGCTAGAACCTCCTATCTTGATGCCACCCGTCGAAGGAAGACCGCTAATCATGTATCTGACTGTCCTAGAGAATTCAATGGGGTGCGTACTGGGCCAGCATGACGAGTCTGGCCAAAAAGAGCATGCCATTTATTACCTTAGCAAAAAGTTTACCGACTGTGAGACCCGATACTCACTGCTCGAGAAAACTTGCTGCGCTTTGGTATAGGCTGCTCGCCGGCTAAGGCAGTATATGTTGACTCATACCACTTTGCTGATATCTAAGATGGATCCAATCAAGTACATCTTTGAGAAGCCTGCTTTATCTGGAAGAATAGCTAGATGGCAGATGATCCTAACGAAATACGATATATAATACACGACCCAAAAAGCTATAAAGGGGAGTGTGCTAGCCGATCATCTGGCCCATCAAGCTGTCGAAGATTACCAATCCATGAAGTTCAACTTCCCCAACAAAGACATTATGACATGGGACAACATTGAAGATTTCAGACCATATGACAGACCTAAACAAGGATCCCAATGGACCCTGTAGTTTGATGGGGCCTCCAATGCACTTGGCAACAACATCAGTGTGGTACTAATCTCTCCAGAAGGTTGCCATACTCCTTTCATAGCCAGGCTTTGCTTTAACTGCACCAACAACATGGCCGAGTATGAAGCTTGCATCTTTGGACTCAAGGCTAGAATAGACTTGGGAATCAAATCCTTAGATGTGTTTGGGGACTCAACTTTGGTCATCAGTCAGATCAAAGGAGAGTGGGATACTAAACATCCAAACCTCATCCCTTACAAAGAACATGTCTTGATATTGTTACCACATTTTGAGAAGATTACCTTCGAGCACTTCCCGCGAGAAGAGAATCAGCTAGCGGATGCTCTAGCTACAATGTCATCCATGTTTAAACTTAACTGGGATAATGAGGCTCCCCAAATCACCATTGAACGGATGGACGAACCTGCACATTGTCACGAGATTAATACTGAAGAAGTAGTGGACCGACTGTGGTTTCATGAAGTCAAAAGGTATCTCGAGGCTCAAGAATATCCTGAAGGAGCTTCAGTCAACGACAAAAAGTTCTTAAGGAGATTCTCAGCTAAGTTATTCTTGAGCAATGGTATCCTATACAAGTGCAATCATGATTGCATTCTGCTCCGTTGTATGGATAAGATTGAAGCTGAACAAATCATTACTGAACTGTACAATGGTACCATTGGCACTCACTCTAGAGGATATACGATGGCTAAGAAGATTCTACGGGCAGGCTATTACTGGTCTACCATGGAAGCTGACTGCTAACATTCCAGGACTTGTCACAAATGCCAAATATATGCGGACAAGGTACATATACCTCTAGTTCCTCTCAATGTCTTAACAGCTCCTTGGCCATTCACTATGTGTGGGATCGACATGATTGGAGAGATCAAGCCTACAGCATCCAATGGACACCGTTTCATTTTGGTGGCCATTGATTACTTCACCAAGTGGGTCGAAGCATCTTCCTTCGCATCCGTCACAATGAATGTTGTTGCCCGCTTCATCAAGCAGAACCTTATTTGTCGGTACGGCATCCCTGAAAGGATTATCACTGACAACAGTACAAACCTTAACCATACTATGATCACCGCCTTGTGTGAGCAGTTCCAGATTCAACATCACAATTCATCTCCCTATCGGCCAAAGATGAATGGTGTTGTCGAAGCTGCGAACAAAAATATCAAGAAGATCATACAAAAGATGACAGTCACCTACAAGGACTGGCATGAAATGCTACCGTTTTCTCTACACGGGTACCGTACCACGGCACGCACATCAACTAGGGAAACACCCTATTCTTTGGTTTACGGCATGGAAGCTGTTTTACCTATCGAGGTTCAGATTCCCTCCTTGAGAATCATGAAGGATACTGGTTTGAGTGAAGATGATTGGATTCAGACCCGGCTTGATCAACTTAACTTGATCGATAAAAAGCGACTTACTGCTGTTTTTCATGGTCAGACGTATCAAAAACAAATGACCAAGGCTTTCAACAAGAAAGTCAGGCGCCAGGTGTATCAAGTCGGGGATCTTGTAATCAAACGGATCATCTCGCCGCAAAGTGATCCCAGGGGCAAATGGACTCCTACCTACGAAGGACCATTTGTGATCAAAAACATCTTTTCTGGTGGGGCAATGATTCTAACCACCATGGACGGCGACGACCTGCCACACCCTGCGAACGCAGACATAGTCAAAAGATACTACGCATAAATGACCCGGCAAGTTGAAAACCCGAAAGGGTGACTTGGAAAAAAAGGGCATCCCGGTGAATCGAAAACCTGAAAGGGCAGTTCAGGAAAAAATTAGGGATAAACAAAAAAATCTGTACACTCGGCAAGTTGAAAACGCGAAAGGGCGACTTGGGCAAAAAAGGGTTTCCCGGTGGATCGAAAACCCGAAAGGGCGGGCCAAGCAAAAGTTAGGGAATTAAAGCGTATGACTATGTCTCGTCGGATCACTTTAAGGACAATCTCTTCATAGACAAGCTCCGGGCTTCTGATCAACTCAATCATCTTCGGACGAAGCAACAAATGGACAAGATATCTAGAGTTATGAAGGCTATAGCAGAATGGGAACCCCATGGAATTTTCACACATAGCCATCTTTCTTTGTATAAAATTTTCTCATTTTTATGACAACGTTCTCTTAGTAGGATGTCTGTCTCCTTTGTAAAAAATACTTACACAAATTTAATACAAATATACTTCAAAGTGCAGAAAACTATTTGTCTTTTCCTTTTTACATTTGTGTTTTATTTGAAAACGTACAATGATTTATTAATGAGCATATGCATTTGAATATAATCACTGTTTACAAATAAACAAAATGGGAAAGAACAATTATTGACAGGTTGAAAGTATAGGAAAACATATTTAGGCTATTCCAAGAGAAATCCCCTGCAGTACATCATCTAGGTCCCCAGCGGAGCTAAAACCTTGAAATACATATCCCCAATGGAGTTGTTGTTTCAAACCCTTAATTCCCATCATAGTTAAGTCTTCAAACTCCCAATCCTTAGCGGAGTAAAAACTTTGAACCACAGACCCTCAGCGGAGATGAAACCTTCTTCCCCAGTCGAATCAAATTTCCAACTACCAATCCACAGCAGAAACCATTCGATTTTCCCCAGATTCCCCAGTAAGTTGTCTTAAAGTATGAGAATCAACCAGATAACATTTAACTTTTATCCCCAACCTAGGATAATTCCCCAGTAGATTGGCATACAACCAAAACACTTGATCTCCCGGCAGGATAGCTACTCCCCAGCAGTATAGCTACTCCCCCAGAGTTTCCACTTACTCTCCACCAGGAAGCTTTCTTCCCCACAAAGTTTTTACTCCCCAACAGAATGAAGATTCTCGTTCTTAACTCCCCAGCATGAAGTCCCCAAGGATTCAAATTCCCCTAGCAGATTGAAGATTCTCATTCTTGATTCCCCACTGAAGTTGCCAAAGTCTTCATTACTCCCCAGCATGAATTTGATATAATTTTTAATCCCTTGCAGATCGAAGATTCTCATTCACCACTCTTCAACAGATTGAAGATTCTCATTCTTAATTCCCTGCAGAAGCCATCAAAGTCTTCCTTATTCTCCAGAAGATCAAGGTTTTCCTTTGTTTGATCCCCGATAGAGATCGCCAGAGTTTTCCCTATTTCCCAGCCGAGTAAGGATTCCCATTATTTAACCCCCAGTAGAAGTCTTCAAAGTTCTATGGATTCCCCAAGCAGGTTTCTCAAGCAACACTTGGCATTGTTTTCACAACAGAATACTTATCATATTCCAAAGACTTGAAGGATCCCTATATCCCCAGGAGAGTCGTGAAGGATTCTCACATCCCCACAGAAGTTGTCAAAGATTTTGAATCTCCGGCAGCGGTCAAGGATTTATTTTCCCCGGCAGCAGTCAAGGGTTTTATTATCCCCAGCTATCAAGGATTTATTTTCCTCAGTAATACAGCAAATCAGCTTACATACACATATATTACATTCATATATCATAAACATTGATAAAACACATTTTATTGCATCATACATTTCATGCAACATAACTTTGCGTTTCAGCTAACATTTTACCCTTTTCAGGATAAGATTAACAGCTATCGTTAACAAATATTCAAAGATTTCAGATACAGTACGGATACACTCCAGACATGGAAGTCATTCTGTTACTCATTCAGATCTCTTATTCAGATACAATATAGATACACCCCAGACACAGAGGTCATTCTTTTACTCATTTAGAATTTCAAGTCAAGATACAATTCAGATACGCTCCAGACACGAAAGCCATTCTATTTCTCATTCAGTTTCAACTATCAATTTCAAGTTCAGATACACTCCAGACACAAAAGTCATTTTGTCACTTATTCAGATCCCAGTTACAGTTCAGATACACTCTAGACACGGAAGTCATTCTGCTACTCATATAAATCTCAACTTCAGATACAGTCCAGATACGCTCCATACACGGCTGCCATTCTGACACTTATTTTGAATTTTTTTCCCAGCCCCAAGATGCTCCAAACACGGATGCCATTCTGCCACCCATTCAGATTCCAGATTCAGATACAATACAGATACACTCTAGACACGAAAGTCATTCTGTAATTCATTCAAGAATCAAATACAGTTACAGCTCAGATACGCTTCAGACACGGACGCCATTCCATTGCTCATACAGATTCAATCTCCAGTTACAGCTCGGATACACTCCAGACATGGACACCATTTCATTGCTCATACAGATTCAATCTCCAGTAACAACTCGGATACACTCCGGACACGGGCGCCATTCCATTTCTAATACAGATTCAATCTCTAGTTACATCTCGGATACGCTCCAGACACGGACGCCATTCCATTGCTCATACAGATTCAGTCTCCAGATACAGTTCAAATACGTTCCAAACACGGATACCATTCTGATACTCATTCTTTTGACTTACAACATATAATTCAACAAGCAATCTTGGATGGCATCTTTAAGCCCATCTCCAACAAGATTCTATCACATCTCCAAATGGCATCTTTAAGCCTATTTCCTCAACTATATTTCGACGAGTGCAAATTTACGGGCACTTTAGTGTCCAATCATCTTTTACCTTCGAGTCACGAACGACAAAATTCGCCAATCTAACTCTTTAGGTTCAAAAAGATTGAACAAGGGCAGTTGTTGTACCCCAAAATTTGCCCTCTCATTTTATCAATATTTTCCTCACAAGACTTCTTGGACTCAAGACCAGATTAGGGTTTTCCCAGCTCAAGACATCTCCTTGCACTGATGACCTGAAATTAGGGTTTGAGTTTGCACAAGGATTTTTGGACTTCCAATGCCTCATGTGACTTTAATACTTCATGTTGGACTCCTAAGATTGCTCATACCAAGTTTCAAGCCTTGAATTGCCCAATCAATTGGACAATTGACCTAAAAAATCAGCTATATTGGGGAAAAAGTCAACTGTGGCCAATTTATAGTAAAACCTCATAATTTTTGATCCATATCAACATTATAGACTCATATGAACAATTTGATATGGTTTGGACCACAACTCCTCAAGAAATTTGATAAGATCATCAAAAGAGCAAAATGGTCATTTTTAGGGTTTTGACTATAGAAGGGCAATTTCTGATTTTTAACCTAGCCAATGGCAAATTGGGTTCAAGAATGGTTTCAAGGACTAAATGGAATCATCTTGACCTAATCACAAGGTTCAAAAGATCTCAAATGCATTGAATTGACAGATGAATTTTCCAGTCAACTGATCAAAAATCAACTGTACACTAAAAAGTTAAACTTTGACTTTTTGGTCAAAATCAAGTACCAAGGGTCATTTTTCATTTAGATGTGTCAAAACATGAAACTTGTTCAGCAAGAAACCTAATTTTGGAAATTAGGGTTTAAGATTGAAAAATTTCATAACTTAGAAATTTTCTAAGTTATGAAAATTTCTTATTTTTCCCCAACTTTTCTCAACTTTTTCACCATGATCAAATTGGATTCAAATAAAACTTCCAACATGAAATTTGTAGTCCTCCATAAAACATACAACTTTTATTCACAAAGTTTTCCCAAAAGATGCTTGGATTTGAAGTTATGATTTTTGGAATACGGGTCCATGAAACTTTTAACTTACTGAATTTTGCCCTAGTTTAGGCAGGATTTTGACCTATCTTCATGGCAACTTTTTACATAGTTCCAAGTGGAATATCAAAATTCATTTCAAAGATGGATTGTATAGCATGTTACAAGCTTTCCAAAATGTCCAAGAACTCTCCAAGATCATTTATGGTTATGGAGAATCGAAAGTTTGAAAATGGCAAATTATCACTTTTATCCAAGGCATTTTTCATATTGGTTCAAGTTGCAAATCAGTTTGGATCATGCATGTACTTACATTACAGGTTCTAATCCTTTTTACACTCCAAAATTGAATGCAAATACATTGGACAATGGAATTATTCCGAGCTTTGGAACATTATACAAGGGTTTAATCCAAAAATGGCAAAAAGGTTACAATGCTACTTTGATAAAGTTAGCTTTTAGCAATTTTGTTTATCTTGAGCATTGGACCCAATCTCTTGCAGCAAACAAAGTCCATGAATATCAGGAAATTGGTACCAACTATGTTCATGCCTTGAGCTAGCAAGTACATCGTTTGAGCTTTGTCAATTCAACTTTTGCTTCAAAAGCAAGTAAGCTTGCAAAAAGTCCACAACTTTAAAATCTGATAAGAGCAAGTCTTGGACTCATTTCAAACGACCTCAGCATATTGTCTCAAGCCAAAAACACGAGTTGCCAACTTCTAAAACCCTCCAAAACACAAAAACACCAAGTTCCTGCCCAAACCGGGCATCATCTGTAGAACCACTTCCAAAACAAGTTTGCCTCGTGCGTTTTGCTTGAAACCACTTCAAACACATTTAATACAACACGCCTAAACTGTCCAGGCCCTTACTTTGCAACTGTAACTTCATTTTCAGACTTCACCATTTTCATTTTGAAGCTTTGCAGGTTGAGTTCTACAAGGAGTTTCAGACCATTTCAAAGCAAGCTAAGCATTGGGAAAGGTTGAGGGAACATCAAGCAAGCTCAAAAGAACTTCAGGCCTCACTCAAAGTTGCTGCATTGCCATAGCCAAACTTGACTGAAACAGGTATTTGTCAAGATTCTAACTCCTTATTTAGGCATCATTAAGCTTAGGTTTGTGAAGCAAAAATGTAGTCCTTAAGTTCCTTGAGTTGTACATATGCGTAGATTTCATTTATATTAACTGCGCTAGGAGAATTTGGATGATGAACATGCTGAAGATTTTAGGTCAGAAATTAGGGGTGACAAATTTCTCTCTGGTGTTTGAGAGTTAGGTCAAGTTTTTTATATCATTAGAATCGTGGTTTAAAGCTCTATAAATTTCATATTGTGAATTTTTTATTTCATGCAAGCAATAGAGAGAACAGGTTTGAACTGAACAGGGCGCGCGCGTTTGGTCATTCGTTCAAAGGACAAGGACGAAGTGGAGCTTGGGCCTGGGCCTTGCTGTTCCTACTTGTGACACCCCCTGCTTACTTTTTGCACCCCCTGGGCCCATTTCTTTTATTTTTCATATTTTCTTGCATATTTCACATTTTTGACTTTTATTTATTTTTCCTAAACATTAAAAATCATAAAAATATTTTCTTTATTTTTTTGCATTTTTATTTTATTATTTTTATCATTTTTTGGCATAAAAATAGTTTATTAATAATAATATACTTATATTTTCTTAAATAAAACTTGTAAATAATATAAAAAATATTATACATTTTTATTTTTATTATTTATACACTTAAATTAATATTTTCATACAATATTTAATTTTTAACATCTTTGTATATATTATTATTATTTTTCTTAAACAAAAATAATGAATAAATAAATAATATAAAGCATATTTTCTTTTAAAAACCAAAATTAGGGTTTTCAACCTTTCCAAAAATAATCATTTTTATTTTCTTATTTTTTAGACATAAATAAATTTATTTTACATACATAAAATAAATACAAAAACATTTTTGGCATACTTACATTTATTTGCATATTTAAATATTTGCTTATTTATTTATTTGTACAAATAAATTCAATATGGTTGTAATAGTAAATCAGGGCTTTATTTTGTGCAAATACCCCCTATTCAAACTTGTATCCCCCTCCCCATAATATTGTTGTAATAGCTTAGATTTACGTTACGCAATTTATCGTATTATATGCATGATAGTAAGATTAGGGTTTTGTATGCAAAGACCAAAAATCAAAACAAATAGCATGACTAAAACACAAGACAAAAATGCATGAAAAATGACAACACAATGCACACAAGCACCCCTAGGGTTTTATCAACTTTGTTTCCTTAAAATGGCCATGGTATGCATGCTAGGTATCTTGGCAAAATCAATCAAAACAAAAAGATCATAGTCCCTCAATGACGCTATCTTGGTTGCCTAAACAAAAATGATATAGTCCCTCAAAAACTTGTTAAGATACTTGACACCATTGCTATCATGGTCATACGATGACCCACGCCCGTCCCTTTAAACATCCAAAGATAGGGTTGTTTACCAAATGCAATGGTAAAACAACAATGTCAAAGGAATAAAAATGTGTAGGAAATACTTTTGAGTAGGGTAGACGGCTCCTAGTTACTTGATCAATTTGCAAATCATCCTTGCTATTTTCAAACACTCACACAATTTCAAAACAATTTCCAAACAAACTTTCAAACATTGAAACATTTTTTCAAAAGACAAACACTTTTGTATACATTCAAACAAGAATAATTACAAAGGTTGCCTAAACAAAGGCCTCTTTTCAAAATACTTTCAAAACCACACACAAAAGCACCATTTCAAATAATTGAAAAGCAAAAGCAAGTGATCTAAAACAAGTAACTAAGAGCCCATGGAAAACCATGGATGAAAAGGGTGCTAGCACCTTCCCTTTTCATAATCTACCCCCCCGAACCCAAAAACAATCTCAAAGGTCTTTCCTATGATTTTTTACCTTTCTTTTTGGATAAAATAAAAGTCGGTGGCGACTCTTGCTAAACCAAAACATCTGCGAACAAAAAACGCAAAACCTCAAGTCAGTTCTCCCACCGCATCACACCCACCAAGGGTGAATCCAGGATCTCGACCATACGCTCCCCCAGGATTTTCGACAGCCTGGATGGATCGAAACCAGCCTTATGGCATGCCAACTACTGAAATGGCTAGCCTTATGAACGTTGCGTCTACATTTTCAGAACCTTTGGTAAGTGCGTCTTCACCATTACAGGGATCTAGAACTTGTATGGGTAGGAACCAACTTTTAGGAGGGACATCCCATGCAATGCCAAGCCTCACAAATGCTTCCACAATAATTTTGAGGAAACAAATGGATGAAAGCAACCATGACATGGTACAAATGTTGACCCAAACTCTAAGTACAGTGTAGAACCCTCTAATACAAAATACCACTCAGTCGAACCAACAAATGACAGCGCAAATGGCGCGCATGACTGAATTTTTTAGGGTTCCTCAACCTATTCGACAACCTCATGAAGCTCCTATGAGATAGGATCAAGGTATAGTCTTAGAAGAAGATGTAAATATTAACCAAAATCCATAACTAAATAGTAGGAACCACAGAGTGGAAATCGAATAACCTAGGGTCGAAATATCCAAACTTTCCCCACAGATCCCTAGAGATGGTGATCAAGGTGTAATGGTGGTAAATAGGAACCAAAATGCTGACGAACTGATACAACAAGTTCGACAGCATAATTATGGTACCGAAAATAATCTGACAATCATGATCGAAAGGATCATGATACAAAACAGAATGAACATTGGCTTTCATAAGCCAAATTTTACATCTCCATTGTCAGAGTATATCTTGCAAACAGATTTACCCCCTAGGTGGAAAGTTCCAAAGTTCACTAAGTTTTCAGGGGATACGACAGAATCTATTGTCGAACATATAGCGAGATATTTGATAGAAGTAGGGGAAATATCAAATAATGAGAGCCTTAGGATTAAATACTTCCCAAGTTCTCTAAAATAATGCTTTTACTTGGTTTACCACCCTCCCAGCTAATTCGATCCACAATTGGAATCAATTGGAGAGATTGTTCCATGAACAATTTTACAAGGGACAAACCAAAATAAGTCTGAAAGAACTGACAAGCGTGAAAAGAATATTCACCGAGCCAATAGATAAATATCTAAATAGATTTCGACTGCTCAAAGCCAAATGCTTTACACAAGTGTCTGAGCATGATTTGGTTGAAATGGATGCAGGGGGCCTAGATTATTCTATTAGAAAGAAACTAGATACCCAATACATGAGGGACATGGCCCAATTGGCCGATAGAGTTTTTCAGGTAGAACGTCTTAAAATTGAAAAAGCTAAAGCAATTAAAACTCATCGAAGAGAAAGGGTAGCCTATGTCGAAATAGATGATGATGATCTAGAGACATCTAGTGATACTATAGCTGTCGAAGAAAGCGAAATAGATTTAGTAGAATTAAAATAAGGGCCTCCATACTCTTGTAGATTGTTAGTGCCCTCAGATGGAAAAAAAATCCTACTGAGTATGAAAAGAACAGTGATAGATTCCCAAAGAAAACATATGGTTTCGACGTCACAAAATGTGATGAGATATTTGACTTGTTAGTTAAAGATGGCCAAATGATAGTGCCCCCAGGGGCAAAAATGCCTCCTTTAGAATAAAGAAAGAAAAGAGGTTTTTGTAAGTATCATAATTTTTTGGGCCATAAAACATCACAATGTTTTCTTTTCAGGGATCTCATTCAAGGAGCGATCAAAGAAGGCAGACTCAAATTTGCTGACAAACCCCAAATGACAATTGATGTAAACCCACTGAGAGTTGAAGCCCACTATGCTGAACCGGCAGGCATCAACATGGTCGAATCTTCTGAAGACTTAGTCAATATGCCGGTTTTTGGCAGTTTCACTGGGAACATCTCCAGAAAGACTACTAAAGCAGTAAGAAAGGCTACTGAAGGCCTAAGCAAAAAGGATACTGAAGGCCTAAACAAAGAGGCTACTGAAGGCCTAAGAAAAGGAGTTGCTGAAGACTCAAACAAAAGGACTACTGTAGGTTCTTATTTGGCTGCCGTCAAGGGTCTGACAGAGGACCTTGAAGCCAAAATGCAAAAGATGAATCGCGCTTCCAAGAGCAACGTACAAGTCAACATGGTCGAAGTATCTGAGGCAAAGGCTTCAGAGGAAGACATTAGACAAGAGGAAGTGAATAAAACTACATTTCCTAAAGAAAATGAGAATCTGGATGACTTTCTGCAATGATGCCAGAAGAAGAAGTCTAAGGTTATGTTGTGTCCAAGATGTAGCTCCATCTTTAACAAAAAGGCTTCAGAACACATACAGGGCATAAGGGCAGTGAAGGAGAAAAGGGCCACCAATGCCCAACCCCACCTGGTTTATGAGGTTAGATACGATCCCAAAAGAGGATATTAGAAAGGACCAATGAACCAGGTCAAGAGGCAATCAACTTTCAGGCCTCCAACAAATGTCCCCGTGGACACTTGGCTAAAAACAGAAAACAGGAAACCAAGTGAGGAGAAATGGTGAACATTCGATGTGCCAAGAGGGTCACCCTTGGCATATAGGAAGGAGTTCCAAACTAAAACTACAAACAAAGTGGCTCATGTGTCGAGCAACTATAAGGGGAAGAACCCCATGTCTCACTCCCAGTGGAGAAGATTTCAAAGACGGTGAAAAGCCGAGAGAGAGGCTGCAGAGGAGCCTCAACCAGAGTCAAGCACTAGCTTACCATAAAGAATGGACAAAGGAAAACAAAGAAAGACTTTGGAAAGGAAACCAATTTCCAGAAGATTGGAGTGGCCAGATCGAGGTGAATCAGATGACGAAGGTAACTCTGAATCTGATGTTACTTTAGATATTATGGTGAATGTAGTATCAGTGCTACCCAGAGAATACGACGACCAAGTCGAAGTCGAAGAGACTGACTGGGAAGTCGAACGGGAAATGGCCAAACATAGGCCATTTTTCTATTATGTTATGAATAATGGTTGTGTCGAAGAGCAAAATACCTTCTTCGAGCCACCTACTAAGACGATGAAAAATCACCTAAAACCCTTGTTCATAAGGGAAAAGATAGGGGAAATAAAAATCAACAAAATTATGGTTGATTATGGGGCTACAATAAATATAATTCCCCAATGTATGCTGAGGAAAATGGCCAAAGGAGATGGAGATATCAAACCCCATAACATGGTTCTGTCGAACTATGAGGGAGGTATTGGAACTACTATAGGGGTGATACAATTAGACCTCAAGGTGGGAACAATACTTCGACCAACTATGTTCATGGTTAGTTCAGCGAAGTGCAACTATAATCTACTCTTAGGTAGAGAGTGGATACATGGCATAGGTGCAGTGCCATCTTCGATGCATCAACGAGTTACGATTTGGCGCCCTGATGGCATCGTAGAGAATATTGAAGCCGACCAAAGTTATTACTTGGGTGAAGTTAATAATGTTGGAAAAATAGCTTCAACAGAAACTTGGCTCACATAGGGCCATGCAATCCTCCTGAGTTTGATTTGGCACCAGCACCAAATGAATTTTTCTCCCTCTACCTGCATTCCGACCATGGTTTCTAGTGGGATATAGAAGATTTATCAAACATTGACTATGGATGAGTTGATGACATACGGCCAACGGGCTTGGGAAGTGAATTTGGTGATGATGACTGAATCACAAGCTTTACAAAAGATTTCGGTATATGTAACCGAAAGTAGAATGATAGAAGCCTTAGAGGCTGAAGTCAAGTACATGGATCTTGAGGCCAATGAACAAGTATTTCTTCCAGAAGGTCCTGGGAAAGACTTCAAACTAGAACCACCTGACGCGAAGGAGGAAGAAATGCAAAACCATAGGCTAGATGCCATATATGATGATGAGCCTTTAGGTTTTGAAAAGGATCCGTTGGCGAACAGTGTTAAAATGCTAGCACAAGATCCTTTTGAAGAAATAGACATGGGCGAAGGTTTGGTGAAAAGAACAACATACATTAGCACGAAGATAGATCCATAGCTCAGGATCAAAATAATCCAATTATTGAAGGAGTTGAAAGACTTATTTGCATGGGATTATGACGAAATGCCTGGCCACGACAAGGAAGTGGTAGAGCTTCAACTACCCATAAAGCCTGGGAAAAAGCTTGTCAAGCAAACTCCAAGGCGTTTTGCACCAGAGGTCTTGTTGAAGATCAAGACGGAAGTCGAAAAACTAATGAGATGCAAGTTCATCCGAACAACCAGGTATGTCGAATGGATTGAAAATATAGTACCTTTTATAAAGAAAAATGATACCTTAAGGGTGTGCATCGATTTTAGAGATTTAAATGCTGCAACACCCAAAGATGAATATCAAATTCCTGTGGAGGAAATGCTTGTCGATTCTGCCGCTGGCTTCGAATACATGAGTATGCTTGATGGATACTCAGGGTATAATCAAATTTTCATTGCTGAAGAGGATGTGTCGAAAACAACCTTTCGATGCTCTGGGGATTTAGGCACTTACGAATGGGTAGTGATGCCTTTTGGCCTAAAAAACGCAGGGGAAAAATATAAAAGTGCAATGAATTCTATCTTCCAAGATTTTATTGAAACTTTTATGCAGATTTATATTGATGATATTGTTGTTAAATCTGTTTCAGGGAAGAATCATATAGACCATCTTCGACAATCCTTCGAAAGGATGAGACGCTATAGTCTGAAAATGAATCCTCTAAAATGCGCTTTCGGCGTAAGAGCAGGGGACTTCTAAGGCTTTGTGGTCCACAAGAAGGGAATTAAAGTAAACCAGAATAAGACCAAAGCCATTTTGGAAGCGAAAGTGCCAACTAACAAGAAGGAGTTGCAATCTCTACTTGGTAAGATAAATTTCCTGAGGAGATTTATTTCCAACTTAAGTGAAAAAACGCAAGCCTTCTCACCACTACTTCGAATCAACAAAGGAGGCTTCGAGTGGGGGCAAGAACAACAAGAGGCTTTCGACAAGATCAAAGAATACCTCGCCAAGCCACCTATTATGGTACCTCCTTGTAGAAATAGAAGTATGAGATTGTACATAGCTGCATCTGATAAAACTTTAGGAAGCTTGTTAGCTCAAGAGGATGAGAATGGTGTCGAAAGACCCATTTATTACCTTAGTAGAGTTTTAAACGATGCAGAAACTAGATATAACGAAGTTGAAAAACTATGTTTATTTCTTTACTTCTCATTTACAAAGCTCAAGCAATATATTAAACCAGTTGATGTTTATGTTTCATCTCATTTTGATGTTTTCATATATATGTTGTCGAAACCCATCTTGCACAGTCGAATTGGAAAATGGGCACTTGCATTATCTGAGTGTTCATTAACCTTTATGCCTCTTAAGGTTGTAAAAGGTTAAGTGGTAGAAGATTTTATAGTCGACCACTCAATAGATGACGAATCAATCAACCACCTAGAGATCGAACCCTGGAAGTTATACATCGACGGTTCTAGTCATAAAGATGGAACTGGGGTAGGAGTTCTAATTATTTCTCCAAATAAAATTCCAACAACATTCAAGTACAAGATCGAAGGTTCTTGTTCGAACAATGAGGCTGAATACGAAGCTCTAATCGTAGGCCTTGAAATATTGTTGGAATTAGGGGCAACTCGAGTCATAATAATGGGATATTCAGAGTTAGTTATAAAACAAGTTACAAAAGAATATAAATGCATAAGATAAAAATCATATCATGTATTTTGTAATAGTCAATCGTTTGTTGAAAAATTTGAAAAGATCAACATTCAACATATACCAAGACTAGAAAATAAAGTGGCTAATGACTTAGCACAGATTGCATCCGGGTATAAAATTTCGAAAGAGAAATTACAACAAGTAATCGAAGTTAGAGGAAGAGTGACATTAAATAAGTTGTCTTCAACAGATTTGAAAACAACAAAGTTGGGGTACACTGATCACGAAAACTTTGAAATTTCGTTCATAGATAATCTAACAGAACAAGATTGGATAAATCCTATAGTGGATTATTTGCAAAATCCAGTAGCTTCGACAGAACGAAAGATAAAGTATAGGGAGTTGGGTTATACCCTAATGGGAAATGAGTTATTTATAAAGACGCCTGAAGGGGTGCTGTTAAAATGCCTAAATGAAGCATAAGCATACATAGCCCTTTCAACTACACATGCTGGGGCATGTGGAGCACATCAAGTAGGCCATAAAATGAAATGGTTATTGTTTCGACAAGGACTATATTGGCCCACTATGTTGAAAGATTATGTTGAGTTTGCAAAGGGATGTCAAGAATGTCAAGTACATACAAGTATTCAACACGTACCTAAAAGCGAACTTCACTCAATTGTGAAACTTTGGCCTTTTAGGGGATGTGCTTTGGATCTTATTGGAGAGATTCGACTAGCGTCATCTAAAAGCCAGAAATACATATTGGTGGCCATTGATTATTTCACTAAATGGATTGAAGCAATTCCTTTAGTCAATGTAGACAAGGAAAATGTCATTGAATTCATTCAAAAGCACATTATATACTGGTTTGGAATCCCTGAGACAATAACAACTGATCAAGGGTCAGTCTTTATTGGTCGAAAAATGCAAGAGTTTACTACAGAAATGGGGTTCAAATTATTAACATCTACTCCTTACTATGCAAAAGCCAATGGTCAAGTCGAAGTGGCAAACAAGGTAATAATTAGCTTAATAAAGAAGCATGTAGGAAAGAAGCCAAAAAATTGGCACAAGACTTTAGATCAAATTTTATGGGCTTGTCGAACATCTCCTAAGGAAGCCACCAGAACGTCACCTTTTCGACTAACTTACGGCCATGACGCATGATTGCCAGTAGAAATTTGTCTACAATTAACAAGAATTCAGAAACATCAAGACATCCCTTCTGAACTTTATTGGAATATGATGTTAGACGAATTGGTTGATTTGGACGAAGAAAGACTGGGGGATTTGGATCTTTTAAGGTCACAAAAGAGGAGAGTGGAGAGATCTTACAATAAAAGAGTAAAACCCAAGACATTCTTTCTTGAGGACCTGGTGTGGAAAGTAATCCTCCCAATGGATCGAAAGGAAAGAAATATGGGAAAATGGTCTCCTAAATGGGAATGACCTTTTAAGATCATCCAAACGTTATCTGGTGGCGCATATGAGGTCGAAGAGTTAAATGAAGACCAAAGGCTCTTGAGAGTAAATGGTAAATACTTAAAAAAGTATGGACCTGCACTTCAAGAGGTTAGAATAACCAATGCTTGATCTTAATCAAGTTAAAAAAGCCAAGATGGAAAATGTATTACAAAGCTAAAATGGCTGAAAGTCATTACAAAAAATATTTAATTATACAACTAAAAAAATAAAGTTGAAATCAAAACGGGAAGTTGGCCTTGATTTGGAGGTATTTTATCTTCTGTAGCTCCAGGCGTATTTCACATAGAGCTTTCGACTGATGAAGAGTCTCGATTTTGGAATCCAATGCTCGGGCTCGTTCAACATATGCTAACTCCTCGTTGAGTTCCTCTTGACTCTCTGAATCAGTGCTGACAACGAGAAGTTCTTCCTTTCATTTATCATTGGCAGCAATCTTGGCTTCTAACTCTTTGATCTGAGCCTTCATACTGGTTGTATTTTGATCGAGTTCTTCTACTTCTTTCTGCCTAGCTTCTTGCAACATCGACAGCTCCTTCATCTTTGAAGTTGATTCAGCGGCAGCACCCCAGGCGGCAACACCCCAGGCGGCAGCTCCATGGCCATTGGCCTCCTCAATTTTGCAAGTGAGAGTCCTTCGACGATTGTAGTTAGCTGAAACCTGATCGATGATGGAAATCAAATCCAAAATAACGCTGGAAATGTCACGAGAAGCAGCAAGAAGGTCGACAGCTCTTAAAGTAGTCTTCAAAAAGGAAGGAGCTGTAGGTTCTCCCTCTAACGTCAATGTTAAATATCTTTTGAAAAGCTGCGCCTTAACCTTTTAAAGTGCTTCTTCAAGAGGAGATGTTGAAGTGGATTTTCCAGACGCAGTCGAAGCACTCTAATCAGAAGAACTTTCTTTGCCCTCAAGACTGGCAGTCAAGTAGCTAAGAGGATTTTGCTTTTTCAGCAACACCAAATCTTCCTTATTATGAGACCCAATCTAAGTAACCCTCTCATTTGCAAAACGAGCCACATTGGCTTCGACAGGAATCTATACAAGGACATCTTCAACACGCGCTAATTTCCTGCTCCCCCTGTGAGGTTTTCTCTTTCATCATTCGCCAGAATATCTTCAGTCTGATTCCTTCCCGCTGGTGTGTTTTCCTTCTCCGTTTCGATTACATCATCAGTAACCTCCTCTTCTCCATCCTTCTGTCCATCATCGTTAGCTTGCAGAGTCCCAAGATTCATATGTTCCTCACTAGGAACTTCTTCATTAGGCTTCCCAATGGCTTCATGCCCAGAAGTTTGGTTCACTTTGCTAGCAGATCTCACAAAAGATCCTTTTGCTGAAGAAGGCTGTTGTACCCCAAAATTTGCCCTCCCATATTCTTCAGAAATTTCCAAGTCAAGCTTCAAAATCTCCCCAAAGGTTGCACAGTTTAAGGGCCTCCTAAGCAGTCAAAATTAGGGTTTTGGTTCTGATCAAGAAAATGAAGTTTCCAAGGGTCCAATCAAGTCCCACATGCCTATAAATATGGTCAAGCATCCTCATACAAAGTTTCAAGACTTTCAGCACAAAATTGCACAGTCAAAAACCCTAATTGCCCTACAGTTAACTGTAAGGGCAAAATGGTCATTTGGCAGTCAAAAGTTCAAATTTTTGGTCAACATCTCATTTTGAAGCCACAAACATCATTTGATCAATGCTTGATCATTATTCTCAAAGCTTGGCTCAAAAAAATCATCAAGATGCAAAAGTTTCCTTATTTGGACAGCTGAAAAAGTCAACTGTAAATTGACCAGGGCATAACTTTCACATGGATTATCAGAAAAATTCCATCCAAAGCTCATTTTGAAGATAAAGAAATTTCCTACAACTCATCTTCATACTTCAAGTCCAAGAAATGCTCTCACAAAAAGCTATCAATTTCAACATTATAGGTCATTTTCAAAAGTCAACAAAAAGGGACTTTAAATCAAAGGCCATAACTTGAGATTGGTAAATCAAAATGACATGGGACCAAAGAAATTGGTTAGAGGACTCAAAGAACTTTCCAAAATGTCCAAGAACATGAGCAAAGCTTAAAAATTGAGCACGTTATGCCTTGTGGAAGTTGGGAAATTTTTGGATATTTTGAAAAGTCAACATTGATTCAAATGACCTAAAATTGCTAATGGGCCTCTTTTTCTTCCACAATTCATCATCCAAGGCATGTGCACGACCATTTGGCCCAAAGGGAAGTTTTTATCATTTTTTATTTATTTATTTGGATTTTTATTATTAATAATTCATTTAAATTAAAATAAATACATGAAAAATACTAAACCTAGGTTTTAAATCTTTTTATGCATATTATATACTCAATATTTCGTGCATAGCTAGATTTGGAAAGAATTGAAGAGAATTGGCCATGATTTGTACAAAATAGTATGAAAAAAGATTGAAAAAGATCTTGAAAAATCAAATCTTACAAACCATGAATGCAAAGGTTTTGGATCAAGTTTTTTAACCCTAATCACTCTCCTATACATACACAAGCAAGACCTAATCCTCCTAACCAAAAAGCTGCGCCAGAAATCCTTACACAAACTTGGAATTTTTCAAAGAAAACTCAAATCTGAAAACACATTTGCAGGTCGATTGAAGCCAAGAAATCCATTCCATTGCATCCCTGGGACATCAAGCAACGTACCTGGATCAAGAACACTAACCCTAACGCCCTAAATCATTGTACAGAATCGAATTTTTTCTCATAAAAAATGCATATTCGTGTTTTAACTTTGATACATTTTCATGGCATTTTGATTGTGTATTCATACTGAGTAATGTATTCTGAAGCTAACCATATGGATTAATTGCATTTTTATACACTATATGCAAATATGCCATTGTTGTTTTTTTAGGGTTTGTGAAGCTTTGAATTAGGGTCTTTTGATTAAGGAACAATTGTCTCATGGGACCTAGGCTATCCAACTCAGCGCTCTTGGACGAACACAAAATGACCTTCGCGCCTAATTTCTAATGCGAGGACGCCTATTCGCTATTTTCCAGAAACGTGCCTAAGAGAATGGTTCAAAAACCGTTGCCTGTTTCTTTTATGTTTCAGAAAAATAAAGCCAACGAAGAAGATGGTTATGTGGCAGGCGATGGTTGGCTTGTTTAAAAATTCGCGCGAAAAGTAGCACTAACCCTTGTTTTGTTTTATTATATTTATTGGTTATATTATTTACAGATAAACAAAGCAGCATGAGTGGCAAGCGCGTTGGTTGGTAATGTTCAGGACCTGGGTTCGAGCCCCAGGTCCCCACCCCCTTTCATATTATTTTTCATATGATGTTCATGTGCAGTCTCAGCATTAAGGTGTACCATGCGCTTCTCAATCCAGCTGGCCACGCGTCCCACTGGATTCAATCAAGGGTCATAATTGAGGAACATGATAAACCCTGGTCAACGCTGGTGCACGCTAGTGGAAAAAGTCTACCAGGCCTGAAGGTCATTGGGCCCAGATTGCTAAAGTTTCACCTCCCAAATTAGGGGCAGAACCCCTAGGTTTGCTTTATTTCTTTTCCTCATTTTGATATTATTTTCAATTATTGTCTTTATTTTAATTAGTTTTTTAATTCAATTATTTTCATAAAAAAAAACATAAAAACATAAAAAAAATCAGAAAAGAAAAAAATAATAAATATTTTTTTAACTAGTATTTTTGTAAATAAAGTCCATTAATTAACTAGTTTTAAATTAGGTTTTAATCTTAACTTTTTTAATAAAAATCTAAAATTGGTAGAATTAGGGTTTAATTAATTTTTATCCCTTTTTATTTTTTTCATAATAATTAAATATTTACTATTACTTATTTTTGTAATTAAATTGCATGTAAAATAATTAGGGTTGGTTTTAGGTTAAACTTTAATATGTTTTCATAATAAAATAAAAATTGTAGAATTAGGTTTAATTGCATTAAAAATAATAAAATACAAAAATACCAAAAAAACAATTCCTTTTCTTTTTAACTTTAATTAATTTAATCATTTAATTTAATTTTGCAAAAAGGGTCCAACGCCCTCGTTTTAATTCTTATTTAATTCGCATATTTATTTCCTTTTTCTTTTAATATTTATGTATCTCTCCCAAAGCCGTGTAATTAATTTCTCGCACTTTACTTTTCTTTAATTCTCTATTTTCCTGTCAAATCGGGTTCTGGAAATTTTGGCGATGTGGACCCGCGCCTTTTGTAATAGCTTAGAACTTTTACTTTTCGCAATTTTTAACTGTTAATCAAGGCATGCAAGAATGAATGGATAAAAAATAAAAACAAACGATAGATCACCTTGACATGAATAAGACAAAATAACTGAACATGACACACAAATCACACACCACCCCTAGGGTGCGCCTCACTGTTGCCTTGCCTCGAAAGGTGATCGTCGAGTAGAGGATGTCTTAGTAAGTCCTCATGATCCGGGAACCTGGCATGAGGGTAGCTTCTAAGGTGTCTTCCTATTGCTCTGGTGATCACCATGTCCCGAACCTCGAATTGACCCGAACACCTCCAACGGTGGTGCTACCTACCTCTCAATGGTGGGATGGCACTACTTTAAAGGACATTTACACAGACGAATTCCTTAGGGTAGGTAGACGACTCTAGATACTTGCTCTAATTTCAAAACAAATTCAAAAAATACTTTTCACACCGACACCTTTTCAAAAAGCTTTCGAAAGCAACTTTTCAAACACTCTTGAGGACTGATACAAGAGTCGAACTGAAATTTTCAAAGAAACTTTTTAAAACCCACAGTCGAAAAGCAAACAAACCATTTTTGAAAACACAAATGAGCAAGTATCTAAGAGCCCATGGATAACCATGGATAGAAAGGGTGCTAACACCTTCCCTTTCTATAACCTACCTCCCGAACCGAGAGCAATCTCTTTAAGGAATTTTTCTGTGCTTTTGTCCTTTCCCTTTGGAGAAAATAAAAGACGGTGGCGACTCTTGCTTCCGCGACATTTCGTGAACCAGCGTTAAACAGTCAATTCCAGATCCACCGATCACAAAGGCCTATAAGTAGGACCCCCTCCCATTGTTTATTAAGGTGACATATTCTTCTACAAGGAACTGTTTTAAAGTGCCAACAGTGTCATAAAGATTACAAGATGGTTATCAGAACCATTGAAAAAATAATTCAAAGTCAGTAAACAACCTTGAAGGGTCGAAGTAATTACCTTAGGCGGAACTTCAGCGCCAGGACTTGAGTTATCGCTCTCACTAGGATTATTTAACCTAGCAGCTATCTCTTGCTCCGTTGGCTCTCTGATGATGACAGGAGGAGGTCTCGACCCAATAACTTTAACCTTGACCTTGGTTTTCGGACAAGGCTCAGGAATAGGGGCTGGTTTCTTTAACTGGTGCCTTATTAGGGGGAGAGGAGGAGATTCTTCTTCTTCATCACTGGAAATTTCAATCTCTTGAACTTTCCTTTTCTGTGGATTGATTTCAAATACCCAGAAAGAAAGGAGTCAAAGGCATTAGCTGTAATTGCAAGCTTCTCAAGTCATATTTTTTAAGCATTAGTTTTGATGAAGACAACATGGACATCAACATTCAAAGGATGTGCAAAAAGCTTATCAACATCATATAAAAGTCTTGAAGATTAGAAGAAGAATTATTGAAGAATCATCAAATGTCAAATGGTATAAATAATTCTTAAAATCTTGAATATAGATGTTCACAATTGCATTCATAATCATATACATATCCAACATGTTTTCTTTTAAGAAAAACTTTGTTTAAAATCTTTTTCAAAAATAATTTTTGAAATTTAACTTTCAGGAACCGGTTCCTCCCTAACAGGGAACCGGGTTCCAAAACTTGTTCAAAAACACGTCCCTGGATTTTGTACCAGGAACCGGGTTGTACCAATAGGGGAACCGGTTCCTGCGTGATATTTTTGAATTCTGACTTATAACGTTCACTAAGAACCGGGTTCTGTCAGTGTCGGAACCGGTTCCTAGCGAACCAGTGCAACTTTTCTTTTGGTTTTTGAACATATTTCAATTGGTATCCTTTCATGAATGCATTGCATCTTTTCATATCAATTGGCATGAATGAAGAGGTTCTTGTGACTTTATAAAATGCAGATTTTCAGATTTAAAAGAACAAGAATACAATAACATTTTCATACAACAAAAAACCTTCTTCATATTAACAATTTTCTCATTCATTCAAATTTGCACATAAACTTTCACGTGTTCATAATTTTGTGAAACTTGCCATATACACTTTCATTAAATCATTACAAGTTTCATACATACATTGTGAACATTTATATACATTGCTTGAGAATTGTTTATATCTTGAAGAAGAAGATCAATTGAAGATTGATAAAGCTATCCATCTATTTCAAATTAAATCATTGTATTACTTAAAGAAATTATTCCCTTACTATCCAGGATTGTTGGAAGTAAGTGTTGTGATTTGAAGAGGATTGTTCTTCATTCACACTAGTGTTTGTTTGGTCTTAAAGGTGTTAAGAACCTTTGGTCACCCTATAGGTTAGATAGTAAGCATAGGCTGTACAATCATTCTGACTATAGTGAAATCTCTTTCGTGTTGGAAAGGGGACTGGAGTACTCTCGGATTGTGAGGGGAACCAGGATATATCACCGTGTTCTTTACTTTTCCGCATTTATCGCTTTCATCACCATAATCAGGAAAAGATAAGATATAAGCAAACCTTCAAACACTTAACCAAAAAAAGTACTACAAGTATTCTCATAAAACCGAATAAATTTTTATAGACCTAATTCACCCCCCCCCTCTTAAGCACTCTGAGACTTACAATTGGCATCAGAGCAAGTTATAGGTAACTTGTTCCTAAAGATCCAGAATGGCTTCCGCAAATCCAAATCAAAATTCGGTTTTCAAAGATGGTGGTAGTAACAACAAGCCTCCATTGTTTTGTGGTGAATACTTTGACTTTTGGAAAATTCGCATGAAGGCTCATCTTGAAGCGCAAGGAGAAGAAATATGGAATGCTGTTGAGAATGGTCCATTTACTCCGGTGTGTATTGTCAATGGTGTTGGGTCATCAAATCCTAAAGCATCATGGGATGACGATGACAAGAAAAATGTTCTCTTTGACAAAAAGGCAATCAATATTCTCCAAAGTGCTCTTAGTATGGATGAATTTTTCCGAGTATCGGCATGTACAACGGCAAAGGAAATTTGGGATACTCTTGTAGAAACCCATGAAGGAACCGCCGAAGTCAAAAGGTCTAGATTGAACACTTTGAGTCAAGAATATGAATTATTCAGAATGCTGCCCGGAGAATCCATCCTTGACTTGCAAAAGAGATTCGTTCACTTGACAAACCATTTGAAGGCACTTGGTAAGACTTTAAACAACGATGAATTAAATCTTAAAGTGATTAGATCTTTAACGAGGGAATGGCAACCAAAAGTAACAGCAATATCCGAAAAGAAAAGCCTAGCAACTATGACTTCTGCAACACTTTTCGGAAAGCTTCAAGAATATGAGACGGAACTTGGAAGACTTGAAAAACATGAGAATCATGAGAAGAAATCCAAAGGCATTGCTTTGAAAGTTGATTCAAAAGAAAGTCAAGATAAAGATGCATCGGAGGAATATGAAAATCTCTTGCTTCTTGTAAAAAGAAAGAAATTCTATAAGCATAAAGATAAAGAAGCCTCCACATCAACACAAGATGTCACATGCTATGAATATGGAAAGCAAGGTCACATAAAGCCGGATTGTCCAAAACTCTCCAAGAAAAATGGATTCAAAGGCAAAAAGGAGTTCAAGAACAAAAAGGCTTATGTTGCATGGGAAGATAATGATATAAGTTCTTCATCCGATTCGGAAAGCGATGAATGTGCAAATCTAGCATTGATGGCTTCACATCACTCCGACGATGAAGAAGAGGTTAGTAATGAATTTAATCTTTTTGATGATGATGTTCAAGGTGCTATTGATGAACTCTTGGGAGAATGCAAAAGTTTATACAAAAAGGTGTCAAATCAAGAAAAAGAACTTTTAATTTGTCTAGAAAAAATTGACACCATGACTAAAGATTTTGATCTTCAAAAACAAAATTTTATTAAAGAAAAGGAAAACTTTGCATGCTCCAAGTGTGAATCAAATGTCTTTCAAATTGTTCAATTGAAAAGAGTCATTGAACGATATGAAAAAGGACAAATAGGATTGGAAGGATTACTAAGCCAACAACGTTATCCAAATGATAAAAGAGGTATTGGTTTGTGTGAATACTAAGAAACCAAGTAACAATCCCACTGTTTTTGTAAAGGCTAGTAATAGTTCCAATCCCAAGAAAGTAGAAAAGAAGCAAGTTGTTCATAATCATCAAAAGAAAAAGGCTAATGTATCGAAAAAGAAAACATTTCCTAAGAAGAAATATTATCCTTCTAGATATAGAAGTAACTTTGAACCTACTTGTTTTTATTGTGGTATTAAAGGCCATACACCTAATGCTTGCTATGTTAGAAACTTTAGTATAGCAAGTGGGAATTATGTGTGGGTGAAAAAGGGAACTAACTATGAAGGACCCAAGGAAACTTGGGTACCTAACAAAGAATAATTTTTTTTGTAGGTATGCTTGAAATCCACATCAAATGTTTGGTATCTTGATAGTGGATGCTCAAAGCATATGACAGGAGATGTACACCAATTTTCATATCTAGTACATAAAGCCAAAGGGTATGTCACCTATGGAGACAACACCAAAGGAAAGATTCTTGGCGTTGGAATAGTTGGCACACCTCCATCCATTCAAATTGAAGATGTTCTCTATGTTGAAGTATTAAAGCACAACCTTCTTAGCATAAGTCAACTTTGTGATAGAGGGTTCAAGATCAAATTCAACAAAGAAGAATGCCTTATTATGGATGAGGCAACCAATGAGGTAAAACTCAAAGGTATAAGAACTAACAATATTTTTATGATTACTTTAGATGATTTGTCTATGAAGGTACAATGTCTTATGGTAAACAACAACGACGCTTGGTTATGGCACAAGAGGATTGCTCACATTCACATGGAGCACTTGAACAAATTGATTAAGCATGACTTAGTTATTGGTCTACCAAAGATGAAGTTCATCAAAGACAAATTATGTAATGCATGCCAAAAGGGCAAACAGACCAAACTAACTTTCAAATCTAAGACTGTGGTGTCTACTACAAGGCCACTACAATTGTTACACATGGATCTCTTTGGTCCATCAAGAACAAAAAGCTTCAGAGGTAATGTATACGCTTTAGTCATTATTGATGATTTTTCTAGATATTCTTGGACTTTGTTTCTTGTGCAGAAAAGTGATGCTTTTAAAGCTTTTAATAAGTATGCTAAGCAAATCCAAAATGAAAAATCACTAAAGATTGTATCCATAACAAGTGATCATGGTGAAGAATTCCAAAATGCACAATTCGAAGAATTTTGTGAAGAACATGGTATCTCTCATAATTTTTCAGCACCTAGAACTCCACAACAAAATGGAGTAGTTGAAAGAAAGAATAGGTTTCTAGTGGAACTTGCAAGAACAATGCTTAGTGATGCAAATCTTCCTAAATATTTTTGGGCGGATGCGGTTAGTACGGCATGTTATGTTGGAAATCGAGTTATCATTAGACCTATAATAAAGAAGACTCCATATGAACTCTTCAAAGGAAGAAAGCCAAATATTGCTCACTTTCACATTTTTGGATGCAAGTGCTTTGTTCTTAACAATGACAAAGACAATCTCGGTAAGTTTGACAAGAAGTCCGACGAAGGTATTTTTCTTGGTTATTCTCTCTCTAGTAAAGCATATAGAATTTATAATAAAAGAACTTTAACTATTGAAGAATCTATGCATGTATCTTTTGATGAAACTAACCCCTCTAAGGAGGAAGTAGTTGTATGTGATGATGATGATCCTATAGATTTACCCCCGGAAGATCTTTCAAATGATCAAGTTGTGAAATCACCGGAAAATCAAGAAAACATTGTACAACAAGATTCAAACATCAATGATCTACCAAAAGAATGGAGAAATCATAGAGACCATCCTATTGACAAAATTATTGGTGACATTAGCCAAGGAGTATCAACAAGATTGAATCTAAAAGATGCTTGCTTAAACATGGCGTTTATTTCTCAAATTGAACCTACCAAAGTTGATGAAGCCTTAGGAGATGATCAATGGATTATTGCTATGCAAGAAGAATTAAATCAATTCGAGAGAAATCAAGTTTGGGAACTTGTTCCTAGACCAAGTGGTAAACACATCATAGGTACCCGATGGGTGTTTAAGAACAAACTTGATGAGAATGGTCTAATTGTTCGAAACAAAGCAAGGTTGGTTGCCCAAGGTTACAATCAAGAGGAAGGAATCGACTTTGAAGAAACATTTTCTCCGGTTGCAAGGTTAGAAGCTATACGTCTTTTACTTGATTATGCTTGTTCATTAAATTTTCAACTTTTTCAAATGGATGCAAAAGTGCATTCTTGAATGGATACATCAATGAAGAAGTCTATGTCAAACAACCTCCAGGATTTGAAGACTTCAAATATCCTACACATGTCTTTAAGTTGAGAAAGGCTCTTTATGGCTTAAAGCAAGCACCAAGAGCATGGTATGATAGACTTAGCAATTTTTTGTGTGAAAAGGGTTTCGAAAAGGGTAAGGTTGATAAAACTTTGTTCATTAAGAAAATCAAAAGTAACACTTTATTGGTTCAAGTCTATGTTGATGATATCATTTTTGGATCGACTAACAAAGAAATGTGTAAGGAATTCTCATCGATGATGCAAGGAGAATTCGAGATGTCTATGATGGGAAAGATGAACTACTTTCTTGGACTACAAATCAAGCAACTAGAAGATGGAATCTTCATCAACCAATCTAAGTATTGCAAAGAATTATTGAAAAAGTTTGATATGGACAATTGTAAAGCAATAAATACTCCAATGGGCTCCGATACATATGTTGATCAAGATGAATCCAGTACTCCAATTGATATTACAAAATACCGAGGTATGATTGGTTCCTTATTATATTTGACGGCGAGCCGTCCTGACATCATGTTTAGTGTTTGTCTTTGTGCTCGCTTTCAAGCAAATCCAAAGCAATCACATCTCATGGCAGTTAAAAGGATCATGGAGTATCTAAAAGGAACAACCAATGTCGGCTTATGGTATCCTAAAGGTAGTATCTGCACTTTAATTGGTTATTCTGACGCGGATTATGCAGGTTGTAAAACT
The DNA here is from genome assembly GCA_948472305.1 of Vicia faba. Lineage (NCBI taxonomy): Eukaryota > Viridiplantae > Streptophyta > Magnoliopsida > Fabales > Fabaceae > Vicia > Vicia faba. The sequence goes on along the minus strand of OX451738.1, from coordinate 1,470,360,407 downwards.
GATCGTAAAAGCACAAGTGGTACTTGTCACATTATTGGAAATGCATTAGTATCATGGGCTTGTAAAAAGCAAGCATGTGTTGCTCTTAGCACGGCCGAAGCAGAATACATAGCAGCGGGTAGTTGTTGTGCACAAATTCTTTGGCTCAAGCAACAACTCCGTGATTACGGACTTGATCTCGGATGCATTCCTCTTCGATGCGACAATACAAGTGCTATCAATATTACAAAGAATCCGGTCATGCATTTAAGAACCAAACATATAGATATTCGACATCATTTTCTCCGTGATCATGTAATTAAAGGAGATGTTAAAGTCACTTTTGTGGATACTCATAACCAACTCGCAGATATCTTCACAAAACCGCTTGCTCGAGAACCATTCTTCAAAATCCGAAGAGAACTTGGTATTTTGGATGAAGGTGATCTCTAATTGTTTGTCATAAGATGCTCGTCTTAATTTCTTAAATGTATTTATTTCACTCTTTTTCCCCATCCTTTTTGATGTTAACAAAGGGGGAGAAGAATTTGCATATGTGTTGTTTTGTTTCAAAAGAAATTGCAGGCCCAAATATCAATTATACTCACTCCAAAATTCAAAGAATCATGGACTTAGGGGGAGCATACAATTTAGGGGGAGCCTTGCATTTGCTTAACATGTTTGCTACATAAAACAACATAAACATTTCAAGAATTGTTTTCATAACTTGGTTGTCATCATCAAAAAGGGGGAGAATGTAATTGCAAGCTTCTCAAGTCATATTTTTAAGCATTAGTTTTGATGAAGACAACATGGACATCAACATTCAAAGGATGTGCAAAAATCTTATCAACATCATATAAAAGTCTTGAAGATTAGAAGAAGAATTATTGAAGAATCATCAAATGTCAAATGGTATAAATAATTCTTAAAATCTTGAATATAGATGTTCACAATTGCATTCATAATCATATACATATCCAACATGTTTTCTTTTAAGAAAAACTTTGTTTAAAATCTTTTTCAAAAAGAATTTTTGAAATTTAACTTTCAGGAACCGGTTCCTCCCTAACAGGGAACCGGGTTCCAAAACTTGTTCAAAAACACGTCCCTGGATTTTGTACCAGGAACCGGGTTGTACCAATAGGGGAACCGGTTCCTGCGTGATATTTTTGAATTCTGACTTATAACGTTCACTAAGAACCGGGTTCTGTCAGTGTCGAAACCGGTTCCTAGCGAACCAGTGCAGCTTTTCTTTTGGTTTTTGAACATATTTCAATTGGTATACTTTCATGAATGCATTGCATCTTTTCATATGAATTGGCATGAATGAAGAGGTTCTTGTGACTTTATAAAATGCAGATTTTCAAATTTAAAAGAACAAGAATACAATAACATTTTCATACAACAAAAAACCTTCTTCATATTAACAATTTTCCCATTCATTCAAATTTGCACATAAACTTTCATGTGTTCATAATTTTGTGAAACTTGCCATATACACTTTCATTAAATCATTACAAGTTTCATACATACATTGTGAACATTTATATACATTGCTTGAGAATTGTTTATATCTTGAAGAAGAAGATCAATTGAAGATTGATAAAGCTATCCATCTATTTCAAATTAAATCATTGTATTACTTAAAGAAATTATTCCCTTACTATCCAGGATTGTTGGAAGTAAGTGTTGTGATTTGAAGAGGATTGTTCTTCATTCACATTAGTGTTTGTTTGGTCTTAAAGGTGTTAAGAACCTTTGGTCACCCTATAGGTTAGATAGTAAGCATAGGCTGTACAATCATTCTAACTATAGTGAAATCTCTTTCGTGTTGGAAAGGGGACTGGAGTACTCTCGGATTGTGAGGGGAACCAGGATATATCACCGTGTTCTTTACTTTTCCGCATTTATCGCTTTCATCACCATAATCAGGAAAAGATAAGATATAATCAAACCTTCAAACACTTAACCAAAAAAAGTACTACAAGTATTCTCATAAAACCGAATAAATTTTTATAGACCTAATTCACCCCCCCCCCCCCCCCCCCGCCCCCCCTCTTAGGCACCCGAGACTTACATTAGCGTCAAAAGTAATATGTCGAGAAGAAAGATATAGCAGAAAGTGTTTACCTTTGGTGAAGGTTTCATAGAAGGGTCTCATCCCTTTGCGCTTTCAGCGACTTTATTGGTGACGGTCCTCTTGACCGCTAGAAAATAAACAAGTATAAATTAGATGTCGAATGATTAAATCGAAGATGACAAAAACATTAGCTTTGAGAAGAAAGATTACCCTTTTTTATCTTGTCAGAGACCAGCGTAAACGCCTCTTGAAGGTGAGCAACAAAGTCTTTTTCGTCAAAGAATTCTTCGTTATAATACTGCTTCCACCAGTCTTCAAAAAGAGGAGAACACTGGAAATTTAGATTGAAGTCGAACATAGTTAGTACGGTTCGACCAACGTACCTACCAATATGCTAGGTAGCAGCATCCTCTGAATAGTCTGCATTGTAAAACATCAGAAGCTTTTCTCGAGGGTAGATTGGTGAAGGGAGCGTCTGGATTATACCAAATTGTCAAGAGACAAGATTAGGTTCATAAGCAATTAAGCTAAGTTGATTATTCGAACTCTTGAATCTTAGAGGCATGATTCTTGGTCGAAGAAACGACTCCCAGATAGCCACATATTCATCCACATGGTTATCTTCATCAGATGAAGGATATGGTCGAATGAACCATTCCGGGCCAACCTTTCTACTAGCAAAGGGAGCCATGGTCGGAACAAATTGCTTCTACTTTGCAAGCATCATTACAAAGATGGTAAACGCTTTTTGGAATTGTTGACCTTCGTCAGTTGGAGTCAACATGACTAATCTAGTCCCTTCGACCCTTCTGTCAGGACCTCTGGGGCTTTCTCATTAATTTTATTCTTCTGCGGAAGAAAAGATTCAAAAGTGGCATTGAGCCAAAGTTGCAGAAGCCAAAAGGGGCCAGAAAGGAGTAAACTCACCTTGTCTCTAATAACCTTAAGTTGAGTCACACCATTACTGATGGACTCATACATGTTGGCTAGAATCAACTCATCCAGACAAGGAGGATAGCCATGGTGAAGGTTTGTTGCAAGAGTAAGCATTTTCTTAGTCACCTGAAGTGACTTAGTGCAAAAAATGAAACGAGATAACCACAAAGCCAGAAAACCTATGTGTTCCACTTCATAGATAGTGGTACTCAATTTGTAGTGGAAATGATTAATGAATATAGTATACATGGGCTTCATGGCCAAAAACCCGATAGAATCTTTAGACAGATCCTCAGGGTCGAAGTAGTCACCTGTTGGTCGAAGACCAATAATGGCGGCTATATCGAAGAGCGTTGGGGTTACCATTCCACAAGGAAAATGGAAGGTAAAATGTGTACTATCCCAGAAATACAATGAAGACACCACCATGAGAGGGAAATAAGCTAACCCAGTCTTCGACAACATGATCAAGTCATAGATCCCCATATCTTTCAATATTTGGGCTTGTACTTTTTCCATCTTACTCAGCCATTCTGAGTATTCTAAAGTAAGAATAGGGCAAGATTGAAAGATCCTATTGCCCTTGTTCATAAACTGAAGGTTGATATCTTCCTTTGTTTGAGAATGTTGCTGGTTGGAAGGAGTTGCATCTTCAGGATCATTCATGGGTTTCTTCTCACAACCTATAGGCTTGAGCCTAGGGTGAGTTTGGAAGAAGTTTTTATTTTGTTTTGGGTTCTCGAAACATGTAGATAATGAGCCAGACATGGCATACATCTGCGCTGAATACCTAACAGGGATAAGCAACTGTGAGTCATAAGCCTCATGCCATTCTTTGGCCATGGGTTCAGATACGACCCTTCGTTTCCCAATCGAAACAGGTACAAGGTGAAGTGGTGAAAAACACAAGAAGGGGGGGTTGAATTGTAAAACTGAAATCTAATGCAATGAACAAGATATTTTTATCCTGGTTCGTTTGATCTCAAACTACTCCAGTCCACCCGTCAAGGTGATTTCGCCTCTCTCCAACGAGGTCTTAATCCACTATATTCAACTGAATATTACAGACTGCTTTAACAACTGCTAAAGCCTTCTTGATCCAAACCACAACCCGGTTTGTCAAGGTAACACTTTCTTACAAAGAGATAAAACTAAGTGTGTGAATGTTTTCTACAAAACTTTATCACAACTGTGATGTATACACAAATTGAAGCTTAGAAACTAGATTACTAAACAATGATAGAATATCAGAGTGTGTGGTTTAGCAAAACTGAGAGAAAGAAGATTATAATTAGCTTTTGTGCGTGTAGAGATTTGGAGAGCATTAGCCATTTCAATCTTCAAAGCCTTGTTTATATAGCACTGAGATGATGAACGTTGGATGCAATATTCTTGATTCAATGCTAATAACAAGCTTTCCTTATTGAGCAGATCTTGTCTGGAATGAGGCCGTTGGAATTAATTTGCTTTCAATGCACAGTACCGTTGCTTACTTAATTCAAGTTCTGGCTTGGCTCATTCTGACTCTGTTTCGCTGCTGATGAACTGTTGTGTTTCTTTATCAGAGTGTTGAGCGCAGTTTTGTTCATCAGGCTTCAGCATGTACGTGAGTTGATCATCTGATTCTGACATTCTGATATGGCAACTTCTGATGCTGGTGTCTGAAATCAAGTTCTGATGCTGAATAGATGTGATCTTGCTTATATCAATTAGAGTATCTGCAAGTCAGAACATAATAATTTTAGGCAGCAGATAGTTCATACATGAAACTTATAAATACTATATCTTTTCACTTTGTTATCATCAAAACTTAAATATAGGGTAGTAGATTCAAACTTTGTTCTAACAATCTCCCCCTTTTTGATGATGACAAAAACTAGATATTTTAAATGAAAATAACGTGAAAAGGTATCTGGAATATGTATCAGAATAAGAAGTAAAAGGATAAGGAGTAAAGAGATATCAGAGTTGAGAGATACTCCCCCTGAGTTTATTACTTCCCTTTGATTACACGTGTTCTTCAGGATCAGATCTTTTTGCCTTTCTTTGAACATCAGAGTATCAGAGTCTTTGACTTATCAGAAGCTTTATGTCAGAGCAGAGCTTCAGAGTTTTTCTTGTCAGAGCTTTGCTTTGGATCAGAATATCAGAGCGGATCAGAACTTCATAGTGATCAGAGCTTCAGAGCTTCTAGTCTTCAGAGTGTCCAGGAGCTTCCTTGTACCTGTAGACTTTAAGCAAAACAGAAAAAAAACATTTTCAAGTAATAGAGTTAGAATGTTTGAGAATTTCTGTCTAGTTAGCCGTTATTGATTAAAATATCATTCTTGTTCTCCCCCTTTTTGTCAGCAATAAAAAAGTGTAGGTGATGTGCTAAAACAATTAAGATCAGAAAAACTAATCATATTGAGAGAGTTCAGAATCAAAACAAGAAAATAGTACAAAACATATTCAAACAGTACATCAGAAAATCAAGGAAAACATGAAAAAGGTCATGAATGAAAAAAGAGACTAAGGTTGAGGAGGCAAGCGTGTGAACAGGTTCTCCAGCATGGCTTGGATCTTTTCAGCAATCTCATTCTGCTTGTGCACCATGCTGACAACAGTGTCAATCTTGCTATCCTGCACATCCATTCTCTCTTTCATCTTCTGATCGCTTTCATCCATCCGCTGCTGCAGACGCATGTCATTCAGCCTTAGTTCTTCCAGAGTTTGCCTGTCCAAGGCAGCTTGAGAAGCATCAGAATCAGGAAGCTTCTGAGAGCTTTCAGCAACATCCTCTGCTTGACTTTCTTCAGCTTGAATGGTCTTGTCTTCTTCTGATTGCACCTTTGCAGCTTGCTGTTTCTCAGACCAAGGTTCACTGTCCAAAGGGAGCACGTCTTCTTTCAGAAGCTGACTTCCAACTTCATTCAGAAGCTTGCTGAAATTTTGTTGTGCCTGCTCATAGTTGATATCCTGCAACTTGAGGGCTTCAGCACGTACCCAAAGTCTGAATTGTGACCAGAGCTGATCAGAAGCAGCTGGGTCAATCATTCCAGGACAGACTTGCTTCAAAGAAGCAATCCATTGCAGCACACCTGTTTCAAAATTCATAATACCAGAGCCAACATCTGGTTGTTTTGGTTTTGGGATGGCAATTTTGTGTTTCAGATCAGCAAGACGGTCAAGACTGGTTAAGTCTATGAAAGTCCTGTTGGGGTTTTCGGAGGTTTTCTGAGCAGCTGTTTGTTTTGGAGATGGAGTATCAGTATCAGAGATTATGATTGGACTGGGTGGTGTTTTGGGAGTATTTGGCGGTGTAGATTCTGGTGAGGATGGTAACTGGGGCATGATAACAGTTGTGCCACATGGCAGCTGGATTGCCAGAGGTGATGGTTGAGGTGAATGAGGTTCAGATGGTTGAGGAGAAGGAGTTTCAGAGTGATGAAACTCTGTTTGAGGTGATGGTGGATTAATTTCTAGTTGGGGAGAGGGAGACGGAATTTCTGATTGTTCAGGGATAAGGGGTTCTTCTGGAATTGATGAGAGTGGTTTTTATTGTTCTGGTTCTTCAGCAGATTGCTATTGTTCTGGTTGTGGAGGAGGAACAGTTTGTGGTTCAGAGATTGGTTGATCAGAGGTGTGTTGATCAATGTCAGACAACACTTGGTCAATTGCTGATGTTGTTGAGATTGTTGGTTGTTTGGGATGTTTGGTTCTGGGTCTTCTGAGTTTTAATGCCTCAGAAGGGTCCTCTTCTTGTACAGTTTCATCTATGGTAGGGATGGGGATTGAGATTCTATGAGAGGTTTGAGGAGGAATAGATGCTGGAATAGTAGAAGAGTTTAAAACAGGAGCAGCAGATGAATTACCTCTTTTCCTGGGTGTCTGCTGGGATGATCCTTCTGATGGTGCCTTCCTCTTCTTCGTCTTCTTCAGAGTCACTTCTGGTTGAGGTTGATGCAGATCTTTGATATTCAGATTTGGATCTGTACCATCTGCCTTGCACACATCCAAGTACCTGAGAATCACCTCTGGTTTGGATTCAATTTCAGAAAATAACGGAAAGTCACTCAGAGGCACTCTTCTGCTGGAGATATCAGCAATAGGAGTAGCTTTGGGTTCCTTCTGAATACTCTCTATCAGCTTCATCTTTTTCAAGTTCTTTGCGTTCAGATGTTTCCCTATTGTTGGTTCAATAGTGCTTAGCTCTTGAGCTTCTATCAGATGCTCAATCAGCCTATTCTCTGTCAGAATATCTGATATCAACCTTCCAAAAGGTATCCAATCCCTCTTGGTTCTTTCTTCTTCCCTTGTTTCCTTCACACTTGTTCTGAGGTGGTTGAACAGGAAGTGAGCCAGATTGATCTTTACCTTCTAATCAATAAAGTAGATCAGAAACTGCTGATCCACATTTATGTAATCAGGAGAACTGGTTGGTTTCCTGTGGTTGAAGCACCCCAGAATTATCTTAGCCCACACTCTGTAATGATCCTTCAGATCTTTAATCTTGCTGCTGGGCACCCCAAGAGTGAAAATCCTGTCAGCTATCACACCTACATCAGCACATCTTTCAGCCATGTCCACACAACGGACGCCACCGCCACTGTAACCGATTAGCCTTGCAATGTGATCCTCAGTGATCACAATCTTCTTCCCCATAACAAAGGAGGTGACTAGATGTGTTGAAGCCTTAGCGTGAATCCAAAATTCCTTGACTAGCATTGGGAATGTTGGTCCAACCAACCTGTCGAAATACCTTTCCCACTTCTGAGCCCTAACTTCTTCAGTTAGGTCAAAACCGTTCTCCTTCAAGCTTTCAAAATCAATGATTAATTCAGAAAGCACTTCAAGATTCTTCACAGGAGTGAGGAGAGTTCTGAATGGCACTTGATATTGCTCAGATGATGCTTTCTTCTGAGGACCTGCAGAAGCGCTGCTGGAGGTTGCCATGTTCACACTAAAAGGGTTTTGAGAATAAACTGAGGAAAATAGGTTGCAAGAGATGAACGCAGAAATATGCAGAAAATGCTTGAGTATTAGTGAGAAAGCGTAAAGAATGAGAATGAGAGATTAATGTGCTTAAATAGAGTTTTCAAAACTATTTTGAAAAGATAAACGTTTTTTAAGAGAGAGAAAAATCATGATTGCATTTTAAAAGCATGATTACTTTTCATTAAATGCTTGCTGAAAGCATGATACTTAAAAACGGTTACCAGACATGTGTCTCAATGCACCCAATCAGCGCTTTGCCTTCTCAGAAGCGTGCACGCGTTCTGCTTCAGAGATATGCTGATGATTGGATGACACTTGTTTGATGTAGTGATCAGCACGTCTGTCTTTGAGCTTAGACTCTCAGATCTTTAGACTTGCATCTGATACAATCTGCATGTTCTATCTTTCTGAAAGGAGATTGATCAGAAGTTCACAGTAAAACAATTACATTCTGAAGGTAAATATATGGAATTAAAACATTTTCACTCTGGACACACTTTCATGCTGAGATGTTTCAGAATGAAATTAAACCTATCTTCTGAAAGGGGTTTAGTAAAGATATCAGCCCATTGATGGTCTGTATCTATAAATTTTAAGTTCAAAATACCTTTATGAATATAGTCCCTAATGAAGTGATGTTTTATTTCTACATGGTTAGCTCTAGAATGTAAAATGGGATTCTTACTTAAGCAAATAGCAGAAGTATTATCACAAAGTATAGGAATGTTACTCTCAAAAATCTGGAAGTCTTCAAGCTGACTTTTCATCCAGAGCATTTGTGTGCTACATCCTGCTGCTGCTATGTACTCAGCTTCTGCTGTTGACAGAGCAATTGTTGATTGCCTTTTGCTGGACCAAGAGATCAGATTTTCTCCCAGAAACTGACAGCTTCCAGAAGTACTTTTACGTTCCACTCTGTCTCCAGCAAAATCAGCATCGCAGTAGCCTACTAAGCTGTAATCACTAGATTTTCTATAAAACAAACCCAGATTAGTAGTACCTTTCAGATACTTGAAAATTCGCTTAACAGCTGTTAAGTGAGATTCTCTAGGATCTGATTGAAATCTAGCACAGATACAAACACTGAATAATATGTCAGGTCTTGAAGCAGTCAGATAGAGGAGAGAACTAATCATACCTCTGTAGACTTTCTGTTCTACATTTTTGCTTACCTCTTCTCTTTCCAGAATGCACGTGGGATGCATTGGAATCTTTGATGGCTTACATTCTGAGAGGTCAAATTTCTTCAGAAGATCTCTGATGTATTTGCTCTGATGAATGTAAGTTCCTTCTGGAGTTTGATTGATCTGAATTCCTAGAAAGAATTTCAGTTCCCCCATGAGGCTCATCTCAAATTTTGCCTGCATACACTTAGCAAATTTTCTTCCAAGAGAAGGATTAGTAGAACCAAAAATAATATCATCAACATAAATTTGACAGACTAAGATGTCACTCTTAACTGATTTGCAGAATAGAGTAGTGTCCACCTTCCCTCTGGTGAATTCATTTTCCAGCAGAAAGTTACTTAGCCTTTCATACCAAGCTCTAGGAGCTTGTTTCAGACCATACAGTGACTTCTTTAGTTTGAAAACATGTTCTGGATGTTTTGTATTTTCAAAACCTGGGGGTTGGTGTACATAAACTTCTTCTTCTATATAACCATTTAAGAATGCACTTTTGACATCCATCTGATACAGAGTGATGCCTCTATTAACAGCAAATGAAATTAAAAGTCTGATAGATTCTAACATGGCGACTGGGGCAAAGGTTTCTGTATAGTCTATCCCCTCTTGCTGACTATAACCTTGTGCAACCAGTCGTGCCTTGTTTCTGATGACTTCACCTTGTTCATTTAGCTTGTTTCTGAACACCCATCTTGTTCCAATGACGTTGAATCCTTTTGGTCTGGGAACGAGATCCCATACGTTGTTTCTGGTGAATTGATTCAGCTCTTCTTGCATTTCCAGAATCCAGTCATTATCCAGAAGTGCTTCATCAATAGAAGAAGGTTCAATCAGAGACACAAGTCCTATAAGTGTTTCTTCAGAGTTTTTGAAGCTTGCTCTTGTTCTGATTGGATCTTCCTTTCTTCCTAGGATAGTCTCTTCTGGGTGATCCAAGCTGCTTCTGGGTAATCTCTTTTGAGGTTGATCAGCAGCTGTTGTAGGATTGCTAGCAAGGCTCCTTTCAGACGTTGAAGGAATGTCTGTGTTGAGAGCTTCTGATGACTTGTATTCAGAACCTGCAAATTCAATTTCTATACCTGCAAAAACTTCATTCTGCTTTGACTTTTCAGAGTCAAGCTTATCATCAAAACGAACACTGATTGATTCTTCCACAATCTGTGTTTCTGTATTGTATACTCTGTACCCTCTTGAGCGTTCAGAGTATCCTAACATAATACACTTCTGTGCTTTAGAGTCAAACTTGTTCAAATAATTCTTTGTATTTAATATAAAGCAAGTACATCCAAATGGATGAAAATATGAAATGTTGGGATTTCTGTTCTTCCACAGTTCATTGGAGTCTTTTCCAGAATAGGTCTTATTGAGATTCTATTCTGAATGTAGCACGCTGTGTTTATTGCCTCTGCCCAGAAGGTCTTAGCAACGTTTGTCTCATTGATCATGGTTCTGGCCATTTCTTGCAATGTTCTGTTCTTTCGTTCTACAACTCCATTTTGTTGGGGAGTTCTAGGACAAGAGAAATCATGCAGAATGCCTCTGTCATTAAAGAATGACTCAAAATCTTTGTTTTCAAACTCTCCACCATGATCACTTCTGACTTTAACGATTCTAAGATTCTTTTCATTCTGAACTTGGTTACAGAAGGTGACAAACACAGAGTGTGACTCGTCCTTGTGTCTTAAGAACTTTACCCATGTCCATCTGCTATAGTCATCTACGACTACTAACCCATACTTCTTACCACTGACTGAAGCAGTTTTAACTGGTCCAAATAAGTCAATGTGCAGAAGTTCTAATGGCTTAGAGGTAGAAACAACATTTTTGGATTTAAAAGAAGGTTTTGCAAATTTGCCTTTCTGACATGCTTCACACAGAGCATCTGAATTGAACTTCAAATTAGGAAGTCCTCTGACCAGCTTGAGTTTGTTAATCTGAGATATTCTTCTCATACTAACATGTCCCAATCTTCTGTGCCAGATCCACTGCTCGTTGTTAACAGACAGAAGACATTTTACATTATGACTCTTTAGTTCATAAAGTTTGATTTTGTAAATGTTGTTTTTCCTCTTACCATTAAACAGGATAGTCCCATCTTTCTGACTAACAGCTTTACATGATTTTTGATTAAAGATTATATCATAACCGTTATCACTTAATTGACTTATGGATAACAGATTATGCATCAATCCATCTACTAGTAGAACATTATTAATAGAGGGAAGATTTCCATTACCTACAGTTCCAGAGCCAATTATCTTTCCCCTCCGATTGCCTCCAAAGCCAACGTGGCCTCCAGGCTTAAGTTCCAGGCTTTGGAACATATGCCTTCTTCCCGTCATGTGTCGTGAGCATCCAGAGTCCAGGTACCATGACTGGTGTTTCTGACTTGCTGCTAAAGATATCTGCAACATGTATTATTTTATCCTTAGGTACCCAGATTTTCTTGGGTCCTGATTTTTTAGTTTTACCAAAACTCTGGTTGAATTTTGGTTTCACAGAATGCTTACTGCTAGTGTATTTGATATCATGTGTGTGACCATATACAAAATGTGAACTCAGAGGAGTGTGTTTAATGGTTAAGTCCATGACATTCTTTTGTGTAGGAACCTTACCTTGGTATCCTATTCCTTTCCTGCCGTTTCTGCTAACTCCATAGATCATTGAAGCCATTCTGCTTCTATCTATGCTTTTAGCTAGGAACTTCTGGAAACTGTGATCATACTCCTTGATGATCTCATCAGCGTTGCTGGGAGTTTCAGAAATTGGTTCCTTCTGAGAGTTTTGTAAAGTGTTTTCTAATTTTGAAATCTTATTTCTCAGCTCAGAATTTTCCAATTTGAGACTCTCAGTCTTATTAGAGTCAGATTCAAGATTCCTTTTCAGGTCTCTGAATTTAGCTCTAATTTGCTGTTAACGTACCAGAATCTCATTAAGGCATTCAGAAAGTTCAGCCATTGTAAAGTTAACAGCAAAGTTAGGAAATACCTCTTCAGTGTCTGATTCTGAGTCTGATTCAGAAGCTTCACTATCTTCTGAAATGTTAGCCATAAGAGCTATGTTTGCCCTTTCATCATCTGATTCTGAGTCAGCTTCAGACGAGTCAGAGTCATCCCATGTAGCCATGAGACTTTTCTTCTTCTCTCTTCCAAACTTCTTTTTGGGCTTTTCCCTCTGAAGCTTTGGGCAGTCACTCTTATAGTGTCCTTGCTCGTTGCACTCATAGCAGATGATGTCTTTGGTGTTTGGCTTTTTGCTACTGTAGGAGCCTTTAGATCTTCTGTATCCAGAGGAAGAATCTGTCCTTCTGTATCTGGAAGAAGACTCGTTCTGATCAGATCTTCTGGGATTCCTGAACTTCCTTTGTCTTTGCTTCCATAGTTGATTTACTCTTCTGGAGAGAAGGGAGAGTTCGTCTTCTTCTGATGAGGATCCATCAGATGTTTCTTCAACTGCCTGCAAAACTTTAGACTCAAATTTTCTGTTAGATTTTAATGCTAAAGGCTTACCTTGCTTCTGAGGCTCATCAGCTTCTAGCTCTATCTCATGACTTCTGAGGGAGCTGATAAGTACCTCCAGAGTGATTTTGTTGAGATCTTTAGCTAGCTTCAGAGCTGTAACCATAGGTCTCCACTGCTTGGGTAAACTTCTGATGATTTTCTTGACATGGTCAGCAGTAGAGTATCCTTTGTCCAGAACTTTGAGACCAGCTACCAGAATCTGGAATCTAGAGAACATGGTTTCAATGGATTCAGATTCTTCCATTTTGAACGCCTCATACTTCTGAATGAGCGCCAGAGCTTTTGTTTCTTTGACCTGAACGTTGCCCTCATGCGTCATTCTGAGTGAGTCAAAAATATTCTTTGCTGTGTCTCTGTTGGAGATCTTTTCATACTCAGTATAGGAGATGGCGCTGATGAGGATGGTTCTGGCCTTGTGGTGATTCTTGAAGTCACGCTTTTGTTGATCAGACATTGTTTTTCTATCAATCTTCTGACCACTTGCATTCACAGGGTGCGTGTATCCATCTGTCACCATATCCCACATATCAGCATCATGTGCCAGAAAGAAGCTTTCAATTCTGTCTTTCCAGTAATCAAAGTTTTCTCCATCAAATACTGGAGGTTTGCCACTGAATCTGTCTCTGTCCTCATTGTTGTCATTGCTGATGTGAGAATTGTTTCCTGCCATTGTGTTTTTCTGACGCTGGATCTTGTACTGACACGGTTAAGTGTTTTAGCTCAGAACCAGGCGCTCTGATGCCAATTGAAGTGGTGAAAAACACAAGAAGGGGGGGGGGGGGGGGGGTTGAATTGTAAAACTGAAATCTAATGCAATGAACAAGATATTTTTATCCTGGTTCGTTTGATCTCAAACTACTCCAGTCCACCCGTCAAGGTGATTTCGCCTCTCTCCAACGAGGTCTTAATCCACTATATTCAACTGAATATTACAGACTGCTTTAACAACTGCTAAAGCCTTCTTGATCCAAACCACAACCCGGTTTGTCAAGGTAACACTTTCTTACAAAGAGATAAAACTAAGTGTGTGAATGTTTTCTACAAAACTTTATCACAACTGTGATGTATACACAAATTGAAGCTTATAAACTAGATTGCTAAACAATGATAGAATATCAGAGTGTGTGGTTTAGCAAAACTGAGAGAAAGAAGATTATAATTAGCTTTTGTGCGTGTAGAGATTTGGAGAGCATTAGCCATTTCAATCTTCAAAGCCTTGTTTATATAGCACTGAGATGATGAACGTTGGATGCAATATTCTTGATTCAATGCTAATAACAAGCTTTCCTTATTGAGCAGATCTTGTCTGGAATGAGGCTGTTGGAATTAATTTGCTTTCAATGCACAATACCGTTGCTTACTTAATTCAAGTTCTGGCTTGGCTCATTCTGACTCTGCTTCGCTGCTGATGAACTGTTGTGTTTCTTTATCAGAGTGTTGAGCGCAGTTTTGTTCATCAGGATTCAGCATGTACGTGAGTTGATCATCTGATTCTGACATTCTGATATGGCAACTTCTGATACTGGTGTCTGAAATCAAGTTCTGATTCTGAATAGATGTGATCTTGCTTATATCAATCAGAGTATCTGCAAGTCAGAACATAATAATTTTAGGCAGCAGATAGTTCATACATGAAACTTATAAATACTATATCTTTTCACTTTGTTATCATCAAAACTTAAATATAGGGTAGTAGATTCAAACTTTGTTCTAACACAAGGTTAGTGGAAAAAAACTTTGGTTATCTTTGTAGATCATAAATGTTCTTAGTTTTTGGGTTGTTGGGTGCATTGGAAAGGAAAGCCATGGTTGAAAGTAGTGAAAGAACGAAGAAGATTAAGTTGTTAATACTTTTTATTTGCAAGGAAGTAAAGAATACTAGGAGTTGTAAAAGAATTCCAAAGAGAGGATTCTTCTATTTATAGTCTTCAGGGAAGAGTTTTTTCCCTCAAGACCATTTAATGTTGTAGAGTTAGTGGAGCACGTGGCGAGCATTGAAGCAGTTATCGTACGAGTAATGAAAAAGTTTGACATACTTTTCTAGGTTGTGAGGATAATGGCCATCATGGCAGTGTGGTAACGACTGATTGACAACAACGTGTTAGGAAAAAGGTACCGATGACTCTGAATACCAGCATTGGTTGTTAGAAGGCGAAAAGCACACAAGTGATTTCCGTGGTCAAAGAGAAGACATGTTTCAAATGGGAATCTCAAAGAATGATCATTTCTCCTTGCGTTGAAACTGATATTCTTGGGCGGAAATTTGTTAGCTCCTAAATTTGACACCTACAACAAGTTGGTTTTATGGGCCAAAAATAGATTGAACAAGTCTAAGTTGGAAAGGCTTCGACATAATGGAAAAATACTTAGAGAAATTTCTAAGTTAAAATAAATCTTCGACCAGAAGGTTCTCACACCCTTCAAATGAAAGGGTTCCTAGGCCTTCGACTAGAAGGAAACTTCGTATCTGCAACATAAGATTTTGAATCTGAAGAAAGGAGGGAAAAATAGTTCGCTTGGCAGTTAAGGATAGCAATGTGGCGTGAAGAGAGGGGTCGAAGCGCATGCATAAGACACTTGTCTTCATCCTAGATCAAGGCAACTCCTCGACGGTTACCTAGTTTTAGTATAAATATAGGAAGTTTATGTAAATTTCCGTGTGTTCAACTGATCGTACAAATTATTCAATATTATTCAAGTACCCGCTGCGTGAGAAAGAATACTAAAAATGTACGTTTGAAACACCACATTTTATAATCAAAGTCTTTTGTTTCTCTCTTTACATTTCTTGCCTTTTTTTATCTTTTTTTCACTTTACCTGCACTTTTACCCAGATTCCTGCACTCAAACTCTTCTCAATCCCTTTTCTATTTACTTTCTGCACTCAAACTCATCACTTTCCCAGTCGAACATGCGTTATTCACTCACATTAGCATTTATGTACAAAGAACACCAAAAATTAGCATATGTCCTAGGATCAAACTGATCGATCCTGCGAGTAACCAAAAATTTACCCTTTTTGGAAGATCAGTGGTTGTTTACTAGAAAACACGGTGAACAGTGGTACAAACTCAGTCCTAAAAATTACATCTTTCTAATTCTCGGCTGGTACAAAGACAAAGTCCTAAACTTCTACATCTTGGACCCGTTCCTTTTCTAGGTTACAAGCATTCTATTTATAATCTATTCCCAACTGGATTTGGGCTTCTAATCACAACACATTAGTTGTTACAAACCAGCAGAAACTTCTGCTACAAACAAGGTCTTCAATCATTATTTATCTAATATATCTCCATATTTAGTAATTGCATATTCTTTAATATTCTGACTTGATTCTTCTTGACCTATAAATCAGTGCTCAAAATATTGCATAATATTCCCAGAATTTTGTATCTGTTAATTCATAACTGAATTCACTAATCCAGCTCAGCTCAGGCGCGATGTCGTATGATCCTGCATAAGACATCTTATTAGACATGTTTCTATAGATGTTGAAACACTTCAACAAAACATGTCCCAATATAAAATAGAACTTCTTGCTCAATCTGTTCTTTATAGCAAGTAATCACATCATATTTAACATATTATTGTTGTATTAGTTTTACCAAATATAATACCAATGACACAATTCAGAGAATTAACACATATTAAGGGTACATGGGGGTAAGATTGACAAAAGGAAAATAGTGTCAATGTTTTCTCATTATGTGCGATCACTTTTAGGGAAAAGAGATAAAGAGCAAAGTTAGGACACTGAAGAACTCAGAGGGTTTCTGTAGAACGTGAGAAGAGGAAATAGATTGCTGCTAGGAATCTAAGGTAATGGGGTTTATCATTGTTATTATAATTGATCTAAGGTTTAGATTATTGTAGGTTTGTGTTAGGTTTTTATTTGATGATTTTAATATGATGTTTGATGATAAATTGGTGAAATTATGATGTTTTCTTGCAAAGAATTGATGCATATGATGTATGGTAAACTGTGTTGTTGTTATATGATGAAACCAAGTGAAATTATAATGATTCGAGACCTTTAATTTGATGAAATCGTGTAAAAATAGGACGCGTACAATGCAAAAATGAAACAGGGAAGTCTTGTTCACACATGATCACCTGTGATAGGAAGTGTCGTCGGGCGAACTTGGAAGCGAAGGGATGGGCAGGAAAGTGGAGCTACTGGAGTGTCTTGCTCGCATTATCACCGGGCGATGCAGAAACAAGAGGTGCGTCTCCAAGCGAGCAAGATGCATCACCAAGCGATAGAGACCAGAGAAGAATTGATGGGATGTCTCTCCCATGTCGCAGGGAAAGCCTCAGGCGAGCAGTGTATATCATCAGGCGAGCACCAGATGATGGATAACAACATGGTTTTTAAAGTGCCATAAATTGAGTTTTAGAACTCTGTTTGAAGCTTCATTAAAAGCGTTGAATAACTAACACAATGAGCTATGACTAGGTGGAATAAAATGAATAATAGGAAGTATAACCCAAATACCTATGTTTTCATGAATAAGATGATTCAGAGGTTGTGTTAGTATGACATAAGTGTATATAATGAATCATTGATGCTATGATGATGTTGTTTCATGTTATGATGTATGCGTTTATATTTATGATGATCATATGAATGATGATGCTTCTTGACTAGCAGTGGTCATTTGGTTATTAAAATGTTTCATATTATGCATGTAAGGAATAAGAGTAGGACTTCAGTCCAGTGAGGTTGTTAGGACTTCGTTCCAGTGAAGTTGCATGACTATTAGTTAAGTGATAGCCTAAATCCCATAGTATGGATTTGAGTGCAATTTGTGATGTTCTCTGTTTCCAAGAAGGAGTTTATCCTATTGATGGGGATCTTTGGAGAATATGATGACGTTGTCACTAGAGTAGTTTTGGTACCACATGCATTAATTGAAAGGA
Organism: Vicia faba; assembly: GCA_948472305.1. Classification (NCBI taxonomy): domain Eukaryota; kingdom Viridiplantae; phylum Streptophyta; class Magnoliopsida; order Fabales; family Fabaceae; genus Vicia; species Vicia faba. The sequence continues at coordinate 1,470,342,807 of OX451738.1, read as the reverse complement.
GTTACATTGCATTATATGTGGCATTACATGATGATTTGATTGACTGATGTTTTGTGAATGTGTGTTTGTGTTAACGGCTAATTGACGGTATTACCACGTGTCTATGTGTATTATGATGCTTGATAGTGTGAGTATGACATGGGTTTCAAGGGTGTGTTTCTTTGGTGTTGTATTATAACTACTACATTTACTCCTTATGTATTTTATAATGATTATGATTTACTCACCCTTGCTTCTTGGAAATGTTAACTATATACATGGATAAGTTGCAGGTAATCAAGAATAGTTCACCTAGGCTTAGAGGATAGTTGTGGAGTGTGTTCGTTATTTCTTATAGAATTAGATGGTCTTTCTCTTATATGTAACATCGGGGATGAGATCGTTTGTTTTGAATAACCATGTAAGTTTGTTATTTTGGGACTTGAACTACCTTTGTGGTATTTGAGTTGTTTTGATTTGATGAAGTTATTTAGAAGTATCTTAATAAAGATGTTTTTATTTATGAATTTATGCTACGATTAAGTTGAAAAACTATGGCTATTAATTATGAAGTACTTAATGTAATTGATTTTTGAAAACTCGTGTTACAGAGCAAGATGTGTTTTACAATGAAGTTTGTTTGAAGAAAATATGACACCCTTTTTGGTGCATTACTCTGATTTAATTATCAAATTATTTCACGAATATTCTTTGGGGTCTAGAAGGGTGTTACATTATTAGTATCAAAGTAAGTCAGTCTGTCCGACTAGGTTTTCTTATGATATGTATGTCATGTCAGTCGATTAGTGTGAGTACACTATTGATGTGTGTTTTTGACGTTAGTTTTTTGTGTGTAGAATGGCCGGAAGAAACGATGTCGCACTTGCTGCTGCCTTGCATGTTGTTGCTCAGGCTGTGCAACATCAGCCCAACGCCGGTGAGAATGATGAATCTCGTGTTTTGGAGACGTTTCAGAGGAATCATCCGCCTATTTTCAAAGGTAGATACGATCTTGATAGAGCTTAAAAACTTGGATCAAGGAGATTGATAGGATCTTTTGAGTCATGGATTTCTCAGAGGCGCAAAAGTTGTGGTTCGATATGCATCAACTAGAAGAGGAAGCCAAAGACTGGTGGGTTGGCACCCGTCAGAGACTGACAGTAGTGGGTGAAGTTATTACTTAGGTTGTGTTCATTAGGGATTTTTTGAGGAAGTACTTTCCTGAGCACGTGTGCGGGAAGGAAGAGATTGAGTTTCTAAAGTTGAAACAAGGGAACTTGATTGTGACTAAGTATGCTTCGAAGTTTGTGGAACTGGAAAAGTATTATCCATATTACAGTGAAGCGACTACTGAGTTCTCAAAGTGTATCAAGTTTGAGATGGTTTGCGTCTGAAAATCAAATGGCAAATTAGATATCAGAAGACTCGTGTGTTTTCAGAGTTAGTGAACAACTATAGGATCTATGAAGAAGACAATAAATCTCATTCAGCTCACTACAAGAGTTTGAACGAGAAAAAAGAAAGAAATATCAAGATCGTAAGAAGCCTTATGATGCCTCCGCTGATAAAAGGGAAACATAAGGCTTATGATGGGAAGAATACAAATTGGGGAGGAGCTCCCGCTTCTGTCAAGTTTTATAGGTATGGTGAACAAGGTAACCGTTCTAATGAATATGAGAATAATGTGCCGAGGTGCTACAAATGTGGTAAGACAGGTCATCATGCTCCTGAATGTGAGAACGATTATCCAACCTATTTCAATTTTGGAGAGCAGGGCCATACCAGCACCCAACGTCAAAAGCCAAAGAGGGACATTGTTTCCCAAACCAATGGTAGAGTGCTCAGATTGAGTGGATCTGAAGATTTTAAGAAGGACAACTTGATTCGAGGTACTTGTTTTATGAACAATGTTGAATTAGTTGCTATTATTGATATTGGTGCTACTTATTCATTTATTTCTTGTAAATGTTCTAACGTGTTGGGATTGAAGTGGTCTGATATGAATGGTAGTATGGTAATAGATACCCCTGCTAGTGGTTTTGTAACTACTACTTTTGTTTTCTCAAGGTGCCTTTTGACCATTTATGGTAAGGATTTTGTGATGGATTTGATGTGTCTACCTTTTCACCAAATTGAATTGGTTGGAGTTCAACTATGTTCATATCAAAAGTTATAATAAGACTTTGAGGTTCCCTAAGTTTGGTGATAATGGAGAATTAATGTTGTTTTCTGCTAAGCAAGTGAATGAACTTATGGAAGATAAAGCTTTGATGTTTGCACTGTTTGCATCGTTGCAACTTGAACGTGAAGTTGTGAGTGTTGAATTACCTTTTGTCTACAAATTTCCAGAAGTGTTTCCAAATGACATCAACAATTTCCCTCCGGAATGTGAAGTTGAGTTTTATATAGATATGGTGCGAGGTACAAGTCCAATATCGGCTCCTTATAGGATGTCAGCTTCAGAGCTGAGCGAGTTGAAGAAACAACTAGAGATATGCTTGAGAAGAAGTTCGTACAACCGAGTGTTTCACCATGGGGTGTTCCTGTGTTGTTGGTAAAGAAGAAATATGGAAGTATGAGATTGTGCGTGGATTATAGACAGTTGAATAAGGTGACTACTAAGAATAAGTATCCACTTCTGAGGATCGAAGATTTGATGGATCAGTTGGTGGGTGCTTATATTTTTAGCAAGATTGATTTGAGGTTGGGTTATCATCGAATTCGTGTTAAACCAGATGATATTTCGAAGACAACTTTTCAAACAAGGTATGGTCATTACGAGTACGCTATGATGTCATTGGTGTATCTAATGTGCTAGGTGTTTTCATGGAGTTTATGAATCAGACTTTTCATTTATATTTGGATAAGTTTGTCGTGGTGTTTTTTGATGATATTATGATCTACTCCAAATACGAAGAAGAGCATGCAGAACATTTGAGAATTGTGTTGCAAGTGTTAAAAGAGAATACATTGTATTCAAAGATGTCAAAGTGTGAGTTTTGATTAAAGGAAGTGAGTTTCCTTTGCCACGTGATTTCTAGTAGTGGAATTGTTGTGTATCCTTCTAAAATTGGTGCATGTTGCAATGGGAGACTCTGAAGTCTGTGACTAAGATTTGAAGTTTTTTTGGTTTAGAAGGTTATTATTGAAGGTTCATTGAAGGAATCTATAAGTTAGCATTACCATTAACTCAGTTAACTCGAAAAGGTCAAGCTTATGTGTGAGATGTTGTGTCTGAAGAAAGTTTCATAGAATTGAAAAAGAAGTTGACGACTGCTCCGATATTAATTTTTCCTAATCCAAGTGATGCTTTTGTGGTGTATTGTGATGCGTCAAAGATGGGCCTTGGTGGTGTGATAATGCAAAATGAACAGGTTATTGCTTATGCTTCTACGAAATTGAAAATTAATGAAAGGAATTATCCTACGCATGACTTGGAGTTAGCAGTTGTGGTGTTTGTGTTGAAGATTTGGAGACATCATATTTTCGGCTCTAAATTTGAAGTGTTCAGTGTTCATAAGATCCTGAAATACTTGTTTGACCAGAAGGAGTTGAATATGAGGCAGAGAAGATGTCTTGAGTTATTGAAGGATTATGACTTTGATTTACCATCCAGGTAAAGCAAATGTAGTTGCTGACGCATTGAGTAAAAAATCGTTTCACATGTAAATGCTTATGGTTCGAGAGTTGGAGATGATCAAACAATTTAGAGATATGAGCTTAGTATGTGAAGATACTCCCGATAGTGTGAAGTTAGGAATGTTGAAACTGACTAGTGGTATAATAGAAGAAATCTGAGAAGGTCAGAAATATGATTTGAAGTTGGTTGACCAATTGAACTTGATTAACCAAGGTAATGAAGGCGAGTTCAAAGTTGATGATAATGGTGTGATAAGGTTCATAAATAGAGTGTGTGTTCTGGATGTTCCAGAAATTAAGAGAAGTGTCCTTGAAGAAGGACATTGAAGTGAGTTGAGTATTCATCCTGGTGCTACGAAGATGTATCAAGACTTGAAAAGGTTATTTTGGTGGTATGGTATGAAGAAGGAGATGGCTAAGCTTGTTTTATTCTTTTTTGGCTTGTCAGAAGTCGAAGATTGAACATCAAAAGACTATGGGCCTTATCCAACCTTTGAGTATTCCAGAGTGGAAATGGAACAGTGTCTCTATGGATTTCATGTCGGGTTTGCCAAAGACTGCTAAGGGAAATGACTCAATTTGGGAGATTGTGGATAGGTTGACTAAGTCAATTCATTTCTTACCTATGAAGATTAATTATCCTATGGAGAAGCTAACAGAGATGTATATCGATAAGATTGTGAAATTGCATGGAATACCTTCGAGTATCGTTTTAGATAGAGATCCGAGGTCTACGTTAAAATTTTGGGAAGGTTTGCAGAATGCTTTTGGTACTAAGTTGAAGTTGAACTCTTCATATCATTCACAAATGAACCGTCAGACAAATGGGACTATTTAGTCTTTGGAATATTTGATAGGGGCTTGTGTTCTAGAACAAGGAGGATCTTGGGATATTCACTTTCCGTTGATTTAGTTCACATATAATAATAGTTTTCATACGAGTATTGGTATGGAACCATATAAAGCGTTGTATGGTAGGAGTTATAGGACTTCATTGTGTTGGTATGACTCAGGCGAGAGAGTTGTGCTCGGACCTGAGATCATACAAAAGACGACTGATAATATTAAGATGATTCAAGAAAGAATGAAAGCTTCTCAGAGACGTCATAAGAGTTATCATGACAAGAGGAGGAAGGCAATCGAATTCCAAAAGGATGATCATGTGTTTTTAAGAGTTACTTTGGTGACTGGCATTGGTAGAGCTTTGAAGTCGAGGAAGCTTACGCCACATTTTGTTGGTCCATATCAGATTTTGAAAAAGATAAGTGAGGTGGCCTATCATATCACTTTATCGTAGTCGCTTGTGAATCTTCATGACGTGTTTCATGTGTCTCAGTTGAGAAAATACATTCTGAATCCTTCACATGTGATTCAAATGGATGATGTACAAGTGAGAGATAACCAGACTGTTGAGGTATCACCTATGTATATAGAAGGATGAGAAGTGAAGAAATTGCGCAATAAAGACATCGCCTTAGTGAAGGTATTGTGGGGTGGACCATCTGATGGAAGTTGGACTTGAGAACGCGAGGATCAGATGAGAGAGTCTTATCTGAATTGGTTTCCGTCAGGTAATTTCCGAAGGCGGAAATTCTTGTAAGTGGGGGGAGTTGTAACATCCCAAAATAATTAGATTATTTATTTAATTATTTGATTAATTCATGTGGAGTATTTGTGGCTTAATTGTGATGTTTATGCGATGTATGAATGATCATGATGCTTGATATGTTGTTTTGTATGGTGGATGTTGGGGCAGTGGGAATTAAGAAGGTATAAATTCTTTTAGAATAATTTAGATAATTAGAATGATTAGTTGGAATTATTTTAATTATTAAAATGGAAATAAAATATGATGTAGAGACTATGAGAGCAAGGTGGTAATACGGTGAAGTTAATGAGGGTAAAAAAGGAAGAACATATTAAGCGTCCAAGGGATAAGATTGACAAATGAAAAATAGTGTTAGTGTTTTCTCATTATGTACAGATCGCTTTTAGGGAAAAGTGGGACAGAGCAAAGCTAAGGCACTAAAGAACTCAGAGGATTTATGTAGAATGCAAGAAGAGGAAATAGATTGTTGCTAGGAATCTAAGGTAAGGGGCTTTATTGTTATTATTATAATTGATCTAAGGTTTTGATAACTGTAGGTTTGTGTTGGGTTTTTATTTGATGATTTTAATACGATGTTTGATGATAAATTCGTGAAATTATGATGTTTTATTGTAAATAATTGATGCATATGATGTATGGTAAATTATGTTGTTGTTATATGATGAAACCAAATGAAATTATGATGATTGGAGACCTGTAATATGATGAAATTATGTAAAAATTAAACTGAAACAATGTTGAGATTGCAATAGGGAAGTCTTGTTCGTGCAGGATCAACGAGCGATAGGAAGCCTCACAAGGAGATGATGATGTCGCCTGGTCATCGTCAGGAGAACTTGGAAGTGAATAGATGGGCAAAAAAGTGGAGCTACTGGAGTGTCTCTCTCGCGTCATCGTCGGGCGATGCAGGAGCGAGAGGTGCGTCGCCAGGCGAGCAAGATGTGTCATTGGACGATGAATTCCAGAGAAGAATTGGTGGTCTCTCTCTCCCACACACTGTAGGTCAAGTTTCAGGCAAGCAATGTACGTCGTCGGGCGAGCACCAGGAAATGAACACCCGCAAGATTTTTTAAAGTTCCATAACTTAAGTTTTAGAAATATATTTGAGGCGTCGTTTGAAGTGTTGGATAGCTAATACAATTAACTATGACCAGGTGGAATAAAATGAATAATAGGAAGTATAATCCCAATACCTATGATTTTATGAATAAGATGATTCAGAGATTGTTTTAGTATGAGATATGTGTATATAATGAATCGTTGATGTTATGATGATGTTGTTTCATGTTATGATGTATGCGTTGATATTTATAATGATTATATGAATGAATATGCGTTTTGACTAGCACTGTTCATTTGGTTATTAATATGTTTCGTATCATATATTCATGGCATAAGAGTAGGACTTCGGTCCAGTGATGTTGTTAGGACTTTGGTCCAGTAAAGTTGCACCACAATTGGTCCAGTGATGGCCTCAATCCCGTAGTGTGGATTTGAGTTCAAATTGTGATGTGCTTCGATTCCAAGTGGGAATCAATCCTATTGGTGGTAATTTTTGGATAAAACGATAATGTTGTCATCAGTGAAGTTTTGGTACCACATGCATGAATCTAAAGGAGTTTCATTGCATTATATGTGGCACTGAATGATGATTTGATTTACTGTTGTTTTATAAATGCATGCTTGTTTTAATTTCTAATTGATGATATAACCACGTGTCTATGTGTATTATGATGCTTTATGGTGTGAGTATGACATGAGGTTTCGATGGTGTGTTTCTTTGGTGTAGTATTATAACTTCTATATTTATTCCTTATGTCTTTTATAATGATTATGGTTTACTCACCATTGCTGCCTGGAAGTGTTGCCTCTATATGTGGGTAACTTACAGGTAATCAAGAATAGTTCACCGAGGCTTAGAGGATAATTGCGGAGTGTGTTCTTTATTTCCTGTAGAATAAGAGGGTCTTGCTCTGATATATAACATCGGGGATGGGATCGTTTGTTTTGAATAACCATGTTACTTCGTTATTTTGGGATTTGAACTACCATTGTGGTATTTGAGTTGTTTTGGTTTGACAAAGTTATTTAGAAGCATCTTAAATAAGATGTTTTGAATTATGAATTTCTGCTTTGAGTAAGTTGAAAAACTATGGCTGTTAATCATGAAGTACTTAATGTAATTGATTTTTGAAAACCTGTGTTACGGAGCAAGATGTGTTTTACAATGAGGTTTTTTTGAAGCAAATGTGACACCCTTTTTGGTGCATTACTATTATTTAATTATCGAATTATTTTGCAAATATTCTTTAGGGTTTAGAAGGATGTTACACCTTGGGTTTCAGTTATTCATATATTGAGAGTTGTAGAGGTTGGGAAACACTTGGATAGAAAATAGGTTTGTTCTTGGGCTCCTTCAAGGTTGCTCTTGGAAACCTTGAAGGCGAAGACTATTTTCTTGTAACTCGTTTGTAAACTCTTATAACAATTTTAAGAGTATAGTGAATTAGAGAGCTTCTCTCTCCCTTAGAGTAGATCGTTTGATCAAACTTGGTAATCAAAACTTCATATTTTTTCGCGCCTTATTATGTTATATCATTTGTGTATTGATTATTATTGTTGTAGGCCATTTATTTTGGTTGCTACTGTTCTTTGCCTAAAAACTTTATATTGAACTTTGTCGTAATTCACAACAAGTGGCATCCACCATGGGGTAAAGAGGTATAGTTTACAAGTGAGAACAATGGGCAAATGGGAGAACGAGAATTTTCTCGTAACTACGACTTCGGGTTGTGGAAAATTAAGATGCAAGCAATTTTAATTCAAGAGAAGTGTGATCGGTGGATCTGGAACTGACTGTTTAACGCTGGTTCGCGAAATGTCGCGGAAGCAAGAGTCGCCACCGTCTTTTATTTTCTCCAAATGGAAAGGACAAAAGCACAGAAAAATTCCTTAAAGAGATTGCTCTCGGTTCGGGAGGTAGATTATAGAAAGGGAAGGTATTAGCACCCTTTCTATCCATGGTTATCCATGGGATCTTAGATACTTGCTCATTTGTGTTTTCAAAAATGGTTTGTTTGCTTTTCAACTGTGGGTTTTAAAAAGTTTCTTTGAAAATTCCAGTTCGACTCTTGTATCGGTCCTCAAGAGTGTTTGAAAAATTGCTTTCGAAAGCTTTTTGAAAATGTGTTGGTGTGAAAAGTATTTTTGATTTGTTTTGAAATTAGAGCAAGTATCTAGAGTCGTCTACCTACCCTAAGGAATTCGTCTGTGTAAATGTCCTTTAAAGTATTGTCATCCCACCATTGAGAGGTAGGTAGCACCACCGTTGGAGGTGTTCGGGTCAATTCGAGGGTTCGGGACATGGTGATCACCAGAGCAATGGGAAGACACCTTATAAGCTACCCTCATGCCAAGTTCCCGGATCATGAGGACTTACTAAGACATCCTCTACTCGACGATCACCTTTCGAGGCAAGGCAACAGTGAGGCGTACCCTAGGGGTGGTGTGTGATTTGTGTGTCGTTTTCATTTATTTTTGTCTTTTGTCAAAGTGATCTATGCGTTTGTTTTTATTTTATCATTCATTCTTGCATGTCATTATTAATAGTTAAAAATTGCGAGAAATATAAAGTTCCTAAACTATTACAAAGGCGCGGGTCCACATCGCCAAATTAAACCAGGACCCGATTTGAATAAAGAAATAAAGTGCGAGAAATAAAACGTCCAATTTACACGGCTTTGGGAGAATTACATAAATATAATAAGAAAGGAAATAAAAGATGCAAAGAGAATTAAAATCGGGAATGCGAGGGCGTTGGACCCTTTTAAGGAAATTGCGATTAACCAATTAATTAAATTAAAATGAAAAAGAAAAGATTTTTGAGTTTTTTTTTGGTATTTATGATTTTTTAATGAGAACTAAATGAAATTAATTAATTAACCCTAATTCTAGTTATTTTTAATTTATTAAGAAAAGCATTAAAATTTAATCTAAAATTAACCTAATTAATTAATACAATTTTATTTACAAAAATATATAATTAATAATTAATAATGATGAAAGAAAAGAAAAAGATAAAAGTAATTAACCTAATTCTACAAATTTTAAATTTTATTAAGAAAATGTTAAAGTTAACCCTAGAATAAAAAACTAATTAATTAATAAAGGTTTTATTTACAAAATAAATTAATGGTAAAATAATAATAATTAAATATATTTTAGTTTCTGATTTTTTATCTTATGAAAATTAATTTATGAAATTAAAGAAAACAATTGAAAACAATTAAAAGAATAAAAAGGAAAATCAAATAAAAAAATAAAAATGTGCAAACCATGGAGGGTATTCAGACCCAAAGGGAGGTTTTTTGTGAGAAATCTGGCCCATTAGACAAAAAGTCTTGTTTGACTTTCTGGCATCACGTGCGTGTTCATTGACTCCTGAGTACCGTGGTCTGCATCCTTTGGCCATTGGATTGGGTTTCATGGCCATTTGTGTTCTGGCTGTTGGCCATTTATGTTCTGGCCTCAACGTTCCTTAATCTTCTAGGATGTCTGTCTCGCCATGTATTAGTGTCATGCATAAGTTTTTCTACTTTGGCCATTTGGCTTTTGGCCTCAACGTTCCTTAATGAACCTGCATGGGATCCTGTCTAAATCTGCAGTGTTGAATCTCACGAACACATTAAATAAAATCATAAAATGCAAATAAAGTCAATATATGAAGAAATTTAATGTTTAGGCACAATATGACATGTATGAATGATTATACCCTTTTGATCATGGAGATCAAATCAACCTTATCCTTACTGGAAAAGTAGTGACATGAATGCTTTTATGCCCTTTGGATCATGGAGATCAAGTCAGCCTTACCCTTACTGAAGAAGTAATAAGATGTTGGTTTGTAACTGAGATGGCTTGTTTGTAGTGAGAGAGAGATTTGTAATAAAGATTTCAAGGTTTTAGGGTTCTTGAAAAAATTTGATATTCTAACAGTGTTGTGGCAAAGTTTTTTTCTCTCTTTTCCTCCTCCTCTGGTTTGTGTGAAAAGAATGTGATTATATAATGGAAATTAGGGTAAAGAAAATGGGTTTTAAATGTGCAATTGGGCCTCCAATGTTCACTTGAGTTCGTCACTTTCCAGGCTAAATCGCAGGGACTTAAGTGCAATTTTTGAAGTTGAAATGTGAAAACAAAATGTAGCCTACATTGATAACTAACTCCTGTCCGAAAATCGGCTCAATCGGATAAACGGTGAATTAGTTATGAATTTTTGAAGTTTCAGCTCAGACAAACTTATTTTGGGCTCCAGTGTCGACTCTGACACGTTCTTCAATAAAAAACTGGTATTGATCGGTGCATAATTTGGTCTCGACTTTTGAAGAAAAGTTGTAGATCTATGAGTCAGGGACCTTGTGTAAAAATATGAGCCCAATCCGATAAAAATTGACCGAGTTATGAATTTTCGAAGTTTCGGCCCAGATGAAATAATATTCAGCATTCAGGATTTTCAGCGTGTCACGCACTCTGAGCAAAAAATGAAGGCCTTTTGAATACCGTTTGAACTCAATACCTTCTGTGAAAATGTAGCCAACTCAATTTATGAAATTTTGGCGCCAGAACCAGCTCGATACGATGAAAATCGACCAAGTTATGATTTTTTGAACATGACGCAAGTAAACTTCTGTCACAAATTTTCTGCACGAAAATACTTGATAAATCCACATTTTTGAAGACCTTCTGATCGAAATTGGCTTCCAGCCGTGAGACATGAAAACGTAGATAATGTCAAGACGGAATTTTGGCCACCGAAACGGGTTCAAAACGAGTCACGATCTTCAAGTTATGAATTTTTTAGCGCGTAAAAACTGCACTTTCAGCACACTTTTTCACCATATTTCTTCGAGAAAACTCACACATTCGGATACCTTCTTTAAAGAATTGACTCTTGAGCCGAACCTGAATTTGAGAATACGTTATCAGAGATATCTTGGCGAAAGAATATCTGAATATGACGCGCCGGGTTGGACTTGTGAATTTTTCTTGAAATATTTTGAGAAATATGGGAGGATAAATTTTGGGGTACAACAAGAAGTTTATTGATGCTTTGAAGAATGAATAATTGATGCCTGCAGGGCTTACACAGGTACGGAAGACCGAGATGATGGATAAGGCCAGGAGTGTCATTATCTTATGCCTCGAAGATAAAGTTCTAAGATAAGTCTCTAGGGAGAAAACTCCAGTTGCTATGTGGACAAAACTTGAATCATTGTATATGACCAAGTCTTTGGCTTCTAGGTTATATCTGAAACAACAACTCTATTCATTCTAAATGGTGGAGAAAAAAATCCATAGTTGAGAAACTTACAAAATGTTACAAGATTATTGATGATCTTAAGAATATTGAAGTGAAGATTAAAGATGAGAATAAGGCTTTACTCTTGTTAAGTTCCCATATCCTTAGAACACTTTAAGTATACCCTTCTTTATGGTAAGGAAGATACTATCACTTTGGATGAAGTCCAAATGAAGATAAAATCCAAAGAATTTTCAATGGCGAAAGATTTGAAGATAGTGGTGAAGATTTAAGTGTGTTTAGAGAAGGATGTGAGCATATAGGGATATCCAAATCAAAGAGGTTTGATAAATCAAAGGTCAAATATTTTAATTGTCAAAAAATCGGACACTTTAAAAGGTATTGTCTTGAGATAAAGGTCAATGAAGATTTTGTTCAAGTTGCAGTTGCCTTGGATGAGGAAGGCTATGGGGATATCGGTGCAGTAGTTGTATCAAGTTTGGAAATTGAAGATAGTTAGGTCATTGGCTCGGGTTACTCTTATCACATGTGTCCAAAAATAAAATACTTTGAAACATTGAAGATGGTATAAGGTGGAGTAGTTCGCCTTGGTGATAATAAGGCATGCAAGGTTCATGGTATTGGTACACTCAGACTTAAAATGTTTGATGATCGTGAACTTATTATTCATAATGTGAGGTATGTTCCAGAACCTAATCGAAATTTTTTATCTGTAAGTATTTTTGATGATCTTAGGTTATTGTATTAGAGTTGAACATGGAGTATTAAAGACTTCACGTGATGAATTGATTAACGCTAAAGGGTCTGTATATTTTAGAAGGCTCAAATGTTGTTATTCCTTCAGATTAACTCGCGGAGATTTTCATGACAAGAAAGAGCTGTGGGATTTGAGGTTAAGGCGTTATGAATGCCTTGAGGCTATTTCAGAAGTGTAAAATGAATTTTGCAGAAATCAAGGGATAACAATGCATGTTCCCACTGAGTTGTTATTACTTTTTTGGGGAAAAGTTGAGGTTCAAACAACTTACTTGTTTAGTAGAGAATTCTTTCAGAGGGAGAATAGTGACAACCATGGGAGTAACCTGTCAGAAACTATAATGGAGAAAACTCGGTTTGAGATGGAGTTTCCTACTTTAGATGCTAGTAGTAGTGAGGTAACAATTACATAAATATCTGATTATTATTTGACTCATGATAGGTAAGGAAAGTTATTGTAGCATCTCAAAGGAACAATTATGCCAGCCTTGGTAATTATGTTTTAAATGCGACTGAAGGATTGCAAAATACTAAAAGAAGAACCTTGATGGAGGAATTTGAAAATAGTTGGAGTCAAGGTTGGTTGAAAAATAATATTTTTGGGCTTGTTAAATTACCTAGGCAGAAAAAGGATAATTGAAAACAAGTGGATGCAAGTGGCGAGATAAGGAATCAAGGGTGACTTGAATTTGATCAAGATTATTGATTAGAGTTTCAATATGATAGAGAGCACCAAAGTTATTGATGGTTAAATTGACATCAACATGGTTTTAAGTCAAGGTAGAGGTTGTTGAAGTGTGTCTTAAAACCATTGTTGATGAAGAGAAATAAAACATGTTTCGAGATTGCCAAAAATCAAAAGGCTGAAAAGCAATAAGAAAGTCTATTTTGAGCAGTTCCGAATTTCGGGTTTGACCGGTTCGGTTTGCAGATATGTTATTTAATGTTAGAATATATATATATATATATATATATATATATATATATATATATATATATATATATATATATATATATATATATATATATATATATATATATATATATATATATATATATATATATATATATATATATATATATATATATATAAATAGTCTAAATTATTATATAATATATTATAAAATATCTATAATATTTTATTTTAATAAATAATGAGTTGTGCTTTTAGGCTTGAGTTTTTGCTATTATAAATATGTATCTCTTTATTGTGTTTAAATGGGTCAATCTTAGAGTTTACAAAAAAGGGTAGAGCAAAGAGTTTAGAGTCTTCTCAAGGAAAACCTTAGAAAGGAAAAGGTTTAGGGAAACCTTTGGAGTTGTTTAAGGTTATTGGGAAACACTGGTTACTCCTTGGGTTTGAATTATTCATATGTTGAGAGTTGTAGATATTGAGAAACACTTGGGTAGAAAATATGGTTATTCTTGGGCGCCTTCAGGGTTGCTCTTGGAAACCTTGAAGGAGAATTATATTTTCTTATAACTTATTTATTATCTCTTGTAACAACTTTTTGAGAGAGTGAATTAGAGAGTTGCTCTCTCCCCCAGAGTAGATCGTTTGATCAAACTGGGTAATCAAACCTTCGTCTTTTTTCTTGTCTTATTTTGTTATATTATTTGTGTATTCATTATTATTATTGTAGGTGAAGCAACTGACAAAAACCACACAGAGCCGCCACCGAACTTTATTTATCCCTAAGGAAAGGGAAATATCGAGAAACCCCAAAATGAAGAATAAGATGGTCATGCAGACAAGAGAGAGCGTACGAATGTCGATTGTGCGAGGGGAAGGTATAACCACCCCCCGCATCCGTTGTACTCAACTAGATCCACTTTGATTTTTTGTTTCTAAAGGTGTGTCTATCTAAAATTGTACTTGCTAAAGGAAATGCGTGAATGAGATAAAGGGAAAATGAAAGAGTTTTTGTTATTGCATCCATGAGGGTCTCGCATCTCTGTGCCTACGTATCCCATGAAGGAATCAGAACACCTTAGTTTTTCTAAAAAATTATTGGTTTGTTGGTGTTTTTTAGTGGAAAATGTTAAGGTTCATATTCTAGCAATAATCACGGCCTGTATCATGGTATAATGGAGTTAACATGTCTTTTTTTAAAAGGTTAAATATAAAAGTCAAGTGGCAAAAGGTGTGAGTGAGGTTGATGTTGTTTAGTCTTTTGAAATTTTTTTGATATGCTTAAGTATTTTGAAGTATTTATTAAAAAAGAAAGTTTGAAAATGAAATGACACAAAGTGTGCACCCCAAAATTTACCCTCTTGATTTAGGCTTATGTTTCATCATAAACATCATATTGCATTGCATTCATACATTGTGTAAGCATCAAAGTATTTTGGTTATCAAGTCTCCCTCAAGCTTTGGTTGATTGATTGTATTGATAAGTTGCTCAAGGAGGTCTTTATTATCTAAACCTCTATATCTTTAAAGCCCAAAGGTATCACATATCTCAATATATCTTATCCACCTCATTGGATCATTAGAAGATTGAGTATTGTGTTGTTTATAAGTAAAATCACATCCTTTTGGATTCATCATTCAAAATTAGGGTTTTACCCAAGTTGGAGTTATTGGGGTCTAGATGAGCCAAGTATTGAAGCATCATTCTTTTATCATCATTGGAATAAATTTTGTTTAAGGATTCTCTCATGATGCCAAGTGGAACTAGTGTTTTGAAGCTTGACCAATTATCTCCTAGTGCAGAGTGCAAAACTAGGGTTTGAGTCTTAATCAGGGATTCTTTGGAATTTTGAGTGAAAACTCTTTCTATTGCCTCTATGTGTTTGCAATATCATATGTTTGAAGTTTTGATCACCAATTTTGAAGAGAAGTGGTTTAGTTGAATCAAAGGGGCAAAGTAGTCATTTTACTAAAAATCAACAAAGTCAAAGTTGACCAAGTGGACTTTTGGTCAACATGAAGCATTTGACATGTATTTTCATGTGGTATGATCATTAATGATTTATTTTATGATAATTTCAAGTTTAAGAGGTTACTTGGATTTGAAGTTATCTTGGTGATTAAAAATTTCACTAAGTGTTCTTGATTTAGGCCTGACTTTACAAGGGCATAACTTTCTCATGTTTCAGGGGATTTTGGTGGTTCTTTTTGCCAATTGAAGAGGGGTAAAATATCTACAAGGGCTCACATGGGACAAAAATCACACTTCTTACTCAAAATCAAAAGTTATGAGCCTTTGAAGTTCAAGGCAAGTTGAGCATTTTTTGGGGCAATCTTGGGAAACTGGCAAGGCAAGGCAAGGCAAGGCATTTGGCGTAGGAAATTAATCGAATTGTTGTTGACATGCTTGTAATTGTTTATTCAAGGCATAATTCAAAAATGTGCATTGTTCACTTTAAAGAGGGCTATGAAAACTTCTCATTAAAATTAGAATCTCTCAATTTGGTTTAAAATCGAAGAGAATGTGATTTGAGGAAGTTGGATATTGAAACCAGGGATTCGAATGGCTCTCTTTGATTTCCTTTAGCTTGGACCATTCGAAGTGGCTTTGTGGTGTGGTCAAATCCTCCTTTTGCTCCCTTTGATTTCCTACAATTTGGACCATTCGAAGTGGATTTGTGGGCTGGTCGAAGCCTCCTTTTGCTCTCTTTGATTTTCCTCTGTTTGGACATTCAAAGTGTTACCTTGAAGGCTGGTTGAAGCCTCATTCTTATCTCTTCGTTTGGAAAGTTTGAAGTTTCACCTTGAGGGCTGGTTGAAGCCTCATTCTTTTCTCTTTGTTTGGACAATTTGAAGTTTTATCTTGAGGGCTGGTCGAAGCCTCATTCTTCTCTCTTTGTTTGGACAGTTTGAAGTGTCATCTTGAGGGCTGGTTGAAGCTTTATTCTTCTTTCTTCGTTTGGATAGTTTGAAGTGTCATCTTGAGGGCTGGTCGAATCCTTATTCCTTCTCTCTTCATTTTCTCTCAACTTGAACCATTCGAAGTAACCTTATAGGCTGATCAAAGCCTCATTCCCGCTCCCTTTGTTTTCTCTTAACTTGGACCATTCAAAGTAACCTTATAGGTTGATTGAAGCTGTATTCCTACTCTCTTCGTTTTCTCTCAACTTGGACCATTCGAAGTAACCTTATAGGCTGGTCAAAGCCTCATTCCTGCTCCCTTCTTTCTCTCAATTTGGACCATTCAAAGTGTTGCCTTATGGGCAGGCCAGCGAGCGCGCAATCTTGGGAAAGTTGGCTTGAGTTGCCCAAGAATCCTAAGCCTCATATCTTACTCATCTCTCCATCATTTCTTTTGAACCTCGGCTTGTTTCGAATCTTAGGGTACACTCTTTATTTGGCCCAAGGAAAATTTGAGAATGCATGAGCCAGTTTTCTGTGGCCTCAGTTGGAAATCAGCTGACTCTTGGCGCACGCGTGGGTTATGCAAGTTGCAGATTTTGTGCACCCTTTGATTTTGTTTGTTTTTAGGTTGATATTGCACATGTTTGGCACAAATCACACACTTCATTTCTTACTTCTTTTGGCCAAACAATCACACTTTCCTTGCCTTCCCACGATTTCTACATTTTTTTTGCAAAATTGGCAACTTTCACCTCAAGCAAAATCACACCATGTGCAATCCTTTCCACCTCACCCCCTCACGCTTCACTCACCTCATTTCATTAATCTCTGAGCTCATCTAAATTCAGCATAAAAAGCTAAGTAACAAACAAAACGCAAGCACATGCTCTCACATTTTCACTTGCCTGTTTTGGCCAAATTGCCCTCCGACGGATTTCTATGAGTTATGACCTTATTGCCCTCACTCTAAACACTCTATATAAACACTAAATTTCTCATTCAAAATTAGAGGAAAAGAAAGAGAGAAGGAGGAGAACGAAAGCTGCATTAGATGAAGCTCATATCTAAAATCACTTTTTCTCTCAAAAATCCATTTCTTCGATTATCCCAATTTGCTTGTGCATTTTGAGTGATTCTTCTTGCATTCTCTTCTCCAAGTGCTAAGGGTTGTAGATCGAGGCTTGGTTTGCAGCTGGAGTGAAGGAGATAGTAGATTCATTTTTGCCTCAAATGTTAGAATCCTTAACTTTGGATCTTGATTTCTGGTCGTGAATTGTATGATTTGAGTTTGGAATCATGGTGTTTAATGCTCATTAAGTATTTCTGCAACTTTAGAGGTTTTGTTTTGATGAGATATGCATGTATGATGATTCTGGAATTTTTTCTCAGTGTGTTTTTGCAATTTTCATGAGATCCGTTCTTGACCTATGGTTAATCATTTGATGTGATTTGAATAGCATGATATATATCTCATTTCTGGCTTTGATTCGCACAAAATTTCATGAAAAATGGTGTGGAAATGAGTATGTACGATAGATCTGGACATGAGCCCTAAGACTGTTCTTACACGCATTCTTGAAATTTCCTGGAGGTTGAAGATGATATGGTGGCGCAATGCTATTGGTCTATTTGAATTTCATATTTATTTGAATTTTGTTTTATAACTTGATCTTTCTTGATTTTATTTCTTGATCAAAACTTGATGAAAAATTCTGAAAAAATTTATGAAACCTAAAAATAATATTTCTGACCTTCTGCATTTTTTTTCCAGAATTTTTGAAAATATTTTGATTGGTTTTAAAATCCGTGTGTTTAATTAATTGTTTGTTTGATATTTTATTTTATTTTAATATTTCCTCTGATCCAAAAATTCCACAAAAAATCATAGAAGCTTATTTTCAATTCTAACATTTGAATATAATTTTGGTTGAATATTTTTATAACTTTTGTTAGATTTTTATTTTGAAATGTGAATATTTGTTTATTTGTTTAATGGTTTAAATTTTGATTTTATTTCTAACTTTTCTTTAATTCAAAAATATGGAAAAATAAATTTTCAAATCTATGAGTTTTCTTTATTTGTGTATGTTTTTAATGTGAATTATTTAGAATTGGAACTTAATTAATCAATAATTAAGTTTATTTTCTAAATAATTATGGTTTTGATAACCCCCTTGTTTGATTTGATTCCAAAAACCAATTTTCCTTAAGTTGAAATTGAATTCAACTCTTGTTTGAAGTTCATAGATGGATTTAGGATCTCAAAAATATTTTTCTTGAACTTATTGATGAGGTTTGGTATTTTTCATTAATTTATTTTGAAAACTTATCTAGATTGGTGGTTTCATCAACTAGTTTTGATGTTAGAAGCTTATTTGATCCTTTCCTCAACCATCAATGATCTTGAGACTAGCTTTCTGACTTTTATACATCTTAAAGATGCTGAGAAATTTTTTGTTTGAATTATAGAAGTCCTTTCCTATTTTTGATGTATTTTCAAAGTGAAAGTGCGCAATTGATGTTGCATATCTTGTAGCAATTTGTTTGATGGCCAAGGAACTTGTGTGAGGCCTATAATTTGGCACTTAATAATCATGTTGCTTCTGTTTCCCCACACCAATTCAAATCAATCCACTTGATTTCCCATAATTGGTTGATGAGCCCTTTTGGTTCATGCCTCCTAAGTAATGTTCTTTTTGTGTTCTACCTTTGAATTTTGAACTTTTGGCTTGGGTTTGAGGTCATCAAATGAACAATGATAACACGTTAAGGAATGATACATCAAGGATAGTCTCATAAAGACTTGAGATCACTTGACCTTTTATGCTTGAACCAAGTTCATTCATATATGAATTTGATGTTCCTTTCTTGTTTCCTTTTGAAATCCTTGAGATATATTGAATGCACTAGTGAAACATGCATCACCTTTCTAAAATTTGGATCATATCCTCATAGAATGTTATAAGCTTGATTTCAATTCTTTTAATGATTTAATTCTTATAACTTTGTCTTTGTTTGAATTCCCTGCCTTGGTAACTTGCGATCCAAGCTTTGTGATACATCTTATGGTACCCCTCTTATGTTATGCTTGTAAACCATAATGAAATGAATGACTATGGATGTGAAGTGTTTGCTACTGACTTCTAAAGTCTTTGATTATATTCTTCTCTTGCTCCTTTGATCCTTTATTGATATTTACTTGTCAATTCAACATGGTGACATGAAAGGAGCAATAGTTCTTTAGTTTTGACTTAGTTCTTGTTTGAGTTTGCTTGATGCTTATTACATATACTACTTTTGATGTTTTCCATCATATTTATTTCACATTCTCATGATTATATCATCATCCATCCTTTATTGGTTCATCATTTCTCTTTGAAATCACTAATTTGTCAGTTGAATGTGCGAGGTACTCTGAGGAAAAGTTTTTTCCATTTAGACTTGGTACTGTAATGTTCCACTTTATTTATGGAACACAATTGGTTGTGTTTGCACTATTCCCGTGCTTGTTATATTTTTCATTCTTTTCCAGGATATATATACATGTGATTGTGACTGTAATAGTCCTGCTCTTGATGCCTCAGTGCATATATTTGATGGCGTGATTTTCTGACTTGATTTGTTTACTGATGCTAGCTTGTTTGAAGTTTTCTTGGTTTCTTTTTCTTGCTCATTTGCTACGGATAGTTATCTATTTGGTATTGCACTATTTCCCTTTTACTGTTTTCACTCCTTATTGCTTTCTATTGCATGATGGGATCTCCGTTATTGATATATGTCAGGAGTCCCTATGGTTTATTTAAAGACCCATTTAAAGCAATTCTGCATATCTATCTTGATACTCATGTTTAAACACTTATTTGTTTACTTGTTTGGTATTTACCATGCTCCATAAGGATTGCTCATGTAGGGTTAGTCCTCGATCTAGACTCTGGGATAGGAATCCATGTATGCTAACATAGGGTAGAAACTACCCTTTTTCATCCTCAACCTTATGATCAATCATTGTATGATAATATTTGGGGTAATGTTAGGCTAGTTTCCCTTAGTTGTTTTTCCTTTCTTTTCATATTGCATCTTAAAAAAAAAACCTCTTCTTGGAAAATCATAAAATATCTTTAATAAACTTAAATCCTTCTTCAAGGTAAAAAGTACAAACCAGTCTTAATTGTTTGTGCGACTTTTCACTTTGTTTAAAACCTTTTCAAATTGATGTTCTTCCATCCTTGCCATGATATTTTGTTATCTTTTCGCCATCGCGCATGTCTGCTATCCTACCTTGATTTTCAATATCATTGTTAGGTGTGATGTTTTATCATCTGGTTTATTGATGTTTCACCATATTTTCCATGTTATCTTCCTATCTCTTAGCCTATGTTTCGCCATCACACATGTTTGTAGCCAATGTTTCGCCATAACACATGTTTGTTATCCTACTTTGATTTTTAATATCATTGTTAGGTGTAATGTTTCATCATCTTGTCTGATGTTTTGATATCATGCTGGCGTTTTACCACCTTATCTGAGTTTGTGTTGCCATGCGATGTATTGACATCTCTTTTCTACTATTTTATCATCATTGTTGACATTTTTGTTGTTCCATTTGATGTTTTGCCATCTTGTCTGTTGCTTTTATTTCCTTAACTAAAAAACACAAACCAACCAAAATATATGAGCCGAACTATACCTGCTCTGATTCCTTAAAAGGGATACATAGGCATTGGGTAGTGCCCGAGCGAGCACAACTTTTATTTTCCCTACATTATTTTCTCTTTTCTTTTGCATGCATTCCCTCCTTGCATCTTCCCTTTTTAGCTTTTTAAGCCTAGATATAGATTTTACACACCCATTAGATTAGAATAAGAAGAGTGGATACCATAGAGTATTATGGGCGTGAGGGGTGCTAATACCTTCTCCTCGCGTAACAGACTCCCTTACCCGATCTCTCGGTTGCAAGACCGTGATTTCACCCTCTTCAAGTTTTATCGATGTTTACCTTTCCCTTTCGGCGGGATAAAATACGTTCGGTGGCAACTTCATTTATATATTCATATTATTGGATGATGGTTCAGACGGTTGTTTCAGTTGGCGACTTCACTGGGGACAAATTGACCTATTGCTGACCCATCCCGAAGTTGATCCTAGCTCTTGTTTGTTTCTTTTGGTGTTTACTTCCTGTTATTTACAGATTTATAGACTGCTTGCATATGTTTGTTCATGCATTTTATCGCTTTCCATATATTTGGTTATTTGTTGTGTTGGCTCTGCTATCATGTTGGGTGGGTGTTACAAGAGGTAAAACGCCCAATACCCAGGCCAAGTGACAACCATAGGAACCTTAGCAATAAAGTGGAACATGAACGGATAGTCGAATTTGGTTTGCTAGTGAGGTCATGTCGTCCAAGCTCAGATGATATTACAAATGGGGTGCTATCGTTTCACATTGGTGTTTCAATGATAGTGGCTTCAGGCAAGTTACCGTTGCCTTACCTTGACCTAGTTTACACTTATGAGAGGGGAGGGGATTTTGATTCTTACAGGTACCGTTGGTGACTCTTTTTTGTTAGTGACTGACTTTCTAAAAAAGGAATGACTGGTTATTTTACAAAGTTATGGATCTTGGTTTCCCGACATATTCAGAATAGCACAGCAGATACCTTGATTCCTATGTGTTTGCATCACCTAATGTCATATTTATTTTCTAAAAAAAATTCAAGAAAAAGTATGTATGTCTAATTCACATATGCATGTTATTTCTAGGGTAGTTAGAAGTTGTCATCAGGATGAATAACAACATGAGCACAAGTGCATAAACTCTTAAGAAGAAGGATGTCTACCAATTTGTGTTTTATGGAGGTCGATTGTGAGAGTTAGGAGCTCTTGTGAATGGTCCAAATGAATTTTTTTTCAGGAAATGGTATGGGAACTTGTTTCCCCTAGTGAATGATTTCTATGAGGAATGGGCGTCAAGAGTGCTTCTTCAATTCTACGATCCACAGCTATGTTGTTTTACTTTCCAAGATTACCAGCTAGCACCAACTCTTGAAGAGTACGCATATATTCTTGATATAAAGGTCACGAACAATATTCCTTTTGCTCATGTACCTGAAACTTCCAATTACATGGCTATCGCTAAAGCTCTTTATTTGACCGTTAGCAAAGTGGAAGGAAATTGGATCAAGAAATGTGACATGCAGGGTATTTCTCGGGATTATCTGATAAACAAAGTTAAGGGATTTACAGAAGAAGGAAAGTGGACGACTTTCAATGCGTTACTGGCCGTGTTAATTTATGGTTTAGTCCTCTTACCTGTGGGAGAAAGGTTGGTGGATTTGGCAGCAATTTATGTCTTTATGAATGACAACCCGATACCGACGTTGTTAGATAATACTTACTATACAATTCATTCTCGGCATGGTAAGAGGGGGAATGTGGTATGCGCAACAGCCTTCTTTACAAATGGTTTATGATGAACATGCCTACCAAGGGACCATTTGTCGACACTGCTGAGACATCTGTTTGGTCCCCATGGATCATGGGAATCACTTCTTACGACATTGTTTAGAACATCATGGGAATTCTGAAGGAGTTCATTATGAGTTATGGTGAAATTCCTAATGTTCCACTCATGGGAACCAAAGGTTGCATCAACTATAATCCCATCTTGGCACAACGTCAATTTGGATTCGTAATGACAAATGGACCTGCTGAGCGGGAAGTGAGAAAAACCGTTTATTTCAGCAAAGGAGGAGATGTTGCTATGTTTGAAAGGGTAAAAGTCACCAGGAAACACATTCATCGAAAAGGAAAGCTTTCTTTTGATAGAAGTGGAGGTGTGGCTCTTGACGCTTATTCAAAATGGATTCAGAGTCGGGTAAAGGTGTTATTGTTGCCTTATAAGAGGGAAGAACCATTGTAACCGTATCCTATGTATGATGCGGAGGATGATCATCTTTCTCATGGAAGGATGTCTTCTAAGAAGCCCATGCCAGGATAATCCGAAGTTGTAGCAATGACGTGCGTCAAAAACGCCAAAGCTGAGAATATTAAGCTACAAGCTGACCTGGAAGATAAAAATATTAAGCTTTCCTTTGCTTTACAAGAAAATAAAAGACTCTGGAGGGATAATCGGGAGAAAGATTGTCTACTAGAGGGTTGCGGATCATGTGAACAGTCAAAGAGGTCAAGGATTGAGAATTCCAGCATAACCAATTTTCAGGATAATGCACTTTTGAAAAGTCAACAAAGGATTAAGAGTCTTCAAGTAGAAGAAACAAAGTTAAGAGCATGTCATGGCGAAAAGGTTAAAGAATTAGAAAGGCAACTTGCTGAAGTTAGAATGCAAGATCATAAGCGCGAAGAGCAGATGGCTCGTGTGATGGAAGAAAATGCTAAGCTCATAAATCAGATAGAAGAATTAGAGAATGCACCTATATGTATTTCTTTGCTAGAATGCAAAAAATGTGATCACTTTCTGGAGTAATATGATTAATTAGAAGAACAACTACTCTGAAAAGATAAAGTGATTAAAAGACTTGTGAGGAGCATTTCCAAGGACAAGACAACTATTCCAGGAGACCAAGGAGTGGAGTGAGGAGAATTTATGGGAGGAGGGACCTTTATTTCATGTCGGGATGGGGGACCTACCCCTTTGATTTTTATCATTTTTTGTTTTTGTTAAAGTGATCACCACCAGTCTTGTTGGATGGGATCTTTTTATCTTGTACAAATTCTGTGGATTTTGAGAATTGGTGTTTTGATGTTTTTGTAAACAAAGAAGTTTGTTATTGCACTTGTATCTTTATTTTGTCATTTGTCTTTTATCGTGCTCGGTTGTTATTCCTGATGGTTAACAAAGCTTGTAAATGCCTGGAAATAACAAAATCATATCATGCATCTCATACATTGTAGGTCATCTCGGGATAATTTTCTCATCTTAATTCTGCTTTTCTTATTCAGAATTCAAGACGACTACACATCGATATTCCACAAGAAACAATTTTCCAACACAGATGGAACAAGTCCAAGCTGAACTCGCTGAAATGAGAGCCCAGATGGCTAATCAGATGACCCAGTTCATGGAAGTCATCACTAATGTGAATCGTCGACAAGAAGAATTGGCTTCCATTGTCAATAATCAACGCCATTATCCAGTGGATGGTGGGAATCAAGGGATCTATTAGCACATTTCTGTTGGACTGGGAGATGTACAAGACCATCCCGTCAAGAATCTTCACAGGTCACCTGACAATCCTTTCTTGCGCAACATGGGGAAATTTCCCCCGTCTCCTGGACCTCGTCTTGTGGGGAACCAAAGAGATAATCTAGGTGGTGTAAGAAACTATTAAGAGAAGGACTATGATTTTAATCAGGATGAAGATCAGTTTTCTGTACAGCGTTCTGAGCCAGAAGTTCAGGTTGAGGATATAAGGTATCAGTTGTTGGAAGAATGTTTGAAGGCTGTGGAAGGGAAAGGAGTCCTTGGTATGGACGCTAATGATTTTGGGCTAGTATCTGGGGTGAAGGTTCCTTCAAAGTTCAAACCACCAACCTTTGAAAAGTACAACGATTCATCATGTCCTGTTACTCATGCAACTGCTTATTTCTGGAAGATGTTGGTACATACCGAGGATCAGGGCTTTTGGTTCATTTCTTCTAGGATAGCCTATCCGGGGCATCACTGGAGTGGTACATGAAGTTATATAAAACTCATATTTGATGCTGGAATGATCTTGCTCGTGCTTTTGTCAAACACTATCAGTACAATGTAGATATGGCGCCTAATCGCACTCAATTACTGAGTTTGTCCCAGGGGCCAAAAGAATCTTTCAAAGAATACGCTCAGAAGTGGCGTGAGTTGGCTGCGAGGGTTCAACCTCCACTCATGGAGCGAGAACTCTTTAATATGTTTATGAGCACCTTGCAAGGGCCGTTTTATGATCACATGATAGGAAGTGATTCAGCAGGATTTGTGGATTTGGTTATGGCTGGTGAAAGACTTGAGGTGGGTTTGAAATTAGGGAAGATTAAAATCAGTGGTTCTATTGGTTCATCAGGGGGTAGTAAGAAGCCATTCAATACTTACCCCAAGAAAAGGGAAGGCGGGACAAGTGCGGTTTACTCTCAAAGAGGAAGAGGAGATGATCGTCAACACCAGCAAACCAATGTTATTTCTATTCCTGTTAATGCTCCTCCACAACAGAGACATAATTCGGTGCCCCAACAATAAAGACAACAAGATGATCCCCATCAATATAATAATCAACAACAGAGACAATTAAGAAAATTTGATCCCTTGCCAGTATCTCTTACTGAAACACTCCACCATTTGCTCGATTTGAAGTTGATCAGTTTGAGAAATATGCCACCACCCCCAGAAGACTTCCTCCTAACTATGATGCTAACGCAAGATGTGAATTCCATTTTGGAGGAGTTGTTCATTCAACAAACAATTTTTTTACGTTGAAGTGAAGAATACAAGACTTATTGGATGCTAAGGTAATTGAGTTTACTCTAGTGACTGGTCCGAATGTTACCCAAAACCCAATGCCTAGACATGGAGGGGCTATTTTTAATATGATTGATGATAATAGAGAAATGCTGAATTTAGTTATGAATGTGGAACAGATAACTACCCTGTTTTGGCATGTTAAGAGGTATTTGCTTGACTATTCTATTTTCCCAGGATGTGCTTCAGACTGTGCAAAGTGTAGAGAGCAATTGAAAGCCTGTGATGATTTGAAAGTTGGCATCCAATTCATGATGAATGAAGGTTCCCTACAGTTTGATAAGAGACCAAGATACCGAAAGGTTATCGAAGATGATGTTTCTGTGGTATCTATTCCTTACACCCCTGCGCGCATTCCTACTCCATCTAGGGCGCCTCCTTTGATGAATATGGTACCTGGACCCATGATGTATACCAGTGAGAAGTCCATCCCATGGCATTATGGTGCTGATGTTTATTACCATGGGGTGAGGCAAGAGGTAAATCCTCGTCCTTCTGAGGAAGAAATTACTGAAGACAGCAAAGGGGATTTTCATAATTTCTCCGGTGAAAGTCGAATGACTAGAAGCAGAAGAGTGTTTGGTCCCTCTAATGTATAAGATGCAGAAGATGCCTCTACAATAGAAAAACAAAACCAAAAGATGATGATTGGTAATCCAAGGATTACGCCAGCCAATGTGACTCAACCAATTCGGTACCAGAAACTTCTTCAGTTCCCGATGAAGTTGAGGAGTTAATATGAATTATCAGGAAAAGCGATTATAGCATAATTGATCAGTTAAGCCATAAACCTTCTAAGATGTCTATCTTATCCTTGTTGATCTATTTATAACCTCACAGAATTTCCTTGATGAAGTTTTTGAAGAATGCATTCGGGCCGCATGAGATAACAGTCAATCAGTTCGAGAATGTTTATGCTAACATATCTGTTGGGAGCGGTCCGGGCTTCACAGATTTTGATCTTCCTCCAGAAGGGCGAGACCATAACAAAGCGTTACATATTTCTAAGGAGTGCAGGGGCACTACTCTATCCCGAGTTTTGGTGGATATAAGGTCGTCTTTGAATGTACTACCCAAGTCAGCATTGATGAAAATTGATTATTCCAGCATGGAGCTGCATCCTAGAGACTTGATGGTAAAATCCTTTGATGGGATCCGAAGATCAGTATTTGGGGAGGTGGAATTGCCTATAAAGGTTCGTCCTTGCACTTTCACTGCTACTTTCTTTGTGATGGACATATAACCAGTGTATTGTTGTTTGTTGTGGCGACCGTGGATTCACAAAGCAAGGGCAGTCACTTCTACTCTTCGCCAGAAACTAAAGTATCCTACAGAGGGAAAAGTGGTAACTGTGTGCGGAGAGGAAGAGTATATTTTGATTCATTTGACATCATTCCACTATGTTGAGGTTGAAGGTGAAATATATGAGACTCCTATTCAGGCTTTTGAGATAGTTCATGCCATTAATTTTCCTCCACCAGAATAGAAAAAGAAGACGAAAACTATTATGTCTTCTCTCAGAGATGCTAAAGCGGTGGTGGAGAACAGCAATCCTGAAGGCCTGGGAGGGTGCTTGGTGTTATCCCAAAATTTAACAAATTCAGTCTTGGTTTCATCCCG
This sequence comes from Vicia faba, assembly GCA_948472305.1. Lineage (NCBI taxonomy): Eukaryota > Viridiplantae > Streptophyta > Magnoliopsida > Fabales > Fabaceae > Vicia > Vicia faba. The sequence continues at coordinate 1,470,315,563 of OX451738.1, read as the reverse complement.
GGTCAGCAAAGTGCAACTTCTACAGCTTTTGGTTTATCTACTCCTGTGAAATTCTCCCGTCCTAGTGCTACTCAAGAAGGATACACCAATGCAATTGGTGACGATAGGGTTAATGGATACAATATTGAAGATTGGATTCGTCCAAGAATTCCAGGCCAAGCACTCAACAATTGGACTTTTGTAGATGTTATTCAAGTTTCAAGCGCTGAGGAGTAATTTTCTTGTTTTATTTTGTTATCATGACATAATTCTTGCACTCTACCCACGGCGTAGTGAACCATTTGTGTAGGGCCACCATGTTTATTTTCAAAAAGTTTATCATGAATAAAGGACATTTTTGCATTAAAATTTTTTGCCCATTCTTTTCTTTTTTTCTCTCTTTAAATGGCAATGTTTCCATTTTTACACACCGTCACTAAAACAACAAAATATCATTTATGTAGTTGCACTTCCACCACGGATTATATTGATAACGACTCCGCTATCTCTCACTATGACTTTGATAATCTAATCTATCAAATTGAAGAGGAGGAATATGAGGATTATGATCTTCCCGAGGAATTATCAAGGTTGTTAAAACAAGAAGAGAAGGTTATCCAACCGAATCAAGAGTCAATTGAGGTGGTGAACATTGGCACAAAAGAGGTAAAAAGAGAGGTCAAGATAGGGACAGATCTCAAGGAAAGTATGAAAGTCAGATTGATTGAGCTACTCCATGAATATTATGATATCTTCGCTTGGTCTTATGAAGACATGTCAGGTTTGGATATAGATATTGTGGTGCATCGACTACCTCTCAAAGAAGGTTGCTCCCCTGTCAAGCAAAAGCTTCGAAGAACTCATCCTGAGATGTCCAAAAGATTAAAGAAGAGGTTCAGAAAGAGTTGGATGCGAATTTCTTAAATGTCATCAATTATCCTCCATGGATTGCAAATATTGTTCCTGTGCCTAAGAAAAAAGGTAAGATCAGGATGTGCATGGATTATAGGGATTTGAACAGAGCCAACCCTAAGGATGATTTCCCTCTTCCTCATATTGATGTGTTGGTCGATAATACTGCTCACTCTAAAGTGTTTTCCTTCACGGATGGTTTTTCAGGTTACAATCAAATTAAGATGGCTCCAGAGGATATGGAGAAGACAACATTTATCACACCTTGGGGAAACTTTTGCTATAAGGTGACTCCATTGGGTTTGAAAAATATCGGGGCAACATTATCAGCGTGCCATGGTTACTCTCTTTCATGATATGATTCACAAGGAGATTGAGGTATATGTGGATGATATGATTGCTAAGTCTGACACAGAAGAGGAGCATCTTGTTCATCTGGAGAAGTTAATCGAGAGACTGAGGCAATTCCTGTTGAGGCTGAATCCAAATAAATGCACCTTCAGGGTGAGGTCCGGTAAGTTTTTGGGATTTATTGTAAGTGAAAAAGGCATCGAGGTTGACCCGGCTAAAGTAAAGGCGATACAAGAAATGCCCGAACCAAAAACAGAAAAGTAAGTCAGTGGTTTCTTGGGGAGGTTAAACTACATTTCTCGGTTTATTTCTCATGTCACGGCCACATGTGAATCTTTGTTCAGATTGTTAAAGAAAAATCAGACGATAAGGTGGAATGAAGATTGTCAGAAGGCATTTGACAAAATAAAGGAGTATTTGCAGGAACCCCCGATACTCATGCTGCCGGTGGAAGGAAAGCCATTAATAATGTATTTAACTATGTTGGAAAACTCTATGGGTTGTGTCCTTGGTCAGCATGACGAGACATGGAAGAAAGAGAAAGCCATTTATTACTTGAGTAAGAAGTTTACAAAGTGAGAGTCAAGGTACTCATTGCTGGAAAAGACTTGTTATGCACTTGCTTGGGCTGCCAGACGCTTAAGACAATACATGTTAACTCACACCACCTACTTGATATCCAAAATGGATCCAATCAAGTACATTTTTGAGAAGCCGGCTCTTACATGAAGGGTAGCCCGTTGGAAGATGATACTAACTAAATATGATATCAAATACACTATGCAAAAGGCGATCAAAGGCAGTATATTGGCGGATCATCTTGCTCATCAGCCCATGGATGATTATGAACCGATGAAGTTTAACTTTCCAGATGAGGAAATAGTGTACATTCAGGATTGTAATATACCTAGCCCAGATGAAGGACCCGAGCCAGGATCACGTTGGACGCTTGTGTTCGACGGTGCCTCCAATGCCATGGGTAACGGCGTCAGAGCTGTTATCACTTCCCCTGAGGGATTCCACATTCCTTTCATAACTCGTATTTTCTTCGATTGTACTAAAAATATGGCCAAATATGAAGCTTGAACTTATGGCATTGAAGCACCAATCGACCCGCGGATCAAGTATTTGAAAGTTTACGGGGATTCTAATCTTGTTATCAGCCGGATTAATAGAGATTGAGAGACTCGTCATTAGAACTTGATTCCCTATCGTGAGCATGTTATGAGGTTGATTCCGTACATTGAAGAGATCACGTTTAAACCCATCTCCAGAGAAGATAATAATCTAGATGATGTGCTGGCAACATTGTCCTCCATGTTCAAAGTTAAGTGGGCTAACGAGGCACCTTCCATTACCATTAAAAGGTTGTATGAGCCAACTTTCTTCTTTGAAGACAATTTGGAATCAGACGATAAACCTTGGTTTTATGATGTCAAAAGATATCTTGAAATACAATAATACCTTAAAGAGGCGTTTGTCACAGATAGGAAGCTCTTGAGAACATTTTCTGCCAAGTTCTTTGTCATGGTGGTGTGTTGTATAAGAGGCATCATGATGGTTTACTGCTCATATGCGTTGACAAAAGAGAAGCAACTAGAATCATTAAAGAGATACATGAGGGTGACTTCAGGACTCACTCCGACGACCATACCATGGTCAAAAATATTTTGTGAGCTGGTTATTATTGGTCCACCATGGAGACTGACTGTTATAATAATGCACTGATTTGCCACAAATGTCAAGTCTATGCTCATAAGGTACATGTGCCGCCCGTACCACTGAATGTCTTGACTTCCCCTTAACTGTTCACCATGTGGGGAATTGATATGATTGGTAAGTTAGAACCAACAACATCCAATGGACATCATTTCATTCTGGTTGCCATCAATTATTTCATGAAATAGGTCGAAGCTGCGTCTTATGCCAATGTCACCAGACAAGTGGTAACACGGTTCATTAAGCACAATATTATCTATCGTTACAAAGTGCTTGAAAAGATCATTACCGACAATGGGTCTAATTTAAACAACAAAATGATGAAGGAACTTTGCTAGTCATTCAAAATCAAGCATCATAACTCTTCCCTGTATAGACCGAAAACGAATGGCACTGTTGAAGCAGCCAATAATAATATCAAGAAAATTATATAGAAGATGGTAGTTACTTATAAAGAGTGGCATGAAATGCTGCCTTTTGCTTTACACGGTTATCGTACCACTGTGCGTACTTCGACTAGGGAAACCCCATTTTCTTTTGTCTACGGCATGGAAGCAGTGTTTCCTGTAGAAGTCCAAATTACTTCTCTTATGATCATGAGGGATGTTGAGCTTGATGAAGGTGAATGGGTACATAATCAGCTAGATCAGTTAGAACTTATCGATGAGAATAGGTTGATAGTTGTATGTCATGGTCAAGTATATCAGCAAAGGATGAGGAAAGCTTTTGACAAGAAGGTGCGACCTCAGTGTTACAAGCCAGGTGACCTTGTGCTCAAGAGGATAATTCTTCCCCAGGGGGATCCTAGAGGCAAGTGGGCTCCGACTTATGAAGGACCCTTCGTGGTCAGAAAGGTTTTCTCTGGTGGAGCGATGATGCTCGTAACTATGGATGGAGAATACTTCCCTCTTCCTATGAATGTTGACGTAGTTAAAAAATACTTTGCATAAAAAAAGAGATTCGGCTAAGTTGAAAACCCAAAAGGGCAGCTTAGGCAAAAAGAGGGTGTCCCGATGAATCGAAAACCCGAAAAGGTGATTCAGGAAAAGGTTAGGGACTTAAAGCAAATGACTACGCTAAGCATGAATTCCTTTGTTTCTTTCTTTTTTTGGGTCACCTGGAAGAGGTTCAAAGTCATTCCAAGATGGTTGTGTCAAAAGCAGGAAGATGAAAGCGTTAAAGTCATAAGAGTTATAGCAGAGTCAGAACTTGATGGATATTCGTATTCACATTGCCATTTCTAAAACACTTGTTTGTTTTGATTTTGCAATTAGATGCTTCCAAATGTAAACACATTTTTCATAGGCTGATTTCTCAAATCAATAAAAGATACTCTTTTATATGTTCATATAACTTCCTTTTTTACTGTTTTGTTTGCAAAAACGTCCAATATTTTGATAAACATGTGCATATAAACTTTGTTGGCCCTACATGAACATGATAATCTAAGTTATTTTTGCTTTAAATACATATAATAAGTACAATTGTCATGCTATGCAAGGGGCACACTTAATTTTTCTTCTTGATGGAATGCTCAGTTGCTTACTTGTTGATGTTTTACTAAGCCCTTTCATGAATCAGTACTGGGGGAAAAGGTTTATCTCTCCCCTGTTGAATGCTTAGTTCTTCGGAAAGACAAACGAAAAAAAATATTTGCAACTTCTCTCCATAATAAAGATATCATGTGTCAGGATAGTGGCAAGTTTCCGGTACATTGACAAGTCCGGATAGAGACGATTCTCTTCCATGGTGACATTTTTCTCTTCTGCAATTTCATGTGTATTTTGATGGATTGATTTAACATTGTCTGCATGCAGGAACTTGTTTGTTTTTTAGTGTCAGCCCTGATGCGCTGAATATGTTTGCCTTGAAGTATTTCTTTTGTTTTTACTTAAACAATTCATTATCACTCTTTAAATGATATTTGGCATTTTGTTACCAATTGTGCCAACCCTTTTACCTGGTCAAAAGATTGGAGGAGAGATGAAGATAGTTAAAGTCAATATTCCTGATAATATGCTTTTGAGTAGAACCTTGTGACGATGTACATGCCTTGTTTCAATCCCTAAACACCGGAGATATAAGGGAGATAGACCCTCGTTAACCCCTCTGAGCCTTTGAAGTAGGAGTTTCTAGTCTGCATGAAAGAAAACCCCTATTTTAACTCGGGCAGGGTAAATGTTCAGTTAATTTGATCAAACATTCAAATTTCAGAAGGAGTGTCCCCTCTAAGGATCAACACATTTTATCCCTCACATTATGAGATCGGAAAAAGATCAAAACAAAAATGTTTATTTCCCTAGTGAAAGAAAGAAAAAAAACAAAACAAAAAATCCTAAGGTCGTGATCGAATCGATAGAACAAAGGTTATCCCTCACCGACCAAGGAATGAGGTAGTCACTTTCTTCCAAAAAGTTCAAAGTCTTAGGATCACACGACTTGTTCGAAATGGAAAGTATGAATAAGAAAGAAACAAAAAGCCCCGCTAAATCAAAACATGAAAAAAAAATCGCTTAGGCAAAAGTTAGGGCATCCCGCTGGACTTCCAAATTGAAATTCAAAAGAATTTGTCCAGGAAAAATTTAGGGAAAGCGGAAAATTTGAAAAAGTATGAAAGGCAGAAAAGGATTATCCAATAAAAATCCTCCTCAAAAGAAAATTTGAGTGATCGAACACCAAAAAAACCAAAGGTTAAGTGACTATCGTATCTAAAAAAGTTGTCGTGGTTCCTCAGCCATCATAAACTCTTTTGAGAGATGAATGCTCGTGTCAAGTTAACTGAATTTAGGACTGGAGAACATCACGAAGGGGGGTGGGCACCAAAACATGATAGCGTTTCAACCTTTAAAAGTCCTAACTAAAACATGAGTTTAACTCAAAAGCATACTACAACAGGATAGCGTTTCCTAAATTCCCAAATATGTGTTGCATATCCATGTTGGTATCTTATCACCTGTATCATTTTTTTATATTTTTAAAAAGAGAGAAGAAAAAAAGTTTTGAAATTTTGCACTCTAGCTAGTGATTCATTCACAACAGAGATACAAATTTTTTTCATTCAAGGCTTTTAATTTCAAGGTTTACTTAATTGTCGCATCAGGGTTATCATTCCCATAATAAACACCCTTTTGCATACAAAACAATTGTTTGACATCAAAAAGAGCGTACACAATGAACCTCAATGAAAAGCTTAATGTTTCCAGGATGGAAACTTCCAATTCCTCGATAGCGTTGATGATTGGATAAAACTTCCAAATCCCTGGTAAAGTTGATGCTGCCCGGTTATCTTCTTGGTCTCTTTTATGGTTGCGTACCAGAGATTCGGGAATCCCCAGCGAAACACCCTTCAACAGAGTGAAGTTCCATTTCCTCAACAAAGTTTTATTTTCCTCAGTGAAGTTCCATTTCCTCAACAGAGTTTTGTTTCCTCAAAACAAAAGGTTTCATTTCCCACATCTGATTCATTATCTTGGTGTCAAACTCAATGCGGCCGCACGTTGTCCTTTCTAGAGATTTATAGTCTTTCCTTAATCTTTCTCCAACAACAGCCGATTTCTATTTTGGCATTCTTTTCCAAAGATTATAGTTTTTCCCTGATCTTCTCTAACAAAGCTCACAAGTTATTTTTGCAACTCCTCTTGGTGTTTGTGGCCTGTTTCGCCTGGTTTCTCAGGTTATTACTCCCCACGGAGTTCCAGCTCTTCATGGGTTCTTCCTTAGCAGTTCCTCATATGTTCTTTTCTTCAGCAGATTTTGCAATTTATTTTTGCAAGTCTTGTCAGATTCTGACTTCTGGGTTATTGGCCTCTCGATTGGCCATTCCCCAGTGAAGCATTTAAACATGCACATTACATCACATCTACCAAAACACGTAGCATTTCCATTATATGGAGCATTACGCTGTTAAAATTTTTTCAAACATGCATCGGAACATAAGCCCTTACTGTTTCTGTTTTCCCCAATGAATTTTCCAATTCTTCTAATTATATCCCCAACAAGGTCTTCACCGTCATTATCTCAATTTCACCCCATCTAAATTTCCTTTTGATGTTAATCATTTGATTGATTGAGTGTTTACTCTTGATTGTAGTTCAATTTTTCCCTGGCACGGTCTTCTCGGGTCTTTACTACCCTCGTCGGTTCATTTCAATATCTATTGATGTGACTTTTGAATACCGGTTTCGCCTTTGTATTCACTTTCAGCAGTTTTTGGTTTTCTGCCCTAATCACCTCGCTTTTGGTCGAGCTCTGAGTTTCGTCTCCTCACCCGCGCATGAAATCCAGTTTCGTCCTGGTACTCATCTAGTTTAGTTTCGCCTAACTAGTTATTGAGTCGAGTTTTGTCTCGTTTTTATTTTCATACCTTGGACTCTTTTGATGGTTTTCGTTTACCGAGTCTCTTTGCAGTGTTCGTGTTGCGTCCCTGGTTGAAATCAGTCTCTTTTGTTCCTTGGATTCTTCTATCAGTTTTCGTTACTGTTTATCCATTGATCTAAGACCAACAGGTTCTCTGGGAAACATGCGCTCTCATCACTTTATTTTGGGCCGAGTTTCAATATCGTCTCCTGTGCATGAAATCTAGTTTCATCTTGGAACTCATCTAGATTAGTTTCACCTAACTAGTTATTGAGTCGAGTTTTGTCTCATTTTGGATTTCATACCTTGGACCCTTCGATGGTTTTCGTTTACCGAGTCTCTCTGCAGTGTTCGTGTTGCGTCCCTGGTTGAAATCAGTCTCTTTTGTTCCTTGGATTCTTCAATCAGTTTTCATCACTGTCATCCATTGATCTGAGACCAGCAGGTGCCCTGAGAAACATGCACTAATCACTTTTGCTCTGGGTCGAGTTTCACCTTGTTAATCGTGCGTGAAATCCAGTTTTGTCCTGGTACTTATCTAGTTTAGTTTCGTCTAACTAGTTATTGGGTCGAGTTTTGTCTCGTTTTGTTCATCACTCATGGGATTCTTTCAGTTCCTTCATACTGTCTATCTTAGGTTGAGATTATCAAGTGCTCCTAGAATCACGCACTCTAGCCACTTTGCCCCGCACACTTTTCTTTTACAGAGTTTAGTTTCGCCTATTCTCTGTGGTTTGAGTCTTATCTCATCCCTTTTTATGGTCCAATTTTTTCCTGGCACATTCATTCTAAAGTTTAGTTTCATCTACTCTTCTAAGTCTTAGTTATGTTTCAACCTTTATTTTAAACAAAAAATATATCTGCGTTACAATTTCATTCTGATGCATGTCTTGGGAGGTCCAATGTTCATTAAACCCCTTGTTTGCTAAATTCAATTTCGTTTGGTATCTTCTTAATCCTGCGCCTTCTGGTTTTCTTTGTCTTTGGGCGGTTCTACTTTTTCTTCAAGAGTGTAAATTTTCAGGTTCTTTTGTATTCAATAATCTTCAACTCTGAACGCTCAAAAATTGTCACTTTTCTCACTTATCATGTTAAAGATAATTGAATAGGGGAAGCTGTTTCACCCTAAAATTTACCCTCTTGATTAAGGCTTATGTTTCATCATAAACATCATATTGCATTGCATTTAGACATTGTGTAAGGATCAAAGTATTTTGGTTATCAAGTTTCCCTCAAGCTTTGAAAGATTGATTGTATTGACAAGTTGCTCAAGGAGGGACTTATTATATAAACCTCTGGATCTTTCAATCCCAAAGGTATCACATATCTCAATATATCTTATCCACCTCATTAGATCATCAAAAGATTGAGTATTGTGCTATTTATAAGGAAAATCACATCCTTTGGATTCATCAGTCAAAATTAGGGTTTTACCCAAGTTGGAGTTATTGGGGTCTAGATGAGCCAAGTATTGAATCATCATTCTTTTATCATCATTGGAATCAATTTTTCTTAAGGATTCTCTCATGATGCCCCGTGGAACTAGTGTTTTGAAGCTTGAGCAATTATCTCCTAGTGGAGAGTGCAAAACTAGGGTTTAAGTCTTAATCAAGGATTCTTTGGGATTTTGAGTGAAAAGTCTTTCCATAGCCTCTATGTGTTTGGAATATCATATGTTCGAATTTTTGATCACCAATTTTGAAGAGAAGTGGTTCAATTGAATCAAAGGGACAAAATAGTCATTTTACTCAAAGTCAACAAAGTCAAAGTTGAACAAGTGAACTTTTTGGTCAACATGAAGAATTTAACATGTATTTTCATGTGGGATGATCATTGATGATTTATTTTGATGAGAATTGCAAGTTTGAGAGGTTACTTGGATTTGAAGTTATCTTGGTGATTGAAAATTTCACTATGTGTTCTTGATTTAGGCCTGACTTTACAAGGGCATAACATTCTCATTTTTCAGGGGATTTTGGTGGTTCTTTTTTCCAATTGAAGAGGGGAAAATGTCTACAATGGCCCACAGGGGACAAAAAACACACTTCTTACTCAAAATCAAAAGTTATGAGCCTTTGAAGTTCAAAGCAAGTTGAGCATTTTTTGGGAAAATCTTGGGCAACTGGCTAGTCAAGGCAAGGTATTTGGCCTAGGCAATTCATCAAACTATTGGTGACATGCCTGTAATTGTTGATTCAAGGCATAATTCAAAGATGTGCCTCATGCACTTTAAATAGGGCTATGAAAGCTTCTCATTAAATTTGGAATATCTCAATTTGGTTTAAAATCGAAGAGGCTGTGATTTGAGGAAGTTGGATATTGAAACTAGGGATTCGAATAGCTCTCTTTGATTTCCTTCAGCTTGGACCATTCGAAGTGGCTTTGTGGGCTGGTCGAAGCCTCCTTTTTCTCCCTTTGGTTTCCTACAGTTTGGACCATTCGAAGTGGCTTTGTGGGCTGGTCGAAGCCTCCTTTTGCTCTCTTTGATTTTCCTCAATTTGGTCATTTAAAGTGTTACCTTGAAGGCTGGTTGAAGCCTCATTCTTATCTCTTTGTTTGGAAAGTTTGAAGTGTCATCTTGAGGGCTGGTTGAAGCCTCATTCTTTTCTCTTCGTATGTAAAGTTTGAAGTGTTATCTTGAGGGTTGGTTGAAGCCTCATTCTTCTCTCTTTCTTTGGACAGTTTGAAGTGTCATCTTGAGGGCTGATCGAAGTCTCATTCTTCTTTCTTCGTTAGGACAGTTTGAAGTGTCATCTTGAGGGCTGGTCGAAGCCTCATTCTTGATCTCTTCGTTTTCTCTCAACTTGGACCATTAGAAGTAACCTTATAGGCTTATCGAAGCCTCATTCCTGCTCTCTTTGTTTTCTATCAACTTGGACCATTCGAAGTAACCTTATAAGTTAATCTAAGCCTCATTCCTTCTCTCTTCATTTTCTCTCAACTTGGACCATTCTAAGTAACCTTATAGGTTGGTCGAAGCCTCATTCCTGCTCTCTTCGTTCTCTCAATTTGGACCCTTCAAAGTGTTGCCTTATGGGCAGGCCAGTGTGCATGCAGTCTTGGGCAAGTTGGCTTGAGTTGCCCAAGAATCATAAGCGTCATATCTTACTCATCTCTCCATCATTTCTTTCGAACCACATCTTTTTTCGAAGCTTAGGGTATGATCTTTATTTGGCCCAAGGAAAATTTGAGAACACACAAACCAGTTTTCTCTGGCCTCAGTTGGAAGTCAGCTGACTCCTGGTGCACGCGTGGGTTATGCAAGTTGCAGATTTTGTGCACCCTTTGGTTCTGTTTGTTTTCAGGTTGATATTTTACATGCTTGGCACGAATTGCACACTTCATTTCTTACTTCTTTTGGCTAAACAATCACACTTTCCTTGCCTTCCCACGATTTCTACATTTTTTGCCAAAATTGGTAACTTTCACCACAAGCAAAATCACACCATTGCAATCCTTGCCACCTGTAGCTACTGGTTTTTTAATCACAGCCGCCACTATTAGTTTTTATTCTATGGAAAGGAATCTAACAGAAAACCCTAATTCGCAGACAGAGATTCTAGTTTTTAGACTTCTTTAAACGAAAGGAAGGTGTTAGGCACCTTTCATTTACCTTGTTCACAAGGATATTAGGTTTTAGGTTTAAGTTAGGGAAAACAGGGTTTTAAGTTTTAATTAGGACGAGGGTTTATGTTTTTTATAGGAGAAAGAGGTTTTAATTTTTAATAGGGGAACTCGCTATGATTTTTGATCGTATGCCTACGTATCCTCTTATGAGGAATCAGAGTCCCAATTCGTAGTTCATATGAGGTTGGTGTTTTTTAGGGGTTGCAAACGTACTTTGAATCACCTCGCATCTTGACCGGGAGTAGTGATCACGAAAATTTTGGCTAAACGCGCGATTAGTCAAAATCTGTTTGAAACTCTTTTGCAAAAACAATTGATTAACTTAGTTTATTGTGAAAAACAACGTGTTGTTTGTTGAATGTTTTTTTTAATTGTATTAATTGCAAAATGAATCTTGTTAATGCATGATAAAAATATTTTAATGCAAATAATATAAGAAAATAATATATGTACATGAGGTTTAAATACAAAAATAATTTATTTATGATAACATAAATAATATCTATATGTAATAAATAATAATGATATATAAAAATATATAAAATATTAATTAAATTTAATATTATCAATAATAATAATTATTATAAAAGAAATAAATAATGTATAAAAAGAAAATAGAATTATATAAAAAAATATAAAAAATAATTTATTTCAGGGGGGGTGTGTTTTCAGTTATGAAGTAAATCAGTGGGGGTGTTAAAAGTAGATCTGGGCTAGGCCCAAATATGAATTCAGACAAGGGAGGTGTAGTTTGTTTTGTGATTAAACAACTATGGCAAAAGGGGGTGTTAAAGCAATTGGGCTTAAGCCCAAACGAGTTTGAAGGGAAGGCCGGTGTACTCTAGTGTGGCGAGGGAGTATGGCCTACGGTGCAGAATTGGCCAGATGGCCGTCTGATCTATATCACGCGGTCAAGATTGAGGGAGCATGCTAACTATACTAGGCGTATCGCACAAGATTATAATGGAAACATAACTTTGATTTTAACAATTTCATTTCATTATTGTTTTACAGTAAGCCCATTATCTCTCTCGTTCAACCCTTTCTTCATCTCCGCAAACCCTAACTTCACAATGTATCACGGCGGTGGATATACCTTACCCTTCTGCAACCCCAACATAATAAAAAAGCTATGCTTATTTACCCCTTTCACAGTTTTTCTTGAATCTTTGACTTCGAGCTTTTCTGAATGCTAACCCTTCTTCTTCAACTTGCAGTTCTTGGCGGTGTTCAAAGGTGGTGGCTGATGGAGGAAAAGCGGCAGAGTGATTAACTGTCAATGGCGGTTATGGTTTCAGATGTTGAAACCCTAATTGTCTTTTCCCTTCTTCAACGCTTGGTATATTCTTCCTCTCCACTTTCCAGATTCAAGGATTTCTGGTTCTTCAATTTCTTCCTCAGTTCTTCCGTCTCCTCTGTACTGTTCTTCCCTGTATTTTCTTTGTCTCAAGCTTTTTTGTTTCTCCTCCTCCCTACTGTCTTTTTCGTCTTCTGTATTTATATGTTTTAGTTTCTTACGGTTTTATGAATTTTCCGTTAGAAATTATTAGCTTGGATTCAGGGAAATTAGGACATTAGAGATTCAGAGTTGTGCGGTATCTTTTATAAGATTTAAGATTTGATTTTGCTTAGTTGGATTTGTATTGAATGTAATTGATTTAGTTCATATGATTTTTCTGTATTATAGATTCGATTTGATTGTAATTGCTTTTGAGACTTATTGATTTTGGATATTTGTTGTAAAAGACTTGATTTGGTTTATCTAATTGAATAAAATTTGGATTTTGCCTTACTGTAAATTCTGGGATTGGACTATAATGAAGATTCGATTAATATTTTCTGTAAAAAGATTTGATTTCCAATCAATTTGTATAGTAGCTGTATATTGAAGAAAAACGTGCGCTAATTTTGGTGAATTGACATAGTGTATGTTAATAACTCTCTTGGGCTTGCGTTATTTGTTCAGCCTACAATAAAATAGTTTTTTACATTCTATTGGGCTTGCACATTACCCAACAACAACATATATATATTTTTTAATAACTAAACATTAAGGTAAAAGCAAAAAACGTTACATTATAATTTCTTGAAACAAATATTATTTTAAAACAACAAACAATTTTTTCTTTAATAACTTTATTTCTTTTGTATATCTCTTTTTTCCTATTTAAACAAAACAGTAATTTTAACAAGAATATTTCTTTTCCTCTCTAATCACTAGATGGGCTTTATATTGATAAACACACCCTTGTTTGGATAATAAAATAGAAATAGGCAAACTAAATAAGTTTAATGGGTTTAGTGAATTAAAACTTAATTATTATTTGAATGATTTACAATTTTCGAATTGCATGGGCCATTGGCCAACATGCCTCACGAACGTTCACGAATACATGAGTCTTTCTGATTTAGAAAGCCCCGCTCTCCTGGATTTAAAATACACCCTAAGGTTGACTTAAATTTTAAGAATGGGTCATCAGATATTGTTGTACCATCCTTAATTAATTTTGTTTTATAATTTTAATCTTGAAAAATAGAATCCTCGAGGTAGGACAAATTTGGGGTACAACAACTGCCCCTATTCAATTATCTTCCAATCGAATAGCGCGAAAAGACACGGGTCTGGTGCATTCTGATTGGGAATTTATTGAATACTTAGAATACCCAAAATTTGTCCGAACGATCATAAGGTTACGCTGATATAGCATACCCTTACGAGTCTTGAGGAAGTAGGCAACGCTGATGATGTATCACTTACCAGTGCTTGATGATGAGGCAAGTAGTCTTGAGCATTGAGTGCGATCTTCTATGTCTTGGTTTTTCATTTGCTTACTCGTCCATTTGAGGGGGGGGGGTGAATAAAACAACAATTGATGATGCATAGCTGCTTGGAGGCTGATGCCATGGGTTATGCTCACAAATTGCTGCGTGAAGTCTGAGGCGATAAGCTGGATTTTGGTGTTCAAGCATCGCTGCATGAAGTCTGAGGAAATGGTCTGTGTCGCAGAATAAAGAAACACATTGCTGCATGAAGTCTTAGGAAATGGATTAAATGAGGTGAGTACATTGAGGCTTAGAGGCAATGTACGGAGTTAGGAGAATACATTGAGGCTTAGGGTAAATGTATCGAGTTAGGAGAATACATTGAGGCTTAGGGGAAATGTATCGAGTTAGGAGAATACACTGAGTCTTAGAGGCAGTATACCGAGTTAGGAGAATACACGAAGGCATAGAGGCAGTGTACCGAGATAGGAGAATACATTGAGGCTTTGGGGAAACGTATCGAGTTAGGAGAATACATTGAGGCTTAGAGGAAATGTATCGAGTTAGGAGAATACACTGAGGCTTATAGGCAATGTATCGAGTTAGGAGAATACATTGAGGCTTAGAGGCAATGTATCGAGTTAGGAGAATACACCAAGGCTTATAGGAAGTGTACCGAGTTAGGAGAATACACTGACGCTTAGAGGCAGTGTACCAAGATATGAGAATACATTGAGGCTTAGGATCAATGTATCGAGTTAGGAGAATACATTGAGGCTTAGAGGCAATGTATCGAGTTAGGAGAATACATTGAGGCTTAGAGGTAATGTATTGAGTTAGGAGAATACACTGAGGCTTAGAGGTAGTGTACCGAGATAGGAGAATACATTGAGGCTTAGGGGCAATGTATCGAACTAGGAGAATACACTGAGGCTTAGAGGCAGTATACCGAGATAGGAGAATACATCGAGGCTTAGGGGAAATGTATCAAACTAGGAGAATACATTGAGGCTTAGAGGCAGTGTACTGAGATAGGAGAATACATTGAGGCTTAGGGGCAATGCATCGAACTTTGTACATTACTGCATGGAGACTTAGGTAATGGACTACTCTATTAAGAACTCATCACTGCATGAAGACTTAAGTGATAGGCTGAATGCGTCATGACATGGAGACTTAGGTGACAGACTGAATCGCATGAGAAGTGTTTTGTTGATTGACCATTAGATGATTGAATCGAGGGTAAGATGTTTTGTTTGCTGTGTGATATAGGCGTATGATGCATATTGAATGTTTGTATGTATGGAAAATGTATGGTTTTTGATATTGATATGGAATCCTGAATATATGCGTATTGTAGGAAAAAATGTACAGTGTATGTATGCTTTGGATATGCAAAATTTATGTGTGAAATGTGTGTAAAATGCGTGTATGCCTTGAAATGTTTTGGAGACTATCTCTGGCATTCTCTCCTTTAAACCATTGGTTTTGAATTACCAATACCCTGGCTTTGTATGTTGCATTATCATAGCATCATTGAATTTGATTTGCAAGGTGTAAAAAAAAGTTAGCAAAACTTTGAACATTGATTTTCTGTATTGTAAGCGTCGGGGTAGACGTATGTATTAGACACAAACCTTTTGAGTTGTGGCGTAAACATAGGCGTGGACAGATGCGTACACTTTGTGTTGCAAGTGCAAGCATAGGCGCAGACATGTGCATGGACGTAGACGTAGGAGTAGACATATGCGTGGACGTGATCATGGATTTTATTTTGATGTTTTTCTAACCTAAATTCTTTTTCGATGTTTTGTCAAATGCTTTTATTTGTTAATCCCCGAAATGATTTCAAGATAATATTCAAAAGCGATAATTGTAGTACTTTGTAAACAAGTCAGAGAAAAAGAAACATAATTTGAAAGATGCAAAGAAAGCGGATGTTTTATTGATATTCCTCTGAATAGGCGAGGATACAAGTTGCAATTCCTAGAATGAGGTAATTAAAGAAAGTTTTAAAACTGTAAATGGCAATGAAAAATGATAATTGTTGCTGTTGTTTCCCAATGTCCTTTTAGTAGCCTTTATCTCGTTTGCTTCTGAGTCTATGATTCAGATCTATCTCTCCCTTCATGGTTCGTAGTCGCAGTTCTTAGATCGCAGTATTTCTGTTCTTTATTTCCTTTTATATGATCCCTAATTTTTTTCCTGGATTGTCCTTTCGGGTTTTCAATCCACCGGGATAGTTTTTTGTTATATGCCCCTAATTTTTTCCTAGATCGCCCTTTAGGGTTTTCAATCCATCGGGACGCTCCTTTTTGCCTAAGTCGTCCTTTTAGGGTTCGAGCTTAACGAGCTTTTTATACATATTATTTTTTGATTGCGTCTGAGTTTACCAGATGCGGTAGTTCTTCCCCATCCATTGTTGTGAGCATAAGACCACCTCCGGAGAATGCTGTTTTGACTACGTATGGACCTTTGTAGTTGGGTTTCCATTTACCATGCAAATCGAGGTGAGGTAGTTGAATCTTCTTGAGCACTAGATCCTCTTTTTTGAATATTCGAGGACGAACTTTCTTGTCGAAGGCTCTCTTCATCCGCTTCTTATGTAGCTGACTATGGCACAGAGCTGTCAATCGTTTTTATTCAATAAGGTTGAGCTGATCGAGCCGTGTCTGCACCCATTCTGCTTTTTCCAGCTTTGTTTCCATTAGAACCTGAAGTGATGGTATCTCGATTTCAATTGGAACTACTTCCTCCATTCCATATACCAGCGAGAAAGGAGTCTCGCCTGTTGATGTGCGTACCGAAGTGCGATAGCCATGTAGAGCTAAGGGAAGCATTTCGTGCCAATCTTTGTATGTCTTAACCATATTCTGGATGATTTTCTTGATATTTTTGTTGGCTGCTTCGACGGCCCCGTTCATCTTTGGTCTGTATGGTGAGGAATTATAAGGCTTGATTTTGAAGTCGTTGCACATTTGCTTCATCATTTTGTTTAAATTTGGCTCGTTATCTGTAATTATCCGGCTTGGGACACCGTATCTGCATATGATATTCTACTTGATGAAGCGTGTAACCACTTGACTTGTCACGTTGGCGTAGGATGCCGCTTCTACCCATTTGGTAAAGTAGTCGATGGCTACCAGTATAAAACGGTGTCCGTTGGATGCTTTCGGCTTGATCATGCCAATCATATCAATTCCCCACATTGTGAATGGCCAAGGGGAGCTCATGACGTTCATAGGAGTTGGTGGAATATTTATCTTATCAGTGTAGATCTGACATTTATGACACGTCTTTGTATAATGATAACAATCGGCTTTCATTGTTAGCCAATAATACACTGCTCGCAGAATCTTTCTAGCCACGGCATGCCCATTTGCATGAGTCCTGAAAGTAACCTCGTGGATTTCTCTCATAAGCGTATCTACTTCTTGCTTCTCCATACACCCGAGTAGTATCATGTCGTAGTTTCTTTTGTATAACACCCCATTACTCAGAAAGAATTTTGAAGCTAACCTTCACAGGGTTTGCTTGTCAATGATAGAGGCATTTTCTGGATATTCCTGCTTTTCCAGGTACTTCTTGATGTTGTAGAACCAAGGCATGTTTTTCGGTCCTTCTTCAATAGCAAGACAGTGTTCGGGTTCTTCGAAATTTCTAATTGTGATGCGTGGTTCATGATTCGGCCAGGTTACCTTGAACATAGCTGATAGAGTTTCCAAAGCGTCTGCAATTTGATTTTCTTCTCATGGGATATGGCTGAAAGTGATCTCAGCGAACTTCGTGGCCAACTTCAAAACATGATCCCGATATGGAATCGGTTTTGGGTGTTTTGCATCCCATTCGTCGTTAACCTGATATATGACTAATGTAGAGTCCCCAAATACTTCGAGGTGCTTTATTCTTATACCAACGGCAGCTTCTAGTCCTAGTATGCAAGCTTCGTACTCGCCAATGTTGTTGGTGCAGTCGAAACACAATCTTGCGGTATATGGCTTGTGATAGTTCTTTGGAGAAGTCAAAACTTCCCCTATGGCGTGCCCCAGTGCATTTGAAGCCCTGTCGAACGTGAGTGTCCAACGTGCCCCTGGCTCGGGTCCTTCGTCGGGTCCTGGTATTTCATAGTCGGCTATAACCATGACGTCTTCGTCTGGAAATTCGAACTTCATAGGTTGATATTCTGGCAGAGGTTGGTGAGATAGATGATCAGCTAGTATACTACCCTTGATGGCTTTCTGAGTGACATATTGGATGTCATATTGTAATAGTAGCATCTGCCATCAGGCGATTCTCCCAGTAAGAGCTGGTTTTTCAAACATGTACTTTAGAGGATCCATTCTTGCTATTAACCACATAGTGTGGGTTAACATATATTGCCTCAATCTCTTGGTATCCCAAGCCAATGCACAACAAGTTTTCTCGAGGAGCGAGTAATTGATTTCACAGTCAATGAATTTCTTGCTGAGGTAATAAATTGCATGCTCTTTTCTACCTGTTTCATCCTGCTGTCCCAAAACACAACCCATTGATACTTTAAGCACTGTCAGATACATGATGAGTGGTCTTTTGGGAAATGGCGGCATTAATATTGATGGCTCTTGCAGATACTGTTTTATCGGCTCGAAGGTTGCTTGACAATCATCATTCCATACTACCATCTGATCTTTTCGTAATAACTTAAATATTGGCTCACATGTAGATGTTAAATGCGATATGAACCTTGAGATGTAATTCAATCACCCTAAGAAACCACTCACTTCTTTTTCTGTCCTCGATGCTGGTGTTGTACCCCAAAATTTACCCTCTCATTTCTCAGGACTTTTCTCACAAGACTTTCCATGGCTCAAGTTTGTAGTAATGATACATCAATTTAGGCTTGGAATTGGCACAAGGGCAAAATGGTCAAAATGCACACTGAAAAGTCAAACTTTGACTTTTGGATCAAAATCAAGTTTCAAGAATCACATTTCATCAAGACATGTTAGAATATGAAGTTGGTTCACCAATAAAAATCAAAAGTCAAAATTACTTTGGAAAAGTCAAAGTTCTAAACACTTAGAAATTTTTCTAAGTGTTAAGTATGATAAGTTAAGAACTTTTGGCCAAATTTCCATCATGATGCAAGATGATTCAGGAATAACTTATGACACAAGATCTGTAGATTTCAAAGAGATCTAAAACTAAAACACTTAGTAAACTTTGAACCTTTCCAAGTCAGAATTTGGTTAGAACTTCTGGGCCAGTTTTCACGAAGGTACAATCATAGTTTGAAAAAGTGATTCAAAGAGGGTTTACAAAGAATGTTACAAGCTTTCTGAAAAGTCCGAAGACTCCTTCAGATCATGCGGGAGCAGAGAGATTCAAAGATCAGAAGTTGGATATTTTTTCTTACTCCAAGTAACGTTTATGCTGAACTTCTGATCCTGATTGAAGCTATGTTGCACAATCTCATGTTGCAGGCTTTCTTGCTTATTAAATCTCATCATCATTTAATGCTTACACCAACTTTTGATTCTTTATCCAAAGGATCTTCCCACGTGTGGAATAAGAGTACCATTGTTGTCCTTGAAAAGAAAACGTTTGTACAAAGTTTATTTTGAGCCCATGCTTCACTTTGCTTTTGAGTGTACTTCCCCACAAATCATGCTTACAAACTCAGATTAGGTGTGCTTAAAGCTGCTAACCACCCTACATTGCCTTGAAACATGCTTGGCTAAACTTGCTTCAAAAACAAGTAAACGATCCATAACCCACGGGGGTTGTACTCTTTATTTCTCTAAGCTTCTAAATCCTTTACTTATAAATTAAACTTCATTTGCAAACTGTAAGACGGGGGGAAAACATTGAAAAAAAATCCTTGAAACCTTGCTGAAAATTCCAAGAACCTGAAACTACAACACAAACACAAAAACCTGCTAGTTTCTAATTTTTGCATCCAAACTCTAATTTTCCTTGTGCATTTCTTGTCCAAGTCATCCATACAGTTTCTGATATACATATAGAGGCCTTCCCAACTTCTATTTTCAAATTGTAATACAATCTTCACCAACCTCCATTTCAAAAATCAGAACTTTGCTTCTTGGCTGCTCGAGAACATTCTAGCCATTCATAGCTCAAGTTAAATGTTGTTCTAGCTTCCTAGGAACTTGAGAAAGCTGGTAAGAACGCCACAACAATATGAACCAGGCTCTAGTTCACGGAACAATTTGTAGCTGCAAGGTAGGTTTCTTCTGGTTTTCATCTCATTACTTAGGGATTATTAGGCTTGCATTTTAAAAGATACAATATAGATATCATGGCTCTGATTCTGTACATATTTATAGATTTCATTTATGTGACCTAAGTATAGAGAATTTCATATCAAAACTTCTTGACGAAATTAGGGTTCAGAATTAGGATTAGCGAAATTCATGCTTGCTGCTGGTTTACAGTTCTGATGCTTTGCATTTATGAAATCATGATGAAATTTGCCATAACTTCTATATTTGCATTTTCCATTTTTGTTGAGAAATGACTAAGTTGCAGATTTGCTGGTTGGCGTAAAGGAGAAGTTGAAATTCATCACCAGAACTTACTTTGTGATGCATGCTTATGTTTTTGCTTCTAATATCGGAAGTACAACCACCCCAGTGGTAGAAAGCACACACATAAGACATTAGTGTTAAGGATCCTGGGTTTTAGCCCCAGAAGCATCTTTTTTATGTTTATTGCTTGCCATTTTTACCCCGTTATTTGTCAAAAAATATTCCTGGACCAGAACTTCTAGATAAACCCCGTCCAGTTATTTTTTAAAACAGTACTCTCGGACCAGAACTTCTAGATATCCTCACCCAACAACATTTTCACCCCACTCTCTCAACAACCAGAACTTCTAACCTTTCAGTAACACTAGAACTTCTAGGTTTCCAGCAGTAAGAACTTTTAGACCCATTCAGCAATCAAAACTTCTAGGCTTTCCTTTGTTTCCAGCAACCTCATAATGTTAGTGCGTCTGGATCCAGAACTTCCGACCTTCCCTTTTTTTGCTAACATTTGCTTTTTGATTTGCAGTACGCCTGAGTTAGAACTTCTTCTCTCTCCC
This sequence comes from Vicia faba, assembly GCA_948472305.1. Classification (NCBI taxonomy): domain Eukaryota; kingdom Viridiplantae; phylum Streptophyta; class Magnoliopsida; order Fabales; family Fabaceae; genus Vicia; species Vicia faba. The sequence goes on along the minus strand of OX451738.1, from coordinate 1,470,294,772 downwards.
CTTTCAGCAACGCGCTGATTCTGACTCTTACTCTCTTATTATTTTTATCATCACTTTATTGTCATTAATCAAAAACACCAAAAAATACTTTATGTTCACATGCTTTATTTTTATTTCTTTTAAAACAAAAAAAAAATAAAAATATTTTCTTAAGCAGATTTATTTCTTCTCTTAACAAAAACAAAATAAGTCTATTTTACATTTCTTGTACATTATTTCAATATGGTTGTAATAGATAATTAGGAATTTAATTTCTTGCAATCCCCATTTTTAAATTTGTACACCCTATTCCCCAAATGATTGTAATAGCATAGAATATTTACTTTCCACAATTTATCGCTTTCATATAAATGCTAGTAAAGTAGGATTTGTATGGGAAGTTAAAATCAATCTTAGAAAACACTAATCCAAGACAAATCCAGGATGAAATACAAACACTTTCACACTTTCATCTCTAGGGTTAACTCCACTTGTTGACGTATGCAAATGGTCATGTTATGCATGTGAGATGTCTTAACAAAAACAATCAAAAATACAAGATCATAGTCCCTCGATGACGCTTCGAATGTTGCCTTACAAATGATCTTAGTCCCCCAAGAGAAATGCTAAGATATCTCACAACATTGCTATCATGACTACACCATGACCCACACCCGTCCCTTCACATCCAACAATGGGGCTTCTTACCAAATCAATGGTAAGATAGCAACATCTAAAGGAGGAGGAAAAGAAAGTCTAAAGACCTTTTGAGTAGGTAGATTGCTCCTAGTTTCTCTCTTGCTCACAACAAAAACATTTCATACACCAAACACTTTCATTTTGAAACATTTTCAAAAGACAACATTTTGTATGCATTCTTATAGAGACGATAACCATTACAAAGACACCCTTTTCAAAATCACTTTCAAAAACACATTCCACAAACACTTATTTGAACTATTTTCCAAAACAACATTGTGTATGCGTTATTATAGAGACGAGAATCATTACAAAGACACGTTTTCAAAATACTTTCAAAAACCACACCACAAGCACACTTTCAAACAAAAGAAAGTGACCTAGAAAGCAACTAAGAGCCCATAGATAACTATGGATGAAAAGGGTGCTAACACCTTCCCTTTTCATAATCTACCCCCCGAACCTAAGAAAATAATCTCAAAGGTCTTTCCTGTTCTTTTCACCCTTTCTTTTATTAGATAAAAGAAAAGTCAGTGGAGAATCTTGCTATCTGTAACAATTACGATCAAACGCAAATCACCCAAGTCAGTTCTCCCACCATATTACAGAACTGGCGACTCTGCTGGGGAGATAAAAGTGGGGTTACCTTAGGAATAGATAACCTTTACTTGCTTTCCTTGTTTAACTTGCATGCTTTACATTGGTTCCTTTGTTTGGGTTTATTTTGATCCTCTACCCGAATCCGGGACACCTTTTAGGTAAGTAGCAATAGATTGTGGAAACTGTGCAGGGTATACCGATATGGTCTAAACAATAGCTACATTAGTGTGACAAATTTCTTGGTACCGGTAGCCCTTGAGTAGTCAAGGATAATACGGGGCCATTGTGTGGTGTCATGAAGCACTAACTGACTTTAGAACCTTTATTTGACCAACTTGGCCATTAGGAAGTAGTGATGTAGCCGACTTTGGTGTAGTTCGAAGTTGGTTGATACTCGATACTATGCTCATTGAGATTGGACTTTCAGGATATTTTGGTCGCCATTAAAGAGGCTTGCGCTGAAACAATGCCTGATGAAGAAAGATCAATGATATTGAGATCCCCTAGAACCCAATTACTTTCTAGGACAGGTTGCGCCAACTAAACTTCCAAAGGGTACTTACCTACAAACTCCATACAAGCCTAAACCTAAGGACTTGTCTGCTTTGTGTATATGACTATTTGTACATAACAACTTGCTTACTTTGTATACTTGTACATAACATCATACCATAGAATTTTCAATAACCATTTAAAGGATCTCAAGGGTCTATGATGCAGGGTCATGTTGAACCAGACGCATATCAAGGGGCAAAAGTATTCATTCTCTAATCAAACGCCGTCAAAGACCAAAGAACAGTAACTTGAGTTAAAGGCTATGACCCACTTGACATCGTGATCTTGATTCTCGTGGAAATACATCCACCGATACAAAGTTACCCAATCAAAGTTGTTGATCAAAGTTCAAATTCTAACATCTTCGTGTGTTTACCCCGCAAGATCCTTGAAAATATCTCATAACATGCATGTCATCATAACAGGTTTTCCCGTACAGGTTTTCTCATCTGCTTACTGTTTATTTCAATAGAGATGGCTCTAGGGCAAACAGTTAAAGATCTGCAATCTCAAAAGCTCAGTTCCAACAAGTGCTCATGAATTTGGCCAAGGGGCAGGAAGATCTAAAAACACTCTTCACCAAAGAGATCAAGAAGAAGAAAAAGGTTGTCATCCTCAACGTGAGAAGAAGGTCCAAGGGGCATGCCCATCTAGCTCAAAAAGAAGATACTTCTTCTGAAGAAGAAGACGGTCAAGAAGAAGAAACTAGAAGCATTAGAGCTAATATAGCTACTGATGGCGAAGACTCTTCTGAGGAGCAGTATCCACCGACAGATGAAAAGTACAAACAACTTGAAGACACACTAAAAGATGTGGATATCCAAGTTGTGCCTGGCTCGGACTTAGGAGACATGGGTTTGGTTTCTGGGGTGGTCATCCCACCAAAGTTCAAAATCCCTACCTTTGCCCCATATGATGGAGTCTCTTATCCTAAGATGCATCTAAAGTCTTATGTCCGCAAGATTCAACCATACACAAATGATCAAAAGCTCTGTATCCATTTATTCCAAGAGAGCTTAGCTGAGACGCAACTTGAGTGGTTCTATCAACTGGAGAGTTCCCATATTCACACTTGGGAAGATCTAGCTGCTGATTTTTACAAGCAGTACCAGTACAACGCTGATCTGGAACCAACTCGTGTGCAATTGCAAAATATGACCATGCGTTCCAATGATGGCTTCAAAGAATACGCCAAAAAGTGGAGAGACCTGGATGGTAGGGTGAAACCCCCATTAACTGACAGGGAGCGGATTGACATCTTCATGGGAACTTCGACAGGACTTTTCTTCAATCACCTAATCGAAAGCTCCTCGGCCGAGTTAACCGAAATAATACTAACAGGTGAAAGGGTTGAAGCTGGCATCAAAAGCGGTAAAATCCAATGGGGTGCATCTTCGAGTAAAGGGAAACAACCTTTCATTAGGAATAAAGAGTCTGATGCTGCATACAATCATAAAGGTCGTAACCAAGGTAACTACGACCAGTACATAGGGTCAGTTCTGATCTCCAATCCTGCATTGGTGCAACAACGGCAATAAGGGCATCAGCGCCAGGAGGTCGCGCCTAAAAGACAACTCACTAAGATCAATATGCCATTGGATCAAGCGCTACAACACATGTTGAAAGAAAAGTTGATTATGTTAAAGGCTCCTCTCCGGAACCCCAACACTTCTGCTCCTACCTATCATCCCAATGAAAGGTGTGCATCACATTCTGATAGTCCTAGACACGACACGAACAATTGTTGGGCTTTGAAGAACAATATCCAAGACATGATTGATGCTAAGGAGATTGAGTTCGACCCCCCAGGGTCCCTTAACGTGATCACTGCTCCTATGCCAAATCATTGAGAGCATCCTGTTCATTTTGAATTTTCAATTGTAATCTCTTTTGTTGTTCAAACACTTGTCCATTAATGTCAAACTTTGTTTCATTAATGCATTGCATATGTTTGTCTTGAATTAATCTATTTGTTTTCATTATATTTAAACTATGCTTTTTACTCCCTTTATGATATTCAACTCTTGTTTTAAAAGTTGCAAGCCTTTAGAGGGAGGATGACGAAAACAATGCCATTATCGCATACATTATGATTTTGGGCAGACCTTGCTGACGATGTAAAGGCGTTATTTTAATCCCTAAACACTGGAGTTATAATGAGGATAATCCCTAGTCAACCCCTTTGAGCCAAAGAAGTAGGAGTTTCCTTTTTACACAAATTGAAACCTTTAATCAAAACCTAGGGCATGGTAGTATCTCAGTTAATACAAATCCGTGTTCAATCGCAAACTTTCACCTTGTATACAACGAGTGGAATCAAAAACATTCCTCTGGAATCAAAAGACGGTGATGGTTCCCTACCAAATAGGCAGTCGTTATCTCTCAAAAGAAAAGCCCATTAAGTCAAAACTTACGAAGGAGACTTAAGAAAAAAACTGGGGCATCCCGTTGACCGTAATCTCAAAACGAGAACAGTCAAGCAAAAATACGGGATAACACATCAAAAGAGGACATTACATATCCTAAAAAAAACGAAAAATGTTACAAAAATGAATGCCTTCCGACAAAACTTGTATGAACCATCACCAAAAAGTCATTGGAGTTCAAACGAATAATTAACTGAGTTTAGGACGGAAGAACATCACGAAGAACGGGCGGGTACAAATACACTTTTGAGCCTTATCCTTTGTTTCTTAAACCGTGAACCAAGCCATGCTACAACCCTTCAAAATTCCTAATTAAAGCATGGGTTAGTCCGAAAGCATACTGTTACAAAAGGTATCCCGACTCCTGTAAGGCTTTACTCCAGATCTGAAGTGGATTCTTCTTATAAAAATTCTTTTATCTGCTAAAATGCACTTTCAAAACTTCATGACAAGCATAAATTTTGCATTATTTGTATATTTTTTTTTTTGCATATGGCTAATTGTTTGATAGCGGAGAAATTCGCACGACAAATATCCAGTGAACAAAAACCCTCTCAACGAATAAAATCACCTAAAGTGGGAAGACTTTTCCAATCACAGATCTCCTATAAGCAAGGGGAACGACATGTCACCGTCCAACACATATGGGGAAGTCCAGTCAAGATTCCAAGAAATCTCTCAGGAAATGCTGAATATACCAGGGGCAGGTCTGTTGTTGAATCACTTGGGTCATTAAACGTGAATCCCAACAAAGGGTTACGTATAGTCAAACATTTCCTGGCAGTGCAACAAACACTTGCTACTAGGGGCAATGAAAAATCCCTCACAAATTCCTTTTCATAGGGTGGTCCCCAGCCAGAGTTTCAATCTCCGGAAAACCTTCTTCCCAACTGATTTGAGCTCAAGAATCCTAGAGGATTTATGCCAAAAGAGGACACCTCTCCAATAGATTGGAAACAAGGTTTATTTCCCCAACAAACTATAGAGTCCCCAACTTGAACTTTCCACTCTGACTACTACAAGTCAAGGTACCATAACCCCTCTTCCCCAATAGACTTTTCTACAATCCCCAGTGAGCTGCTATAAAACCTAGGAAAATAACCAAATGACCGTCAATCCCCAGCAGGTCGTTATGAAGATTGGAATCTGACTAGATAACAACTAATTTTCAAGAGATTACTCCCCAGTAGAGCATTGAACGGATAAGACTCCTGAAATATTTTCCCCAAGCAGGAATCAACACCCTCCACAGAGTTTTCTTCTCAAGAAAAGTCAATTTCCCCAACAGAGTTCTCCTCAAACAACAGAACATGAATTCCCAGTGGAAACATTATAAAAAACAAGGTCTAGAATGGTGTGCATACTCTTCATCCCCAACGGCCATCCGAGATTCAACTTCCCAAAACTCCCCAACACTTGTCAAGGATTTATTTTTCCAAGACAAAATTACATTCCAACAACATTTCATGCATCATATTTACATACATGATAAATACATACAACATAATCTCATTTATTTTAAGAAACGTCATTACGCCATGCATTTCATACATCATGACATTGCATAAACTATTTCTTTACCTTTTCAGGAAAAGCTCGACAGATAAGTGTCATCAATATGTAAACTTCTCCAAGACAAAATCAAGCTTGGATTTCTGCATCCTTTTGGAGTAGAAATCGTCTAAGATTCCTACATTATCTGTTGAGATTCCTTCTAGAAGTAGATCAGATGCAATCCAGATATGGCTAAAATTTTGATACTTACTCCAGATTTCCTTTAGAAACAGTTCAGATGCGATCCAGATATGGCTGACATTCAGATACTTACTCCAGATTCCTTCTAGAAACAGTTCAGATGTGATCCAAATATGGCTGAAATTCTGATACTTACTTCAGATTCCTTTTAGAAACAGTTCAGAAGTGATCCAGATATGGTTGACATTCTGATATTTACTCTAGATTCCTTCTAGAATCATTTTAGATGCGATCGAGATATGGTTGACATTCTGATACTTATTCCAGATTCCTTCTAGAAACAGTTCAGATGCGATCCAGATATGGCTGACATTCTGATACTTACTCCAAATTCCTTCTAGAAACAGTTCACATGCGATCCAGATATGGCTGAGATTTTGATACTTACTCCAGATTCCTTTTAGAAACAGTTCAGATACAATCCAGATATGGCTGACATTCTGATACTTAATCCAGATTCCCTTCTAGAAAGATTTAAGATATAATCCAAATACGGATATCATTCTGACACTCATTCAACATATTTTTCAAATACAGTCCAGATACGATCCGGATACGAATGTCATTCTAACACTCATTCGATACATCTTTCAGATACGAGTCAAACACAATCAATTTATGGATATTATTCTTATATTCATCCCACTAAATCTACTATTTTAGTATAAATCAACCAGAGGTTTATTCTGATACTTCTTCAAATATTTGTCACCAATCACTTTTGGATGGCATCTATAAGCCCATCTCCGACAACCCTCCATCATCTCTTCAAATGGAATCTTTAAGCCTATTCCCTACATAAACAACCACCATATCATCATTTGCAAATTTATAGACACTTTAGTGTTCAATCATCTTCCACCTTCACGTCACGAATGGCAGGCTCGCCACTCTAACTCTTCAGGTTTAAGAAGATTGAATAGGGGCAACTGTTGTACCCCAAAATTTCCCCTTTCATTTCTCAGGATTTTTCTCACAATACTTTCCATGGCTCAAGTTATCAGTACTGATACATCAATTTAAGCTTGGAATTGGCACAAAGGCAAAATGGTCAAATTGCACACTGAAAAGTCAAACTTTGACTTTTGGATCAAAATCAAGTTTCAAGAATCACATTTCATAAGACATGTTAGAATATGAAGTTGGTTCACCAAGAAAAATCAAAAGTCAAAATTACTTTGGAAAAGTCAAAGTTCTAAACACTTAGAAATTTTTTCTAAGTGTTAAGTATGATATGCAGAACTTCTGGCCAGATTTTCATCATGATGCAAGATGATCCAGGAAGAACTTCTGACACAAGAGCTCTAGATTTCAACGAGATCTAAAACATTGCAAAATAAAACTTCTCCCAGAAATGTTGGGATTTCAAGTTATACATCCTTGAAGACACGTTCATGAAACTAAACCACTTAGTAAACTTTGAACCTTTCGAAGTCAGAGTTTGGTTAGAACTTCTGAGCCAGTTTTCACGAAGGTACAATCAGAGTTTGAAAAAGTGATTCAAAGAGGGTTTACAAAGAATGTTACAAGCTTTCTGAAAAGTCTGAGGACTCCTTCAGATCATGCTGGAGCAGAGAGATTCAAAGATCAGAAGTTGGACATTTGTTCTTAATCCAAGTTACGTTTATGCTGAACTTCTGATCCAAATTGAAGCTATGCTGCACAATCTCAGGTTGCATGCTTTCTTGCTTGTTAAATATCATCATCATTTAATGCTTACACCAACTTTTGAGTCTTTATCCAAAGGATCTTACCACATGTGGCATAAGAGTACCATTGTTGTCCTTGAAAAGAAAACGTTTGTACAAAGTTTATTTTGATCCCATGCTTCACTTTGCTTCTGAGTGTACTTCCCCACAAATCATGCTTACAAACTCATATTAGGTGTGCTTAAAGCTGCTAACCACCCTACCTTTCCTTGAAACATGCTTGGCTAAACTTGCTTCAAAAATAAGTCAACGATCCATAACCCACGGGGGCTGTACTCTTGATTTCTCCAAGCTTCGGGGACATTGAAAAAAGCCTTGAAACCTTGCTGAAAATTCCAAGTACTCGAAACTGCGACACAAACACAAAAACCTCCTAGTTTCTTATTTTTGCATCCAAACTCTAATTTTCCTTGTGCATTTCTTGGAGAAATCATCCATACGGTTTCTGATATACACATAGAGGCCTTCCCAACTTCTGTTTTCAAACTGTGACACAATCTTCACCGACCTCCATTTAAAAAATCAGAACTTTGCTTCTTGGCTGCTCCAGAATATTCCAGCCATTCATAGCTCAAGTTAAGGGCTGTTCTAGCTTCCTGGGAACTTGAGAAAGCTGGTCAAAATGTTACAGCAATCTGAACCAGGCTCTAGTTCACGGATCAATTTGCAGCTGCAAGGTAAGTTTATTCTTATTTTTATCTCATTACTTAGGCATTATTAGCCTTGCATTTTCAAAGATACAATGTAGATATCATGGCTCTAATTCTGTACATATTTATAGATTTCATTTATGTGACCTAAGTAGAGAGAATTTGATATCAGGACTTCTTGAGGAAATTAGGGTTCAGAGTTAGGATTAGCAAAATTCATGCTTACTGCGGGTTTACAGTTCCGATGCTTTACATTTCTGAAATCATGATGAAATTTTCCATGACTTCTATATTTTCATTTTCCATTTTTGTTGAGAAATGACTAAGTTGCAGATGTTCTGGTTAACGTGAAGGAGAAGTTGAAGTTCATCATCAGAAATTACTTTGTGATACATGCTTATGTTTTTACTTCTAATACCGGATTTACAGGCACCCTAGTGGTAGAAAGCACGCACATAAGACATTAGTGTTAAGGATTATGGGTTCTAGCCCCAGAAGCATCTTTTTTATGTTTAATGCTTGACATTTTTACCCCATTATTTGTCAAATAATATTCCTGGACCATAACTTCTATATAAACCCCCTCCAGTTGTTTGTCAAAACAGTACTCTCGGACTAGAACTCCTAGATATCCTTACCCAAAAGCATTGTCACCTCACTCTCTCAACAACCAGAACTTCTAACCTTTCAGTAACACTAGAACTTCTAGGTTTACAATAATCAGAACTTGTAGACTCTCTGAGCAATCAGAACTTTAAGGCTTTCCTTTGTTCCCTGCAACCTCATAACGTTAGTGCGTCTAGATCTAGAACTTCTGACCTTCCCTTTTTTTGCTAACATTTGCTTTCTGATTTGCAGTACGCCTGAGTCAGAACTTCTGCTCTCTCCCCTTTCAGCAACGCACTGATTCTGACTCTTACTCTCTAATTAATTTTATCATCACTTTATTTTCATTAATCAGAAACACCAAAAAATACTTTATGTTCACATGCTTTATTTTTATTTCTTTTAAAACAAAAAAGACTAAAAATATTTTCTTAAGAAGATTTATTTCTTCTCTTAACAAAAACAAAACAAGTATATTTTACATTTCGTGTACATTATTTCAATATGGTTGTAATAGATAATTAGGACTTTAATTTCTTGCAACCCCCATTTGTAAATTTGTACACCCTATTCCCCAAATGATTGTAATAGCGTAGAATATTTATTTTTCGCAACTTATCACTTTCATATAAATGCTAGTAAAGTAGGATTTGTATGGGAAGATAAAATCAATCTTAGAAAACACTAATCCAAGAAAAATCCAACATGAAATACAAACACTTTCACACTTGCAATTCTAGGGTTAACTCCACTTGTTGCCTTATGAAAATGGTCATGTTATGCATGTGAGTTATCTTGGCAAAAACAATAAAAAATACAAGATCATAGTCCGTCGATGATGCTTCTAATGTTTCCTTACAAATGATCTTAGTCCCTCAAGATAAATGCTAAGATATCCCACAACATTGCTATCATGACTATACAATGACCCACACCCGTCCTTTCACATCCAACGATGGGGATTCTTACCAAATCAATGGTAAGATAACAACATCTAAAGGAAGAGGAAAAGAACGTCTAAAGACCTTTTGAGTAGGTAGATTGCTCCTAGTTGCTCGCTTGCTCACAACAAAAACATTTCATACACCAAACACTTTCATTTTGAAACATTTTCAAAATACAACACTTTGTATGCATTCTTATAGAGACAAGAACCATTACAAAGACACCCTTTTAAAAATCACATTCAAAAACACATTCCACAAACACTTCTTTGAACTATTTTCCAAAATAAAACTTTGTATGCGTTCTTATAGAGACGAGAACCATTACAAAGGCACGTTCCAAAATACTTTCAAAAACCACACCACAAGCACACTTTCAAACAAAAGAAAGTGTCCTAGCAATAAACTAAGAGCCCATAGATAACTATGGATGAAAAGGGTGCTAACACCTTCCCTTTTCATAATATACCTCCCGAACCCAAGAAAATAATCTCAAAGGTCTTTCCTATTCTTTTCACACTTTCCTTTAATGGATAAAAGAAAATTCGAAGGAGACTCTTGCTATCTGCAACAATTGCGATCAAACACAAAACACCCAAGTCAGTTCTCCCACTGTATTACAGCTGGCATCCCTTGTACAGATTTTACTTTGTTGGGATCTACTTTGATACCCTGCTGGCTTACAATGAAACATAACAATTTTCCTGATCTGATGCCAAATGTACACTTGTTCGGATTTAACCTCAGTCTGAACATACACAACCATTCAAATTGCTTTTGTACATGTATTATGTGTTCCTACTTCATATGGGATTTGATGATCATATCATCTAAATACACTTTAACCTCTTTGTGGATCATATCATGGAATAATGTGACCATTTCCCTCTGATAGGTTGCCCCTGCACTCTTAAGACCAAATGACATTACTTTGTAGAAGAAAGTTCCCCAAGGTGTCATGAAGGTAGTTTTTCCATGTCTTCGGGTGCCATTTTGATTTGGTTATAGCCTGAGAAGCCATCCATGAATGAGAATACTGAGGCTTGAGCCGTGTTATCCACCAGAACATCTGTGTGGGGTAACGAGAAATCGTCCTTGGGGCTTGCTTTATTCTGATCTCAATAATCCACACACATGCGTACCTTTCCATCTCTCTTGGGTATTGGAACAATGTTAGCTATCCAGGGTGGATAATCTACCACTGCTAATAACCCTGCGTCAAATTGTTTAAGAACCTCTTCTCTAATTTTGCTAGACATATCTGGACGAGTTCTCCTGAGTTGTTACCTAACTGGATAACACACTTTTTTGAAAGGTAGTATGTTCACTACGATGTCGGTATCTAACCCTGGCATGTCCCTGTAGGAACAAGTGAATATGTCCATGTACTCGTGCAGTAGTTTGATCAGCCTTTCTTTGACGCTCTGCTCTAACATTTCCCCTAGCTTGATTTCTTTCGGATCTTCCTCTATGCCCAGATTAATAATCTCAATATCCTCTTGGTATGGTTGTATGCTGTCATCCTTTCATTCCATTTCCCTTGCCATTTCCTCATAGAGTTCAAGATCTTCATCATCTTTCTCTTCGGCTTGGTTGATAGGAGTATCAAAATTGTATCGAGTCACAGCAGTAACACTATCAGTGGTTTTGGGCATGGATCTGCACATTTATCATGTTTTGGTGCATATATGAGATTCTGAAATGCATATGCTGAGAAAGTATTGCCATTTTTTTATATTTAAAGAATAAATGCAAGAGAAAGACAAGGATCTTAATTGGAAACAAAATATAACTTTTATTGATTATAAATATTGTCTGAAGCAAAACGAGAAACCCTTACAAGCAACCCCTATGCCTCGGGCTTGACATAGGTTCCGTTTTTTTTAAACAAGAAAAATTACTTAGGAAAGAAAAAGATCTTGGGAATCTCCACAGCAGTCTAACTTTTAAGTTCCTCTCCTGGGGCGCATTCACGGATGAAGTCAATTGCCTTTCTAATGTTGACCTTATTGGATATCATCGCCACGTGTCCACCATGTTCTGTTCCTTTGTTGACAAAAGTCTCTTGGATCAGAGGGAAACATGATTTGCCTTTTAGAGTAGCTTTCGATGATTCATAGCCCAACCTAAAGAGATTCTTATTCTCAGGAATTTATGTGAGCTTTCCCCAGCCTTTTGAGGCATCACATCCCATAGTTGCTTGTAGATTTCTCCATGATGTCACCTTAGGCTTATTACCCTTCTCAACTGGTAAAGTCACCATTGAAGAAATTTCCAAGGCTTGGAACGGGGTAGCTATAGTCTTTTTCGGCACTGATATATCTATATGATTCAACATGGCTTACGAAGATGTCTTCCTCGCTGTCGATTATGATTAATTTCCCTTCCACTAGGAACTTCAATTTTAGATGCAGGTTCGAGGTGACTGCCCCTACTGCATGGATCCAAGGTCTCCCCAGTAAGCAAGTGTATGCTGGTTCTATATCCATGACTTGGAAAGTGATATTAAATATATGTGGCCCAATTTTAACTGGAAGATCCACCTCTCCTAACACCGAGCTTCGAGAACCGTCAAATGATTTCACTATTATAGAACTTGGTCTCATCACAACGTCATCTATTGTTAACTTTATCAGACTTGACTTTGGTAACACATTGAGGGAAGAGTCGATATCAGTGAGAACCCTGGATAAATGGGTGGTACCTATTTGCATAGTAATGTGGAGTGCCTTGTTATGAGCTCGGCCTTGTGGCAGAAATTCATTGTTGCTGAAACCCAAGTATGATCTGGATGTTAGATTCGCTACGACATTGTCAAATTGATTTACAGAAATCTCCTCCGCGACGTGAGCTTAACTTAGTATCTTCATCAAAGAGTCTCGGTGTGCTTCAGAGTTGATGAGTAGTTAAAGTATGGAGATTTTCAGTGGAGTTTGGTGGAGCTGATCCACAACTCTATAGTCACTTCTTTTGATTATTTTTAGAAACTATTTTGCCTCTTGATCAGTAAAGTTTTTGCTTGAAGGTTCTGTTTCATGACTTGTATCAACGGCTTATTTTCCCTTGTCCTTTGTTGGAGTCTCATATTTATTTTTTGATGGTTCGGCTCCAAAAATTCAACCACTTCGAGTCATGCCCCTTGTCCCTGCTATATTTGAAATTGCAGGTCCCTGACTTGGTGAGGGCCCATTTTCTTGCTTCACTCCATTAATGTACACAGTCGAGTCATAACTCCATGTCACTACCTTGTTATTTTCATAAGGGATAGGAGACGGTCCCTTAATTACCATTGTGGCCTTTTGAATTGTTGATATTACGAGAGCCTTCTTGGGTTCCATTCATGTGGTCTCTATTGATTCTTCCCATGGGATCACTAGAGTTTTCTTGTTAAGATTTGGGCCTTGGCAGAGGATTACCAGTGGCTTCTTTCCTTCAATAGCGGCTACATATTTTTCTTCAGGGTATGGTCCAAATTGGACTATCCCCTTATCCACTAGCTTTTGCAGAGTTCTTTCAAAGGCTTCATTATTCTATAACAAGAATCCACATTCGAACAAATATTCCTTCAACAAGTTGATTGGGGTTTTTGTCTGTCTGATTGCCCCAAAGTCAGTGATTGCTTCAATTGCATTTATTGTTGGCCCACCATGCGGAGGCATAGGGTTTGATTTAATGTTAGGTTTCTCAAAAGTGATGTCCTCAGATTCCAACAAATCCTGCACCTTGTGTTTGAATGCCCAACCTTGCTCTATGGTGTGCCCCAGAGAATTAGCATGGTATTCGCATATGGCGTCGACATTGTATCTTCGCCGGAGCGGCCTGAATGGAGGATCTAGAGGTTTGATTTCCACCAATTATGCCTTAATCAAGTGTTGTAATAACTGGCTGGGTGGCATGGGGAGTGGATCAAAGTTTCTTGGTGGCCTTTTAAATCTATCTTGTTGTTGCCCTTGTGGGATCATTAGTGGTTGTGAGGCTACAACATTAATTTCTCCCTCTTTTCTCTTTGGGAAGTTTGAAGCAGGATTTTTTGGATTATAAGGAGTATTTGATGGTCCCCCTGATATCTTCCCATTTTTTATTCCAGTCTCAATTCTTTCTCTGATAGTCACTAGATCTGAGAATCCCGACGAGATACTTCCTACCATTTTCTCATAATATAGCCCCTACAAGGTTCCCATGAACATGTCTACTAATTCGTTTTCTAACAGTGGGGGTTGCACGCGGGATGCCATTTCCCTCCATCTCTCAGCATACTCTTTGAAGGATTCTTTTTTCTTCTTGGACAAATTCTGGAGTTGCATGCGGGTAGGCGCCGTATCCATGTTATATTTGTAATGCTTTAATAAAGCATTAGAAAGATCTGCCCAGGTTCGAATATGTGTTCGCTCCAATTGCATATACTAGTATAAAGATGCCCCACTCAAGCTATCTTGAAAATAGTGAATCATTAACTTCTGATCGTGGGAATGGACATGCATCTTCCTGTAATACATGCGTAGATGATTTCTTGGACAAGTGAGCCCCTTGTATTTTCCAAAGTCAGGTACTTTGAACTTTTGTGGAATCACCACATCGGGAACTATACCCATTTCGAGCGCGTCTACTTAGAAAGCATCAAAACCCTTCACAACTTTCAATATTTCCTCCAAAGCATTGTATTGATTCATTACCAGTGGATTATCAATAACATGAGTATCAGTCGTCTTTAATGGTGCTTGGTTGGCATCCTCTGGGTTGTGGTCTCCGTATTGCAGGTCTAAGTAGTTGTGTGCATTATTGGTTGGAATCTATAAGGTATGTGATGCCCCTGCTTTTGGAGGCGGTGGGATAAACCCTTCAGTTTCAACTTCTTGTTGGGCCATGACGGACTTTTGGAGTCCTTTGTTGTACCCTAAAATTTTCCCTCTCATTTCTCAAGAAATTTCTCAAAAAGATCACCCTGGACCATCAGGTTTTCTTCCATCCAATTTCAAGCCTTGAATTACAAATTTTCTAAGAAAGTCATTCACAAGGGTAAAATGATCATTTGTGCATTGAAAAGTAAAAACTTTAACTTTTGATCAAAATTAAGTTTCAAGGACCATATTTCATCAAGACATGTTGAAATATGAAGTTTTTTTTATCAAGAAATTCAAAAGTCAAAATTATTTTGGAAAAAAATAAAAATTCTAAATACTTAGAATTTTTCTAAGTGTTTAAGAAATATGACAAGCTCAGAACTTCTGATCAGATTGTCACCATGATACAAGCTGATTCTAGAATAATTTCTAACTCAAGAGTTTTAGATCTCAGTAAGACCTAAAATATTACAGAATAGAACTTCTCCTGGAAATGCTGGAATTTCAAGTTATAAATGTTCAAAGACACGTCCATGAAACTGAAGCACTCAGCAAATTCTGGACACTTTCAAGACAAAGTTTGTTCATAACTTTTGGGCCAGTTTTCACAAGGGTTCAGTCAGAGTTTGCAAGGGTAATTCAAAGAAGGTTACAAAACATGCTTCAAGCTTCTTGGAAAGTCTGATAGCTCCTTCAGAACATACTGGAGCAAGGAGATACAAAGATCAGAAGTTGGATGTCTATTCTAAGTCACGCTGAAGCTGAACTTCTGATCCATAATTAAGCAATGATGTAAAATCTCACGTTGTAGGACTTCTGGTTTGATCAATCTCATCATAATTTAATACTCACAACCACTTTTGGGTCTTTGTTCAAAGGATTTCCCCACATGTGGCATAGAAGTACCATTACTGTCTTGGAAAAGAAAACTCTTGTACAAGAGTGTGCTGGGCCCATGCGTTGCTTTGGCTTTTGAGGTTACATTTTCTTTAATTCCCTCTTACAATTCCAGCTTAGGCGCTGCTAAAGCTGCTAACCACCATACTTTCTTCAAGAACAAGGCATCACCCTAGCATGTGATGATTGTACTCTCCAAGCTACAAGATATTTGCCTATAAATTGAAAGCCATTGGCAACTGTAAAAGGGGGAATTTTTGAGAAAGAAGAATTCCTTAAACCCCTGCTAAAATTCCAAGAGTCCAAAACTGCAAATACAAAAATCTGTTAGCTTTTGATTTCTTGCATTCAAACTCCATTTTCATCAAGTGTTTCTTAACCAAAACCATCCATACAGTTTCTGATTTACATATTAGAAGTTATCCTAAATTCTGAGTTTAGAGTGTAACACACTCTCCATCCACATCCACTTCAAAGAAGTCAGAACTTTTCCCCTGGCTGTTCCAGAATTATTTAACCATTCGTAGCCCAAGTTGAAAGTTTCCAGCCTTCTGAACACGTGAGAAAGTTGTTTAGAACATCACTAGAGTTCAGAATCAGACTCCAGCTCAGAGTGTTTTCCAACTGCAAGGTAAGCTTCTGCTGACTCTCATCATATTACTTAAACATTGTTAGATTTGCACATTCAAAAACACAATGTAGACATCCTGACTCTGATTTAGTATATATTCATATATTCCATGTATGTTTGTCTAAGTAGGGAGAATTTCAGTCCAGAACTTCCTGAAGAAATTAGGACTCAAAATTAAGATTAGCAAATTCATGCTTGCTTTTGATTTATAGTTATGATATCTCTTGTTTCTGAAACATTATGAAACCTGCCATAACTGTTATATGCACATCTTCTGTTATGTTGATAAATGACTAAGTTGCAGATGTTCTGACTAGCATGGAGAGGGAGACTAAGTTCTTCCAGTGGCATCAGAACTTCTGAAATCATCTTTGTTCCCAGCGGACCCATAACTTTTGACTTTACCTATTTCTACTAATATGATTTCTATTTTTGCAGCACGCCAGAGTCAGAACTTCAGATATCTTTTAGTCAACAATGCGCTGATTCTATTTTCTTTTTCCTTACTATTTTTTCTATCACTTCTTATTTCACTAATCAAAAACACCAAAAACATTTTACATTTTACATGCTTTATTTTATTTCTTAAAACAAAAAAATTAAAAATATATTCTTAACCAAAACTTATCTCTTTTCTGAAACAAAACAAGTCCATCTCACATTTTCTTGTACATTATTATCCATTCAATATGCTTGTAATAGTAACTTAGGATTTAATTTTATTTGCAATCCCTATTTTTAAATCTGTACACCCTACCCCCTAATGATTGTAATAGCGTAGGATATTTACTTTCTGCACTTTTTATTGCTTTCATATATTTTTAGTAATTAGAGTGTGTATAGAAAGACATGAAATCAAAAATAGAGAACCCTAATCAAGACAAAAATGCATGAAATCAAACACACTTTGTACATATGCACACCTTAGGTTAATCTCACTTGTTGCCTATCGTAAAAAATAGTCATGTCCCTCGAACATAGGCATTTTAGCAAAAACCCTCGATAAAAGATCATAGTCCCTCGATGACCCTTGATTTTGCCTTCGGTAAACAATCTAGTCCCTAAATGAAATTGCTAAAACATTCATAGGTTGCCTTCTATGACTATACGATGACCCACGCCCTTCCCTTCACATCCAACAATGGGGCTTCTCACCAAATCAATGGTAACATAGCAACACCTAAAGGAGGAGGAAAAGAACATCTAAGACCTTTTGAATAGGTAGATTTGCTCCTAGTTACTTGCTTGCTCACAATTAAAACATTCTGTACACCAACACTTTCACTTTGAAACATTTTAAAAAGACAACATTTTTTATGCGTTCTTATAGAGACGAGAATCATTACAAAGACACCTTTTCAAAATCACTTTCAAAAACATATCTCACAAACACTTTTTTGAATCATTTTCGAAACAAATACTATACGTTCTTATAGAAATGAGAATCATTACGAAGTTACATTTTCAAAATACTTTGAAAACCCACACCACAAGTACAGTCAAACAAAAGCAAGTGATCTAGCAAGTAACTATGAGCCCATGGAAAACCATGGATGAAAAGGGTGCTAATACCTTCCCTTTTCATAATCTACCCCCCGAACTCAAGAAATAATCTCAAAGGTCTTTTCTTGTGCTTTTTCGCCTTTCCTTTTGGATAAAAGAAAAGTCGGTGGCGACTCTTGCTAACGACAACATTTGCGATCAAACGCAAAACCTATAAGTCAGTTCTCCCACCGTATCACAGAATTGGAAACTCTGTTGGGAATATTCTAAAAATGGGGTTACCTTAGGGCTAGATCATAGTAACTTTCTTTCATTGATTAATTTGTATGCTTTACATTATGATTCTTTGTTTGGGTTTGAATCCTCTACCCGGATTTGGAATACCTTATAGGTAAGTAGTAATACGTTATGGAACCTGTGCGGGGTATACCAACATGGTCTAAGCAATAGCTACATTAGTGCGATATATTTGTGGGTACTGGTAGCCTTTGAGGTAATCAAAGAGAATACGGGGCCGCTGAGTGATGTCATGAAGTACTAATGAACTTTTAAAACCTTTAATTGACCAACTTGGCCTTTAGGATGTAGTGAGATGAACATCTTTGGTGCAGTCTGTTGTACCCAAAAAGTTTCCCTCTCATTTATCAAGTAATTTATCACAAGATCTCCTTTGGTTCAAGACTGCACTAGGGTTGATCAGCTTAAGACACCTCCTTAAGCTCTAATGACTAAAAATTAGAGTTTGAGATTGCAAAAGGATAATTTAACTTTTAATGCCTCATATGACTTTCATGGATCATTATGGATCTTCAAGAATTCTCATGTCTAGTTTCAAGTCTTCTCAGTCAATTGACCAAGAGAATAAAAATCAGTTGTACCGATGAAAAAGTCAACTGTAGCACCAAAAGTCAAACTTTGATGTTTTGGTCAACATTAAGTCTCAAAGATCAAAATTCATCAAGACATTCAAAAATATGAAACTTGATCATCAAAAAATCAAGAAAGTCAAAAGTCAATGTGAAAATTCAAACTCTTCAAGACTTAGAAATTTTTCTAAGTGTTTTTTTTATAAATGATAATTTCATTTCTTCATGCCAAAATTTCACCATGATGTAAGATGATTCAAGGAAAACTTCCAACATGAAAGTTGTAGATCTCAATGAGATCTAAAACTTTGTAGGGCGGGACTTTTTCTAGAAATGGTTGGATTTTGAGTTATAAATTCATGAAGTCATGGAATATTTGAATAAACACTTAGAGAAATTTTCAGTAGTTTTGGTCAGGATTTTATCCCAACTTCTTGGCATTTTTTCACATAGTTACAAGATGATTTTGTCAAAACGGCCAACATGAAAGTTATAGAGGGTGTTTCAAGCTTTCCAAAACATCCAAGAGCATGAATTTATCATATTTGAGCTGGGAGATACAAGGATCTGAAGTTGGACATTCATTCTTGATTTATAAGGCAGATTTGTGATGAATAAGGAACAAAAATCTTAGCCATGCTGCATAATCTTCACTTTGCAGGCCTCTTGACTTGCAAATCTATTCATAATCATATGTTTACACAATTTATTGAACCATTATCCAAGTGGTTTAAGTATTGTCCATTGCATCTTTCCATTTTTGGCACAAAGGCACCATTGCCATTCTTGCAAAGTTCACTTTAATCATAAAGTTAATTTCTTGAGCCTCTAACTTATTGTTATAATCACACTCAACTTCTATAAGTTAGAACAAACATGTTTAAAGTGATCAACCACTTAGATATCTTGGTACAAGCATTGGAAACATGTTCTTCGTGCTTGCTTCTAAAACAAGCAAGATAACCATAACATGTGATTCAAAATTTGAGTTGTTTGAAGTCTTAAACCTTCTCTATAAATAGAGAGGCCAATTGCAAGAGAAAAGGTCAGAAAAAAGAAGGGGAAACTAACAGTCAAAATCATTCTTGCTGTCAAAAACCAGAATTTCCCACAAAACCTCCATTTTTGAGCTTTGAAGTCCAAATCTTTGAATCTCATACCTTGCAAGTTTTCTCCAAACAAACAACATCTAAGCACCTCACAAATATCACCTAGAAATTGTTCAAACTCAAGAAAAAGCTTCTACAATACCTCTGTTTTATTTTCCAAGTTCAAGAGCAGTCAATACAACAACTTAAGCTCAGAGTATAAGATCGAGCTCCAAGGTAAGTTTCTTAACTTTAGTTCTTCATTTCAAGCATCATTAGTAATTCATTTTTGAAGACAAAAATGTAGTAACCATTTTCCTTGAAGTTAACCTTTTGTTTATCTTCCATTCTTTTCATTATGTGTTAAGAACTAACCCATGTATGTAGCAAAACAATGTTGAAGTAGAAAAAATGAGTGTATGAGTCGACACATAGCCTTATGAGTCAATCCATACTACTTTACAGGCCCAAAACAGAAGGAAAAACAATGTATGAGTCGACACAAAGCACGTATGAGTCGACACATGCAGTGTATGAGTCGACACATGTAGTGTATGAGTCGATACATACCATTATGTATCGACTCATACTGAGTTGATTTGGAAATACAGGGGCAATGAAAGTTATATGTCGATGCATGTGAGCTTGTGTCGACACATAATAGTTCAAGATGCATTTTTCCTTCTTTTTACACTGTTTTTACGTTTCCTTCATGGTTGGTTGTAATATTTAAGTTCCTACTTCATCCCCATTTGTAAATTGTACCCTCGTCCCCTAAACGATGTAATAGCGTAGGACTTTATTTTCTGCAATTTAACGCTTTCAAATACAAATTTTATTAACTATGGTGTGTATGGAAAGATAAAATCAACAAGTAGATAACCCTAATCGAAGATTAAATGCATGCAAATAAAACACACTATCCACGCAAGCACCCTTAGGGTAAATTCTACTTGGTTTCCTTATACAAAATGGCCATATTACGCATGTAAGGTATCTTAGCAAAAACAAGAAAATACAAGATCATAGTCCCTTGATGATGCTATCTAAGTTGCCTTACAAATGATCTTAGTCCCTGAAAAAAGAATGTTAAGATACCTTGCAACATTGCTAATCATGGCTATACGATGACCCACGCCCGTCCCGCTTACATACAAAGATAGGGTTGCTTACCAAATCAATGGTAAGACAACAATGTCAAAGGAAAAGAAAATGAACAAGAAAGACATTTGAGTAGGTAGATTGCTCCTAATTACTTGCTCCATTTCAAAAAAAACATCCTTGCTATTTTAAAAAATAATCACCTACACTTTCAAAAACACATTTCAAACCTGAAACAATTTTCAAAAGATCAACACTTTCAAAAAACCACACAAAGCATAATTTCAAACAAAAGCAAGTGATCTAGAAAGTAACTAAGAGCCCATGGAAAACCATGGATGAAAAGGGTGCTAATACCTTCCTTTTTCATAATCTACCCCCTGAACTTAAGAAACAATCTCAAAGGTCTTTCCTGTGCTTTTTTACCTTTCCTTTTGGATAAAAGAAAAGTCGGTGACGACTCTTGCTAACTGCAACATTTTGCAATTAAACGCAAAACCCTCAAGTAAGTTCTCCCACCGTATCACAGAACTGGCGACTCTGCTGGGGAGTACTCTAAAAGTGGGGTTACCTTAGGATTAGATCATATTTAGTTGCTTTATTTGTTTTACTTGTATGCTTTACATTATGGTTATTTGTTTTGGTTTGAATCCTCTACCCGAATTTGGGATACCTTATAGGTAAGTAGTAATACATTGTGGAAACTGTGCGGGGTATACCAACATGGTCTAAGCAATAGCTACGTTAGTGTGACATATTTGTGGGTACCGGTTGCCTTTGAGTTAATCAAAGAGAATACGGGGCCACTGAATGATGTCATGAAGCACTAATGAACTTTTAGAACCTTTACTTGACCAACTTGGAAATTAAGACGTAGTGAGATGACCGGCTTTGCTGCAGTCCGAAGTTGGTAGATACTCGATACTACACTCATTGAGGTTTTGTTTTTTGGGATATTTTGGTCGCCATTTGAGAGGCTTGCGCTGAAACAATGCCCAAGGAAACAAACCAGTGATATTGAGCTCCTTAGAACCCGATTACTATTACTAGGACAAGTTTGAGCCAACTAAACTTTAAGAGGGTACTTACCTATGAGACTCCATGCAAGCCTAAACCTAAGGACTTGTTTTCTTTGTTTGTATATATTTACTTGTACATAACATCATGAACATCATAACATCATACTCATACTCATTAACCATTTCAAGGATGTTTTGAGATTTATCTTTGTTCTGTTTTGTAGGACATGGATTCTATTCGCAGGAAAACCATTCAAGTCAATCTCGTAAGGATACCTCCTCAACTCAAAGAGCTAGTATCAAGAATTCCTGAAAATTCTCCATTTACCTAAAGACATGGCCGCCTACTAAACTTGGTTACCTCCAACACTGATGAAGACATGATGAATGTGCTCTTTCAGTTCTTTGATCCCTTGCACCATTGCTTCACTTTTCCCGATTATCAACTTGTGCCAACTTTGGAAGAATTATCCCAACTCTTGAGGATTCCATTCTCAATCAACTACCTTTCAATGGTAAGAAAAGAGATCCAAATCTAGAAGAGATTGCTCAAGCTCTACACTTGCAACCATCTGATATCACAACTAATTGGGAAACAAGGAGTGGTGTCAAAGGATTCCTAGCAAGGTTCTTGTTTGAGAAAGCCCAAAACTGTTGGAAATCTTTGGATTTGCAAGCCTTTGAGGAAATTATGGCCCTCCTCGTCAATTGGATGGTTTTGTTTCCAAAACCTGACTAACTCATAGATGTGAACACCATCAAAATCTTCATGTCTCGTAACCCGGTGCCTACTTTGCTAGGGGACATCCTACATTCCTTTCACACTCACACTTTGAGGAAAATAGGTATCCTTATGTGTTGTACTCCTCTCTTGGTAAGATGGTTTATTTGGCATCTTCCCCAATCTGTATTGAAGAACGAGCAAGGTTCAAGGTGGTCCCATAGGTTAATGATACTCATACATTCAGATATTCATTGGTGTTCCCGCTCTTTGGAGAATATTACTATCATCGACCGTTGTGGAGATTTCCCTAATGTCACTTTGCTTGGCATTAGAGGAGGTATCACTTACAACCCTTGCTTAGCCTTAAGACAGTTTGGTTACACCCGAAGGGATGGTCGACACGAGATGCTTATTCAAGGTTTAGTTTTTGACTATGAGAACAACGATCAAGGTCACCGCCAGAGATTTATCTGAGCTTTTAGGATGTTGAACAAGGTGGATAGCAAGACACTAGGATACAAGAATTTCATTCCCCTAGAGCCTTACCTTAAATGGGTACGAGCTCGTGCTCAGAAACTTTTGATGTCTTATCCCTCTATCCTATTAGTCATCATGGAGCTTGTGGTTGAAGGAGATGTTCCCTACACCACCCTCCATCCCGACATGCCTAACTCTCTCGAACACTTACAAAATGGTGGGATCCAGCTGAAGGAAGAAAGAGATTCTTTCGAAGCTCAGTTCTATGCTAGTGAAAAGAGGGTCTTGGAGCTTACTAAGAATCTACAAGAAGAGCAAAGTGTGAACGCTTATCTCGCGTGAAAGATGATGCGTTCAGTCTTTTTATCTTAGAAAGTTATTTTGTAAGCCCAAGAGGCATGATGTAATATTTCTTGTTTTTCTAATGAAAATTAACATTCTCTTGTCTATACAAATTTAAATTTCATTAATTCTTGAAATCATTTGCATGTACATATTCCATGCATCATAACATGACAAGTTTTTGCATAACAGGTTTCCTTATCTTTCTGCTGTTTATTTCAGCAAGATGGATATAGAGAAAACTGTGACAGAACTCCAAGTCTAGAATTCTCAGTTTCAGGAAGCTTTACTAGCCTTAGCCAAGGGGCAGCAAGATATGATGACTTTGCTGGCCGTTAAGAAGAAGCCAAAGAAGAAAGCTCTGCTCAACATGGGTAGAAGGTTTGAGGAGACAATCCGTCAAATCCTAGTAGGAGGAGACACATCTGAAGAGGACGAGAACCAGGTCAATGAGGTCAAGAGTACTCATGCTGAATGTCCTAATGATCAAGAATCTGATGATGATTATTTCAATGAGCAGTATCCACCCGCTGATATAAAAAACAAGCAATTAGTGACAAATTGGAAGCTGTTAAAATCCAAGCCGTCCCTGGTTTAGATTTTGATGATTTGGGTTTGATCTCCGGGGTAATCATTCCCCACAAATTCAAAGTACCAATCTTTGCAAAGTATGATGGGGTTTCTTGTCCCAAACTCCATTTAAAATCTTATGTACGCAAGTTACAATCGCACACTGCTGATAAGAAGTTCTGGGTTCACTTTTTCCAAGAGAGCTTGGCTGGAACACAACTTGAATGATTTTATTAGTTAGATGGTTCTCGTATCAACACTTGGGAGGATCTAGCTACTGCCTTCTACCATCAGTATCAATATAATGCCGACTTGGCGCCAACAAGGGTTCAGTTACAAGATATGACCATGGGAAAGAATGAAGGATTTAAGGAATATGTGCAAAAGTTGAGAGACCTTGCTAGTAGAGTCCAAACTCCCTTGACTGATAGGGAGCATATCGACATGTTCATGGGCACTTTATTTGGTCCTTTCTTTAATCTGTTGGTTGGCTGCACTTCTTCTAGTTTCACCGAATTAATCTTAACCGGTGAAAGAGTTGAAAGTGGCATCAAAAGTGGGAAGATATCTGTGGCATCTACCTCCACCATAAATCCTATCAAGAAACCTTTTGCTGCAAAGAATGAAGTTAATGTTGTGTATGGGGCAAGGGCCCATACCAAGAATAATGATCGTTCGTCTGTCAATGTTGTCTGAATCTCCAATCCAACTCCTACTCCAAGACCATCTGCAAATCATCAACATTTTGAAACTCCAAGAAGAAAATTTACGAGGTTAGGCATGTCACTGTCTCAAGCCCTTCAACATTTGCTCAAGGATAATTTAGTGACGTTGTGGGATCCTTCCGCCAACCTTGACACCTCGTCACCCAAGTATAATCCAAACGCTAAATGTGCTTAATATTCAAACAGCCTCGGGCACGAGACTGACCAGTGTTGGGCCTTGAAGAACAAAATCCAGGATTTAATTGATAACAAAACTATTGAATTTAATTCTCCTCGAATGCCGAATATAATTACCGCTCCAATGCTAAAGCATGACAAAGGTGTTAATGCTGTCGAAGATACAATTTTTATTACTTGTGTTGAAGATTTGACTACTCCGCTGAATATAATCAAGAACAATCTGTTGAAAGTTGGGATCTTCCCTGGCTGTCAAAAAGACTGTGTGTGTTGTACAAGACAACTCGATGAATGTGAAGGGCTGAAGAAAGGCATACAACACCTGATGGATAGCCACGAAATGTGAAGACCTCTCCATTATTACCATCTCAAATAAACCTATTAGGATCACCTCCAAAGGTCCTATTAGGATTTCAAATGAACCCACCATTGCTCCATTAATAATTACCAATCCTAGACCGATTCCTTACTCTTCAAACAAAGCAGTACCTTGGAATCACGATGTTGAGGTGTTCTATCATGGGATTAAACAAGATTCCTGGATCGGAGAAGAAAAATATGACAATGTCGGCAACATAGCTGGCTCAAGCAAAGTAACTAGAATTGGGAGAATATTCTCACCCAATATATCACCTCCAGTAGTTACAAAGACGCCCATCCGCATTACTGTCACCAAGCCAAGTACCGAGACAAAAGGGAAAGGGAAGGTTGTTGAGCCTGATGTGATTGAAGTACCCTCCAAGGACGTAATTAATGAATAACCCTCTGCTCGTGAGTTGGACGAGATTTTAAAGATCATAAAAAGAAGCGACTTCAAGATTGTAGAACAGTTGGGGCAAACCCCCTCTAAGATTTCAATGTTGTCACTGCTGCTTTGCTCTGATGCCCATGCTCGAACATTAATCAAGTTCCTGAAAAAAGATCATGTCCCCCATGAGACAACAACAGACTAATTTGAGAATTGCATGGCTAGCCTGACAGCTGATAATGGCTTGGGGTTTTCAGATGCTGACTTAACACCTCTCGGGAAGAATCACAATAAATCTTTACATGTTTTTATCGAGTGCAAAGGGACTACCTTAGCACATGTGCTAGTCAACACTGGTTCTTCTCTGAATGTGTTACCCAAGGGGGCATTAGACCGTCTTGACTGTAAAGATTTAATCTTGAAGCTAAGTGATATCATCGTAAGGGCGTTTGATGGATCAAAGAGGACTGTTCATGGGGAAGTAGATCTTCCAATCAAAGTGGGCTCCCAAATCTTCAACTACACCTTCTATATTATGGATATTCGCCCTTCCTATTCTTGTCTGTTAGGTCGCCCGTGGATTCATAAAGCTGGGGCAGTGACCTCAACCCTCTATCAGAAACTCAAATATCCAGTCAAGGGAAGAATAGTCACCGTCTGTGGGGCAGAAGAGTTTATGGTGAGCCACCTTAACTCTTTCAAGTATGTAGAGATGGACGGGGAATTCACTGAAACCCCATGTCAAGCCTTTGAGGTTGTACCATCGATGATTGCTGCTACTAAATGTTCTTCTGATGAGTCCAAAGTTGTCAAGGCCATGCCAAATATTGTTTCAGTCAAGGATGCCCGCGCGGAAATTGAAGAAGGAAACTATGATACTTGGGGGCAACTACTCGATATCCCTTTTAAAACGAACAAGTTTGGTTTGGGATTCACTGTCAAAGCTCAGAGGAAATGAAGCATGCTCGTGCTGGAAAGCCACCTCTCTGCATTGGAAGCCATGAAGTCAACGCTGTGGGTGATTCTGAAGAAGAGAATGCATTTGAAAAATGGGTGTATCCAACTACTACGGAGCTGAAGAATTGGCATACAAAGGACTTTGTACCCGTCTCCTTCGTTGAGGAGTAATCTACTTGTTTCTAATTTTCTTTTAATCCAGGAACTTGTTGTATGTAATATTCAAACAATGACTTTTAAGCCATGTGCCTGGCCCGGGGCATTTTGGTCCATTTTTCAAGGGTTTTATTTATGTTCATATAATCATATGATCATTCAGTACATTGGACTCTTTTGCATTCAAATATTTATGTTCATATCTTTCCGTTCTTTCAAATAAATTTTAAAAAAAAATATAGCCATGTATCTTACATGCACACACACACACACTCTTGCAGGTCCACATCCACTCTAGATCCTATTGCAAATGACTCTACTATTACCGACTATGAATTTGAATGTCCTATCAACCAAGACGAAGACGAAAGCAAGGAAGATTGTGACATACTGGGAGAACTAGCCGGACTTCTATTACCAGAGGAAAAATCTATTCAACAGCATAAAGAGTCAGTTGAAGTTATCAACTTGGGTATTGAGTCAGATAAGAAGGAAATCAAGATCTGCGCTAACTTGGAAAGCAATGTCAAAAGCAAGTTGGTTCAGATGTTGCATGATTATTTGGAAGGTTTTGCTTGGTCTTATGAAGATATGCCTGGGTTGGATACTGACATCGTAGTTCATGGTCTGCCGACAAAAGAAAATTGTCTGCCTGTCAAGCAAAAGGTTTGCCACATGAGGCCTGATATGTCTGAAAAGATCAAAGCTTAAGTGATGAAACAATTTGATGCAGGGTTCCTAGCTGTGACATCCTATCCTCAATGGGTTACCAATGTGGTGCCAGTGATAAAGAAAGACGGGAAAGTTCGCATGTGCATAGACTATAGGGATCTGAATAGGGCAAGCCCCAAAGATGATTTCCCTCTACCATACATTGAGGTCTTAGTTGATAATACTGCTCAGCATAAAGTCTTCTATTTCATGGATGGCTTCTCAGGCTATAATCAAATAAGGATGGGTCCCGAAGACATGGAGAAGACTACTTTCGTTACGCAATGGGGCACCTTCTGCTACAAGGTCATGCCGTTCGGACTAAAGAATGCAGGGGCAACATATCAAGGGCTATGGTAGCTTTATTTCATGACATAATTCATCATGAGATAGAGGTATATGTGGATGATATGATTTCCAGATCACAAACTGAAGAAGAACATCTCGATTACCTACACAAATTGTTCGAGAGGCTGAAGAAGTACAAGCTGAGGTTAAACCCTAACAAGTGCATGTTTGGAGTACGCTCTGCAAAGCTTCTAGGTTTTGTTGTCAGCAACAAAGGCATTGAAGTTGACCCTGCCAAGGTAAAGTCCATCCAAGAAATGCCAGTCCCTCATTCTTAAAAATAAGTGAGAGGATTTTTTGGTCATCTCAATTACATTTCCCGTTTCATATCCCACTTGACTGCTACTTGTGAACCACTCTTCAAACTACAAAATACATGAGTTTCCACTATATAAAAATAGTCAAAAATAAAATATTTTTGTATTTTTTTCATGGATTGAAAAAATATAGACAAATAAAGAAGTGTGCAAAAAATTAAAGTCAAAAGGAGTTGATTTGCTCATATAAAGTCTACTAGAAAGTTGAAGGAAAAAAAGTGTTGGAAATAAATTGATAAAAACAATTAACAAATTTGATTAACAACTAGTAAAATAGTAAAATAAAATTAAATAATATAAACAAAACAATTAGCTACATATGGTATCAACAAAAATAAGGATGAATGATACTTACAAACTCCAAAGCTAGTAAAGTTGAGCTTATTGTGTTGAAGGAAATGAAAGTGTTTTGATGGAGGTAGATGTTTTGATTTGTGAGATATAATGGTTTTTCTTACCTTTGAATGATAATATTATTAGTCTTTTACTCAAGAGTGATTCCTCTCTTTTTCCTCCTCCTAAGTGCAATCTTCCTCCTTTTCCTTGAATATAAAGCTTGTATTTATAGGAAAAGAGTAGTGGTGAAGAGTCATCACCTTTGTGTCATATATTAATATTATTTCCTTCTTCAAAATGAGTCATCAACCTTCCATCATGATGAAGACAATATTTGATGGGTCAATAGGCTTTATTTCTAACTAATGATAAAGTGATGACATCATTTGTACTAGAAAATAGTGAAATGACTCATCTAGATTCTTTAGTATGGCCAAATCTTCTAGTTACTTTTTCTTGGGTGATGATGTCATCATGATATCATGTTGATGATGTCATAATGACATCACGCTTATGATGACATCATGGTGATGATGTCATGATGATATCATGTTTTTGTCTTCTTGTGGAGAAGAGTCCTACACCTTTTGTCTTTTTGTAGGGAAAAGTCCTCTAGTAAACATGAGTCATCCACCTTTTGTGAAGAAGAGTATTTTGGTAAACATGAGTCCTCAAGATACTTTGAAACTTTTTTTGCTTGATTTTCCCAGGTGATAAAGATGATGATTACTTGATCATCATAGATTCATGGGGAGCTTGAATCTCTTGAATTTAGCAGCTTGTATTTGAAAAAATCCAAATGAGTTTGTCGTTATCTGATGAAGGAACTTCAAACCAATATTAAATCCCAGATGGCACAACCGCTGCTTTATTGAAAGAATGCATGATTATGCAAACGACCTAATGAAATATATGTAGATGAATATGCAAAGCCCATCCAGACAAAAATAAAAGGGTAGGACAAATTTGGGGTATGACAGTAGGTCACTTATTTTGGTTGCTACTGTTCTTTTCCTCAAAAATTGAAATTGAACCTTGTTATAATTCACAACACCACTATTGTTATATCTTTGTACAAGCTTCACACCAAGAATTCTCCTACAATCTTCTAACAACAACAAAGAAGCAAACCACTTCCTTAATTTCCAACAACATCGACAACTGTGTTGAGCATTGAATCACCCTGATTCAAAGAAGTTTTTGCAATAAATAGAAATATAACCCTTCCTATTTGCAAGCACATGTAGAAATAACAACTACTTTCTAATAGACAAAAATCACCACATACATGGTGAAAAATACAAAAAATAGATGAAATATTATACTGACAAACTTTGTAGCATACTTGATCAAATTGTGATTTTGCTACTTTTTCTAATATGAAAATTCAACATTATCCCCCAATGAACAAATCAAGATGATATAACATTTAAGTATTCAAGTTTTTTTTCTAAAAAATTTCACGTGTGAATGAAAATTATGCATGAAAAAGTTTTTTTTGTTAAATATTAATGACATTTGAAAAAACTAAAATTATTCATGAAGAATGTAATTTTGAATTTAAAAAATCCTTCTATTTATAATGAACCAAGTGCTTCTTAGAAAATCAGAAACAATGCTTGAAAAATAATCATGCAATTATATGAAAAAGTTTCATGATTTGATATGAAGAGTTATGGTAATGGTTCAACTTTTTTTCTTTAAAATATACTGTAATACGGTGGGAGAACTAACTTTTAGGTTTTGTGTTTTATCGCAAATTTTGCGGATAGCAAGAGTTTCCACCGGATTTTTTTATCTAATAAGGAAAGGGTGAAAAGAACATGAAAAACCATTGAGAATTTTCTGAGTAAGGGGGATAGGTTATGAAAAGGGAAGCTATTAGCACCCTTTTCATCTGTAGTTATCTACGGGCTCTTAATCGCTAGATCACTTTTGAAAATGCTTTGTGTTTGTGTGTTTTGCAAATATTTTGAAAAATTCCTAAGTGCGGAAAACTTTATAATGATTCCTGTATCGTTGAGAACGCATACAAAGTGTTTGTTTTTTGAAAATATTTCATAAGAGAAGTGTATTGTGTGAATTTTTTTTTGAAATTTCCCGAGCAAGCGATTAAGAACTATCTACCTACTCAAAATTCTTTTGTTCTTTTCCTCCTCCTTTAGATAGTGTTATCCTACCATTAGTTAGTAAGAAGCCCTATTGTTGGATGTTTGAGGGACGGGCACAGGTCATCATATAGTCATAAAGGTAACCCGTAGGGTGCTTTAGAAATTTGTCGTAAGGGACTAAGATTGTTTACCGAAGGCAGCATCGAAGGGTCATCGAGGGACTACGTTTTTTTAAACGAGGGTCTTTGCTAAAGCGTCCCACGTTCGAGGGACATGAATTTTTTTATCCGAGGCAACAAGTGGGGTTATCCTAGAGGTGCGAGTGTGCAAAATGTGTTGAGATTCAGTTATTTTAATCTTTGAGATTAGGGTTAGATATTCAATCCTATTAAACTAGCAATAATAAGGAAAACGGTAAATTATGGAAAAATAAATCTAGACTGTTACAGAGCTTCGGGGAAGGGGGTTACAAACCACAAAATGGGGAAAAAGTAAAGTAAACCCCAATTTATCTATTACATCCCTTAACAGTTACATATTTATGAAAATAATAATGCGAAAATAAATAAGCGCACGGAAATTGTGAAAAAGGGAAAGATATTAAAACCTACAAAATTCTAAGCGTTAGGAAAATATTTTTGGTGTTTTGTTTAGAAAACTATTTTTATAGTGTAAAATAATAACTAACCCTAATTCTAATTAGTTTACAAATTCGTTACAAAATAAAATCAAAATGTGATTAAATTAAATCAATTTTATTTATCAAAAATTAAATTAATTAATCAAAACCTAAATCTAGTTTTTAGTGATTTTTTCTGATTAAATAAAACTGATTAAAAATAAAACAATTAATTAAAACAAAAAAAAAAGAAATGGGCCTGTTGTAAAAGAAGATTTGGGGGGGGGGTATGAGAAAAGAAAAATTACTAGGCCCAAACGTGTTGGCCCAACTGTATACGTGATCCCACGGGATTGATTTAAGGAGGTGTACCATGGTTACAACTGTTAGAACATAGTTTGATTCTACAACCCTTATAAGAGTTTTGATGATAACAAACAGAAAGAACAAATATGCACTCTAAATTTGTGTCTTATGTTGTACAAAAGTTCTGACTGAAACGACATCAGAAGTTAAGCCATAGAAGTATTCATGCTGGGTAAACAGAATGTGTTAGAACATAGTTTGAATCTAGAGTTTTGATGATAACAAATAAAAAGAACTAATGACAAATACAAAGAACAAATATGAACCCTAAAAATTATGTTGTGTGTATGCAGAAGTTCTGCCCATAGAAGCATCAGAAGATAAGAATAAGAGCTACACGCTGAAGCAATCAGAACATGCGCTGAAGATTGATGACCAGAACCTTCTCTAAAGCAAAGCAAACTCTGATTCTGAACAAGAACATGTTAATCTAAGTCATCAATATTCTGAAGTGTCATCAGCAAACAAGGAGATAAGGTTCTGAAGTGTTACTGATTATTCAAGACAACATCATTTCTAACGGCTTCTTTCAGACAGGATCTTCTCCAAATGGAAAGTGTGTTAATGACATTAAACATGCTCGATGATCAACGTTATTCCACTTCCTATATAAACAAATTCATTATTCAAAATCATTGACGATTTGAAATATAACCACTCACACATATTCAAAGCTGCAAGCAATATTCTTTATATTTCCAAGCTATAATCTTGTGTAAATTATCACAGTTGTGATAAACAGTTTTTTGAAAGAAAAACAACAACACACATCTTGTATAATTGTTTTGAAACAATGTTCCTTCAGATTAACCGGATTGTGGTTGTACTCAAGAAGAATTTAACAGTTGTTAAAGTAGTGATTGTAATCATTTTGAGATTAGTGAATTAAGACCTCGTTGGAGAGAGGCGAAATCACTTTGACGGGTGGACTGGAGTAGTTTGAGATCAAACGAACCAGGATAAAATATTGTATCATTGTGCTTTTGATTTTAATTTTTAAATTCAACCCCTCTTCTTGTGTTTTTCACATCTTCCATTGGCATCAGAGCGCCTGGTTCTAAGCTTAAACACTTAACCGTGTCAGTATAAGATCCAAGCTTCAGAAAAACACTATGGTGGGACCAAGCCAAAACATCAACAATTACTACCATGAAGACAAGGACATATTCAGTGGAAAACCTCCAGTCTTTGATGGAGAAAACTTTGACTACTTGAAAGACAGAATTGAGAGTTTCTTTCTGGCCCATGATGCTGATCTGTGGGACATGGTGACTGATGGATACATGCACCCAGCGGATGGACGTGGTCAGAGGATAGACAGAAAAATGATGTCTGATCAGCAAAAGTGTGAATTCAGAAACCACCACAAGGCCAGAACAATACTTCTCAGCGCCATCTCATACTCAGAATATGAGAAAATATCAAACAGAGAGACTGCCAAGAACATGTTTAACTCTCTGAGAATGACGCATGAAGGCAACATTCAGGTCAAAGAAACCAAAGCCCTTGCAGTCATTCAAAAGTATGAGGCATTTAAGATGGAAGATAGTGAATCAATAGAAACTATGTTTTCAAGATTCCAAATCCTTGTTGCTGGACTGAAGGTTCTTAACAAAGGGTGTACTTCTGATCACGTTAAGAAGATCATCAGAAGCTTGCCCAAGCAATGGAGGCCAATGGTCAAAGCACTTAAGCTAGCCAAAGATCTCAAAAAAATATCTCTTGAGGAACTTGTCAGCTCCCTCAGAAGTCACGAGATTGAGCTAGAAGAAGATGAGCCTCAAAAGCACGGTAAGCCACTAGCTTTAAAATCTAACAAAAAATATGACTCTAAGGTTTTACAGGCTGTGGAAGAAACTTCTGATGGATCCTCATCAGAAGAAGATGAATTGTCTCTCCTCTCCAGAAGGGTGAACCAACTGTGGAAACATAGACAAAGGAAAGTTAGAAATCCTAGAAGATCAGAGAATCAGAATGAATCCTCCTCCAGATACAGAAAGTCTGAGTCTTCGTCTGGACACAGAAGATATGAAGGTTCTTCAGGATACAGAAAACCAAACAACAAGGACATCATCTGCTATGAGTGTAACGAGCAAGGGTACTACAAAAGTGACTTCCCAAGGCTTCAGAAGGAGAAGCCCAAAAAGAAGTTCTTCAAGGAAAAGAAGAAAAGCCTCATGGATACATGTGATGATTCTGACACCTCTGAAGCTGACTCAGAATCAGATGATGAAAGAGAAAACATAGCTCTCATGGAAAACGTATCAGGAGATAGTGAAGCTTATGGTTCAGACTCAGAATTAGACACTGAAGAGGTATTTCTTGATTTTACCATAAACTTTACTAAGGCTGGACTTGCTGAAAGTCTAAATGAAATTATGGAAAGGTATCAACACATCAGAGTCAAATTCAAACCTGAAAAGGGTTCTGGCCTCTGACTCTGGAAAGTATGAGAGTCCCAGATTAGAGAATTCTGAGTTAAAAGAGAAAATTTCAAAATTAGAAAATGATTTGCAAAACTCTCAGAAGGAAACAATCTCAGAGACTCCCAGTAATGCTGATGAGATTATCAAAGAGTATGAACACAACTTTCAGAAGTTTCAACCTAAAAACATAGATAAAAGCAAGATGGCTTCAATGGTCTATGGAGTTAGCAAAAATGGCAGAAAAGGGATAGGATATCAAGGTAAGGTATCTACACCTAAACAGGCCATGGACTTATTTATAAAACCCACTCCACTCAACTCACATTTTATATATGGGAACACGCATGACATAAAATATAGAAGTAGCGATTATTCTGTCAAACCAAAATTCAATCAGAATTTTGGTAAAAGTAACAAATCAGGACCCAAGAAAATGTGGGTACCTAAGGATAAAATTATACATGTAGCAAATATCTTTAGCAGCAAGGCTAAGACACCAATCATGGTACCTGGACTCTGGCTACTCGCGACACATGACAGGAAGAAGGCATATGTTCCAAAGCCTGGAACTTAAGCTCGGAGGCTACGTGGGCTTTGGAGGCAATCAGAGTGGAAAGATCACTGGCTCTGGAACAGTAGGTAATGAAAATCTTCCCTCTATAAATAATGTTTTATTAGTTGATGGATTAATGCATAATCTGTTATCCATAAGTCAATTAAGTGATAACGGTTATGATATAATCTTTAATAAAAATTCATGCAAAGCTGTTAGTCAGAAAGATGGGACTATCCTATTTAATGGAAACAAGAAAAACAACATTTATAAAATAAAAATTTCTGAACTAAAGAGTCAGAATGTAAAATGCCTACTTTTTGTTAACAACGAGCAATGGTTCTGGCATAGAAGATTGGGGCATGTTAGTATGAGAAGAATATCTCAGATTAACAAACTCAATCTGGTCAGAGGACTTCCTAATTTGAAGTTCAGCTCAAATGCTCTGTGTGAAGCATGTCAGAAAGGAAAATTTGCAAAACCTACTTTCAAATCAAAAAATGTTATTTCCACCTCTAATCCATAGAACTTCTGCACATTGACTTATTTGGACCAGTAAAAACTGCTTCAGTCAGTGGCAAGAAGTATGGGTTAGTAATCGTAGATGACTATAGCAGGTGGACATGGGTAAAGGTCTTAAGACACAAGGACAAGTCACACTCTGTGTTTGTTACCTTCTGCAACCAAGTTCAGAATGAAAAGGATCTTAGAATTGTCAAAGTCAGAAGTGATCATGGTGGAGAATTTGAAAATAAAAATTTTGAATTATTTTTTAATGAAAAAGGCAACTTGCATGACTTCTCTTGTCCTAGAACTCCCAAACAAAATGGAGTTGTAGAACGAAAGATCAGAACATTGCAAGAAATGGCCAGAACCATGATCAATGAGACTAACATTGCTAAGATCTTCCGGGAAGAGGCAATCAACACAACATGTTACATTCATAATAAAATCTCCATTAGACCTATTCTGGAAAAGACTCCATATGAATTGTGGAAGAACAGAAAGCCTAACATTTCTTATTTTCATCCATTTGGATGCACTTTCTTTATTCTGAATACAAAAAATTATTTGAACAAGTTTGACTCTAAAGCACAAAAGTGTATTATGTTAGGATACTTTGAACGCTCAAGAGGGTACATAGTATACAATACAGAAACATAGATTATTGAAGAGTCAATCAGTGTTAGGTTTGATGATAAGCTTGACTCTTAAGAGTCAAAGCAGAATGAATTCCTTGCAGGTATGGAAGTTGAACTCCTAGGTTTTGAAGACAACTCGTCAGAATTTCTCAACAGAGACTCTCCCTCAGCATCAGAAATAGTTACTGCAAGAAATCTAGCAAATTCTATTGATCAACTTCAGAAAAGGCTATCCAGAAACAACATTGATCACCCAGAAGATACAATACTGGGAAAGAAAGATGATCCAATCAGAACCAAATCAACATTCAGAAACTCTGAAGAATCCCTCATGGGACAGGTCTCTCAGATTGAACCAACAACTATTAATTAAGCACTTCTGAACAATGACTGGATTCTGGCAATGCAAGAGGAACTGAATCAATTCACCAGAAATGACTTATGGGATCGGGTTCCCAAACCAAAAGGATTCAACATCATTGGAATAAAGTGGGTGATCAGAAACAAACTGAACAAGCAAGGAGAAGTCACCAGAAACAAAGCACGACTGGTAGCACAAGGTTATAGTCAGCAAGAGGGGATAGACTATACAGAAACCTTTGCTCCAGTCGCCAGGTTAAAATCTATCAGACTTTTAATATCATTTCCTGTAAATAATGGCATCACTTTGTATCAGATGGATGTCAAAAGTGTATTCTTAAATGGATATATAGATGAAGAGGTATATGTGCACCAACCCCCTGGGTTTGAGAATTCCAAAAATCCAGAATATGTGTTCCAACTAAAGAAGTCACTCTATGGTCTGAAACAAGCTCCCAGAGCTTGGTATGAAAGACTAAGTAACTTCCTATTAGAAAAGGAATTCACCAGAGGGAAAGTGGACACAACCCTGTTCTGTAAGATAGTTAAGAATGACATGTTAGTATGTCAGATTTATGTTGATGACATCATCTTTGGATCTACTAAACCCTCTCTGGGAAGAGAGTTTGCTAAATCTATGCAGGCAAAGTTTGAGATGAGCTTGATGGGGGAACTGAAATTCTTTCTGGGCATTCAGATAAACCAAACACCAGAAGGAACTTACATTCATCAGAGCAAATATGTCAGAGGACTTTTGAAGAAATTTGATCTCTCAGAATGTAAGCCCTCAAAGATTCCAATGCATCCCACGTGCATTCTGAAAAAGGAAGAGGAAAGTAAAAAGGTAGAACAGAAGGTATACAGAGGTATGATTGGTTCTATTCTCTATCTAACGGCTTCAAGGCCTGACATTTTATTTAGTGTTTGCTTATTTGCTAGATTCCAATCAGATCCTAGAGAATCTCACTTAACAGCAGTTAAGCGAATTTTCAAGTATCTGAAAGGCACTACTAATCTGGGTTTGTTTTACATCTTAGTAGGATATTGTGAGGCTGACTTCGATGGAGACAGAGTAGAGCGTAAAAGCATTTATGGAAGCTGCCAGTTTTTGGGAGAAAATTTGATCACATGGACCAGCAAGAGACAATCCACAATTGCACTATCAACGGCAGAAGCTGAATACATAGCAACTTCTGGATGTAGCACGCAAATGCTCTGCATGAAAGTCAACTTGAAGACTTCAACATATTTAAGAGTAACATTCCTATCCTCTGTGACAATAATTATGCTATTTGTCTCAATAAGAATCCAATTTTGCATTCTAGGGCTAAGCATATAGAAATAAAACATCATTTTATTAGGGACTATATTTAGAAAGGGATTCTTAGCTTAAAATTCATTGACACAGACCATCAATGGGCTGATGTATTTACAAAACCTCTTTCTGAAGATAGGTTTAACTTCATTCTGAAACATCTCAGCATGAAGCTTTGTCCAGAATAAAATATTTTATTTGTATATCTTAACCTTTAGAATTTTGTTATCTTCTGTGAACTACTGATCAACCTGTCTTCAGAGTTTAGAAGTACAGATTGCATCAGACTCTATCCATGAATATCTGAACGTTTCATTTCAAGGATAGAAGCGTGTTATTCACATAATCAAACAGTTGTCATCCATTCATCAGGTACTTTCTGAGGCTGAACACGTGTTCACTTTTCTGAAAGGTCAAAGGCGCTGATTGGGTGCATTTAGACACATGTCATGGGTAACTGTTCCAATATCTTTCTGAATCCCCCAAACTCAGTTGTAATTAATTCTTATAATCATGACTAATTATTTCTCTCTCTTACTGTTTACGCTTTCAAGAAAACTATTTAAAATCAAATTTTACTTTTTACATTCACTTATTTTTACTCTCTCAATATTTTCTATCGTTTCAAGCTATTGTTTTCAAAAACCCCTTTCATCAAAATCTCGTGTGAACAATGGCTTCTTCAAGTGTCAAAAATATCAGTGCTCATGAATCTACTTCAATGGAACAGTATAAAGACAGAACGCTCCTCACTCCTATTAATAAACTGGAAGTTCTCTCTGAACTAATTGTTGATTTTGGGAGTCTTCAAGAAAATGGCTTCAATCTGTATGAAGACGTTACTGCTCAAGGATGGAACATGTACTTTGACCGTCTGGTTGGTCCAACATTTCCCATTCTTGTCAATGAATTCTGGATACATGCTTCTTCTTCAAATCATCAGGTTACTTCTTATGTCATGGGGAAGAAAATTGTTATTACAGAAGACTTAATTGCAAAGCTTCTTGGATACAATGGTGGAGGTGTCAGATGCATTGACATGGCTGAGAGATGCTCTGACGTAAGCTCTATTGCAAAGGAAATTTTTACTCATGGACTTCCCTCCAGTAAAATCAGAGATTTGAAGGATCACCACAGAATTTGGGCCAGAATTATTCTGGGGTGTATCAACCATAGGAAGCCAACTAGCTCTCCTGATTATATCAACATTGATCAGTAGTTTCTTATCTATTTCATTGCCAAGAGGACTAAGGTAAACCTTCCACACTTGCTGTTTAATCATCTTAGAACTAGTGTGAAGGAAACAAGAGAAGATGAACGGACAGAGAGGGACTGGATACCCTTAGGAAGACTCATATCAGATATTCTGACAGAGAATAGGCTGATAGAACATTTGACTGAAGCCCAGGAAATCAACATATTGGAAGCAACCGCTGGGAAGCCCCTGAACACTAAAAATCTGAAGAAGATGAAAATCATTGAGAATATCAAGAAAGAACCTATTATCACTTCTCATGCAACCATCACTTCAAGAAGGATACCTCTGGATGATTTTCCTCTATTTTCTGTGATTGACTCAAAATCAGAAATAATAGTCAGATATCTGGACGCTTGCAAGGAAGATGGTACTGCACCAGAAATCAATATACAGGACATACACAAGGCTGCTCCAGAAGTTGCTTTAAAGAAGACCAACAAGAGGAAAGCATCAGCAGAAGGACCATCTCAGAGGACTCCAAAAGCTGCCAAAAAGAAAGGTAATCTTTCCTCTTTTGTGTTATATAATCAATAAATGTATCAACATCTGAAGCCATGCCTTCTCAACCAGCAAACCCATCACCCCAAACATTTGAATACTTTGACATAGGTTTTGATCCATCAGAAACTCTAGGTCTGAATGAAACTCCCTCCCTTTCTCATAATCCAAACCTGAACAAACCCAACCAGAACATGCCAAAGTTTTGTCTGATATTGATTTATTTGACCAAGACTTTTCAGCTCCCGTACCATAAAATCCAAATTCTCAACTCCCTGAAAATCCAAACTCTGATACAACACCATAAATTCTGCAACCAAACTCTCCATAACAAGAAATTCCTCATCCACAATCACCTCAACCGAATTTTTCACAACCACAATCACCTCAACAAGAAATTCCTCAACCTGAAATACAACAACCAGAAGCTCAACCTTCTGAGAATCAATCTTCTGATATCCATGAACCAAAACCTAACCATGTTTTAACAAACCAATATGAAGAACATAATTTAGATTCTGATACAATCCCAATACCTAGAATCACAGAACCTCTTGCGATTCGCATGCCTCTCACCATCCACGACATTCCAGAAATCCCTTCATCTCTTGAATCCACACCACCAAACTCCCCTACTAGCCCAATTATCATTCCTGACTCTCCCACTCCTTCACCCTCTAACAATCCAGCTGACTACATAAGACTTGTCATTGATCCAATTGTGCTGGAAAGACTAGCTTCCATCTCTCACAAAACTGCCATTCCCATACCTAAACCAACTGATACCACATCAGATGTTTGTACAATGTTGTTGATTTTTTAAACAAGAATGCAGGAATGGATAAATTCTTTGAAGCATGCTAGTCAAGAGATGACTAATCCCACTGCTTCTGATTATATATGGACAAAATTCAGAAACTAGTTTAATTCTGAAATGCTGAAGCTGGAGGAATAGAGTTATGAATAGGTTTAGCAGAACTTTAGTGATAAGCTGAAGGCTTTTCAAGACCAAGTTCTGAGCCAACTGCTCAAGAAAGACATCCTCTCGCTGGACAATGCTCCTTGGAAAGAGCATCATCCCTCAGATGAAGTTCTACCAGAATCAGAAAGTCTCTCCCTGACTGTTGCTCCAAAAGACATGATTACAGCAGAAGAAATGGCTCACTCTGAACAAGCTGCAAAATGCTCTGAGCAACGTCCAACTCCTGAAGAAACTCCAACACCTTCCTTAGTTATCCAAACTCTAGAAGAGTTGAAGAAAGAAAATGATCTAATCCATGCAAGGTTGGATAAGCAGGAGGACACGAACAAAGAGATTAAAAGCATTTTGGGCAAGCAAGAAGAGTCTAATACTCAGATCAAGAGCTTACTGGAAGCGTTGTTCACACGACTTCCCCCTCCTTCTTATATTTCTGTTTTAAATCTGTTTATTTGTAACGCTTAATTTTTAACTCCTCTGTTCTAGAACTGATCATTGCATCATGTTTTTAATATAATTCTTATCTTTTGGCTCTGATTATATTGCATTTTTGATAGCTGACAAAAAGGGGGAGAAAGTAACATATATTCAATAATGGTTTACCGAGACAAAAGTCTCAAACATTATGAATTACTTAACCTCTATCTTCTGAAAAGATTGAATAGGTACAAATTCTGATGAAAGCTGCAGCTAAACTCTGATGCTCAAGGAACTTAAGGGAAGTAATCAACTCAGGGGGAGTTTCTCTTAAACTTTTGTTCTTTATTTTTTAATTGAAAAATCTAGTTTTTGTCATCATCAAAAAGGGGGAGATTGTTAGAACATAGTTTGAATCTAGAGTTTTGATGATAACAAATAAAAAGAACTAATGACAAATACAAATAACAAATATGCACCCTAAAAATTATGTTATATGTATGCAGAAGTTTTGAGCATAGAAGCATCAGAAGATAAGCATAAGAGCTACACGCTGAAGCAATCAGAACATACGCTGAAGATTGATGACCAGAACATGCGCTAAAGCAAAGCAAACTCTGATTATGAAGAAGAA
This sequence comes from Vicia faba, assembly GCA_948472305.1. Classification (NCBI taxonomy): domain Eukaryota; kingdom Viridiplantae; phylum Streptophyta; class Magnoliopsida; order Fabales; family Fabaceae; genus Vicia; species Vicia faba. The sequence continues at coordinate 1,470,253,637 of OX451738.1, read as the reverse complement.
CATGTTAATCTAAGTCATCAATATTCTGAAGCGTCATCAGCAAGCAAGGAGATAAGATTCTGAAGCGTTACTGATCATTCAAGACATCATCATTTCCAACGGATTCTTTCAGATAGGATCTTCTCCTAATGGAAAGTGTGTTAATGACATTAAACATGCTTCATGATCAACGTTATTCCACTTCCTGTATAAACAAAGTTAGTATTCAAAATCTTTGATGATTTGAAATATAACCACTCACGCATATTCAAAGCTGCAAGCAATATTATTTACATTTCCAAGCTATAATCTTGTGTAAATTATCAAAGTTGTGATTAATAGTTTTTTGAAAGAAAAACAACAACACACATCTTGTATAATTGTTTTGAAAAAGTGTTCCTTGAGATTAACCGGATTGTGGTTGTACTCAAGAAGACATTAATAGTTGTTAAAGTAGTGATTGTAATAATTTTGAGATTAGTGAATTAAGACCTCGTTGGAGAGAGGCGAAATCACCTTGACGGGTGGACTTGAGTAGTTTGAGATCAAACAAACCAGGATAAAAATATTGTGTCATTGTGTTGTTGATTTCATGTTTTCAATTCAACCCCCCCCCCCCCCCCACTTGTGATTTTCACATCTTCAGAATATTCTAAAGTATGATGATCAGAATCTGCGCTAAAGTAAAAGATATTCTGATTCTGAACAGAAGTCTAACGCGCCAACAGATCCTCATGTCTCTGAGTTATCAAAGTTCTGAAGTAAAGCAACATGCAAGATTCCTAAGTTTTGAAGCGTTAATTTTCCATTAAGGCAGTATCATATGCAACGACTTCATTCAGACAAGAATCTTCTCAGTATGGAAAGTGCATTAAGTGTTCATTATCACGTTTCAATTTGGACATATTTCCACACCTATATAAACAAGCTCAAAGGTTAAATCATTTATGATTTTTCTCACGACCGCTCCATACAATCTCAAAAAGCTGCAAATATTCATATTCATTCTATATTCAAATTGCGTAATACATCACAATAGTGATACAATTTTTGTAACGAAAAAAAAATAGTACACAATAAACTTTTCTTTGATTAAGATATTTTCCTTGAGATAAACAGGGTTGTGGTTATACTCAAGAAGACTTTGGCAATTGTCAAACTAGATTTGTAATCTGTTTGATTAGTGAATTAAGTCCTCGTTGGAGAGAGGCGAAATCACCTTGGCGCGTGGACTGGAGTAGTTTGAGATCAAGTGAACCATGATAAAAATCTCGTGTCTATTGCTTTTGGTTTTTAAGTTTCAATTTAACCCCCCCTTCTTGTGTTTTTCACTTTTTCAATTGGCATCAAAGCGCCTGGTTCTGAGTTCATACACTTAACTGTGTCAGTATAAGATCCAAGCTTTAGAAAAACACTATGGTGGGACCAAGCTAAAACATCAACAATGACTATCACGATGACAAGGACATAATCATCGGCAAACCTCCAGTCTTTGATGGAGAAAATTTTGACTACTGGAAAGATAGAATTGAGAGCTTTTTTCTGGCTCATGATGCTGACCTATTGGACATGGTAATTGATGGATACATGCATCCAGTGGATGAAAGTGGTTATAAGATAGATAGAAAAAGAATGTCTGACCAACAAAAGCGTGATTTCAGAAACCATCATAAGGCCATAACAATTCTTCTCAGTGCCATCTCATACTCAGAGTATGAGAAGATCTCAAATAGAGAGGCAACCAAAAACATGTTTGACTCTATGAGAATGACGCATGAAGGAAACATACAAGTTAAAGAAACCAAGGCCCTTGTTGTCATTCAAAAATACAAAGCTTTCAATATGGAAGACAATGAATCCATAACAATGTTCTCAAGATTCCATATTCTAGTTGTTGGGATAAGAGTTCTTGACAAAGGGTATTCTACTTCTGATCACGTAAAGAAGATCATCATAAGTTTACCAAAGCAATGGAGGCTAATGGTCACTGCTCTTAACTTGGATAAAGGTCTAAACAATATATCTCTGGAGGAACTTGTTAGCTCCCTCAAAAGCCATGAGATAGAGCTAGAGGATGACGAGCCTCAGAAGCAAGGTAAGCCTTTAGCATTAAAATATAACAAGAAACTTGATTCTAAGGTTTTGCAGGCTATGGAAGACACCTCTGATGGATCCTCATCAGAAGAAGACGAACTGTCTCTTCTCTCTAGAAGGGTGAATCAGCTACAGAAGCAGAGGAAAAGAAAATTTAGAAATTCCAGAAGATTAGGGAATCAGAATGAATCCTCCTCCGGATACAGAAAGTCAGAGCCCTCCTCTGGACATAGAATATCTAAAGCTTCGTCTGGTCACAGAAAGTCAAACAACAGAGACATCATCTGCTATGAGTGCAATGAACAGGGGCACTACAAAAGTGATTGTCCAAGGCTTCAGAAGGAGAAGCCCAAAAAGAAGTTCTTCAAGGAGAAGAAGAAAAGTATCATGGCAACATGGGATGATTCAGATACTTCTAACGCAGACTCAGAATGATATGATGAAAGAGCCAACATTGCTCTTATGGCTAATGTGACATAAGACAGCGAAGAATCTCAGTCAGACTTAGAATCAGACACAGAAGAGGTATTCCTGATTTTACTATTAATTTCACTAAAACTGAACTAGCAGAAATCCTGAATGAGATTCTGGAAAGGTATCAGCAGATCAGAGTCAAATTCAAGAACCTGAAAAGGGATCTTATCTCTGACTCTGAAGAAACTGTGAGTCTTAGATTAGAAAATTCTGAGCTAAAAGAAAATATTTCAAAACTAGAAAATAATTTACAAAACTCTCAGAAAGAAATAATCTTAGAGGCTCCTAGTAGTGCTGATAAAATCATAAAAGAATATGATCACAACTTTCAGAAGTTTCTAGCTAAAAACATAGATAGAAGCAAGATGGCTTCAATGATCTATGGAGTTAGAAAAAATGACAGAAAAGGAATATGATACCAAGGTAAGGTATCTCCACCTAAGAAAGTAATGGACCTAGTAATTAAACGCAAACCACTAAAATATCACTTCACATATGGGCACACACATGATCTGAAATACACTAGCAATGATTATTCTACCAAACCAAAATTCAAACAGAATTTTGGTAAAACTAACAAATTAGGACCCAAAAAGATATGGGTACCTAAGGAAAAAATTATATATGTATCAGATATCTTTAGCAGCAAGGCTAAAACACCAGTCATGGTACCTGGACTCTGGATGCTCTCGACACATGATGGAAATAAAGCATATGTTCCAAAGCCTGGAACTTAAACCTGGAGGCTACATGGGCTTTGGAGGTAACCAAAGAGGGAATATCATTGGCTCTGGAACAGTAGGTCATGGTAACCTTCCTTATATTAATAATGTTATGTTAGTTGGTGGATTGATGCATAACCTGTTATCCATAAGTCAATTAAGTGATAACGGTTATGACATAATCTTTAATCAAAATTCATGCAAATCTGTTAGTTAGAAAGATGGAACTATCCTGTTTAATGGAAAGAGAAAAAACAACACTTATAAGATAACAAATTTTGAACTAAAAAGTCAGAATATAAAATGTCTTATTTCTGTTAACAACGAGCAATGGGTATGGCACAAAAGATTGGGGCATGTTAGTATAAGAAAAATATCTCAGATTAACAAACTCAATCTGGTCAGAGGACTTCCTAATCTGAAGTTCAACTCTGATTCTCTGTGTGAAGCATGTCAGAAAGGAAAATTTGCAAAACCTGCTTTTAAAGCTAAAAATGTTGTTTCCACCTCTAGGCCATTAGAACTTCTGCACATAGACTTATTTGGACCAGTGAAAACTGCGTCTGTTAGTGGCAAGAAGTATGGGTTAGTGATCGTAGATGACTATAGCAGATGGACATGGGTAAAGTTCTTAATACACAAGGACGAGTCATATTCTGTGTTTGTTGCTTTCTGTAACCAAGTTCAAAATGAAAAGGATCTTAGAATTGTCAAAGTCAGAAGTAATCATGGTGGAGAGTTTGAAAATAAAAAATTTGAAACATTTTTCAATGAAAAGGCATTTCGCACGACTTCTCTTGTCCTAGAACTCTACAACAAAATGGAGTTGTAGAACTAAAGAACAGAACATTACAAGAAATGGCCAGAACCATGATCAATGAGACTGACATTGTTAAAATCTTCAGGGCAGAAGCAATTAACACAACGTGTTATATTATGAATAGAATCTCTATAAGACCTATTCTGGAAAAGACTCCATATGAATTGTGGAAGAACAGAAAGCCCAACATTTCTTATTTCCATCCTTTTGGATGTACATGTTTTATTATGAATACTAAAGATCATCTGAACAAGTTTGACTCTAAAGCACAAAAGTGTATTATGTTAGGATACTCTGAACGCTCAAAAGGGTACAGAGTATACAATACAGAAACATAAATTTTTGAAGAGTCAATCAGTGTTAGATTTGATGATAATCTTGACCCTCAAAAGTCAAAGCATAACGAATCCTTTGCAGATATAGAAGTTGAATTCGCAGGTGCTGAAAAGAACTCATCAGAAGTTCCCAACAGAGACGCTCCAACAACATCAGAAGGAAATGTCACAAGAGTTCCAGTACCTTCTATTGATCAACTAAAGAAAAAGTTATCCAAAAGCAGCATATCTCACCCTGAAGATAAGATTTTGGGACAGAAGGATGATCCAATCAGAACAAGATCAACATTCAGAAACTCTGAAGAATCCCTCATGGGATTCGTATCTCTAATTGAACCAACAACAATTAATGAAGCTCTTTTGGACAACGACTGGATTCTGGAATTGCAGGAGGAGTTAAACCAATTCTCCAGAAATGACGTATGGGATCTGGTTCCCAAACCAAAAGGATTCAATGTCATTGGAACAAAGTGGGTGTTCAGAAACAAACTGAATGAGCAAAGAGAAGTCATCAAAAACAAGGCACGACTAGTGGCACAAGGTTATAGTCAGCAAGATGGGATAGACTATACAGAAACCTTTGCTCCAGTCTCCAGGTTAGAATCTATCAGACTCTTAATCTATTTTTCTGTAAATAATGGCATCACTCTGTATCAGATGGATGTCAAAAGTGCATTCTTAAATGGTTACATTTATGAAGAGGTTTATGTGCACCAACCCCCTGGTTTTGAAAATTCCAAACACCCAGAATATGTTTTCAAACTAAAGAAGTCACTTTACGGTCTGAAATAAGCTTCCAGAGCTTGGTATGAAAGGCTAAGTAACTTTCTGTTAGAAAAGGAATTCACCAGAGGGAAATTGGACACAACCCTGTTCTGTAAGACATTTAAGAATGACATTTTAGTTTGTCATATTTACGTAGATGAAATTATATTTGGATCTACTAAACCTTCTCTGGGATGAGAATTTGCTAAGTGCATGCAGGAAGAGTTTGATATGAGCTTAATGGGGGAACTTAAATTCTTTCTGGGCATTCAGATCAATCAGACTCCAGAAGGAACTTACATTCACCAGAGCAAATACGTCATAGAACTTCTGAAGAAATTTGACCTCTCAGAATGTAAGCCCTCAAAGACTCTAATGCATCCCACGTGCATTCTGGAAAAGGAAGAGGTAGGTAAAAAGGTAGACCAGAAGATCTACAGAGGTATGATTGGTTCTCTCCTTTATCTGACAGCTTCAAGGCCTGATATTTTATTCAGCGTTTGTTTATGTGCTAGATTCCAATCAGATCCTAGAGAATCTCACTTAACAACAGTTAAGCGAATTTTTAAGTATCTGAAAGGTACTACTAACCTGGGTTTGTTTTATAGAAAATCCAATGAGTATAGCTTAGTAGGATACTGTGATGCTGATTTTGCTGGAGACAGAGAAGAGCGTAAGAGTACTTCTAGAAGCTGCCAGTTTCTGAGAGACAATCTGATCTCATGGACCAGCAAGAGACAATCCACAATTGCACCGTCAACAGTAGAAGCTGAATACATAGCATCTGCTGGATGTAACACACATATGCTCTGGATGAAAAGTCAGCTTGAAGACTTCAACATATTTGAGAGTAACATCCATATTTTTTGTGATAATACTTCCGCCATCTGTTTATCCAAAAATCCAATTCTCCATGCTAGGGCTAAGCATAAAGAAATAAAACATCATTTGATTAGGTACTATATTCAGAAAGGAATTCTCGCTTTATAATTTATTGACACAGACCATCAATGGGATAATGTGTTTACAAAACCCCTTTCTAAAGATAGATTTAATTTCATTCTGAAACATCTCAGCATGAAATTATATCCAAAATAAGATGTTTTATTTTCATATTCTAACCCTCATAATGTTATTGTTTTCTGTGAACATCTGATCAACTTGTCTTCAGAAGTTAGGAGTACAGTTGCCTCAGAATCTATCTATGAAGATCTGAACTTTTCATTTCAAAGATAGAGGCGTGCAGTTCACACCATCAAACATTTGTCATCCTCTCACAATCTACATTCTGAGGCTGAACACGTGTTCAAATTCTGAAGGGTCCAAGGCTCTGATTGGTTGCATTGAGACACTTGTCAATGGTAATTGTTCAGTATCTACACGAAATCCCCTAATTTCAGGTTTCATAAATTCAGTATAATCGTTACTCATTTTCTCTTTCTTACTGACTAAGTTTTCAAAAGTGTTTATAAACTCAAAATGTACTATTTTATTCACTTCTTACTGCTTTCACTATTCTCTCTCGTTCTAGTTTTTCAAAAACCCCTTTTCTCAGTTTTCTTCAACGAATTCGTGTGAACAATGGCATCCTCATCAAGCATCAAAAATCTTAACAGTACTCCTGGTTCTTCTTCAACATAATAGTATGAGGATCCCATTAAAACACTGCTCACTCTGTTTGATAACCTTGAAGTTCTATGTGAATTTATCATTGATTTTTAGAGTTTAAAGGAAAACGGGTTTGATCTGTATGTAGATGTAACGACACAGGGATGAAACATATACTTTGATCGTCTGTTGGGTCCAACATTTACTATTCTTGTTAAGGAATTCTGGATTCATGCTACTTCATCCAACCATCAGGTTACGTCGTATGTTATGGGGAAGAAGATAGTGATTACAAAAGACTTGATTGGGAAACTTATTGGGTACAATGGCGGCGGAGTCAGATGCATTGACATGGCTGACAAGTGTTCTGATCTAAAATCTATTGCTAGGGTTATTTTCACTTCTGGACAGCCATCCAGCAGGATAAGAGACTTGAAAGATTATTACAGAATTTGGGCTAGGATCATTCTGGGATGTATCAATCATAGGAAGCCTACAAGCTCTCCTGATTACATTAACATTGATCAACAATTTTTGTTATACTTCATTACAAAGAAGACCAAAATAAATCTTCCACATTTTCTCTTCAACCATATGATAACAAGTGTGAAAGAGACAAGAGAAGAAGAAATAACAAAGAGGGATTGGATTCCTCTGGGAAGATTCATTTCAGATATTCTGACGGAAAACAGGCTGATAGAACATCTGACAGAGGCTCAAGAGATCCGCACTCTGGAAGCAACTGCTAGGAAACCACTAAATGCCAAGAATCTGAAGAAATTTAAGATTATTGAAAGCATTAAGAAGGAAGCAACAATTGCTTCTCATGAGCTCATCACGTTTAGAAGAATCCCTATGAAGGATTTTCCACTATTCTCTGAGATAGATGCTTCTCCAGAGATTATGGTCAGATACCTTGAAGCTTGCAAGGAAGATGGAACTATTCCAGAACTCAACATCCATGACCTGCACAAGCCAGCTCCAAAGGTTGTGCTGAAGAAATCCAGAAAGAGGAAGGAAGTAGGATAAGGAACCTCTCAGAGGACACCCAAAGTTGCGAAAAAGAAATGTAACACATCTTTTATTTCTGTTGTAGAATCTAAAGTTTTTCCATCATCTGAAACCATTCCCCCTCAACAAACAGAAAATACCTCACGACAAACATTTGAGGATTTTGACATAGAGTTTGATCCATCTGTAACTCTTGGCAGTTTCTTAAATGAACCTCACTCCCTCAATCCAAATCCAGAACAAAATCAACCAGAACTTGCAAGAGTTCTCTCTGATATTGAACTGTTTGATCAAGACTTTCACTCACCAATCCCAGAAAATCCAAATATCCAATCTCAACAACCAAAAAATCCACACCCACACTCTCCACAATTAGAACATCAAAACCTCAACTCTCCTCAACCAGAAAATAAAAACTGAAGAAGTGAAAAACACAAGAAGGGGGGGGGGGGTGAATTGAAACTTAAAAACAAAAGCAGTAGACACAATATTTTTATCCTGGTTCATTTGATCTCAAACTACTCCAGTCCACCTGCCAAGGTGATTTCACCTCTCTCCAACGAGGACCTAATTTACTAATCAAACTGATTATAATTCTACTTTAACAACTGTTAAAGTCTTCTTGAGTCCAAAACCACAACCCGGTTTTCTCATGGAATTTCACTAAACAGTTAATTGAAGAAAAGTGTACAATGATGTTTCTAAATAAACAGTATCACAAACTTGTGATGTATTACACAATTTAATATTGAATCGTTGAAGATAAAGAATGAAAGCTGCATTGTTTACTTTTTCATGTGAGTTTTCCTTTATGAGCGCATTTGTTCATCATCTTGAAATATTCTTCTAGTTTGCTTTGTATAGGCCTTGCAATAGAGATATAAGAAGATACTTTTGGTAAGTCCATAACACGAGTTAACGAGCTTTCCAAATCAGGAGATCCTTGTCTTGTTTGTAGCCGTTACTTATGATCTTGCATTGATGGAATTGTAATGCTCCAGAGCTTGTAACATCAGAGGATGAATATTACCGTTGAGAGTTCTTTACAACTTGATCTGAATTTTGTACATCAGAGTATCAGAGATTCTGTTTCGCAGCGCTGGTGCATTCAGAAGTTTAATCAGAACTTCTTCATATAAGCGTGTCATGCATATTTGATGCGTCTGAATCATTCATTATCCTCTTAACTTCTGTGCTTGCATAATCAGAACTTCTGGTGATGTTCTGGCAGAACTTCCAGTTGCATTAGAACATTTGTTTCACATCAGAATTTCCTGCATGAAACGATACTTTTATTAGCGAGCATATTTGTTGTTTATATCATGTGTTTGTTATCACTAAAACTCTTACTGGGATGTAGAACCAAATTATGTTCTAACAATCTCCCCCTTTTTGATGATGACAAAAACTAGTATATTTTAATGGAATATAAAGAACAAAAATTAAAAGGCCCCCCCTTAGTAGAATACTCCGCTAACGAGAAAATAAAATACTTCTATGAGGATCTTCTGATTATGAGTCAATATATTCTTTATTCTCCCCCTTTTTGTCAAGAATCAAAATGTGGTAAAGACTTTGTTTGGCTTGCTCTGACAGAAGTTGATGTAAAAGATGTGACACCCTTTTCTAGATACATCTGAGATTCTAGAGAGAGCTTCTGATACTGTATTTCCATTCAAGTTTCCAATAGATTCAGAGCCAGTAACCTTTTGTTTCTGATTGCCTCTGAAGTCTGCGAATATTTTAAATTCCAGGTTTTGGAACATATGCTTTCTTTCCTCCATGAGTAGAGAGCATCCAGAGTCCCAGTGTTAATACTGGTGTTTCAACCTTGCTGTTAAAAATATATGCAACATAGATGATTTTGTATTTTGGTATCCATATCTTTCTGGGTCCATGACTGTTAGAGTTTCCAAAATTCTGTTTGAATTTTGGTTTAGTATAAAACGCCTTACTAGCATGTTTTATATCATGTGTTTGCCCAATAGTGAAGTGAGAATTAAGAGGAGTGCATTTAATAACTAGATCCTTAACTTTCTTAGGTTGGGATACTTTGCCTTTGTATCCTATACCAATTCTGCCGTTTCTGCTAACTCCATAGATCATTGAAGCCATCTTGCTTCTATCTATGTTTTTAGCAAGGAACTTCTGAAAGCTAAGATCATATTCCTTTATGATCTTATCAGCATTACTGGGAGCCTCTGAGATTATTTCCTTCTGAGAGTTTTGTAAATCATTTTCTAGTTTTGAAATATTTTCTTTTAACTCAGAATTTTCTAATCTAAGACTCTCAGTTTCTTCAGAGTCAGAGACAAGATCCTTTTTCTGGTTCTTGAATTTGACTCTGAGTTGCTGATACCTTTCCAGAATCTCACTCAGACTTTCTGCTAGTTCTGCTTTAGAACAATTAACAGTAAATTCAGAAAATACCTCTTTAGCGTCTGATTCTGATTCTGACCCTGATTCTGATTTAGAAGATTCTGAGACATCTAATAAGTTGTTCGTTTGAGCTACATTGGCTTGTTCATCTTCTGATTACGTTCCGTCTTCATAAGATTCAGAGTCATCCCATGTTTCCATAAGACTTTTCTTCTTCTCCTTAACGATCTTCCTTTTATGTTTCTCCTTCTGAAGCCTTGGACAATCACTTTTGTAGTGACATTATTTATTGCATTCATAGCAGGTAATGATTCTGTTACTTGATTTTCCGTGTCCAGAAGATTGTTCAGAGTCATTTCCTGTTCTTTTGGAGTTTCTGAAATTCTTCTTCTTGTGCTTCCACAGCTGATTGATTCTTCTGGATAGAAAAAACAATTCGTCTTCTTTTGACGAGGATTCTCCAGAGTTTTCTTCTTTTTCTTCTGCCTGCAAAATTTTGGTTTCATATTTGTTAGATTTCAGAGAGAGAGACTTACATTGCTTCTGAGGCTCATCATCTTCTAACTCTATCTCATGGCTTATGAGGGAGCTGACAAGTTCTTCTAGAGATATTATGTTAAGATCTTTTTCCAATTTGAGAGCCGTAACCATTGGTCTCCATTGTTTTGGTAAACTTCTGATGATCTTCTTTACATGATCAACATTTGAGTACCCTTTGTCCAGCACCTTTAGCCCTGCCACCAGAGTTCGGATTCTAGAGAACATTGTTTCAATGATTTCGTCTTCTTCCATTCTGAAGGCTTCATACTTCTGAATGAGCGCAAGGGCTTTGGTTTATTTTACTTGCAAGTTGCCTTCATGCGTCATTCTCAGAGAATCAAACACGTTCTTAGTTATTTCTCTGTTTGTGATCTTCTCATACTCTGAATATGAGATAGAACTCAAGAGAATCGTTCTGGCCTTGTGATGATTTTTGAAGTCTTGCTTTTGATGATCTGTCATCCTTTTTTTGTCAATCTTCTGACCGCTTTCATCAACAGGATGTATGTATCCATCAGTTACCACATCCCAGAGGTCAGCATCATAGGATAGGAAGAAACTTCTGATCATATCCTTCCAATAGTAAAAATTTTCACCGTTAAATATTGGAGGGCTGCTGCTGATGTTCTGACTTGTTCCCACCATAGTGTTTTTCCCCTTGGATCTTTATCTGACACGGTTAAGTGTTTGCACCCAGATCCAGGTGCTCTGATACCAATTGAAGAAATGAAAAACACAAGAAGGGAGGGGGGGGGGGGTTGAATTGAAACTTAAAAACAAAATAAGTAGACACGATATTTTTATCCTAGTTCGTTTAGTCTCAAACTACTCTAGTCCACCAGCCAAGGTGATTTCGCCTCTCTCCAATGAGGACTTAATTCACTAATCAAACTGATTAAAATTCTACTTTAACAACTGTTAAAGTCTTCTTGAGTCCAAAACCATAACTCGGTTTTCTCAAGGAATTTCACTAAACAGTTAATTGAATAAAAGTGTACAATGATGTTTCTAAATAAACAGTATCACAAACATGTGATGTATTACACAATTTAATATTGAATCGTTAAAGATGAAGAATGAATGTTGTGTTGTTTACTTTTTCACGTGATTTGTTCTTTATGAGCGTTGTTGTTCATCATCTTGAGATCTTCTTCTAGTCTGCTTTATATAGGCCTTGCAATAGAGACATAAGAAGATACTTTTGGTAAGTCCATAACACGAGTTAATGAGCTTTCCAAATCAGGAGATCCTTGTCTTGTTTGTAGCTGTTACTTATGATCTTGCATTGATGGAATTGTAACACTTTAGAGCTTCTCACATCAAAGGATGAATATTACCGTTGAGAGTTCTTTACAGCTTGATCTGAATTTTTCACATTAGAGTATCAGAGATTCTGTTTCGCAGCGCTGGTGCATTCAGAAGTTCAATCAGAACATCTTCATATAAGCGTGTCATGCATATTTGATGTGTTTGAATCTTTCATTGTCGTATCAACTTCTGTGCTCGCATAATCAAAACTTCTGGTGATGTTCTGGAAGAACTTCCAGTTGCATTAGAACATCTTTTTCACATTAGAACTTCCTGCATGAAACGATACTTTTATTAGCAAGCATATTTGTTCTTTATAGCATGTGTTTTTTATCATCAAAACTCTTACTGGGATGTAGAACCAAATTATGTTCTAACAAAAACCCTCTCACTCCTCAATATGAAAATCCAAATTATGAAACACCTGAACCAAAAAATCAACACGCTACCGCAAACCAATCAGATGACTCCATTACAGACTCTGATACCACTACCCCAATTCCTGGAATAAAAGAACCTCTTATGGTTCGTTTACCTCTCTCCATCCATGATATTCTAGAAATACGTTTACCATATGATTCCACACCACCAAACTCTCCTCACTCACCAATCCTAATTTCTGATTCTCCTACTCCCTCACCAATTAATCGTCCAGCTGATCATCTCATAACTGTCATTGATCTAGAAGCGCTGGACCATCTAGCTTCCACCTCAAATAAAATTGCCATTCCCAAACCCAAACCAACCTTAACCAAATCAGATGTTAGTAAGAACTTGTTGATTTTTGAAACAGAAATACATGAATGGGTTACTTCTTTGAAGAAAGCAAGTCATGAGAATTCTAATCCCGCTGCCTATGATTCTTTGTGGCATAGATTCAGAAAATGGTTTAACTCTGAATCCCAGAGGCTGAAATAATTAAGTTATGAGATGGCTCAGAAGAACTTCAATGATCAGCTGAGAAGCCACTGAAACAGGTTCTAATAGTCACCCTCTTACTACTTCTCCAGAAAAGGAAATTGCAACATAAGAAGTAGTTAAATCGGAAGAGGTTGTAGAGTTTTCTGAATGACATGCAACCTCTGAGGATACACCAGCTACCTTTCTAGTCATGCAAACTCTAGAAAAGTTGAAGAAGGAGAATGCTTTAATCCACGCAAGGTTGGATAAGCAAGAGGACATAAACAAAGAGATAAGGGATATGTTGGACAAGAAAGAAGATACAACAAAAGAAATCAAGGATATTCTGGGAAAGCAGGAAGAATCAAACACTCAGATTAAGAGCTTGCTAGAAGCGTTGTTCACACGACTTCCCCCTCCTTCTTAGATTTTCTTTAACTTATATTTTGTATTCTTTATCTTATCTTCTTTGTTTTTGAAAAATGTCATTGCACTCTGTTTTCAATACAAATCATCATCTTTTTGTCTCTGATTATATTGCTTTTTGATACATGACAAAAAGGGGGAGAACGTAAGATATTTTCAATAACAGTATACCGGGACAAAGTCTCAAACATTCTGAATATCTAAACTTCTATTTTTCTCTGAAAGCATGAACAGGAACATATTCTGATAAAGACAAAAGGAGATGCATCAAAAGCTCTGATGAGAAAGAACTTCAGGGAAGTAATTCATCTCTATCTGAGTACTCAACTCAGGGGGAGACTCTCTTAAGCTTTTTGTTTTGTATATTTTATTTATTGAAAATCCTAGTTTTTGTCATCATCAAAAAGGGGGAGATTGTTAGAACATAGTTTGATTCTATAACCTTTATAAGAGTTTTGATGATAACAAACACAAAGAACAAATATGCACTCTAAATTTGTGACTTATGTTGTACAGAAGTTCTGACTGAAACGGCTTCAGAAGTTAAGCCACATAAGTATTCGTGTTGGGTAATCAGAATGTTCTGAAGTATGATGATCATAATTTGTGCTAAAGTAAAAGATATTCTGATTCTGAACAGAAGTCTAACGCGCCAACAAATCCTCATGTCTCTGAGTTATCAAAGTTCTGAAGTAAAGCAGCATGCAAGATTCCTAAGTTCTGAAGCGTTACTTTTCCATTAAGGCAGTATCATATGCAACAGCTTCATTCAAACAAGAATCTTCTCAGTATGGAAAGTGCATTAAATATTCATTATCACGTTTCAATTTGGATAGGTTTCCACGCCTATATAAACAAGCTCAAAGGGTAAAATGTTTACGATTTTCTCACGACCGCTCCATACAATCTCAAAAAGGTGAAAATATTCTGACTCATTCTATATTCAAATTGTGTAATACATCACAGTAGTGATATAATTTTTGTAACGAAAAACAAATAGTACACAGTAAACTTTTCTTTGATTAAGATATTTTCCTTGAGATAAACCGAATTGTGGTTTTACTCAAGAAGACTTTGGCAGTTGTCAAAGTATATTTGTAATCTATTTTATTAGTGAATTAAGTCCTCATTGGAGAGAGGCGAAATCACCTTGGTCGGTGGACTGGAGTAGTTTGAGATCAAGCGAACCAGGATAAAAATATCATGTCTATTTCTTTTCATTTTTAAGTTTCAATTCAACCCCCCCGCCCCCCTTCTTGTGTGTTTCACTTCTTCAACAACTATCTGAAGCGCTGGATCTGGAATTATGTAGATCTATTGGTAAGGAGATGAGGTGCAGAGCAAGCGCACTAGACTGCTTCGTGCCAGATCTATAAGTAAGAAAACATAGAAATGAAAAATACCAGGGGTAGGGATCGAACCTGTGCCCTGGTATACCAATGCCTTTTAGCGCTAGCTTCTACCATTGGGACGGTTGTTTCATCCGTTCCTATAACCAAACAATAAAAACAAAAAGTGAAGCAAAACACTAATGGTGAGAGAGGCACCGCAACCCTAGCTCTGGTCCTCTTCTCCGACAACCTACAAAATGTGAAACACGTAGAAATCAGTTTTTAAGGTTCTAAAACACCATGCAACCCCCTCCCTAATATGACCCTCATGAATCCGAATCTGGGATTAATTTAGGCTATAGTTCCTTGCATCACGTGTTTCGAGTGAAATTACACCGAACAGAGTAAAAGATGGTGTTGTACCCCAAAATTTTCCCTCCCATTTTTCATAGAAGACCTAACCCTAGGGTTTCTCAGATAATCAAGTTGGCTCAGAAATCGACCAGACTGATTCTCTTCTGTGGCAGTAAACCAGTAATTAGGGTTTTTCTTGCAATTCTCAAAAGAAAATGAATTCTCAGAAATTCAATTGGTTTTCACAGGTCTTCATGCCTCCTCAAGTTTACTGGAAAGGTTAATGTTTGTTCTCAGAGCATGGTTTGTTGGGACAAGAAATGGAATTTAACACTGTCATGTAGGACACTCATGATTGTTTTATCCAGGTTAACCAGATGATTTGCTTCTTTTAAAACATTTGCTTGGTCAGGAAATGGAATATACAGTGCGTGTTTGTTTGGAATGCAGTTACATAGTTATTGGGATTACTTGGAGTTTAAGTTACCAGACTGGAGCATTTTTGTTTTAAGTATCCTGATTGGGAATTTCAAAAATCAAATAGGATGCGAAGAGAAAATTACAAGTTATTGTTGGTAAAGAATTTCAAGTGACAACAGAATATTTCATGTTATAACTCAAGGTTTTTTCCAATTTCAAACGTTGTTACAAAACAATTTATTATTTTAAATACTTTAGGTTTTACAACTTATCGTATTTGAAAATGAATTAGTACAACTATTGTAAACAATACAAGAATGATTTTCTCTGAATTACAAAGAAAATCCAAACAAATGTTTGGCCTTGGAGAACTAATCTATGCCTAAGTTTGACTGAAGTTCTTTTGCTATCGCCAAGACTTTCATGCTTGCCACAGATTTCTTGCCTTCCTTGCTTTGTCATCTCAATTTTGCTCACATGAAAATAAAAGAAAGAAAATGGGATTAGTACAAAATCATTCGGGCATAAACAGAGATTTTTAATGCTATTCATCATTAAAGTTTGCAAAGTGGAATCAGAAGGCCATTTTAATTCATCACAATCTATTTCCTCTATTTACAAATCACAAGAAGATTATTATTCTTGGTTCACAAAAAGAAAAAAGAAAAGAAATGCTACAAAGTTGTCCAAACAAGAAGAGATGCTGCAAAATTGCCCAAACAAATATTGCAAACAGAACCAAACAAACAGAAATATGGTAAAACACAAACAACAAAACTGTCCAAACAAGAGGCAAGCAGAATTGTCCAAACAGAATGGTATAAACTGAACCAAACAGCAGCGCAAACTGGACAAAAACGAGGCAGTAACATAACAAGTAAACAAACAGCATCAACAAAAGGCAGAAGTATGGCAACATAAGATGATAAGTCAAACAAAGAAACTTGTTCAAGAAGCATAAGTCATCATTTTCCATTTTCCTTTGCAAACTTTTCAGAATTGGAAAAATGGGCAAAAATCAATTTGCTTTCCTATTGTCATTGAGAGAGAAGAGAGGAAAAAAGTCACCTAGGTTATTGGGATGCACAACCCTGCTGCCCTGCCTGTCACCAAAAAGCCATAAGAACAATATGTTAAAATATTCAAAATTGTTGGTTTCCCACCATTTTGAATAGAGATGACAAAAAGAGAGTCAATATAACAGGAAGGAGGTCAATAAAAACAAACACAGTTGACAAGCCAAAAGAAAACTCAGCAAACACATAATTCACATACTTATAAACCAACTGTCAAAACCTCCAAAAACTCCAAGCATCCAAATTTCAAACACATAAGTCACATATTGATAAACCAACAACAAAAAAACCTAAAAACCTCCAGAATACACAGTCTAAAACTGAAAACCAAAACTCATCAAACCTGCAACCTGTTCATCAGCATACAATAGCAAGATATTCAACATCAATAAATCCACAAATCAAAAACCAGTAAAAATCTCAAATCCTGCAACAGAAATCTCAAACTTGTAACCCAAAACCTGATAATATCCATAAACCCAAAAGCCAAAATCTCAAACACAGTTATCATCTTCAAACTCATAAAACCTATTAAACCATCAAGAAAAAGATCCAAAACACAGTAACCTCACAAAAATCCCAACAACCATCATCAAATCAATAACCATCATCATCATCATTCAAACACAGGAAGCATCATTCAAACACAGGAAGAAGAAAGTTACCATAGAATAAGAAACAACAAGGTGGTATCCTCATCTCCTCCCCGGTGCAGCTCTGGCCACCAAGGAGCGCCATCCTCAAAATCTCGCCGTCCCCTTTCCATTTCACAGAAAGTCTCTAACAGGTATGAACTTTCCCTCTTTCTCATGAATCCCTAAAACCATTTTCTGCATTTCAATGGACAACAAGGTTGATTAACAGAAAAACACATAACAAGACAAAAACCATTGAAATCGTTTAAGCTTTAATAAGAACAGAATCGTACCTTTTTCAAGAAAAATGTTAGAACTGGATTAGGGAGGCGAGAATGGGTGCGCTCCGGAAACTGAGAGTTGGGGGGTAAGATCAGATGAATCAATTTTGTTCCTTTAGGGTTCAAATCCAAACTTAGGGTTTTCAAAACAAAAACGTGAATCATAGTGAGACACAGAGATGAAGAGAGTGATTTCATTCACAAGAAGAAATAGGGATGAATAGTGAGCTTGCCAAGGGTGATACAGAGATAAGCGAAAGAGACGAGAGCGGAGCCACTGTGAACAAAGTGTTTCAGAACCCTAATTCCTTTTTGTCCCCTAATCAAACAATTAAACAAGGTTAGAGGTTTGGGCTTGTATTCCCCTAAGCCCATCTATTTCGTTGGATACACCCCCCTCTTGGCTTGGTTTTTCTGTAACAACAAAACACCCTTTTCTTTAGGCCTCACCCCTAAACTTCCTTAAGCCCATATTTCTTTCTTTTTTTAATTTGTTTTTCTTCTTATACTTTATTTGTTTTGCAAAATGCTAAATAAAACTTAAAATATTTTTCTATTAATTTGACTTAGGTTTTATTAATTAATTTTTATCTTTTATTATTATTATTATTAATGTTTTGCTTTAATTTTAATTGACATGATAAAACACCAAAAATAATAATTTAGTTTATTTATTTTCTTTAGATTTTACATAATTAATAAAAATGCAAAAAATAAAGATTTTAATTTAATCATTTTTTTAGAATAGGTTTTATCTTTCTCTTTTCATGTAAATACTTAACATTTCATATTTTGTTGATTTTATCTCATGGATTATGATAGCTTTAATTAAATCCCACAAAAATTCGATTTGGTTGTATTGTTTGATATTCAGACATTTCTATCTCATTTGATTCATCCCCATTTGTAACAATTGTACCCCCATTCCCGAACACTTTGTAATAGTGTAGAATTTCAATTCCCGCAATTTACCGTTTTCCATATACTGTATAGTAACTAGGCATGTATGGCAAGATTCAAAAATCAATCGCTAGATGACCTAATCAAAGAATAAAATAACTTGAAACCAACACACTTTCTCACACACGCACCTCTAGGGTAACCTTTCTCGTTGCCTCGGAAATACAATCATGTCCCTCAAATATGGGACACTCTAGCAATGACCCTTTGATAAAAAAGATCGTAGTCCCTCGATGACCCTCGATGTTTCCTTCGATTAAAACGATCTCGTCCCTTACAAAAATTGCTAAAGCGTCTCACAAGTTGCCTTCAATGATTGTGAAATTGACCCGCGCCTGTCCCTTTACATCCAATGATGGGGCTTCTTACCAAATCAATGGTAAGATAGAACCATTAAAAGGAAGAAGAAAAGAACAACTTAAGACCTTTCGAGTAGATAGATTCGCTCTTAATTACTCGCTTGCTCACGACAAAAACTTTTACACCTACACTCTCATTTCAAAACATTTTCAAAAAAAGATAAAACATTTTGTATACGTTATTCTAGAGATGAGAACCATTGCAAAACATCTTTTCAAAACACTTTTCGAAACACGATTCACAAACATATCTTTGAACCATTTTTCGAAACAAAACTTTGTATACGTTCTTATAGAGACGAGAACCATTACAAAGAGATTTTCTAAAATACATTCAAAGCCCACACCACAAGCATACAATCAAATGAAAGAAAGTGATCTAAACGAGTAACTAAGAGCCCATGGAAAACCATTGATGAAAAGGGTGCTAATAACTTCCCTTTTCATAATCTACCCCCCGAACCCGTGAAATAATCTCGAAAGGTCTTTCCTATGCTTTTTTACCTTTCCTTTGGGATAAAAGAAAAGTCGGTGGCGACTCTTGCTAACCACACAAGTGCGATCGAAATGCAAAACATCAAGTCAGTTCTCCCACCGTATCACAGAACTGGCGACTCTGATGGGGATTATTTATAAAAAGTGGGGTTACCTTAGGGTTTTAGATCACCTTTACATGCTTATATTGCTTGACTTGTTTGCTTTACACTTTGGTCCTATTGTTTGGGTTTGAATCCTCTACCCGGATTTGGGAAAACATTCATAGGTAAATAGCAATACATTGTGGAAACTGTGTGGGGTATACCGACATGGTCTAAGCAAAATCTATATTAGTGCGACATATTTGTGGGTACCGGTAGCCTTTGAGTCAATCAAAGATAATACGGGGCCGCTGAGTGATGTCATGAAGCACTAATGGACTTCTAGAACCTTTACTTGACCAACTTGGCCTTTTTAGATGTAGTGAGATGACCGGCTTTGGTGCAATCCGAAGTTGGTAGATACTCGATACTACACTCATTAAGGGTTGGTTCCTTGGAATATTTTGGTCTCCAGTAAAGAGGCTGAATTGAAACAATGAACAAGGAAACAATCCAGTGATATTGAGCTCTTTAGAACCCGATTACTATTTCTAGGACAGGTTGAGCCAACTAAACTTCAAGAGGGTACTTACCTATGAAACCCCATGCAAGCCTAAACTAGGAACTTGTGTGATTTGATTGTACATATATACTTGAGCATAACATCATGGACATCATGAAGCATCATATGCATCCACTAACCATTTCAAGGATTTTGGAAATTCATCTTCGTTCTTGTTTTGTAGGTTATGGATTCACTTCTCAAGAAAACCATCCTAATCAACCTTGTAAGAATTCCTCCACAACTCAAGGAGCTAGCTTCAAGGATTCCTGAGAATTCTCCATTCACCGAGAGACATGGTCGTCTACTCAACTTAGTCACTTCCAACACAGAGGAAGACATGATGAAAGTTCTTTTCCAGTTCTTTGACCTTTTGCATCAGTACTTCACTTTTCCTGACTACCAACTTTTGCCCACTTTGGAGGAATTTTCTCAACTCTTGAGGATTCCTATTCTCAATCAACTACCTTTCAACGATACGGAAAGAGATCCAAAGCCAGAAGAGATTGCTCAAGCCCTGCACTTGCACTCATCTGATGTCACAACACACTGGGAAACTAGAAGTGGTGTCAAAGGATTCTTGGCAAAGTTCTTGTTCGAGAAGGCCCAAAGCTGCTGGAATTCCTTGGACCTATGAGCTTTTGAGGAGATTGTAGCTCTTATCATCTATGGGATGGTCTTGTTCCCTAACCCTGACTAACTCATAGATGTGAGTGCTGTCAAAATATTCATGACTCGCAACCCGATGCCTACATTGCTTGGGGATATCCTCCACTCTTTTCACACTCGTACAATGAGGAAAAGAGGTGTTCTCATGTGTTGCACTCCTCTCCTGGCAAGATGGTTTATTTTTCATCTTCCCCAATCAGTCTTGAAGAATGGGAAAGGTTTGAGGTGGTCACAAAGGTTGATGAATCTTACACATTCAGATATTTATTGGTGTTCTCGATCCAAAGAGAATTTTATCATCGTCGAACGTTGTGGGGAATTCCCTAATGTCCCTCTACTTGGAATTAGGGGAGGCATCACCTACAACCCCTGCTTGGCTCTAAGACAGTTTGGTTATGCCCGAAGGGATGGCCCACATGATATGCTGATTCAAGGATTGGTCTTCGACTTCGACAAAGACAACCAAGGACTTCGTCAAAGGTTCATCCGAGCTTGGAGGATGCCTAACAAGGTAGACAGTAAGACCTTGGGACACAAGAATTCCATCCCTCTTGAGCCTTACCTCAAGTGGGTACGAACTCGCGCCCAAAGTCTTATGATGCCTTACCCCTCCATTCTCCCAGTGATTATAGAGCCTGTTAAGGAAGGAGAGGTTCCATACACCCTCCTACATCCTGACATGCCGACATCACTCGAAGATATACAAAGGAGTTGGATACAGCTCAATGGAGAAAACTGCTTTTTTCATCCAATGGGGTACGTTCTGCTACAAAGTGATGCCATTCGGACTGAAGAATACCGGGGCAACCTATCAACGCGCCGTGGTAGCTTTGTTTCATGATATGATACATCATGAGATAGAGGTCTACGCAGATGACATGATAGCCCGATCACAAACTGAGGAAGAACACCTTAATGACTTGCAGAAGTTGTTTGTCAGACTAAAGGAGTACAAGCTAAGGTTAAACCCTAACAAGTGCACATTCGGAGTCCGATCCGGTAAACTCTTGGGTTTCATTGTCAGCAACAAAGGCATCAAGGTTGATCCTGCCAAAGTCAAAGCTATACAAGAAATGCCTGCTCCTCGCACTGAGAAGGAGGTCAGAGGTTTCTTGGAATGCCTAAACTACATTGCTAGGTTTATTTCTCACCTAACATCTACTTGTGAACCAATCTTCAAGCTGTTGAAGAAAGATCAGGTAGTTAGATGGAATGATGACTGTCAGATTGCTTTCGATAAAATCAAGGAGTATTTACAAGAGCCTCCCGTCTTGATGCCACCCGTCAAAGGAAGACCGCTAATCATGTATCTAACCGTCTTAGAGACATCAATGGGGTGCGTACTGGGGCAGCATGACGAGTCTGGACGAAAAGAGCATGCCATTTATTACCTTAGCAAAAGGTTTACCGATTGTGAAACAAGATATTCAATGCTCGAGAAAATTTGCTGCGCTTTGGTATGGGCTGCTCGCCGGCTAAGGCAGTACATGTTGACTCATACCACTTTGCTGATATCTAAGATGGATCCGATCAAATACATCTTCAAAAAACCTGCTTTGTCTGGAAGGATAGCTAGATGGCAGATGATCCTAACAGAATATGACATACAGTACACTACCCAAAAAGCTATAAAGGGCAGTGTGCTAGCTGATCATCTGTCCCATCAAGTTGTAGAAGATTATCAATCCATGAAGTTTGACTTCCCTGACGAAGACATCATGACATTGGACAATGTTGAAGATTCCAGACCATATGACGGACCTGAACAAGGATTCCGATGGACCCTGTACTTTGATGGGTTATCCAATGCGCCTGGTAACGACATCAGTGATGTTCTTATATCTCCGGAAGGATTCCATACTCCTTTCACCGCCAGACTTTGCTTCAACTATACGAACAACATGGCAGAGTATGAAGCGTGCATATTTAGACTCAAGGCAGCCATAAACTTGGGAATCAAATCTTTAGTTGTGTTTGGGGATTAGGCTTTGGTCATCAGTCAGATCAAAGGAGAATGGGATACTAAGCATCCAAACCTCATCCCTTACAAAGAACATGTTCTGACATTGCTACCACATTTCGAGCAGATTACTTTCGAGCATTTCCCGCGAGAATA
Organism: Vicia faba; assembly: GCA_948472305.1. Lineage (NCBI taxonomy): Eukaryota > Viridiplantae > Streptophyta > Magnoliopsida > Fabales > Fabaceae > Vicia > Vicia faba. Next base: position 1,470,230,935 of record OX451738.1, on the reverse strand, counting down.
AAATCAGCTAGAAAATGCTCTAGCTACAATGTCATCCATGTTTAAACTTAATTGGGACAACGAAGCTCCCCTTATCACCATTGAACGGATGGACGAACCAACACACTGTCACGAGATTAATACCGAAGAAGTAGTGCACCAGCCTTGGTTTCATGAAGTCAAAAGGTATCTCGAGGCTCAAGAATACCCAAAAGGAGCTTCATTCAATGACAAAAAGTTCTTAAGGAGATTCTCCACTAAGTTCTTCCTAAGTAATGACATCCTGTACAAGCGCAATCATGATTCTATTCTGCTACGTTGTGTGGATAAAATTGAAGCCGAAAAGATCATGGCTGAATTGCATGAAGGTACCTTTGGCACTCACTCAAGCGGGAATACGATGGCAAAGAAGATTCTACAGGCAGGCTACTATTGGTCTACCATGGAAGCAGACTGCTATCAACACTCCCAAACTTGTCATAAATGTCAAATCTATGCAGACAAGGTGCACGTGCCTCTGGTTCCTCTAAATGTCTTAACAACTCCTTGGCCCTTCGCTATGTGGGGGATCGATATGATTTGGGAGATCAAGCCTACAACATCCAATGGACACAACTTCATTCTGGTGGTCATTCATTACTTCACAAAGTGGGTCGAAGCAGCTTCCTTCGCATCCGTTACTAAGAATGTTGTTGCCCGCTTCATCAAGCAGAACCTTATCTGTCGGTACGGTATCCCCGAAAGGATCATCATTGATAACAGTACAAACCTTAACAATATTATGATCACCGCCCTGTGCGAGCAGTTCAAAATTCAACATCACAATTCATCCCCCTATCGGCCAAAGATGAATGGTGCAGTCGAAGCTGCGAACAAAAACATCAAAAAGATCATACAAAAGATGACAGTCACCTACAAGGACTGGCATGAGATGTTACCGTTTGCTCTCCACGGGTACCGTACCATGGCTCGCACATCAACTGGGGAAACACCCTATTCTCTGGTATATGGCATGGAGGCTATTCTACCTATTGAGGTTCAGATCCCCTCTTTGAGAATCATGAAGGATGCAGGTCTGAGTGAAGAAGATTGGATTCAAACCCGGCTTGATCAGTTGGACTTAATTGACGAAAAGAGACTCACTGATGTTTGCCATGGTCAGACGTATCAAAAGCGGATGATCAAGTCTTTCAACAAGAAAGTCAGGCGCCAAGTGTATAAAGTTGGAGATCTTGTGATCAAGCGCATCATCTTGCCACAAAGTGATCCTAGGGGCAAATGGACTCCTACCTATGAAGGACCATTTGTAATCAAGAACATCTTTTCTGGTGGGGCAATGATCTTAACCACCATGGACGGCGACGATATGTCGCACCCTGCGAACGCAGACATAGTCAAAAGATACTACGCATAAGATACCCGCTAGGTTGACACACCTAGGCAAAACAAGGGCATCCCAGTAAACCAAAAGATTCAGGCAAAAATTAGGGATAATACAAAAAAATCTGTACACCCGGCAAATTGAAAACCTGAAAGGGCGACTTGGGAAAAAAAGGGTTCCCGGTGGACTGAAAACCCGAAAGGACGGTCCAGGCAAAAGTTAGGTAATTAAAGCGTATGACTATGTCTCGTCGGATCACTTTAAGGACAATCTCTTCACAGACAAACTCAGAGCTTCTGATCAATTCAATCATCTTCGGAAGAAGCAACAGACGAACAAGATATTCGGAGATACGGAGGCTATAGCAGAATGGGAACCCCATGGGATTATTACATATAGCTATCTTTCATTGTAAATTTTTTTTATTTATGACACCATCCTCTTACTAGGATGTCTGTCTCCTTTGTACAAAATACTTATTCAAAGTAAATACAAAGATATCTTTTTCAAAGTACAGAAAACCATTTTTCTATTTCTTTTTACACTTGTGTTTTATTTGCAAAAACATCCAATGATTCATTAATAAACATATGCATTTGGACATAATTATTGTTTACAAATAAACAGGATGAAAAAGAGCAGTTACTGACAGATGGAAAGATTAGGAAAACGCTTTAGGATATTCCATGAGAAATCCCTATAGAACGTCATTAAGATCCCAAGCGGAGCCAAAACTTTGAACTACAGATCCCAAGCGGAGCTAAAACTACCAACTACCAATCCCCGGTGGAGCCGAAACTTCAAATTATCAACCCATAGCGGAAATCATCCAGTTTCTCCAGATTCCCCAACAAGTTGTCTTGAAGCTTGAAAATTAATCAGATAATAGTTAGATTTTGTTTCTCCCCAACCTAGGGTAACTCCCCAGTAGAGTGGCAGACGACCGAAGCTCCTGAACTTTTTCCAAACAGGAATAAGTTTTCCCCACAGAGTTTTTATTGCTGCTCGACAGAACAAAGACTCCCGTCAATAAATCCCCAATAGAAATCATTAAAATTCTCTGGATTCCCCAAGCAGATTCCTCAAGAAGTATATGGAATTACCCTCACAACAGAATCCTCAGCAACATTCAAGGATTTATTTTCCTCAGCAGCAGTCATTTTTCTCAACGATACAGCAAATCAGCTTACATGCGCATACATTACATCCATATATTATAAACATTGATAAAGTACATATATTGCATCATAAATTTCATGCAACATAACTTTGTGCTTCAACTAACATTTCACCCTTTTTCAGGATAAGATTAACAGCTACCGTTTAACAATGTGCAATCATGATAAAGTACAGATACGCTCCAGATACGGATGCCATCCTGATACTCATTCAGATTCAGAATTCAGATACAGTTTAGATATGCTCCAGACACGGAAGCCATTCTATTTCTCATTCAGATACAGTTTAGATACGCTCCAGACATGGAAGCCATTCTATTTCTCATTCAGATACAGTACATATACACTCCAGACACGGAAGTTATTCTGTTGCTCATTCAGATTTCAATTTCAGATACAGTACGAATACACTCCAGACACAGAAGTTATTCTGTTACTCATTCGGATTTCAATTTCAAGATACAGTCCAAATACGCTCCAGACACGGAAGTCATTCTGTTACTTATTCGGATTCAAGTACAGATACAGTTCAATCACGTTCCAAATACGAACACCATTCTGATGCTTATTCTTTTGATTTACAACAAACATTCTTGGATGGCATTTACAAGCCCATCTCCAACAAGATTCTAACACCTATCCAAATGGCATCTTTAAGCCCATTCCCTCAAATTACACTTTTGTCGAGTGCAAATTTATGGGCACTCTAGTGTCCAATCATCTTTTACCTTCGAGTCACGAATGGCAAAACTCGCCAATCTAACTCTTCAGGCTCAAGAAGATTGAACAGGGGAAGCTGTTGTACCCCAAAATTTGCCCTCCCATTTTTCATAGAATACCCAACCCTAGGGTTTCTCAAATAATCAAGTTGGCTCAGAAATCGACCAGACAGATTCTCTTTTGTGGAAGTAAAACAGTAATTAGGGTTTTTCTTGCAATTCTCAAAAGAAAATGAATTCTCATAAATTCAATTGGTTTTCACAGGTCTTCATGCCTCCTCAAGTTTACTGGAAATGTTAATGTTTATTCTCAGAGCATGGTTTGTTGGGGTCAAGAGATGGAATTTAAGACTGTCATGTAGGACACTCATGATTGTTTGATCCAAGTTAACCAGATGATTTGCGTCTTTTAAAACATTTGCTTGGTCAGGAAATGGAATATACAGTGCGTGTTTGTTTGGAATGCAGTTACATAGTTATTGGGATTACTTGGAGTTTAAGTTACCAGACTGGAGCATTTTTGTTTCAAGTATCCTGATTGGGAATTTCAAAAATCAAATAGGATGCGAAGAGAAAATTACAAGTTATTGTTGGTAAAGAATTTCAAGTGACAACAGAATATTTCATGTTATAACTCAAGGTTTTTTCTAATTTCAAACGTTGTTACAAAACAATTTATTATTTTAAATACTTTAGGTTTTACAACTTATCATATTTGAAAATGAATTAGTACAACTATTGGATACAGTACAAGAATGATTTTCTCTAAATTACAAAGAAAATCCAAACAAATGTTTGGCCTAGGAGAACTAATTTATGCCTAAGATTTACTGAAGTTCTTTTTCTATCTCCAAGAATTCCATGCTTGCCACAGATTTCTTGCCTTCCTTGCTTTGTCATCTCCATTTTGCTCACATGAAAATAAAAGAAAGAAAATGGGATTAGTACAAAATCATTCGGGCATAAACAGATATTTTTAATGCTATTCATCATTAAAGTTTGCAAAGTGGAATCAGAAGGCCATTTTAATTCATCACAATCTATTTCCTCTATTTACAAATCACAAGAAGATTATTCTTCTTGGTTCACAAAAAGAAAAAGGAAAAGAAATGCTACAAAGCTGTCCAAACAAGAAGAGATGCTGCAAAATTGCCCAAACAAATATTGCAAACAGAACCAAACAAACAACAATATGGTAAATAACAAACAACAAAACTGTCCAAACAAGAGGCAAGCAAAACTGTCCAAACAGAATGGTATAAACTGAAGCAAACAGCAGCGCAAACTGGAAAAAAACGAGGCAGCAACATAGCAAGTAAACAAACAACATCAACAAAAGGCAGAAGTATGGCAACATAAGATGCTAAGTCAAACAAAGAAACTTGTTCAAGAAGCATAAGTCATCATTTTCCATTTTCCTTTCCAAACTTTTCAAAATTGGAAAAAAGGGCAAAAAGCAATTTGCTTTCCTATTGTCATTGAGAGAGAAGAGAGGAAAGAAGTCACATAGGTTATTGGGATGCACAAACCTGCTGCCCTGCCTGTCACAAATTGCATAGAAGTTGCTAGAAAACAAAACTGCCACAAAAAATCCATAAGAACAATATGTTAAAATATTTAAAATTGTTGGTTTCCCACCATTTTAAATAGAGATGACAGAAAGAGAGTCAATATAACAGTAAGGAGGTCAATAGAAACAAACATAGTGGACAAGCCAAAAGAAAACTCATCAAACACATAAGTCACATACTGATAAACCATTTGTCAAAACTTCCAAAAACTCCAAGCATCCAAATCTCAAACACATAAGTCACATACTGATAAACCAACAACAAAAAAACCTAAAAACCTCCAGAATACACAAAGTCTAAAACTGAAAACCAAACTCATCAAACCTGCAACCTGTTCATCAGCATACAATAGCAAGATATTCAACATCAACAAATCCACAAATCAAAAACCAGTAAAAATCTCAAATCCTGCAACAGAAATCTCAAACTTGTAACCCAAAACCTGATAATATCCATAAACCCAAAAGCCAAAATCTCAAACATAGTTATCATCTTCAAACTCACAAAACATATTAAACCATCAAGAAAAAGATCCAAAACATAGTAACCTCACAAAAATCCCAATAACCATCATCAAATCAATAACCATCATCATTCAAACACATGAAGCATCATTCAAACACAGGAAGCATAAAGTTACCAGAGAATCAGAAACACCAAGGCGGTATCCTCATCTCCTCCCCCGTGCAGCTCCGACAACCAAGGAGCTCCATCCTCAAAATCTCGCCGTCCCCTTTCCATTTCACAGAAAGTCTCCAACAGGTATGAACTTTCCCTCTTTCTCATGAATCCCTAAAACAATTTCCTGCATTTCAATGGACAACAAGGTTGATTAACAGAAAAACACATAACAAGACAAAAACCATTGAAATCGTTTAAGCTTTAATAAGAACAGAACCGTACTTTTTTCAAGAAAAATGTTAGAATTTGATTAGGGAGGCGAGAATGGGTGCGCTCCGGCAACTGAGAGTTGGGGGGGGGGAGATCAGATGAATCAAATTGGTTCCTTTAGGGTTCAAATGAAAACTTAGGGTTTTCAAAACAAAAACGCGAATCATAGTGAGACAAAGAGATGAAGAGAGTGATTTCATTCGCAAGAAGAAATAAGGATGAATAGTGAGCTTGCCAAGGGTGATACAGAGATAAGCGAAAGAGATGAGAGCGGCGCCACTGTGAACAAAGGGTTTTAGAACCCTAATTCCTTTTTATCCCCTAATCAAACAATTAAACAGGGTTAGAGGTTTGGGCTTGTGTTCCCCTAAGCCCATCTATTTCGCTGGATATACCCCCCTCTTGGCTTGTTTTTTCTGTAACAACAAAACACCCTTTTCTTTGGGCCTCACCCCTAAACTTCCTTAAGCCCATATTTCTTTCTTTTTTAATTTGTTTTTCTTCTTATACTTTATTTGTTTTGCAAAATGCTAAATAAAACTTAAAATATTTTTCTATTAATTTGACTTAGGTTTTATTAATTAATTTTTATCTTTTATTATTATTATTATTAATGTTTTGCTTTAATTTTAATTGACATGATAAAACACCAAAAATAATAAATTAGTTTATTTATTTTCTTTAGATTTTACATAATTAATAAAAATACAAAAAATAAAGATTTTAATTTAATCATTTTTTTAGAATAGGTTTTATCTTTCTCTTTTCATGTAAATACTTAACATTTCATATTTTGTTGATTTTATCTCATGGATTATCATAGCTTTAATTAAATCGCACAAAAATTCGATTTGGTTGTATTGTTTGATATTCGTACATTTCTATCTCATTTAATTCATCCCCATTTGTAACAATTGTACCCCCATTCCCGAACACTTTGTAATAGCGTAGAATTTCAATTCCCGCAATTTACTGTTTTCCATATCCTGTATAGTAACTAGGCATGTATGGCATGATTCAAAAAACAATCGCTAGATGACCTAATCAAAGAATAAAATAACTTAAAACCAACACACTTTCTCACACACGCACCTCTAGGGTAACCTTACTTGTTGCCTCGGAAATACAATCATGTCCCTCGAATATGGGACACTTTAGTAATGACCCTTCGATAAAAAAGATCGTAGTCCCTCGATGACCCTCGATGTTACCTTCGATTAAAACGATCTCGTCCCTTACAAAAATTGCTAAAGCGTCTCACAAGTTTCCTTCAATGTTTGTGAAATTGACCCTCGCCTATCCCTTTACATCCAATGATGGGGCTTCTTACCAAGTCAATGGTAAGATAACACCATTAAAAGGAAGATGAAAAGAACAACTTAAGACCTTTCGAGTAGATAGATTCGCTCTAAATTACTCGCTTGCTCACGAAAAAAACTTTTACACCTACACTCTCATTTCAAAACATTTTCAAAAAAGATAAAACGTTTTGTATACGTTCTTATAGAAACGAGAACCATTGCAAAACATCTTTTTAAAACACTTTTCAAAACACGATTCACAAACACATCTTTGAACCATTTTTCGAAACAAAACTTTGTATACGTTCTTATAGAGACGAGAACCATTACAAAGAGATTTTCCAAAATAATTTCAAAGCCCACACCACAAGCACACAATCAAATGAAAGCAAGTGATCTAAACGAGTAGCTAAGAGCCTATGGAAAACCATGGATGAAAAGGGTGCTAATACCTTCCCTTTTCATAATCTACCCCCCGAACCCGAGAAATAATCTCGAAAGGTCTTTCCTATGCTTTTTTACCTTTCCTTTGGGATAAAAGAAAAGTCGGTGGCAACACTTGCTAACCGCAGAAATGCGATTGAAACGCAAAATATCAAGTCAGTTCTCCCACCTTATCACAGATGGTGTCTCTCAATTCTGAGTGCATGGGACCATAACACTTGTTCAAACTTGTTAAATCATGTCTCATAAAGTAGTTAGAAGCATTAATTCTGTTTAAAACAAGACAAAATTAAAGATACGAAATTTCAAAAAAAAAGTAAACCAGATATGCTATGTTGTACGGTTTTGCATGCTTAGGATCATGGAAATAGATCCAGACCTACCCTTCAGTGTTCCAGAGAATGAATGGGATCGATAGTTTTGAGTGAAAGGGCCTGTAACACAAATTTTGGAACTTAGGTTTCTTTGAGAAAATATGAAAATTTTGCAAGCTATTTTTGAGGTAGGAATTTGTGCTCTTTTGATCTGATTTGGTAGCACTTATATAGAGGAATGAAATGGAGTAACAGATAAGGGAAGGATCTTGCAATCAAGGTCATGCTAGACAAAAATCAAACATATTAAAAAACTTCCATTTTTGAGATTCTCCATGCCTTCTTGTGTCCTACACAATTTTGACAATATTCGTAAAAGGCTACCATGTATTGTATTAGGCCTATAGATGATTGAAACAAAAGCCCAAGCCCTCATACTATTATCACATATTTTATTTAACTTTATTTGCATTTAAATGAATAAAAATTCAAATAAAAGAAATAAAAATCATAAAAAAATATGTGAATGGATTTAGAGGTACTCTAACACCTTATGAACATGTTTGAACATCAAAAGTTAGGCCCACTAGTTCAAAATTTCAAGTTTGCTCACTTTGCACTTTATGCATTTCCTCAAAATTTCCCAATTTTCAATGGTTATAACTCCCTCAATTTTCGTCTTTTGAAAGTTATCTTGGAATTTTTGGAAATTTCAATATGTCCTCTACAGTTCTCTTTTGGTCATTTTTGCATTTGGAGGCTTTATCTTGATGTAAGTTGCCTTGACAAAAAGTGTACTTTTGTTGACTTTTGAAATTACCTATAATGTATTAGCTCATATCTTTCAAATGAAGCACTTTTTGGACTTGAGCATAAATCCAAACTTGCATAGAATTTAATCTACTTCAAAATGGGCTTTGGTTGGGGAAAAGTTGATGAAGCATGTGAAAGTTATGCTTGATCAAAGTTCAACTGACTTCTCCTAAGGAAACCCTAATTTGGAAACTTTTGACTTTTGATGATTTGGGGACTTTCCTTGAGGAATCATGATCGAACCTTGATCATATTATGAATATATATTCAAAATGTTGATGTTGACCAAAAATCTTGAAGTTTGGCTGTATGTTGACCATAGTTGACTTTTTACCCAATACAATTGATTTTCAATCATCTGAGCCATTGACTGAGCAAACTTATGATGCGAGGCTTAAAACTTGAAATGAGCATTGTCGAAGACCCATAATAAACCATGAAAACCATTTGAGACCTTTGAAACCCATTCTTCCTTATGAAACTCAAAACCCTAGTTGTAGACCCATTACTTAGAAGGAGCATTTATCTGATCAACTCTTGAGAATCCTTGAGCATTTGGGCCTTTAGAAGAATGTCTTGAAGAAAATGGGAGGGAAAATTTTGGGGTACAACAACTACCCCTGTTCAATCTTCTTAAACCTAAAAAGTTAGATTAGCATGTTCGCCATTTGTGACTTGAAGGTAAAAGATGATTGAACACTTAAGATCCCAGAAATTTGCACTCGCCTGTGTACAGAGTAACACTGTTGGTTGATTATACCGGGAATGGGCTTAAAGATTCCATTTGGAAAGTGATGGAGAGTCGTCAGATATTGTCTTATAGATGCCATCCAATATAACTGTTGATAGAAAAATCAGACTAAGTCTACGCCCAACTTTGTCTTTTAAAGTGAGTCTACGCCCGACTTAGTCCAAAAGGATAATCAAAATAAAACTATGCTCGATTTAATATGAGCCAGAAGATATCTATGCTCGACTTTAATTGGAAGAAGTAACATAATAAATCTACGCTCGATTTAATCTGAGCTGGAAGATGTCTACGCCCAACTTCAACTGGAAGAAGTATCAAAATAAATCTACGCTCAATTTAATCTGAGCCAGAAGATATATACGCCTAGCTATAACTTGAAGAAGTATCAAAATAAATCTATGCTCGATTTAATTTGAGCCAGAAGATGTCTACGCCCGTCTTCAACTGGAAGAAGTATCAAAATAAATATACGCTCGATTTGATCTGAGCCAGATGATGTCTACGCCCGTCTTTAATTGGAAGAAGTATCAGAATAAATCTACGCTCAATTTAATCTGAGCCAGAAGATATCTACGACCGACTTCAACTGGAAGAAGTATCAAAATAAATCTACGCTCGATTTAATTTGAGCCAGATGATGTCTACGCCCGACTTCAACTAGAAAATATGTTGGAAAGAGTCAACTCCCTACTTTTCCGAAGGAGTATCAGAATAAATATATGCTCAATTTAACTGAGTCAGAAGATGTCTACGCTGTTCTTCAACAAGAAGAAGTATCAGAATAAATCTACGCTCGATGTAATCCAAGCCAGAAGATATCTATGGTCGTCTTCAACTGGAAGAAGTATCAAAATAAATCTACGCTCGATTTAATCTGAGCCAGAAGATGTCTACGCCTGACTTCAACTAGAAAATATGTTGGAAAGAGTCTACGCCCTAATTTTCCGAAGGAGTATCAGAATAAATATATGCTCAATTAAACTGAGCCAGAAGATGTCTACGCTCTTATTCAACATAAAGAAGTATCCGAATAAATCTACACTCGATGTAATCCGAGCCAGAAGATATCTACAGTCGTCTTAAACTGGAAGAAGTATCAAAATAAATATACGCTCGATTTAATCTGATCTAGAAGATGTCTAGGCCCGACCTCAACTAGAAAATATATTGGAAAGAGTCTACGCCCTACTTTTCCGAAGGAATATCAGAATAAATCTATGCTCAATTTAACTGAGTCAGAAGATGTCTACGCTCTTCTTCAACAAGAAGAAGTATCAAAATAAATATATGCTCGATGTAATCCGAGCCAGAAGATATCTACGGTCGTCTTCAACTGGAAGAAGTATCAGAATAAATCTACGCTCGATTTAATATGAGCCAGATGATGTCTACGCCCGACATCAAATGGAATAAGTATCTGTTGGATTAAAATATCCAGCATCAACCTTTGGGATTCAAAAGGGCTTAACATCCTACCTGTGGGCCCTTAGTAAACTAGGTGCAGTCCCTGAAAATGATCGTACTATATGGAAATAAAGTTGCACCATGGCTACAAGCAATTGCTTTTAGCTCAGTGGTAAGCGCTTGATCCTTCAAGTGGTAACAGAGAATGAACATGGGTTCGAATCCCCCTGGCTGACATTGGGTTGGTGGGTGGGGGGGGGGGGGGGGGGGGGGGGGGAGATTGTTGGATTAAAATATCCAGCATCATCCATAGGGATTTGAAAGGTCTTAACATCACACCCATGGGCACCTAGTAAACTAGGTGCAGCCCCTGAAAATGCTCGTACTATATGGAAATAAAGTTGCACCTTGGCTACAAGCAATTGCTTTTAGCTCAATGGTAAGCGCTTGATCCTTCAGTATCAGAATAAAGATACGATCGATTTAATTTAAGCCATAAGATGTCTACGCCCGACTTTAAATTAAAGAAGTATCAGAATAAATCTATGCTCGATTTAATCTGAGCCAGAACATGTCTACACTCGTCTTCAACTAGAACAAGTATCAGAATAAATCAACGTTCGATTTAATCTGAGCCAGAAGATATCTACGGCCGTCTTCAACTGGAAAAAGTATCAAAATAAATCTACGCTCGATTTAATCTGATTCAGAAGATGTCTATGTCCGACTTCAATTGGAAGAAGTATCAGAATAAATTTATGCTAGATTTAATCTGAGCCAGAAGATGTCTAAGCCCGACTTCAACTAGAAAATATATTGGAAAGAGTTTATCCCGACTTTTCTGAAGGAGTGCCAGAATAAATCTATGCTTGATTAAATCTGAGCCAGAAGATATCGACATCCTTCTTTAACTGGAAGATGTGTCGGAATTAATCTACGCTCGATTTAATCTGAGCCAGAAGATGTCTACGCCCAACTTCAACTAGAAAATATGTTGGAAAGAGTCTACGCCCTACTTTTCCGAAGGAGTATCAGAATAAATCCATGCTCAATTTAACTGAGTCAGAAGATGTCTACGATATTCTTCAACAAGAACAAGTATCAGATTAAATCTACGCTCGATGTAATCTGAGCCAGAAGATATCTACGGTTGTCTTCAACTGGAAGAAGTATCAAAATAAATCTACGCTCGATTTAATCTGATCCAGAAGATGTCTACGCCCGACTTCAACTAGAAGAAGTATCAGAATAAATTTATGCTCGATTTAATCTGAGCCAGAAGATCTCTATGCCCGACTTCAACTAGAAAATAAGTTGGAAAGAGTCTATGCCCGACTTTTTCGAAGGACTATAAGAATAAATCTACACTTGATTTAATATGAGCCTGAAGATGTCGACATCGGTCTTCAACTGGAAGAAGTATCAGAATAAATCTATGCTCTATTTAATCTGAACCAGAAGATGTCTATGCCCGGCATCAAATGGAAGAAGTATCAGAATAAATCTATGCTCAATTTAATCTGAGCTAGATGATGTCTACGCCTGCCTTCCACTGGAATAAGTATCAGAATAAATCTACGCTCAATTTAATCTGAGCTAGAAGATATCTACGACCGAATTTAACTGGAAGAAGTATCAAATAAATCTACGCTTGATTTATTCTGATCCAAAAGATGTCTACGCCCGACTTAAACTTGAAGAAGTATCAGAATAAATCTATGCTCGATTTAATCTGAGCCAGAAGATGTCTACGCCCGTCTTCAATTGGAAGAAGTATCAAAATAAATATACGCTCGATTTAATCTGAGCCAGATGATGTCTACGCCCGTCTTTAATTGGAAGAAGTATCAGAATAAATCTAAATTCAATTTAATCTGAGTCAGAAGATATCTACGACCAACTTCAACTGGAAGAAGTATCAAAATAAATCTTTGCTCGATTTAATTTGAGCCAGGTGATGTCTACGCCCGACTTCAACTAGAAAATATGTTGGAAAGAGTCTACGCCCTACTTTTCCAAAGGAGTATCAGAATAAATCTATGCTCAATTTAACTGAGTCAGAATATGTCTACATTCTTCTTCAACAAGAAGAAGTATCAGAATAAATCTACGCTCGATGTAATCCGAGCCAGAAGATATCTACGGTCGTCTTCAACTGGAAGCAGTATCAAAATAAATCTACGCTCGATTTAATCTGAGCCCGAAGATGTCTACGCCCGACTTCAACTAGAAAATATGTTGGAAAGAGTCTACGCCCTACTTTTCCGAAGGAGTATCAGAATAAATCTATGCTCAATTTAACTGAGTCAGAAGATGTCTACGCTCTTCTTCAACAAGAAGAACTATCAGAATAAATCTACGCTCGATGTAATCCGAGCCAGAAGATATCTACGGTCGTCTTCAACTGGAAGAAGTATCAAAATAAATCTTCGCTCGATTTAATCTGATTTAGAAGATGTCTACGCCCAACTTCAACTAGAAAATATGTTGGAAAGAGTCTACGCCCTACTTTTCCGAAGGAGTATCAGAATAAATCTATGCTCAATTTAATTGAGTCAGAAGATGTCTACACTCTTCTTCAACAAGAAGAAGCATCAGAATAAATCTACGCTCGATGTAATCCGAGCCAGAAGATATCTACGGTCTTCTTCAACTAGAAGAAGTATCAGAATAAATCTACGCTCGATTTAATATGAGCCAGATGATGTCTACGCCCCACTTCAAATGGAATAAGTATCTGTTGGATTAAAATATCCAGCATCAACCTTTGGGATTCAAAAGGGCTTAACATCCCACCCGTGGTCCCTTAGTAAACTAGGTGTAGTCCCTAAAAATACTCGTACTATATGGAAATAAAGTTGCACCTTGGCTACAAGCAATTGCTTTTAGCTTAGTGGTAAGTGCTTGATCCTTCAAGTGGTATCAGAGCATGAACATGGGTTCGAATCCCCCTGGCTGACACTGGGGGTGGGTGGGTTGGTGGGGGGGGGGGGGGGGGGGGGGGGAGATTTTTGGAATAAAATATCCAGCATCATCCATAGGGATTCGAAAGGTCTTAACATCCCAACCATGGGCGCCTAGTAAACTAGGTGCAGCCCCTGAAAATGCTCGTACTATATAGAAATAAAGTTTCACCTTGGCTACAAGCAATTGCTTTTAGCTCAGTGGTAAGCGCTTGATCCTTCAGTATCAGAATAAATCTACGCTCGATTTAATTTAAGCCATAAGATGTCTACGCCCGAAATTAAATGGAAGAAGTATCAGAATAAATCTATGCTCGATTTAATCTGAGCCAGAAGATGTCTACACTCGTCTTCAACTAGAACAAGTATCAGAATAAATCAACGTTCGATTTAATCTGAGCCAGAAGATATCTACGACCGTCTTCAACTGAAAAAAGTATCAAAATAAATCTACGCTCGATTTAATCTGATCCAGAAGATGTCTATGTCCGACTTCAATTGGAAGAAGTATTAGAATAAATTTATGCTAGATTTAATCTGAGCCAGAAGATGTCTAAGCCCGACTTCAACTAGTAAATATATTGGAAAGAGTTTATCCCAACTTTTCCGAAGGAGTGCCAGAATAAATCTACGCTTGATTAAATCTGAGCCAGAAGATGTCGACATCCTTCTTTAACTACAAGAAGTGTCGGAATAAATCTACTCTCAATTTAATCTGAGCCAGAAGATGTCTACGCCCAACTTCAACTAGAAAATATGTTGGAAAGAGTCTACGCCCTACTTTTCTGAAGGAGTATCAGAATAAATCTATGCTCAATTTAACTGAGTCAGAAGATGTCTACGCTCTTCTTCAACAAGAAGAAGTATCAGAATAAATCTACTTTCGATGTAATCCGAGCTAGAAGATATCTAAGGTCGTCTTCAACTGGAAGAAGTATCAAAATAAATCTACGCTCGATTTAATCTTATTTAGAAGATGTCTATGCCCGACTTCAACTAGAAAATATGTTGAAAAGATTTTACGCTCTACTTTTCCGAAGGAGTATCAGAATAAATCTTTGCTCAATTTAACTGAGTCAGAAGATGTCTACGCTCTTATTCCACAAGAAGAAGTATCAGAATAAATCTACGCTCGATGTAATCCGAGCCAGAAGATATCTACGGTCTTCTTCAACTGGAAGAAGTATCAGAATAAATCTACGCTCGATTTAATATGAGCCAGATGATGTCTACGCCCGACTTCAAATGGAATAAGTATCTGTTGGATTAAAATATCCATCATCAACCTTTGGGATTCAAAAGGGCTTAACATCCCACCCGTGTTCCCTTAGTAAACTAGGTGCAGTCCCTGAAAATGCTCGTACTATATGGAAATAAAGTTGCACCTTGGCTACAAGCAATTGCTTTTAGCTCAGTGGTAAGCGCTTGATCCTTCAAGTGGTATCAGAGCATGAACATGTGTTCGAATCCCCCTGGCTGACACTGCGGGTGGGTGGGTGGGTGGGGGAGGGGGGGGGGGGGGGGGGGGAGATTTTTGGATTAAAATATCCAGCATCATCCATAGGTATTCAAAAGGTCTTAACATCCCACCCATGGGCGCCTAGTAAACTAGGTGCAGCCCTTGAAAATGCTCGTACTATATAGAAATAAAGTTTCACATTGGCTACAAGCAATTGCTTTTAACTCAGTTGTAAGCGCTTGACTCTTCAGTATCGGAATAAATCTACGCTCGATTTAATTTAAGCCATAAGATGTCTACGCCAAAAATTAAATGGAAGACGTATCAGAATAAATCTATGCTCGATTTAATCTGAGCCAGAAGATGTCTACACTCGTCTTCACCTAGAAAAAGTATCAGAATAAATCAACGTTTGATTTAATCTGAGCCAGAAGATATCTACGACCGTCTTCAACTCAAAAAAGTATCAAAATAAATCTACGCTCGATTTAATCTGATCCAGAAGATGTCTATGTCCGACTTCAATTGGAAGAAGTATCTGAATAAATTTATGCTAGATTTAATCTGAGCCAGAAGATGTCTAAGCCCGACTTCAACAAGAAAATATATTGGAAAGAGTTTATCCCGACTTTTCCGAAGGAGTGCCAGAATAAATCTACGCTTGATTAAATCTGAGCCAGAAGATGTCGACATCCTTCTTTAACTGCAAGAAGTGTCGGAATAAATCTACGCTCAATTTAATCTGAGTCAGAAGATGTCTACGCCCAACTTCAACTAGAAAATATGTTGGAAAGAGTCTACGCCCTACTTTTCTGAAGGAGTATCAGAATAAATCCATGCTCAATTTAACTGAGTCAGAAGATGTCTACGCTCTTCTTCGACAAGAAGAAGTATCAGAATAAATCTATGCTAGATGTAATCTGAGCCAGAAGATATCTACGGTTGTCTTCAACTGGAAGAAGTATCAAAATAAATCTATGCTCGATTTAATCTGATCCAGAAGATGTCTACGCCCGAATTCAACTAGAAGAAGTATCAGAATAAATTTATGCTCGATTTAATCTGAGCCAGAAGATCTCTATGCCCGACTTCAACTAGAAAATAAGTTGGAAAGAGTCTACGCCCGACTTTTTCGAAGGACTATAAGAATAAATCTACACATGATATAATCTCAGCCTGAAGATGTCGACATCGGTCTTCAACTGGAAGAAGTATAAGAATAAATCTACGCTCTGTTTAATCTGAACCAGAAGATGTCTATGCCCGACATCAAATGGAAGAAGTATCAGAATAAATATACGCTCGATTTAATCTGAGCTAGATGATGTCTACGCCCGCCTTCAACCGGAATAAGTATCAGAATAAATCTACACTCAATTTAATCTGAGCTAGAAGATATAAACGACCGACTTTAAATGGAAGAAGTATCAAAATAAATCTACGCTCGATTTATTCTGAGCCAGAAGATGTCTACCCCCGACTTAAACTTGAAGAAGTATCAGAATAAATCTTTGCTCGATTTAATTTGAGCCATAAGATGTCTACGCCCGTCTTCAATTGGAAGAAGTATCAGAATAAATTTACGCTCGATTTAATATGAGCCAGAAGATGTCTATGCCCGACTTCAAATGGAAGAAGTATCAAAATAAATATATGCTCGATTTAATTTGAGCTAGAAGATGTCTACGCCCGACATCAACTAGAAAATATGTTGGAAAGAGTCTACACCCTATTTTTCCGAAGGAGTATCATAATAAAACTACGCTTGATTTAATCTTAGTCAGAAGATGTTTATGCTCGCCTTCAACTGGAAGAAGTGTCAGAATAAATCTAAGCTCAATTTAATCTGAGCTAGAAGATATCTATGGTCGCTTCAACTGGAAGAAGTATCAAAATAAATCTACACTCGATTTAATCTGATCTAGAAGATTTCTACGCCCGAGTTCAACTGGAAGAAGTATCAGAATAAATTTATGCTCGATTTAATATGAACCAGAAGATCTCTATGCCCGACTTCAAATAGAAAATATGTTGGAAAGAGTCTATGCTTGACTTTTCCGAAGGAGTATTAGAATAAATATACGCTTGATTTAATCTGAGACAGAAGATATCGACATCCATCTTCAACTGGAAGAAGTATCAGAATAAATCTACGCTCAATTTAATCTGAGACAGAAGATATCTACGACCGTCTTCAACTGGAAAAAGTATCAAAATAAATCTACGCTCGATTTAATATGATCCTGAAGATGTCAATGTCCGACTTAATCTGGAAGAAGTATCATAATAAATCTACACTAGATTTAATCTGAGCCAGAAGATGTCTACGCCCGTCTTCCATTGGAAGAAGTTTCAGAATAAATTGACTCTCGATTTAATCTGAGCCAGAAGATGTCTACGCCCGACTTCAAATGGAAGAAGCATTAGAATAAATAAACTCGATTTAATTTGAGCTGGAAGAAGTATCAGAATAAATCTATGCTCGATTTCATCTGATCCAGAAGATGTCTATGCCCGACTTCAAATGGAAGAAGTATCAGAATAAATCTACGTTCGAATTAATTTGAGCCAGAATATTACTATGCCCGAATTCAGATGGAAGAAGTATCAGAATAAATATGCGCTCGATTTAATATGAGCCAGATGATGTCTACGCCAGAATTCAAATGGAAGAAGTATCTGTTGGATTAAAATATCCATCGTCAACCTTAGGGATACGAAAGGGCTGAACATCCCACCCATGGGCGCTTAGTAAACTAGGTGCAGTCCTTGAAAATGCTCATAATATATGGAAATAAAGTTGCACCTTGGCTACAAGCAATTTCTTTTAGCTCAGTGGTAAGCGCTCGATCCTTTAAGTGGTATCAGAGCGTGAACATGGGTTCGAATCCCCCCAGTTGATACTAGGGGGGGGGGGATATTGTTGGATTAAAATATCCAGCATCATCCATGGGGATTCGAAAGGGCTTAACATCCCACCCATGGGCGCTTAGTAAACTAGGTGCAGCCCCTGAAAATGCTCGTACTATATGGAAATAAAGTTGCACCTTGGCTACAAGCAATTTCTTTTAGCGCAGTGGTAAGCCCTTGATCCTTCAGTATCAGAACAAATCTATGCTCGATTTAATTTAGGCCATAAGATGTCTACGCACGACTTTAAATGGAAGAAGTATCAGAATAAATCTATGCTCGATTTAATCTGAGCCAGAAGATGTCTAAACTCATCTTCAACTAGAAGAAGTATGAGAATAAATCAACGCTCGATTTAATCTGAGCTAGAAGATATCTACGACCGTCTTCAACTGGAAAAAGTATTAAAATAAATCTACGCTAGATTTAATCTGATCCAGAAGATGTCAATGTCCGACTTCAATTGGAAGAAGTATCAGAATAAATTTATGCTTGATTTAATCTGAGCCAGAAGATGTCTACGCCCGACTTCAACTAGAAAATATATTAGAAAGAGTTTATGCCCAAATTTTATGAAGGAGTGCCAGAATAAATCTACGCTTGATTAAATATGAGCCAGAAGATGTCGACATCCTTCTCTAACTGGAAGAAGTATCAGAATAAATCTAAGCTCGATTTAATCTGAGCCAGAAGATGTCTAAGCCCGACTTCAACTAGAAAATATGTTGGAAAGAGTCTATGCCCTACTTTTCCGAAGGAGTATCAGAATAAATCTATGCTCAATTTAACTGAGTCAGAAGATGTCTACGCTCTTCTTCAACAAGAAGAAGTATCAGAATAAATCTACGCTCTATGTAATCCGAGCTAGAAGATATCTACGGTCATCTTCAACTGGAAGAAGTATCAAAATAAATCTACGCTCGATTTAATCTAATCTAGAAGATGTCTACGCCCGACTTCTACTAGAAAATATTTTGGAAAGAAGTCTACGCCCTACTTTTCCGAAGGAGTATCATAATAAATCTATGCTCAATTTAACTGAGTCAGATGATGTCTACGCTCTTCTTCAACAAGAAGAAGTATTAACATAAATCTACTCTCGATGTAATCCGAGCCCGAAGATATCTACAGTCGTCTTCAACTAGAAGAAGTATCAAAATAAATCTACGCTCGATTTAATCTGATCCAGAAGATGTCTACGCCGGACTTTAACTAGAAGAAGTATCAGAATAAATTTATGCTCGATTTAATCTGAGCCAGAAGATCTCTATGCCCGACTTCATCTAGAAAATATGTTGGAAAGAGTCTACGTCCGACTTTTTTGAAGGACTGTTAGGATAAATCTACACTTGATTTAATCTGAGCCTGAAGATGTCGACATTCGTCTTCAACTGGAAGAAGTATCAGAATAAATATATGCTCGATTTAATCTGAGCTAGAAGATGTCTACACTCGTCTTCAACTAGAAGAAGCATCAGAGTAAATCAATGCTCGATTTAATCTGAGCCAGAAGATATCTACGATCGTCTTCAATAGGAAAAAGTATCAAAATAAATCTACGCTCGATTTAATCTGATCTAGAAGATGTCTATGTCCTACTTCAATTGGAAGAAGTATCAGAATAAATTTATGCTTCATTTAATCTGAGCCAGAAGATGTCTACGCCCGACTTCAACTAGAAAATATATTGGAAAAAGTTTATGCCCGACTTTTTCGAAGGAGTGCCAGAATAAATCTACGCTTGATTAAATCTGAGCTAGAAGATGTCGACATCCTTCTCTAACTGGAAAAAGTATCAGAATAAATCTACGCTCGATATAATCTGAGCCATAAGATGTCTACGCCCGACTTCAACTAAAAAATATGTTGGAAAGAGTCTACGCCCTACTTTTCTGAAGGAGTATCCGAATAAATCCATGCTCAATTTAACTGAGTCAGAAGATGTCTACGCTCTTCTTCATCTAGAAGAAGTATCAGAATAAATCTACGCTAGATGTAATCTGAGCCAGAAGATATCTACGGTTGTCTTCAACCGGAAGAAGTATCAAAATAAATCTACGCTCAATTTAATCTGATCCAGAAGATGTCTACGCCCGACTTCAACTATTAGAAGTATCGGAATAAATTTATGCTCGATTTAATCTAAGCCAAAAGATCTCTATGCCCGACTTCAACTAGAAAATAAGTTGGAAAGAGTCTACGCCCAACTTTTCTGAAGGACTATTAAAATTAATCTACACTTGATTTAATATGAGCCTGAAGATGTAGACATCCATCTTCAACTAGAAGAAGTATCAAAATAAATCTACGATCTATTTAATCTAAACCAGAAGATGTCTATGCCCGACATCAAATGGAAGAAGTATCAGAATAAATATACGCTCGATTTAATCTGAGCTAGATGATGTCTACGCCCGCCTTCAACTTGAATAAGGATCAGAATAAATCTACGCTCAATTTAATCTGAGCTAGAAGATATCTATGACCGACTTCAACTGGAAGAAGTATCAAAGTAAATCTACGCTCGATTTAATCTGAGCCAGAAGATGTCTACGCCCGACTTAAACTGGAAGAAGTTTCAAAATAAATCTACGCTTGATTTAATTTGAGCCATAACATGTCCATGCCCGTCTTCAATTGGAAGAAGTATCAGAATAAACTTACGCTCGATTTAATGTGAGCCAGAAGATGTCTATGCCCGACTTCTAATGAAAGAAGTATCAAAATAAATATACGCTCGATTTAATCTGAGATAGAAGATGTCTACGCCCAACTTCAACTAGAAAATATGTTGGAAAGAGTCTACACCCTATTTTTCCGAAGGAGTATCATAATAAATCTACGCTCGATTTAATCTGAGTCAGAAGATGTCTACGCTCGTCTTCAACTGGAAGAAGTATCAAAATAAATGTACGCTCGATTTAATCTGAGCCAGAAGATGTCTACGCCTATCTTAAACTGGAAGAAGTATTAGAATAAATCTACGTTCGATTTAATTTGAGCCATAAGATGTCTACGCCCGTATTAAATTGGAAGAAGTATCAGAATAAATTTACGCTCGACTTAATCTTATCTAGAAGATGTCTATGCCCGACTTCAAATGGAAGAAGCATCAAAATAAATATACGCTCGATTTAATCTGATCCAGAAGATGTCTACGCCCGACTTTAACTAGAAAATATGTTGGAAAGAGTCTACACCCTATTTTTCCGGAGAAGTATCAAAATAAATCTATGCTCGATTTAATCTGAGTCAGAAGATGTCTACGCTCTTCTTCAACTGGAAGAAGTAACAGAATAAATCTATGCTCGATTTAATCTGAGCCAGAAGATATTTATGGTCTTCTTCAACTGGAAGAAGTATAAAAAAAAATCTACACTCTATTTAATCTGATCCAGAATATGTCTACGCTCGACATCAACTGGAAGAAGTATCATAATAAATTTATGCTTGATTTAAAATGAACCAGAAGATCTCTATGCCTAACTTTAACTAGAAAATATGTTAGAAAGAGTCTACGCCAGACTTTTCCGAAGGAGTATTAGAATAAATGTACGCTAGATTTGATCTGAGCCTGAAGATATCGACATCCATCTTCAACTGGAAAAAGTATCAGAATTAATCTATGCTTGGTTTAATCTGAGCCAGAAGATGTCTACGCACAACATCAAATTGAAGAAGTATCAGAATAAATCTATGCTCGATTTAATCTGAGCCAGATGATGTCTACGCCCGTATTCAATTAGAAGAAGTGTCAGAATTAATCTACGCTCAATTTAATCTGAGCCAGAAGATATCTACGCCCGACTTCAAATGGAAGAAGCATCAGAATAAATCTACGCTCGATTTAATTTGAGTTGGAAGATATATACTCCCGTCTTCAACTGGAAGAAGTATCAGAATAAATCTATGCTCGATTTAATCTGATCCAGAAGATGTCTATGCCCGACTTCAAATGGAAGAAGTATCAGAATAAATCTACGCTCGAATTAATCTGAGCCAGAAGATGTTTATGCCTAAAATCAGATGGAAGAAGTATCAGAATAAATCTACGCTCGATTTAATATGAGCCAGATGATTTCTATGCCCGATTTCAAATGGAAGAAGTATCGGTTGGATTAAAATATCCATCGTCAGCCTTAGGAATTCGAAAGGGTTTAACATCCCACCCGTGGGCGCTTAGAAAACTAGGTGCAGTCCCTGAAAATGCTCGTACTATATGGAAATATAGTTGCACCTTGGCTACAAGCAATTTCTTTTATCTCAGTGGTAAGCGCTTGATCCTTCATGTGGTATCGGAGCATGAACATGGGTTCGAATCCCCCTGGCTGACACTGAAGGGGGGGGGGGGATTGTTGGATTAAAATATCCAGCATCATCCATAGGGATTCGAAAGGGCTTAACATCCCACCCATGGGCGTTAGTAAACTAGTTGCAGCCCCAGAAAATGCTCGTACTATATGGAAATAAAGTTGCACCTTAGCTATAAGAAATTGCTTTTAGCTCAGTGATAAGCACTTGATCCTTCAATATAAGAATAAATCTACGCTTGATTTAATTTGAACAATAAGATGTCTACGCCCGACTTTAAATGGAAGAAGTATCAGAATAAATCAATGCTCGATTTAATCTGAGCCAAAAGATGTCTACACTCGTCTTCAACTAGAAGAAGAATCAGAATAAATCAACGCTCAATTTAATCTGAGCCAGAAGATATCTATGACCCTCTTCAACTAGAAAAAATGTCAAAATAAATCTACGCTCGATTTAATCTGATCCAGAAGATGTCTACGCCCGACATCAACTAGAAAATATATTGGAAATAGTTTATGCCCGACTTTTCCGAAGTAGTGCCAGAATAAATCTACGCTTGATTAAATTTGAGCCAGAAGATGTCGACATCCTTCTTAAACTGAAAGAAGTATCAGAATAAATCTATGCTTGATTTAATCTGAGCCAGAAGATGTCTACGCCCAACTTCAACTAGAAAATATATTGGAAAGAGTTTATGCATGACTTTTCCGAAGGAGTGCCAGAATAAATCTATGCTTGATTAAATATGAGCCAGAAGATGTCGACATCATTCTTTAACTGGAAGAAGTATCAGAATAAATCTACGCTCGATTAAATCTGAGCCAGATGATGTCTACGCCGGACATCAACTAGAAAATATGTTGGAAAGAGTCGACGCCCTACTTTTCCGAAGTAGTATCAGAATAAATCTATGCTTAATTTAATTGAGTCAGAAGATGTCTACGCTCTTCTTCAACTAGAATAAGTATCAGAATAAATCTACGCTCGATGTAATCTGAGCCAGAAGATATCTACGGTCATCTTCAACTGGAAGAAGTATCAAAATAAATCTATGCTCGATTTAATCTGATCCAGAAGATGTCTACGCCCGACTTCAACTAGAAGAAGTATCAGAATAAATTTATGCTCGATTTAATCTGAGCCAGAAGATCTCTATTCTCGACTTCAACTAGAAAATATGTTGGAAAGAGTCTATGCCCGAATTTTTCGAAGGACTATTAGAATAAATCTGCACTTGATTTAATCTGAGCCTGAAGATGTCGACATCCGTCTTCAACTGGAAGAAGTATCAGAATAAATCTACGCTTTATTTAATCTGAACCAGAAGATGTCTATGTCGGACATCAAACTGAAGAAGTATCAGAATAAATCTACGCTCAATTTTATCTGAGCTAAATGATGTCTACGCCCGCCTACAATTGGAATAAGTATCAGAACAAATCTACGGTCAATTTGATTTGAGCAAGAAGATATCTATGACCGACTTTAACTGGAAGAAGTATCAAAATAAATCTACGCTCGATTTAATCTGAGCCAGAAGATGTCTACGCCCGACTTAAACTGGAAGAAGTATCAGAAAAAAATCTATGCTAAATTTAATTTGAGCCATAAGATGTCTATGCCCGTATTCAATTGGAAGAAGTATCAGAATAAATTTTTGCTCGATTTAATCTAAGTTAGACGATGTCTATGCCTGACTTCAAATGGAAGAAGCATCAGAATACATCTACACTCGATTTAATCTGAGGTGGAAGATATATACTCTTGTTATCAACTGGAAGAAGTATCAGAATAAATCTATGCTCGATTTAATCTGAGCCAGAAGATGTCTACGCCCGATTTCAAATGGAAGAAGTATCAGAATAAATCTACGCTCGAATTAATTTGAGCTAGAAGATATCAAGGACCGAATCAGATGGAAGAAGTATCAGAATAAATCTATGCTCGATTTAATATGAGCCAGAAGATGTCTACGCCCGACTTCAAATGGAAGAAGTATCAGAATAAATCTACGCTTGATTTAATCTGATCTATAAGGTTTCTACGCCGGACTTCAACTGGAAGAAGTATCATAATAAATCTATGCTTGATTTAATCTGAGCTAAAAGATGTTTACGCTCGTCTTTAACTAGAAGAAGCATCAGAATAAATCAAAGCTCGATTTAATCTGAGCCAGAAGATTTCTACGCCCATCTTCAACTGGGAGAAGTATCAAAATAAATATACACTCGATTTAATAAGATCTAGAAGATGTATAAGCCCGAGTTCAACTGGAAGAAGTATCAGAATAAATTTATGCTCGATTTAATCTGAGCCAGAAGATGTCTATGCATGACTTCAACTAGAAAATATGTTGGAAAGAGTGTATGCCCGGCTTTTCCGAGGAAGTGTCAGAATAAATCTATGCTTATGCAATCTGAGCCAGAAGATCTAGACATCCATCATTAACTGGAAGAAGTATTAGAATAAATCTACACTCAATTTAATATGAGCCAGTAGATGTCTAAGCCATACTTTAAATGGAAGGAGTATCAGAATAAATCTATGCTCGATTTAATATGAGATGGAAGATGTCTACGCCCGACTTCAAATGGAAAATATCAGAATAAATCTACGCTCAATTTAATCTGAGCCAAAAGATGTCTATGCTCGTCTTCAACTAGAAGAAGTATCAGAATAAATCTACGCTCGAATTAATCTGAGCCAGAAGATGTCTATGCCCGAATTCAGATGGAAGAAGTATTAGAATAAATCTACGCTCGATTTAATATGAGCCTGATGATGTCTATGACCGACTTCAACTGGAAGAAGTATCAGAATAAATTTATGCTCGATCTAATATGAACCCGAAAATGTCTATGCTCGACTTCAACTAGAAAATATGTTGTAAAGAGTTTATGCCCGACTTTTCTGAAGGAGTATCAAAATAAATCTACGCTTGATTTAATCTGAGCTAGAAGATGTTGACATCCGTCTTTAACTGAAATAAGTATCAGAATAAATCTATGCTCGATTTAATCTGAGCCAGAAGATGTCTACGCCCGACTTCAAATGGAAGAAGTATCAAAATAAATATATGCTCGATTTAATCTGAGTCAGAAGATGTCTACGCATGTCTTTAATTAGAAGAAGTATCAGAATAAATCTACGCTCTATTTAATCTGAGCTAGAAGATATCTATGACCGTCTTCAATTGGAAGAAGTATCAAAATAAATCTATGCACGATTTAATCTAAGCTAGAATATGTCTACGCCCGACTTCTACTGGAAGAAGTATCATAATAAATCTATGCTCGATTTAATCTGAGTTAGAAGATGTCTACACCCGACTTCAACTAGAAAATATGTTGGAAATAGTCTGCGCCCGACTTTTCTGAAGGAGTATCATAATAAATCTACGCTCAATTTAATCTGATCCAGAAGATGTCGATGCCCGTCTTCAACTGGAAGAAGTATCAAAATAAATCTACGCTCGATTTAATCTGAGCCAGAAGATGTATATGCCAGAATTCAACTAGAAAATATGCTTATTTGAGAATGAACCTCTGAAGAAATCGCTTAAGTAGTCATTTCACAAATGTATCCTTTGAGAAGATTGTTTGGTCATATAAGTAATTGATGATGTTTGTCTGTTGATTGATCTTTTCTGAAAAGGTAAAGAGTTACTTGTATGAAATGTCATGAAGAATGAGATGTATTGTGTAAATGTTGTACCCCAAAATTTTCCCTTATTTTCTTTAAATCATGATTACAAAGGTCTTAAATACTCAAAGCTACTCAAGAGTTGACTGATCAAACCTCCTCCTAAACAAGGGTCTACAACTATAGTTTATGTGCTTCTCAAGGAAGATTGGGTTGCAAGGCTCTCAAATGACTTTAATGGTTCATCCTAGGTCCTCAAAAATGATTATGTCAAGTTTAAAGTATTGCATCACATGTTTGCTCAGTCAATGGCTCATAAGATTGAAAGTCAACTATATTAGGTAAAAAGTCAACTTTGGTCAATATACAGTCTATGATACGGTGGGAGAATTGACTTAGGTGTTTTGAATTTTATCGCAATTATTGCGGATAGCAAGAGTCGCCATCGAATTTTCTTTTATCCAATAAAGGAAAGGGTGAAAATAATAGGAAAGAACTTTTGATATATTTTCTTGAGCTCGGGGGGTAGGTTATGAAAAGGGATGGTGTTAGCACCCTTTTCATCAGTAGTTATCTACGGGCTCTTAATTGCTAGCTCACTTTCAAAATGATTTTGTGAATGTGTGTGCTTGAAAATATTTTGAAATAAGTGTGGTCGTTGGGAAAACTTTGTAATGATTCTCGCCTCTATAAAAATGCATACAAAGTGTTGACTTTGAAAATATTTCAAGAAAGTGTTGGTGTGTTGAAAGATGTTTGTTTTGAAATGTTTGTGAGCAAGCAACTACGAGCGTTCTACCCACTTAAAAGAAAGTCTTTGTTATTTTCATCCTCCTCTAGATAGTGTTATTCTACCATTAGTTAGTAGAAAGCCTTATCATTGGATGGTGAGGGACAGGCGTGGGTCATCACACAATCATAGAAGGCAACTTGTTAGACGTTTTAGCAATTATCATAAGGGACTAAGATTTTTTACCAAAGGCAACATCAAAGGGTCGTCGAGGGACTATAATTTTTTAATCGAGGGTCTTTGCTAAAACAATCCCACGTTCGAGAGACGTGACTGTTTGTATCTGAGGCAACAAGTGTGGGTTACCCTTGAGGTGCATATGTGCAAAGTGTTTTTTTTTCATGTATTTTATCTTAAATTAGGATTGCATAAGGTTGATTTTAAGGTCTTGTCATACGAACCCTAATTACTAACAATACTATGGAAAGCGATAAATTATGGAATTTAAATGTGCTACGCTATTACAATACTTTGTGGGATGAGGGATACAAATTTATAAATGAGGATCACAAGTAAAAATAAACCTTAATTACTATTACAAGGCTTTGACAATTACATAAATTGTAGCGCGAAATAATAAAATGTACAAAAATGTAAATATGAAGAAAAGAGATTGTTTTTTATGGTTTTTTGATAGAAAAGGTTTTGTAGTTAATTTAATTACAAAAGGAGTTAATTAATTAAAAAATAAAACCTAAGTCTAATGATTTAAATTATTTTAGAAAATAACTTGAATATTTTATCTAGAAAATTTTTTTCTTGTATAGTGCAAGGCCATCTCCAAGAAATGCAATATGTCCAAAGTAACCTTAATGATCTAAAACTATAACAAAATCTCAAAATTAGGAATTTTAATGCCTAAGCTGACATGGGTCGTGTCACCGAACATGGTTAACTGTGTCAGAATATTCCCAATGCGCCTTGCTCATTTTCTGTCCTAGCTGAATTTACACGGGTCGTGACGTGTGACATGGGCACCCGTATCAGCCTCTGTCCTGACTTTTTTCCATGTCTTCAATCCCAGTTAAGTTGACACGGGCCGTGTCGTGTGACACAGGCACCCGTGTCATCTCCTGCCTTGCCCTTTTTCCATCTCTTCTCCCTGACACGGCTCGTGTCAGGTGACACGGCTCGTGTCAGGTGACACGGCCACGCGTGTCGGGGCTCCTAAAGCATTGTTTCTAGGATTTTGATTATTTACACTTCTATGACTCGATTGGTCTCGTTTTATTCTTTTGAAAACGAAAAAAAATGATGTATGGATAAAGATATCAAAGTTTAAGGAAACTTACCTCTCTTTGAGAAAAGTACGAAGTCTCTTCTAGTTGTTCCAGGTGAAATATTATGATTGTTTAAGCTCTCTTGGACCCTCTTGAAGCTATGCCAATCCTCACTTTGTGCTGAAAGTTATGAAATCATTTCAACCAGGTCAACTTGCAAGGTACTGTTTTTGAGTTTGGAAGATTGTGATAATGATGTTAGAGATGTTGTTCTTGTGTTTGAAAAACTTCTATATGATATATGTGAAGTATTTGGATGGTTTGTTTGGGCAAAACTTGCAAGGTTTGAGAGATTCAAATATTTGGACTTCAAAACTCAAAAATGGAGGTTTTGTGGACAATTCTGATTTTTTAGAGATAAGGGGTTTTGAGGGCTTGTTCATCTCATTTTATCTTGAAAATTATCTCTCTATTTATATGAAATAGGTTTTAAGACAAGGGTTAATCAAATTTGCAAGATCACATGTTGTGGCTAGGTTGGATTGTAAATGAAGCAAGCTTGAAGATCATAGTTCCAATGCTTTGTACTTTGCTTCATAGAGTTGTTGGACACTTTAAGCAGGCTTATCTGATTTTGTATGTTGAGTGTATGTAGAAGGAATAAGCTAGAGGCTCAAGAAGATATGACTTTGTGATTAAAGCTACTTTGCAAGAACGACAATGTTAACTTTCTGCCAAAAATAGAAAAATCATTTGGAAAATGCTTAAATCAAATGGACCATAGCTCAAAAGTTTGTATAAACATTTAATTATGGTGAGATTTTCAAGATAGAAGTTCTGCAAAGCAAGATTATGCAGCATAGCATGCAAATTGGATTATGTGTTCTTCACCAAAATGACCTGTAATTCAAGAATGGATCCCATAATTCATGCCTTTGAATCTCCTAGCTCAAGTATGATAAATTGATGCTCTTTGATGTTTTTGAAAGCTTGAAACATTTTATAAAACTTTCATGTTGACCACTTTGACTAAATCAAATTAGAACTTGATGAAAATTGCCCAAGAAGTTGAGATAAAAACTAACCAAAACCTGTTGAAAATTTCTGTAAGTGTTAGATAAAAATGTCATGACTTCATGGGCTTATATCTTCAAATCTAAGCATTTTTTGGACATCAACCCTCTTATACAAAGTTTTAAAATTCATCAAGATCTATAACCTTCATGTTGAAAGTTTTCTTTGAATCATCTTGCATCTTGGTGAAACAATGTCATGAAGTAATGAAATTATCAAGTGTAAAAACACTTAGAAAATATCTAAGTATTGAAAACTTTGACTTTTTGTGGACTTTCTTGACTTTATTGATTCTTGATGATCAAGTTTGATATTTTTATATGTATTGATGAATTTTGATCTTTGAAATGTAATTTTGACAAAAAAGTTAAAGTTTGACTTTTTGTGTATCAACTGACTTTCCATCAGCTGGTCCAAAATTCAACTATCAATCCATTGATCTTGAGAAATGATTTGAGCCATGAAGTTAGGTCAAGATATTGTGTTTGAATTCTTTGGTGAGAAATGTCTTGAGAAAAGAGGGGGCAAATTTTGGGGTACAATAGCTGCCCCTGTTCAATCTTCTTAAACCTGAAGAGTTAGATTGGCTTGTCCGTCATTCATGACTTGAAGGTTGAAGGGGATTGAACACTTAAGTTCGCATAAATTTGCACTCGTATGTGCACGAAGCAAGAACTGTTTGTTGATTACACCGGGAATTGTCTTAGAGATTCCATTTGGAGGGATGATGGAGAGTCGTCGAAGATGGGCTTAAAGATGCCGTCCAAAGTAATTGTTGATAGAAATATCAGAATGAGTCTACGCTTGACTGTATCTGAGGGGTATTAGAATAAATCTTTGGTCGATTTAATTTTAGTTAGAAAATGGGTCTATTGAGAGAAGTATCAGAATAAATCTTTGGTCGATTTAATCTGAACCAGCAGATGTCTTGAATTGTCTTTAACTGGATAAGAATCAAAATAAATATTTGGTTAATTT
Source organism: Vicia faba (assembly GCA_948472305.1). Lineage (NCBI taxonomy): Eukaryota > Viridiplantae > Streptophyta > Magnoliopsida > Fabales > Fabaceae > Vicia > Vicia faba. The sequence goes on along the minus strand of OX451738.1, from coordinate 1,470,200,839 downwards.
ATACTGAACCAGAAAAAGTGTCTACTGGAAAAGGATCAGAATAAATCTTTGGCCGATTTAAACTGAACTGACATATGTATGTGAATGAAGTGTTTGTCATGTAGATAGTCGCCCCGTCCTGTTTTGGGAATTGATCTACAATCAGTTTGTTGGTAAACACGTCCTGTTTTAGAAGTTCATACCATTGGTGATAAAGATAGTTGCCCCGTCCTGTTTCAGGAATTGATCTTTAATCAGTTTTTCACAGATATTCACCCGGTCTTGTTTCAGGAATTAATATGTTGGTGATAAAGATAGTTTCCCCATCCTGTTTAGGGAATTGATCTTTATCTGTCTATAAAGAAAGGAAGATAGTTTTCCCGTCCTGTTTCGGGAGTTAATCTTCAATCTGCTCATGTAGATAGTCGCCCAGTCTTGTTTCAGGAATTGATCTACAAATAATTTGTTCTTCATAGATAGTTGCCCTATCTTGTTTCAAGAATTAATTTGTGGCTGGTCATTCAGATAGTTGCCTCGTCTTGCTTCAAGAATTAATCTTGGACCTGTTTGAAAATTGTTGACGATATCCGTCTGTTGATTGATCTTTCCTGAAAACGTAAAGAGTTAGCTTGTATATAATGTCATGATGTATGAAATGCATTGTATAATGATATTCTCAATATAAATGAGATTGTGCTATATCCGTTTTGTATGCATATGGCATGATGAATGTAAGATGCTTGTTGAAGTGCATTTGTAAACCCATGCAATATCTTTTTATGGGAAAATAAATCCCTGACTATTACTAGGGATGAAGAGTATGTGTGTCTTTAATTTTGTCTAGAATGCTTTCGCTGGGGATTCCTTTTTGCTTTCTTGAGGAAACTCTGTAGGGGATGCGAGGAGTAGAGTTTAGGAACATTGGTTGTCCGTTGCTATACTGGGGAATTTATTTCTTATATACCGTTACTGGGGATAAAAGAGATGGTTAAACTTCCGACTCGTTTGGGGAAGATAAAGTTAACTGGTATCTGATCGGTTTCCAGGCTTTGCAGTAATTTCTGGGGATAACGGTGACTTCTCTGGAGAGGATTTTTTCAGTGATTTGCTGGGGAATTTGTAGTTTGTTGGGGAAATAAACCCTGCTGGGGAAATAAACCCTTGTTGATGGAGAAGTTCTCTGCTAAAGAAACCAACTTTCTTGGGGAAATTGAATTTTCTAGAGAGAAGAAACTCTGTAGGTTTTCTTTTTAGTTTTAAAGGACCAAACTTAGCTATGGAAGAGACTATAATCCTCTATCTGTTGGAGTGATCTGCTTGGGAAAATGCGGGGAATGTACTCATATTTGTGAAGATTACTCTGTGAGGAATAACCTCATAGAAGTTGCTTTGGCAACTTCATTATGGATCACCTTATGAAAGGGATTCTGTGGGGATTTATGAAAAACTTGAGTGTCATCCCAATTCCTAGAGTTTTTGAGTAAATGTTTATTCATGTTCTTATTTATTTGCTAACAGTTAATCATGTTCATATGCATATTCTCATTCAATTTTAATCGTTGGACGTTCTTGCAAGAAAAACAAAAAAAAAAGGTTTGAACTTCAAAGTATATTTGTATTGATAATTTGGCTATAAACAGACGATTTTGTACAAAGAGACGGAAATCCTAGTAAGAGGAAATCGTCATAAAATAAAAGAGTACAAAGTGAAAAAAAAGTGTATATAGCCATGTGGAAGTGATCTCATTGGGTTCCAACACCGCTATTGCCCTTATGTCTTTAAACATATCTTCTCTTGCCGTTGGAAGAAGTTGATTTCACTAATCTTGCACCATTCGAGTTTTTGACATTGGTAATAAAGCTGGTTGTAAGTGATCCAACGGGACATAGCTGTACGCTTTAATCCTTAATTTTTTCTTGGACCACCCTTTCAGGTTTTCGGTCCACCAGGATACCCTTTTTTACCCAAGCCGCCCTTTCAGGTTTTCAACTTTCCGGGTGTATGATCTTTTGTATATATCCCTTATTATTTTCCCGAACCCTTTTGTTTCGCCGGCATGCCCTTATTTTTTCATAGGAATGTCAACCTAGCGGGTCATTCTTATGCGTAGTATTTTTTAACTATGTCTGCATTCACAGGGTGCGGGAAATCTTCACTGCCCATAGTGGTTAGCATCATAGCACCGCCCGAGAATAGCACCACCCGAGAATACTTTCTTGACAACAAGTAGCCCTTCGTAAGTGGGAGTCAATTTTCCCTTGGGATCCCCTTGTGGCAGAATGATGCGCTTTATTACTAAGTCACCTGTCTGGTATACCCGATGCTTGATCTTTTTGTTGAAAGCTTTGATCGTGCGTTTCTGGTATATCTGACCGTGACAAAAAACAACCAGCCTCTTTTCGTCAAGAGAATTCAACTGATCCAACCTTGTCTGAATCCATTCGTCTTTGTCTAGGTCTGCTTCTTTCATAATCCTTAGAGAAGGAATTGAAATTCGATAGGCAGGACAACTTCCATGCCATAGACTAAAGAGAAAGGGGGTTTTCCTAGTTGATGTTCGTGCCGAAGTACAGTAGCCATGAAGGGAAAATGGTAGCATCTCATTCCAGTCTTTATAGGCCACCACCATCTTTTGCACAATCTTCTTTATATTCTTGTTAGAAGCATCCACTATAGCATTCATTTTAGGTCTGTATAGAGAATAGTTGTGATGTTTGATCTTGAACTGCATGCAGAGTTCAGTGATCAAGGCATTATTGAGATTTGTACGATTGTAAGTGATGATCCTCTCATGGACACCATAAAGGAAGATGAGGTTTAGCTTGATGAACCGGGCTACGACGTTCTTGGTAACTGAGGCAAATGAAGCTGCTTCAATCCACTTGGTAAAGTAGTGAATGGCGACAAGAATGAAATGGTGTCTGTTAGAGTGGGCTTGATCTCTCCAATCATGTCAATTCCCCATATTGCAAATGGCCAAGGAGCAGTCATGACGTTCAAAGGAATTGGAGGCACATGGACCTTATCGGCATAAATTTTGCACTTATGGCAAGTCCATGAGTGGTGATGACAATCGGTTTCCATGGTCGACCAATAGTAACCAGCTCTCAGAATCTTCTTGGAAATAGTATGTCCGCTAGAATGAGTACCAACTATACCTTTATGCATATCCTCCATGATCTTATCTGCTTCCTTCTTGTCCATACAACGGAGCAGAATTGAATCATGGTTGCGTTTGTTTAAGAACCCATTACCCAGGAAGAACTTGGTTGAGAATCTCCGCAAGAATTTCTTGTCATTAACTGACGCACCTTTAGGATACTCTTGAGCTTCGAGATATCTTTTCACCTCATGAAACCAAGGCTTCTCCTGTACACCATCAGTGCCAATCTCATAGCAGTGCATTGGTTCATCAAACCTTTCGATAGTAATTCAGGGATCTTCGTTGTCCCATCTGACCTTAAACGTAGAAGGCATGGTAACTAAAGGGTCTTCCAACTGATTTTCTTCCCTCGGGATATGTTCAAAGGTAACCTCTTCAAACTATGGTATCAAGGTTAGCACAAGGTCTTTGTACGGGATAAGGTTTGGATGTTTTGTATCCCACTCTCCTTTGACTTGACTGATGACCAAAGTTGAGTCCCCATATACACTTAAGAATTTGATTCGTAGGTAAATAGCAGCTTTAAGGCCCAAGATGCACGCTTCATATTCAGCCATATTGTTGGTACAGTCAAAGCAAGGTCTAGCAGTGAAAGGAGTATGGAAACCTTTGGGAGAAATGATCACAACATTCTGTTACCAAGAGAGTTGGAAGCTCCATCAAAAACTATAGTCCATCAGGATCCTTGTTCGGGTCCTTCATACGGTCCATGCTTTTCACAATCTGTAATCAGCATTATATTCTCGTCCGAGAATTCAAAATTCATAGATTGGTATTCATCCATAGATTGATGTGCCAAAGGATCTTCCAACACACTTCATTTTATTGCTTTTTGTGTAGTGTACTGGATATCGTATTCAGTTAAGATTATTTGCCATCGAGCTATTCTTCTAGAGAGAGATGGCTTCTTAAAGATGTATTTGATGGGATCCATCTTAGAAATCAATAGAGTGGTATGAGTCAACATATATTGTCTTAGTAGGAGAGCAGCCCATGCCAAAGCACAACAAGTTTTATCGAGGAATGAATATATTGTTTCACAGTCTGTAAACTTTTTGCTAAGGTAGTATATTACATGCTCTTTTCGACCAGACTCGTCATGCTTCCCCAGCATACACCTCATCGAATTCTCTAACACGGTTAAGTACATGATCAGAGGTATTTTTTCAACTGGTGGAATCGGAATTAGTGGTTCTTGCAAGTATTCCTTGATCTTGTCAAAATCTATTTGGCAATCGTTATTCCATCTTACCACTTGATCTTTCTTTACCATCTTGAAGAGTGGCTCACAAGTAGCAGTTAAGTGAGAGATGAATCAGGAAATGTAGTTTAGACGTCCCAAGAAACCTATAACTTCCTTCTCAGTACGAGGAGCTGGAATTTATTGGATAACTTTGACTTTGGCGGGATCGACTTTAATTACTTTGCCATTGACAAAAAAGCCTAGGAGCTTACTAGACCTTACCCCGAAGATGCATTTGTTGGGATTCAACCTCAGCTTATATATCTTTAACCTATCAAACAACTTGTGTAAATGATAAAGGTGCTCTTCCTTAGTTTGGGATTTTGTTATCATGTCAACAACATAGACTTCTATCTCATGATGAATCATATCATGAATTAAAGCCACCATAGCCCATTGATAAGTTGTGCATGTATTCTTCAATCCAAAAGGCATGACTTTATAACAGAAGGAGCCCCATTATGTGACAAAAATAGTTTTCTCCATGTCTTCGGGCGCCATTTTGATTTGGTTATAACCCGAGAAGCCATCCATGAAGAAAAACACCTTGTATTGAGCAGTGTTGTCAACTAAGACATCAATATGTGGTAGTGGGAAGTCATCTTTGGGGCTTGCCCTATTTAAATCCCTATATTATATGCACATACGGACCTTACAGTCTTTCTTCGGCACTGGAACAACATTTTCAACCCATTGGGGATACAACGTCTCTGCCAAGAAACCTACATTAAACTGTTTCATTACCTCGACCTTGATCTTCTCGGATATATTAGGGCACATGCGACGAACCTTTTGTTTGATTGGAGAATAACCCTCTTTCATTGGTAGACAATGCACTAGGATATCAGTAACGAGCCCTGGCATGTCTTCGTATGACCAAGCGAATACCTCAATGTAGTCAAGCAACATCTGAACCAATCTTCTCTTTACACTGTCTTCCAAGTTGGCACTGATCTTGACTTCTTTCTTATCTGCCTCAGTACCCAAGTTTATCACTTCAATCGGTTCTTTATGTAGTTGGATAGCCTTTTCCTCTTGTATCAAGAGTCTAGCGAGTTCTCTAGATATCTCACAATCTTCTTCACCTTTGTCATCAACTTGATAGATTGGATTTTCGAAGTCATAGATGGCAATAGCAGAGTTTTTTTCAATGAGATCCGGAGTGGTTGTGGATCTGCAAATGTGTGTGTGTGTGTGTGCATGTAAGGTTACATGGCTATTTGAAAATGCAGTAAAATAAAAGAAAGACAAGGAGCGCAAAATTTGAATGCAAAATCGTCTAATTTTTTTCATTAAATGAGAATATGATATATGAAATGACAAATCCTTAACAAATGGACCATTGTGCCCCGGGTAAGGCACATGGTTTAAAGTCATTTCTTTGAAGGAAATTAGACAGACAAATTTCTTAAAGAAATAAAAACAGGAAATAGCAATTACTTCTGGCTGAAGGAGATTGAGATAAAGTCTTTGGCCCTCCAGTTGTTGAGTCTGCCTTCAGTAGTTAGGAATATCCAGTCGTCCAAGTCACCATCACTGTCAGTGTCTTCCAGTGTATTGACTTCATTGTTGCTAATACAGAGAGGTGGTCAACCAACACGAGCACGTCGAATATCTTTCTGAGCCTTTGAAGTAAAACCCAACCCAAATTTGTTAGATTTGTAGGGGATGTCAGGAAGTTGTCCCCGGATAGTGCAGCCTCCATCTTCTATGACAGCCCTAGCATGCTTCTGAGAGGCCATTCTTGGTGTGTCCTTGACAGTCTTAGGAGCAGCACGAGTAGAATTAGCAACAACAATCGTTGGAGGGACTACTTCAAATGCTTGGCAGAGGGTTCTATGAATTCACCATCCATTTCAACATATTTGAAAGAATTCAAATGAATGACCAAATATTCTTCCTCTCCACAGATTGTGACAACCTTTCCTCCTACTAGGTATTTCAGCATTTGAAGTAATGTAGAGGTAACTACACCTGCCCCATGAATCCATAGACGTCCTAGCAAGTAAGAATAGGCCGGGAAGATATCCATTACATAGAAATTTGAATTGAAGACTTGAGATCCCACCTTGATCGATAGATCAACCTCTCCATGGACCATTCTTTTCGAACCATCGAAGGCTCTCACCACAATATCGCTGGGTTTCAGCACCAACCATCACAATCTAGTCTATCCAAAGTACCTTTAGGTAAAACATTAAAGGAGGGCTCATTATCTACTAACACATGCGCTAGAGTGGTGCCTTTGCATTCAATAGAGATGTGGAGAGCCTTGTTGTGATTCTTCCCCGCTGGAGTCAAATTTGCATCAGAAAATCCCAAGCCATTATCACCAGTTAGGCTTGCAACACAGTTCTCAAATTGATCCTCAATGGTCTCTTGTGATACATGGGCGTTCTTCAAGAATTTCAGCAAACTCGGACATGTGCGTTAGAGCATAATAATAAGGACAACATGGATATCTTTGAGGGTGTCTTCCACAATTGTTCCACTATTTTTTAGTCACTTTTTCGGATGATCTTTAGAATTTATTCCATCTCTTGTCTAGATGGGTCTTCAATTGTAACTTCTTTTCGTGGTGCCCCCGTCTGGGAAGGCTTAGTAACATTATCTTTACCTCGAGACCAGTAGTTATTCTAGCAGTAGGAATACGAACAAGTGTTGTTGTAGTTATTGGAGGGGAGATCTCTGGAAAAAAGATCCTTCTTGTTTTAGTGACCTTACTAGCTCCAGCAATATTTGTAATTTTAGGCTCTTCGTTTTCAGTAATCCATGGCTCTTGATTGACACCATGATAATAAACTTCTGCCCCATAGTTTCAAGGCACAACTTTGTCAGAGGAATAGGGGACTGGCCCCGATGTAGTGATAATCAGGGGAGCCCTTATTGGCTCAGCAGGAATCCTTATAGGGCCTTTAGAGGTGATCCTAATAGGAGTGTTAGAGATTATGATTATGGAAACGTCTTGAGGTAAACTTTTCACGGACGGAGTTTTATTGAAAAAAATTTCATGTCTATCAATCAAGAGTTTAATACCTTTATTCATCCATGTACAACCATTAGTTTGGGAAGCACAATGATAACCGTTTTCAAGGCAGCCAGGAAATAAACCGGCTCTTAGCAAATTCTTTTTAATGGTCAACAATGGAGTATTCAAATCATCGATGGAGGAGACAAAGGAGACATCGTGAATTGTATTTACACCTTTACCATGATTGGGCATGGGATCATTAATGACATTAGGGGTTTGTGAAGGGTCAAACTCGATCACCTTTTTATAAATCAGATCTTGTATCTTGTTCTTCAATGCCCAACAGTTATTGGTGTCATGGCCGGAACTATTTGAATGATAGGCACATTTCACGTTCATATTATGTTTGGGAGAGGAAGTATTGGGATTAGGGTGAGGATGTCGCAACGTTACCAAATCCGCCTTCAACAGACGTTGTAAAGCTTGAGACAGTGGCATGTTGATTCTAGTAAACTGCCTCCTTGGGGCATCTGGCCTTTTTTGATTGTTAGATTATTGTGGTCGTTGACCTGGGGTCGAGTTTGAAATCAATACATCTCCTACTGACTGATAATGATCACTTTTGATACGGCTCCTTTGTACATAAACAACATTAGTCTCCTTCTTACCAAAAAATGGTTTCTTTACAGTATTAGAAGTTAAGGCCATGGGAATCTTCCCACTTTTGATTCCGCTTTTAACTCACTCTCCAGTCAAAATCAACTCAGTAAACCCTGATGAAGAACTCCTAATCAACAAATTAAAGAATGGACCAGACAGAGTGCCCATGAACATGCCCACTAATTCTTTGTCAGTCAATGGGGGCTGCATCCTTCCAGCCAAGTCCCTCCACTTTTGAGAATACTCTTTGAAGCCTTCATTTGAACCTATAGTCATATTTTGCAACTGCACGTGAGTCGGTGCAAGATCAGTGTTGTATTGGTATTGTTTGTAAAAGTCATCAGTTAGATCCTCCCAGGTATGGATATTAGTCCCCTCAAGTTGATAGAACCATTCCAACTTTGTTCCAGATAAGCTTTCTTGGAAGAAGTGCACCCATAACTTTCTATCAGCGATGTGCGGTTGAATCTTACAGACATAAGACCTTAGATGCATCTTTAGAAGGGTTACCCCATTATATTTGGCGAAGACAAAGACCTTGAATTTATGGGGAATGACCACCCCTGGGACTAGACCTAAGTCTCCAAAGTCCAAACCAGGCACTGTTTGGATCTCCACCACCATAAGTCGGTTTTCGAGTTGTTTGTACTTATCATCCACCGGTGAGTATTTCTCCTCAGAATATCTTCATCCTCAGTAGCTTGGTTATTTCCTCCCCCAGCTCTAGTGCTTTCAGCTTCCTCTTCTTGATTGTCTTCTTCCTCAGAAGAAGCCTCTTCTATTTGAGCTAGTCGGGAAGGCCCCTTAAACCTTCTTCCCATGTTAAGAATAACAACCCTCTTCTTGGTCTTCTTCTTCGTGGCAAGGAGTGCCATCATCTCTTGCTTACCTTCAGCTAAGTTTAGGAGAGTTTCTTGGAACTGTGCATGTTGAGTTTGTAGGTCTTTTACGGTTTTCTCTAGAGCCATGTTATACTGAAATAAACTATAAAAAGATGAGGAAACTTGTATCGGAAAATCTACTTATTATATGATGCATGCTATGCGGATGCAATGTTTTCAAGGACCTTAAGGAATTTAAATTTTCTAGCCAAAAAGGAAACAAATGCAACAATTGTATTAAAAGATTAAAATTGCCTCTTGGGCTTACAATGAAAAAGCAAAAAAGTCTCAAGGAGACAAAATAATAGACTCCTAAAACAAAAGACTCGAGTCTCCCACGAACGCATCCTCATTGGTTCAATGTATGCATTCAGGCTTCACTCCTCGTGAAGTTGCCTTGTGAGCTCCAACACTTTCTTATCGCTTGCATAGAATCGAGCTTCAAAGGTATCTTGTTCCCCCTTGAGTTGAATCCACAATCTCTGCAATTCTTCGAGGTCGATAGGAATATCCGGATGGAGAATAGTATAAGAAGTATCTCCCTCGGAAACAGGCTCCACAACTATTGGTAGGATAGCAGGATATGGCATCATGAGATTTTGAGCACAAGCTCGCACCCATTTGAGATAAGGATACAAAGGAATGGAGTTCTTATGTCCCAAAGTCTTACTATCAACCTTGTCCACCATTCCCCAAGCTCGTACAGACCTTTGAAGATAACCTTGGACATCATTCTCATAGTCAAACACAATATCATGGATAAGTGCATCATGAGGACCATCTCTTCAAGCATAGCCAAATTCTCGTAGAGCTAATGAAGGTTTATAAGTAATACCTCCTATAATGCCCAAGAGTGGAACATTAGGGAACTCCCAACAGAGGTCAATGATAATAATGTCCTCTAGAGATCGGGAACAACAACAAATATCCGAATGAGAAAGTGACATCACTCTTCGAGACCATGTCAAGCCTTGTTCATTCTTCAATATTGATCGAGGAAGGTGCGAAATAAACCACCTACACAGCAACGGAAGGAAACACATAAGAGTCCCTCGCTTCCTCATAGTGTGAGTGTGAAGACAATGTAAAATGTCTCCAAGCAAAGTAGGCACATGATTACGAGAAAGAAAAACCTTGACAGCATTCTCATCTATGAGTTGGTCTGGATCAACGAACAAAACCAAACCATAGATTAGAAGAGCCAAGAAATCTTCAAAAGCTTGAAAATCCATATCTTCCCAAAACAATCGAGCCTTCTCTAACAAAAACTTGGCTAGAATACCCTCGACTCCACTCCTTGTTTCCCAATTAGCTACAATGTTGAATCTCTTCAAATGCAAGGCCTTGGCAATAACTACTAGCTTTGGAGTTTCTTCTGAACCGATGAATGGTATTTGATCAAGCACATGCACTCCTAATAGTTGATAGAATTCTTCCAATGTGGGCACCAATTGGTAATCACGAAAGGTGAAGCAATGATGCATAAGATCAAAGAACTGAAAGAGCACACACATCATTTCTTCTTGAAAGCTCTAGGTAGCCAAACTGAGAAGTCTACCATATCTTTTGGTGAAGGGAAAATCTTCAGGAACCGTTGATGCTAACTCTTTGAGTTGAGGAGGCACTTTTACGGAGCTGGCACAAATGGTATTTCTATGAATGGAGGCCATATTCTACAAAACAGAACAAAGATAAATTCTTAGATCCTTGAAATGGTTAGTGAGAATGCTATGGCATGATGTCATGATGTTTATGATGTCATGAATAATTAATCACAAACAAATAACACAATGACCTTAAGTTTAGGCTTGCATGGGGTTTATTGGTAAGTACCCTCTTGAAGTTTAGTTCATTCAACTTGTCCTAAAAGAAGAAACTGACTTCTTAGGAATCTCAATATCATTGATATTTCTTCAACGGGCATTGTTTTAGCACAATCAATCTTTTCTTGTAGCAAAAATATCCTGAAAGTCCAATCTCAATGAGTGTAGTATCGAGTATCAACCAATCTTTAGTTTTGCACCAAAGCCAGCTATCTCACTACTTTCTAATGGCGAAGTTGTTCAACACAAGAGACACTGGTACCCACAAATGTGTCACACTATCGTAGCTATCGCTTCAACCATATTGGTCTACACCGTATAATTTCCACGATCTATTGCTACTTACCTAAAATATCCCCAAATCCGGGTATAGGATTTTTACAAGTAATAAACCCAAGCATAACCCACAAATGTAAAGAAAAAAAATCAAGCAAGTAAACTAAATAAAGGTGATCTAGATCTTAAGGTAACCTCACTTTTAGTTTAGATTCTCCCCAGCAGAGTCGCTACTTTTGTGATACGGTGGGAGAACTGACTTGGGTGTTTTGCATTTTATCGCAATTATTGTGGATAGCAAGAGTCTCCACCGACTTTTCTTTTATCCAATAAAGGAAATGGTGAAAAGAACTGGAAATACATTTTGAGATATTTTTGTGATTTCGGGGGTAGGTTATGAAAAGGGAATATGTTAGCACTCTTTTCATCTGTAGTTATCTACGGGCTCTTGAATTACTAGCTCACTTTCGAAATGCTTTTGTGAATGTGTTTGTTTGAAAATGTTTTGAAAAAAGTGTCGTCGTTGGGCAAACTTTGTAATGATTCTCGTCTCTATAAGAATGCATACAAAGTGTTTACTTTGAAAATATTTCAAGAAAGTTTTGGTGCGTTGAAAGATGTTTGTTTTGAAAATATTTTGAAAAGTGATGTCGTTGGGAAAACATTGTAATTATTCTCGTCTCTATAAGAATGCATATAAAGTGTTGACTTCAAAAATATTTCAAGAAAGTGTTGGTGTGTTAAAAGATGTTCTTTTTGAAATGTTTGTGAGCAAGCAACTAGGAGCGTTCTACCTACTCAAAATAAAGTCTTTGTTCTTTTCCTCCTCCTCTAGACAATGCTATTCTACCATTAGTTAGTAGAAAGCCTTATCATTGGATGTTGAGGGACAGGCATCGGTCATCGTACAGTTATAGAAGGCAACTTGTAAGATGTTTTAGAAATTGTCATAAGGGACTAAGATCATTTACCGAAGGAAACATCAAAGGGTCGTCGAGGGACTACAATCTTTTAATCGAGGGTCTTTGATAAAATAATCCCATGTTTGAGGGGCATGATTGTTTGTATTCGAGGCAACAAGTGTGAGTAACCCTAGAGGTGCATATGTTCAAAGTGTTTTTATTTTCATGTATTTTATCTTGAATTAGGATTGTCTAAGGTTTATTTTAAGGTCATACAATACAAACCCTAATTACTAACAATAATATGGAAAGCGATAAATTGCGGAATTTAAATGTCCTACGCTACTACAATACTTTGGGGGATATGGGATACAAATTTACAAATGAGGATGGCAAGTAAAGATAAACCCTAATTACTATTACAAGTCTTTGATAATTACATAAATTGTGGCGCAAAATAATAAAATTTACAAAAATGTAATGATGAAGAATAGAGATTGCTTTTTAGGGTTTTTGATAGAAAATGTTTTGTAGTTAATTTAATTAGAAAAGGAGTTAATTAATTAAAAAATAAAACCTAAGTCTAATGATCAATTATTTTAGAAAATAACTTGAAGGTTTTAACTAGAAAAAGTTTTTCTTTGTATAGTGCTAGGCCATCTCCAAGCAATGCAATATGTCCAAAGTGACCTTAATGATCTAAAACTACAACAAAGTCTGAAAATTAAGAATTTTAATGCCTTAGCTGACCAGAAACAGGCACACGTGTCAGAATCTGCCCAATGCTCCTTGCACATTTTCTGTCCCAGCTGAATTGACAAGGGTCATGTCGTGTTACATGGGCACCTGTGTCAGCCTCTGTCCTGCCTTTTTGCCAAGTCTTCAATCCCAATTAAGTTCACACGGGTTGTGTCGTGTGACACAGGCACCCGTGTCAGCTCTTGCTTTGTTCTTTTCCCATCTCTTCTCCCTGACACAGCCCATGTCAGGTGACACAGCCACCTGTGTCAGGGCTCCTAAAGCATTTTTTCTGAGATTTTGGATATTTGCACTTCTATGTGTGATACGGTGGTAGAATTGACTATTTTTTTTGTTGCTACTTGTTTTGTGTTTTTTTGTTCGCAATTGTATGGTAAGCAAGAGTCGCCACCATCTTTTATTATATCCAACATAGGAAAAGGGAAAAAGAACAGAAAAAACCTTTTTCGAGATGTTTTTGAGTACGGGGGGTAGATTATAGAAAAGGAAGGTGTTAGAACACTTTTTATTCGTGGTTTTCCATGGGCTCTTAGGTACTTGCTCATTTTTAAATTTCTTTTGTGTGTTTGTGTGCTTAAAAAGTTTTGAAATTGCCTTAGTACGGTGTTTCACTTTACTGTAACCCTTGTATCAGTCCTCAAGGGTGTGATAAAGTGTATCTCATTAGATCAAAGGAGAATGGGATACGAAACACCCTAACCTCATTCCCTACAAAGAACATGTGTTGACATTTATCCCACATTTCAAGGAAATTACCTTTGAGCATTTTCCACGAGAGGAAAATCAACTAGCGGACGCGCTAGCCACCATGTCATCCATGTTTAAACTCAAGTTAGGTAACGAGGCTCCCCAGATCACCATTGAGCGGATAGAGGAACCAACTTACTGTCACGAGATCGACACTGAAGAAGTAGTGGACCAGCCTTGGTTCCATGAAGTTAAGAGGTATCTCGAGGCTCAAGAGTATCCAAAAGGAGATTCAATCAATGATAAGAAGTTCTTAAGAAGATTATCTGCTAAGTTCTTCCGCAAAAATGGCATTCTCTACAAGCGCAACCACGACTATGTTTTGCTTCGTTGCGTAGACAAGGCTGAGGCAAAAAAGATCATGGCTGATCTACATGAAGGCACTTTTGGCACCTATTCCAGTGGGCATACGATGGCTAAGAAGATCCTACAGGCAGGGTACTACTGGTCTACCATGGAAGCAGATTGCTATCAAGATTCATGAACCCGTCACAAGTGTCAGATCTACGCTGACAAAGTGCATGTGCGTCCAGTTCCTCTAAACATCCTACATCTTCTAATGGACACCGCTTCATCTTAGTGGCCATTGACTATTTCACGAAGTGGGTTGAGGCATCTTATTTCGCTTCCGTTACCAAGAATGTTGTGGCCCAGTTCATCAAACATAATCTCATCTGTCGGTACGACATCCTGGACAAAATCATCCCTTCTCCTTGGTATACGACATGAAAGCTGTTCTACCAATCGAAGTCCAAATACCTTCTTCGAGAATCATAAAGGATGCAGGGCTGAATGAAGATGATTGGATCCAAACTCGGCTTGACCAGTTGAAATTAATTAATGAGAAGAGGCTTACGGCTGTCTGTCACGGCCAGATGTACCAAAACTGTATGATCAAAGCGTTTAACAAAAAGGTCAGACGTCAGGTATATCAGGTTGTCGACTTGGTAATCAAGCGTATCATATTACCACAAGGTGATCCTAGGGGCAAATGGACTCTTACATACGAAGGACCATTTGTGATCAAAAGCATGTTCTCTGGTGGAGCAATGATCTTAACCACTATGGATGGCAACGACCTTCCGCACCCTGTGAATGCGGACATAGTCAAAAGATACTACGCATAAGAGACCCGCTAGGTTGACACACCTAGGAAAAACAAGGGCATCCCGGTGAACCACAATGGTTCGGGAAAAAATTAGGGACAAAATACAAAACAATTTGTACACCCGGTAAGTTGAAAACCCGAAAGGGCGGCTTGGGAAAAAGGGGTATCCTGGTGGACTGAAAACCCGAAAGGGCGGTCCATGAAAAAGTTAGGGAATTAAAGCGTATGAATATGTCTCGTTGGATCACCTTACAGACAACCGTTAGCATAAACTAACAAACTCAACAGGTTTAATCAATCCAATCTACTTCGGACAAGGCAGCAAGTGGACAAGACGCTCAGAGACACGAAGGCCATAGCAGAAGGGGAACCCCGTGGGATTATTTCACATAGCTATCTTTTCTTTGTAACAAACTTTCATTTTTTCTACGACGACATTTTCTTACTAGAATGTTCGTCTCATTGTACAAAAATATTTATTCAAGTTAATACAAAGATATCCCTTTGAAAGTGCAAAACTATCTGCTTTTCTTTATTTCTGTGTTTTGTTTACAAAAACGTCCAATGATTTATTTTTGAACATATGCATTTGAACGTAACTATTGTTTACAAATGAACAAAAAAGGAACAGAAAATAAAGACAATCATTAATGGCTTTAAGA
Organism: Vicia faba; assembly: GCA_948472305.1. Lineage (NCBI taxonomy): Eukaryota > Viridiplantae > Streptophyta > Magnoliopsida > Fabales > Fabaceae > Vicia > Vicia faba. Next base: position 1,470,185,664 of record OX451738.1, on the reverse strand, counting down.
AATAGGATAATGTCTTTAGAGTATTCCATAAAATCCCCCGCAGGTACTTTTCCAACAAGAACGGAAATCAGGACATCCCACTATAGGATCGCTAACATATCTCCAGTATACAGCTTAATGATATCAAGCTCTCTCGCATCCCCGACGGAACAAAACTTCCAGTTACCGCTCCTAAGATTCTTCAGTGAAAATCGCCCAATTTCTTAGGGTTCCCCAACAGGTCCACAAGCAATACACGACGTTTCCCTTACACAATAGAGTTTATTTCTCTAACAAATGGAAGCTCATTAACACTTCAACTCCAAAACAAAAAGACTTATACTCCTCATTCTCAGCAATGCTCAGGAATTTATTTTCCCTGACTCCGGCAACACTACGGCATAACAATTAACGTGTCCATACATTACATCCATAAATCATAGCATTGACATCACAAATACATACGACGCAATCTCATTTATTTTGAGAACATCATTGCACCATGCATTTCATACATCATGACATTGCATGCAATTAACATTTCATCTTTTTCAGGAAAGAACAATCAACAGAAAATTATCGTCAAATTTTCAAACAAGTCAATTACAGATCAATTCCCGAGAAAGGAATGGTCAACCATCTACACAATAGATATTTCTTTCAGACACCTTTTGGTTCAGTTTAAATCTCTCAATCGTTTATTCTGATTCTTTCCTGCAGACGTCTTTCTCTGGATCGGATAAATCGCACAAAAATTTACTCTGATTCTTTCCAGTTAAAGAATATTCAAGATCTCTTTTGGTTCAGTTTAAACCTCTCAACGGTTTATCCTTATACTTTCCAAAAGAACACTTCGGGTTCAGATAAATCTCTCAACGGTTTGTTCTGATTCTTTCCCTCAAACACTTTCTCTGGTTCAGATAAATCACTCAAAGATTTACTCTGATTCTTTCCAGTTAAAGAATATTAAAGATCTCTTTTGGTTCAGTTTAAACCCCTCAACAATTTATCTTGATACTTTCCAAAGGAACACTTCGGGTTCAGATAAATCTCTCAATGATTTATTATGATTCTTTCCCGCAGACACTTTCTCTGGTTCAGATAAATTGCACAAAGATTTACTCTGATTCTTTCCAGTTAAAGAATATTCAAGATCTCTTTTGGTTCGATTTAAACCCCTCAACGGTTTATCCTGATACTTTCCAAAGGAAAACTTCGGGTTCAGATAAATCTCTCAACAATTTATTCTGATTCTTCCCAGTCAAACAACATACAAGATTTCTTCTAGTTCAGATAAGTCGCTCCAAAGATTTATTCTGATTCTTTTCCAGTTGAAATCAAGTTCAGACTTAGCCCATTTTATATTAACAAGTCATCCCTGGATGGCATTTACAAACCCATCCCCGACAAATCCCCATCATTCCTCCAAATGGCATCTATAAGCTCATTCCCATTTCATCTTCGAGTGCAAATTTCTAGGCACTCTAGTGTCCAATCATCTTCCACCTTCAAGTCACGAATGTCGGATCCACCAATCTAACTCTTCGGGTTTAAGAATATTTAATAGGGGAAGTTGTTGTACCCCAAAATTCTCTCTCTCATTTATCAAATATTTTCTCACTAGATCTCTCTTGGTTCAAACTGCACAAGAGTTGATCAGCTCAAGACACCTCCTAAAGCACTGATGACTGAAATTAGGGTTTGAGATTGCACAAGGATAATTGAGATTTTTATGCCTCATATGACTTTCATGGATTATTATGGACCCCCAAGATTACTCATGTCAAGTTTCAAGTTATGGATCATATTTTTGCTCAATCAATTGAGCAGTTGACCTAAAAATTAGTTGTATTGGGGAAATAGTCAACTGTGGCCGATCTATAGTCAAACTTCATAATTTTTTATCCATATCAACATTATAAACTCATATGTATCATTTGATCAAGTATGGACCATAATTCCTCAAGAAATTTGATCAGATCATCAAAAGGGCAAAATGGTTAAAATTAGGGTTTTGACTGAGAAAGGGCAATTTCTGATTTTTGACCTAGGAAATGGTTAATTGGTTTGAGGCATGATATCAAGAGTTCAATTTCATCATTTTTACCTAATGGCATGATTCAAAACATCCCTCAAGATCAATTGATTGATAGTTGATTTTCAGTCAACTGATCAAAAGTCAATTGTACACTGAAAAGTCAAACTTTGACTATTTTGTCAAAATAAAGTGTCAAAGATCACAATTCATGAAAACATGTAAAAATATGAAACTTGTTCATCAAGAAATCAAAAATTCAAGATTTCATTTTGAAAAGTCAAAGTTTTCAAACTTAGAAATTTTTCGAAGTGTTGAAAACTTCATATTTTTTCACAACTTTGAGCCAATTTTTCACCATGATGCAAGATGATTTAAAAGAAACTTTCAACATGAAAGTTGTAGATCTCCATGAGATCTAAAACATTTATTTACACAACTTCTCCTAGAAATGCTTGTATCTCAAGTTATTAATCCATGAAGTCATGGTCATGAAACTAAACACTTAGTGAAAATTTTGCCTTAGTTTAGGCAGGATTTTGAGCTAACTTCATGGCAATTTTTCATATATTTCCAAGGGGAATTTTCAAAAGTGATTCAAATAGGGGTTGTAGAGCACATTACAAGCTTTCCAAAATGTCTAAGAACTCCTTGACATCATTCTTAAGCAAGGAGAATAGAAGAGAGGAAGTTAGGGTTTCAAACTGAAATTATAGGTCATTTTGTGATGAACAAGAATTCAAATCTCAAGCCTATGCTGCACAATCTTTCTTTGCAGGCCTCTAATCCTCAAGATCTCTCCCTAATCATAATATTGCACTTGCTTTTGAGTTATTATCCATTTGATTCAAGCTTTATCCAAGATAATTTTCCATTAATGGCACAAAGGCACCATTGCCATTTACATAAAGCAAGCTTTATGCAAAGTCAACATGCATTGAGCTTTGCACTTGTTACTTCTGCACAAACTTCCTCTACAAAGTCAGATAAGTGTGTTTAAAGTTGGTAACCTCTCTATATAGCTTTGTACTATGCATTGAAACCATGTTTGTCAACCTTACTTCAAAAACAAGTCAAGAAGCCAAAACATGTGATCTTGTACTTCTGACCACCTCAAGTATCCAAAACTTTTCCATATATATACATAAGTCATTTGCAAGAAAACACACGCATACCCAAGCCCTAAAACATACAAGAATTCATAACTGAATCAAAAAATCACCATTGTTGCACATTCTGACCAAAAACTTGAAACTCACATCTCCCTCGTTTGTTTTCAAGCCTTTTGGTTCCTAAAGCTTCTAAACATAAAATACAACTCATCCCTGACCCTGTATCATAACTGTAACATCTCCACCATAAAATTCCATTTTCAAAAATAGAGCTCTGCAAGTGGACTTCTCCAGAACTCCTCAACCACTTTCAGCACAAGCCAAGCATCATATTAGCTTCCAGGGAACTTGAGGAAGCTAACCCAATCACTAGAACTCATCAAAAGATGCTCAAACTCAAAACACGATACCCTTTTGCAAGGGAGTTTTCTGACTTTTTAACTCTTTATACAAGCATCATTAATGGTTTATTTGTGAATAAAAAATGTAGATATCATTGTCCCGAAGCTAACCATGTCCTTAGATTTCATTATTGTTGCTTGAGTAGTTAGAATTTTGAATCTGAACCTCTGAAAATATTTAGGTCAGGATTTGGTACCATTAGAAATCCATGCTTATTTTTTAGAATTAGTTTAAGTTTTTTATATATTCAGAATCGTGAGAAAATTTCTAACAACTTTGATGTTGGAAGTATTATGAAATGTTGAGAAATGATGAAGTTACAGGTCCTTTGGCTGGAGGTTAAAGATGAAGTGTATTCATGACTCATTTTTTATTATATATTTATCATTTTAGTTAAGTTAACGGATGTATAGCCACCCTAGTGGTAAGGCAGCGCGCTATTAACCAAGAGGGTGTGGGTTCAACACCCAGTGCGCTGCCTTTTGCATTTTTTTCCACTTTTTTGTCATTTTTTGTTTCAAGAAGCGCTTGGGCCCCCATCCCATGGGCCTGACTCTTTTTTCTTAACATTACCCTCTGTTTCACTTTCCAACCCCCCTGGCTTTAATTTTATATTTTTATTTTATTTCTATTTTCTTTATTATTATATTTTTTTTACTACTATTATTATTATTATCTTTATCAATAAAAATCCAAAAATATTTATATGTTATTATTTATTTTTATTTAGTTTATTTTTCTTCATAAATACTAAAAGAACAAAAAACATTTCCTTTAATAAATTAATTTACTTTTTTAAATACTTAGATAATTAGTTTTAATCATTATATTTTATTTTCTTATAAATTCAAATCAATTTAGAACTTAGGACTTTTATTTGATTAATTTTATTTACTAATTAAATTCACAAAAACCCTAAAAAACTTGTGTTCTTTAAATTAATTTATTTTACTAAATCTTAATTTTATTATTTTTAGTTAATCATTTTATTTTAATTAATTTGGTCAAAAAACCCTTTTCATGAAAACCAAACAAAAATCACATTTCTTTTTACATTATATATTCTTGCATTTTTATCTTCATTTTTGTACATTTATTCAAATTCAATATGGTTGTAATAGATAATTAGATTTAATTTTCTTGTAATTTCCCATTTGTAATTTGTACACCCCCTCCCCTAACGATGTAACAGTGTAGTAATTTTAATTTTTGCAATTTAATGCTTTATATACAAATGCTAGTAATTAGGGTTTGTATGGCAAGAATAAAATCAATAAATAGCAAACCCTAATCAAGACAAATCAAGCATGAAAACCAATACACTTGCACATTTACACCCTTAGGGTAAATCCACTTTGTTGCCTTATAAATTGGTCATATTATGCATGTGAGGTATCTTAGAAAAAACAAGCAAAATACAAGATCATAGACCCTCAATGAAGTTATCAAAGTTGCCTTTCAAAAATGATCTTAGTCCCTCAAGAGAATTTCTAAGATATCTTACAACATTGCTAATCATGGTTATACGATGACCCACGCCTGTACGCTTTACATCCAAAGATAGAGTTACTTACGAAATCAATGGTAAGATAACAATGTCAAAGGAAAGAGGAAATAAACATGACAGCCTTTTGAGTAGGTAGATTGTTCCTAGTTGCTTGCTCAATTTCAAATGAGAATCAACACTTTGTATACATTCTTACGAATGAGAATCATTACAAAGTTTTCCTAAACGATGGCGCCTTTTCAAAATACTTTCAAAAACCACACAAATCACATTTTCAAACAAAAGCAAGTGATCTACAAAGTAACTAAGATCCCATGGAAAACCATGGATGGAAAGGGTGCTAATACATTCCCTTTTCATAATCTACCCGTCGAACTCAAGAAAACATCTCAAAGGTCTTTCCTGTTATTTTCAGCCTTTCCTTTTGGATAAAATAAAAGTCAGTGGCGACTCTTGCTAACCGCAACATTTGAGATAAAACGCAAAACAACCAAATCAGTTCTCCCACCGTGTTACAGAACTGGCGACTCTACTGGGGATTTGTTTTTAAAAAAATTGGGGTTACCTTAGGGCTAGATCACAATTATTTTCTTTCATTGTTTGAGTTGTACGCTTTACATTTTGGTTCTATGTTTGGGTTTGAATACTCTACCCAGATTTGGGATACCTTATAGGTAAGTAGAAATACGTTGTGGAAACTGTGTGGGGTATACCAACATGGTCTAAGCAATAGCTATGTTAGTGTGACATGTTTTTGGATACCGGTAGCCTTTGAGTAGTCAAGGAGAATATGGGGGCGCTGAGTGATGTCATGAAACATTAACAAACTTTTAGAACCATTACTTGACCAACTTGGCCATTAGGACTTAGTAAAATGACTGGCTCTGGTGCAGTCCGAAGTTGGTAGATACTCGATACTACACTCATTGAGGTTTGGTTTTTTGGGATGTTTCAGTCGCCATTAAAGAGGCTTGCGCTGAAATAATGTCCGAGAAAACAAACCAGTGATATTGAGCTCCTTTAGAACCTGATTACTATTGCTAGGACAAGTTTGAGCCAACTAAACTTCAAGAGGGTACTTACATATAAGACTCCATGCAAGCCTAAAACTAAGGACTTGTTTGTTTTGTTTGTATATATCTACTTGTAAATAACATCATAAACATCATAACATCATACTCATACTCACTAACCATTTCAAGAATTTTTGGGATTTATCGTTGTTCTGTTCTGTAGGACATGAATTATATTCGCAGGTAAACCATTCAAGTCAATCTTGTAAGGATCCCTCCGCAACTTAAAGAGCTAGCATCAAGGGCTCCTGAAAACTCTCCATTTACCGAAAGACATGGTCGCCTCCTAAACTTGGTTACCTCCAACACTAATGAGGACATGATGAAGGTGATATTCCAGTTCTTTGATCCTCTAAACCATTGCTTCACATTTCCCGATTATCAACTTGTGCCAACTTTGGACGAATTCTCCAAACTATTGAGGATTCCCATTCTCAATCAACTACCTTTCAACGGTACGGAAAGAGATCCAAAACCAGAAGATATTTCTCAAGCCCTACACTTGCAACCCTCTGATGTCACAACTAATTGGGAAACAAGGAGTGGTGTCAAAGGTTTCTTAGCCAAGTTCTTGTTTGAGAAATCCCAAAACTGTTGGAACTCCTTAGACTTACAAGCTTTTGATATAATCGTGTCTCTCCTCATCTATGGGATGGTTTTGTTTCCAAATCCTGACCAACTCATAGATGTAAACATTGTCAAAATCTTCATGTCTCGTAATCCGGTGCCTACTTTATTAGGAGACATCCTACATTCTTTTCACACTCACACTATGAGGAAAAGAGGTATCCTTATGTGTTGTACTACTCTCTTGGAAAGATGGTTTATTTCGCATCTTCCTCAATCAGTATTGAAGAACGAGAAAGGTTAGAGGTGGTCGCATAGGTTGATGACACTCAGACATTCAGACATTCATTGTTGTTCCCGATATGTGGAAAATGTTACTATCGTCAACCGTTGAGGAGAATTACCTAATGTGGTATTAGAGGAGGTATCACCTACAACCCCTGTTTAGCCTTAAGATAATTTGGTTACGCCCGAAGGGATGGTCCACATTAGATGCTCATTCAAGGGTTGGTATTTGACTACGAGAATGACGATCAAGGTCACCGCCAGAGGTTTATCCGAGCTTGGAGGATGATGAACAAGGTAGATAGAAAGACATTGGGGCATACATCCGTCTTGATCCTTACCTTAAATGGGTATGAGCCTGTGCTCAAAGCCTTATGATGCCTTACCCCTCCATTCTTCCGGTTATCATAGAGCCTATTGTGGAAGGAGATATCCCCTACACTATCCTTCATCCTGACATGCCCACCTCTCTTGAAGACTTGCAAAGGGATTGGATGCAACTTAAGGGGGAGAGAGACCCTTTCGAGGCCCAATTTTACGCCAGCAAGAAGAAGGTTCTGGAACTCACCAAGCAACTTCATGAGGAGCGGAGTCTGAACGCCTACGTCGCACCAAAGAGGATACATTCAACTTTTTTATCTTATAGTTTTTGTATTTTATGTGTAAGCCCAAAGAGGCATGATGTACTCAAACTTTGATTTATTAATATAACGTGTGTTTCTTTTTGTCTAAATCAAATTTAAATCTATAATTTCCTTGAAATCATTGCATATGCATCTTCATTCATCATAACATAAGCATGTTTCTTATAACAGGTCTCCTCATCTTTCTACTGTTTATTTCACTAAGATGGACATGGAACATACGGTAAAAGATCTCCAAGCACAGAATGCTCAGTTTCAACAGATGTTCTTGACTCTAGCCAAAGGACAAGAGGATTTGAAAACTCTTTTGATCGAAGAAAAGAAGAAGAAAGCAAAGAAAGCAACCGGTGTTCTGAATCTAGGAACAAGGTTCCCAGGGCCATCCGGATGGACCCTAGACTTTGCAACATCATCTGGTGAAAAGGATAATCAAGAAGGGAAAAACAAGGAAGTGATTGCCCATCCAGAATATGAAGAGGAAGAAGAAGAGGATTACTCTGAGGAACAGTATCCTCTGGCCAACGACAAATACAAACATCTATAAGAGCGTCTAAGTGCAATGGAGATACAGAAAGTGCCCGGGCTAGACTTTGAAGAGCTGGATTTGGTGTCTTAGATTATTATTCCATAAAATTTCAAGGCACTAGTTTTTTCTAAGTGCGACGGGGTGTCGTTTCCCAAGATGCATCTCCGATCTTACATGAGGAAGATACATCCTCACACTGCCGACAGAGATTTGTGGGTCCACTTCTTTCGGGATAGTCTATCCAGAACTCAGCTAGATTGGTTCTATCAACTGGAAAGGGCCAATATCCATAATTGGGAAGACCTTGCCGCTGCTTTTTATAAACAATATCAATACAACACAGACCTTGCTCCTACCCGTACTCAACTCCAGAGCATGGCTATGGTTTCAAGCGAAGGTTTCAAAGACTATGCTCAGAAATGGAGGGACTTAGAAGGAAGAGTCCAACCTCCCCTTTTTGACAGAGAACTAGTAGAAATTTTTTTGGGTACCCTGTTAGGTCCTTTCTTTAATCATCTAATTGGAAGCTCCTCAGCAGACTTCACTGAATTAATCTTGACTGGAGAAAGAGTGGAAGCTGGGATTAAGAGTGGGAAGATCCAAAAGGACGCATCCTTCAGTGCCGTGAGAAAACCATTTATTGGGAATAAATAAGTTAGTTCCTGTTGTACCCCAAAAATTTCCCTCTCATTTATCAATAATTTTCTCACAAGATCTCCTTTGGCTCAAGACTGCACTAGGGTTGATTAGCTCAAGACACCTCCTTAAGCACTAATGACCAAAATTAGGGTTTGAGATTGCACAAGGATATTTGAACTTCCAATGCCCCATCAGACTTTCATAGATCATTATGGACCGTCAATATTACTCATGTCAAGTTTCAAGCTTTGGATCACACTTTTGCTCAATCAATTGAGCAGTTGACCTAAAAAACAGTTGTATTGGGGAAAAAGTCAAGTGTGGCCAATTTACAGTAAAAATTCATAATTTTTTATCCACATCAACATTTTAAACTCACATGTATCATTTGATCAAGTTTGGACCATAATTCCTCAAGAAATTTGATCAAATCTTCAAAAGGGAAAATGGTCAAAATTAGGGTTTTGACTGGGAAAGGGCAATTTCTGATTTTTGACCTAGCAAATGATCAATTGGTTTAAGGCATGATCTCAAGAGTCCAATTGAATCATTTTGACTTAATGACATGGCTCAGAAAATTGCTCAAGTTCAATGGATCGACAGATGAATTTTCAGTCAACGGATCAAAAGTCAATTGTATGCTAAAAAGTCAAACATTGACTTTTTGGTCAAAATCAAATGTCAAAGATCACATTTCATAAAAGCATGTCAAAATATGAAACTTATTCATCAAGAAATAAAAAATTCAAGATTTCATTTTGAAAAGTTAAAATTTCTAAACTTAGAAATTTTTCTAAGTGTTGGAAATTTCTTATTTTTTCACAACTTTGAGCAAAATTTTCACCATGATGTAAGATGATTCAAAAGAAACTTTCAACATGAAAGTTGTAGATCTGCGTGAAATCTACAACATTTCTTTATACAACTCCTTCCAAAAGTTCTTGGATCTCAAGTTATAATTTTAAGAACATACGGTCATGAAACAAAACACTTAGTGAAATTTTGCCCTATTTTGGTCAGGATTTTGACCTAACTTCATGGAACTTTTTCATATAGTTCCAAGGGTAATTTTCAAATGTATTTCAAAGAGGGGTTGTAGAGCACATTACATGCTTTCTAAAATGTCCAAGAACTCCTTGAGATCATTTTTAAGTATGGAGAATCAAAGAGATGGAGTTAGGGTTTTCACACTTGAATTACAAGTCATTTTGTGATGAACAAGATTCAAAATTCAAACTTATGCTACATAACCTCTACTTTGAAGGCCTCAAACTTGTTAGGAACTCCATAATTAATTTCTTGCGCAGCTGTTAGAGGTCTCAATTCAAGCATTCAATGAAAGGCCATGCCTTATATCCATTTTGGGAATAAAGTACACAATGCCATTATGATAAAGTAGCTTTTTGCACAAAGCTTGTTCTTGAGCCTTGTAACTTCTTTCTTATGATCATACAAGTCCTATAACTCAAGAGAAGCTTGTCTATACACTTACAATCACTCAACCCATGCTTGTACTTCCTTTTGAAACTTGTTTCCCCACTTTTCTTGAAAATTAAGTAACATAGCAATTAGCTTGTAACTTGTACTTCTGACTCTCCAAAGCACTCAAGCTTTTTGCATATACATACATAAGTCATTTGCCACAAGTCCCATGCATGCTTGAGCCCTGAAAACACCAAGAACACAGAATCACCAAAAACACCTCAAAACTTGCCATTTTTGAGTTTTGAATCCAATCTCCAAATTTGCTCGTTCGTTTCTTGGCCTTTTACTTTCAAAAGCTTCTAAATAACATACACAAACAATCCCAACAGCTGCAACACCACTGTAACACCTCCATCATCATCCACCAATTTCAAAAACAAAACCTTGCACCTTGACTTCTCCAGGACTCCTCAGGCACTTTTAGCTCAAGCAAAGCATCACATTAGCTTCTTGGGAACCTGAGGAAGCTAATACAAACATTGGAACTCACTAAAAGCTACTCAAATTCAATACACGATAACCTCTTGCAAGGTAAGTTATCTCAACTTTGAGACTTTCATACAAGCATCATTAATGGTTTATTTGTGAATGAAAAATGTAGATATCATTTCCCTGAAGCTAACCATGTCCATAATTTTCATTTATATTGCTTGAGCTTAGAGAATTTTAATATTGGAGTTTCTGAAATTTTTAGGGTTCAGATAAGGGCCATTAAAATTCATGCTTGTCTTTGATCTATAATTTTATTATTTTCATTTTTGAAATCGTGAGGAAATTTGCTACAAGATTCATGTTTACATTTTTGGAAATGGATGAGAGATGAGTAAGATGCAGGTACTCTAGCTAGGCGTGAGGTTGAAGAGGAAATTCAGGCCATGGACTTGATTTCTATCATATAGTTGTTGTTTATATTATATAAATGGGTGTATAGTCACCCCAGTGGTAGAAGCGCGCCCCTGTGACTATAGGGACCTAGGTTCGAGCCCTAGTGGTACCCTTTTGGATTTTTTCCCCATTTTTTCACATATTCTAAATTTTTTGGCAGCGCTGGGCCTTATCCCCTTGGGCTTTGTTTTTTTTTTTCTTACTGTTGACCCCCCTTGCTGGCTATTCACACCCTGGCCCATTTTATTTCTTTTTTTCTCAAATTTTATTTATTTGTTTTCTTAAATATTTTATCTAATACTAAAAAATCAGAAAAATATAAAAATATTAAATTTATATTTTGATATAGTTTATTTATTTTTTACACAAAAAAAAATTTATTTAATCATACTTTCTTTATTTTACTAATTTTATTTGTAAATTTAATTAAAAAACTAGGATTTTAGTTATTTTCTTTTACACCATTAAAATATAATATTTTAAAACAAAAAAAGACCAAAAAATATTTCATAATACTATAATTTATTTTTAAGACAAAAAAAATACCAACAAATATTCTTCTTATAACTTAATTTCTTTTTTAATCAATTAATAGATTAGGGTTTTATTTGAATTCTTTTCCTAGTATATTTAGGTTTTACTTTTTACTATTTTAATTAATTATTTTTCTTTTAGTTAATTAGGTTAAAACAAAACCATTTTTCCCTAAAAAATCCAAATAAGAGTCCATTTTCTTTCTAGTTTTACATTCTTGTATATTTATTCATTTTTGTACATTATTTATCCAAATTCAATATGGTTGTAATAGATAATTAGGCTTTATTTTCTCGCAATCCACACTTGTAATTTGTACACCCCCTCCCACAAGTATTGTAATAGCTTAGTAATTATAAATTCCGCAATTTATCGCTTTATATACAAATGCTAGTAATTAGGGTTTGTACGGAAAGACTAAAACCAATCAATTAGAAAACCCTAATCAAAGACAAAATCAAGCATGAAAAATAATACACTTGCACACAGGCACTCCTAGGGTAAATCCACTTGGTTGCCTTACAAAATGGCCATATTACACATGTGAGATATATTAGCAAAAACAAGCAAAATACAAGATCATAGTCCCTCGATGACGCTATATATGTTTCCTTTCAAATGATCTTAGTCCCTAAAAGAGAATTCTACGATACCTTACAACATATCTAATCATGGTTATACGATGACCCACGCCTGTCCCGTTTACATCCAAAGATAGGGTTACTTACTAAATCAATGGTAAGATAACAATGTCAAAGGAAAGAGGAAATGAACATGAAAGAAGGTTGAGTAGGTAGAATGTTCCTAGTTACTTGCTAAATTTTAAAAATCAAAACATCCTTGCTATTTTCTAAATACCAACACTTTCAAAATATCTTTCAAACCTGAAAACATTTTCAAAAGATCAAACACTTTGTATACATTCTTACGAACGAGAATAATTACAAAGTTTACCTAATCAATGGCCTCTTTAGAAAATACTTTCAAAAACCACAAAAAGCACAATTTCAAACAAAAGCAAGTGATCTATCAAGTAACTAAGAGCCCATGGAAAACCATGGATGAAAAGGGTGCTAATACCTTCCCTTTTCATAATCTACCCCCCGAACTCAAGAAATAATCTCAAAGGTCTTTCCTGTGATTTTTCACCTTTACTTTTGGATAAAAGAAAAGTCAGTGGCGACTCTTGCTAACTGCAACATTTGTGATCAAACGCAAAACACCCAAGTCAGTTCTCCCATCGTATCACATAACTGGAGACTCTGCTGAGGAAAATCCTAAAAGTGGGGTTACCTTAGGGTTAGATCACATTTTCTTGCTTTGATTGTTTGACTTGTATGCTTTACATAATGGTTCTTTATTTAGGTTTGAATCCTCTACTCGGATTTGGGATGCCTTATAGGAAAGTATCAATACGTTGCGGAAACTGTGCGGGATATATCGACATGGTCTAAGAAATAGTTATGTTAGTGCGACATATTTGTGGGTACTGGTAGCCATTGAGTTAATCAAGGAGAATACTGGGCCGTTGTGTGATGTCATGAAGCACTAATGAACTTTTAGAACCTTTACTTGACCAACATGGCCTTTAGGACGTAGTGAGATGTCCGGTTTTGGTGCAGTCTGAAGTTGGTAGATAGTCGATACTACACTCATTAAGGTTTTGTTTTTTGGGATATTTCGGTCGCCATTAAAGAGGCTTGTGCTGAAACAATGACCAAGGAAATAAACCAGTGATATTGAGCTCCTTAGAACCCGGTTACTATTTCTAGGACAGGTTTAAGCCAACTAGACTTCAAGAGGGTACTTACCTATGAGACTCCATACAAGCCTAAACCTAAGGACTTGTTTGCTTTGTTTGTATATATTTACTTGTACATAACATCATGGACATCCTAACATCATATTCATTCATTAACCATTTCAAGGATTTTGGGATTTATCTTTACTCTGTTTTGTAGGACATGGATTATATTCGCAGGAAAACCATTCAAGTCAACCTTGTAAGGATCCCTCCTCAACTTAAAGAGATAGCATCAAGGATTCCTGAAAATTCTCCATTCACCGAAAGACATGGTCGCCTACTAAACTTGGTCACCTCCAACACTGATGAAGACATGATGAAGGTGCTCTTTCAGTTCTTTGATACTTTACACCATTGCTTCACATTTCCCGATTATCAACTTGTACCAACTTTGGAAGAATTCTCCCAACTCTTGAGGATTCCCATTCTCAGTCAACTACCTTTCAACGGTACGGATAGAGATCCAAATCCAGAAGAGATTGCTCAATATCTACACTTGCAACCATCTGATATCACAACTAATTAGGAAACAAGGAGTGGTGTCAAAGGTTTCTAGAAAAGTTCTTGTTTCAGAAAGCCCAAAACTGTTGGAACTCTTTGGATTTGCAAGCTTTTGAGGAAATTGTGGCTCTCCTCATCTATTGGATGGTGTTATTTCCAAATCCTGACCAACTCATAGATGTGAACACCGTCAAAATCTTCATATCTCATAACCCGGTGCCTACTTTGCTAGGGAACATCCTACATTCCTTTCACACTCGCACTATGAGGAAAAGAGATATCCTTATGTTTTGTACTCCTCTTTTGGCAAGATGGTTTATTTTGCATCTTCCCCAATCTATATTGAAGAACGAGCAAAGTTCAAGGTGGTCACATAGGTTAATGACACTCAAACATTCAGACATTCATTGGTGTTCCCGATCTATAGAGAATGTTATTATTGTCGACCATTATGGAGAATTCCCTAATGTCCCTTTACTTGGAATTGTGGGAGGTATCACCTACAACCCCTGCTTAGCCTTAAGACGATTTGGTTACGCTCGAAGGGATGGCCCACATGAGATGCTCATTCAAGGTTTGGTATTTGACTACGAGAACGGTGATCAAGGTCATCGCCAGAGATTTATCCGAGCTTGGAGGATGTTGAACAAGGTAGATAGCAAGACATTGGGGCATAAGAATTATATCCCTCTTGATCCTTACCTCAAATGGGTACGAGCTCGTGCTCAAAGTCTTATGATGCTTTACCCCTCCATTCTCTCGATAATCATAGATCCTGTTGTGGAAGGAGATGCTCCGTACACTATCCTGCATCCTGACATGCCCACCTCTCTTGAAGACTTACAAATGGATTGGATACAACTTAAGGGGGAGTGAGACGCTTTCAAAGCCCAATTCTACGCTAGCGAGAAGAAGGTTTTGGAACTCACTAAGCAACTTCATAAGGAGCGGACTCTGAATGCCTACATTACACCAAAGAGGATGCGTACAACCTTTTTATCTTAGTGTTTTTGTATTGTTTTGCCCAAAGAGGCATGGATGTACTCAAGCTTTAGTTTATAAATATAATGTGTGTTTCCTTTTTGTCTAAAACATATTTGAATCTTTAAAATCCTTGAAATCATTGCATATGCATCTACCATTAATCATAACATAAGCAGGTTTCTTGCAACAAGTCTCCTTATCTTTCTACTGTTTATTTCAGTAAGATGGATCTCGAACAGACGATGAAGGACCTCCAAGCGCAGAATGCTCAATTTCAACAAATGTTCTTAACTCTAGCCAAAGGATATGAAGAGTTGAAGACCTTGCTGGTTGAAGAGAAGAAAAAGAAGACAAAGAAAATAACCGGAGTTCTAAATATGGGAAGAAGATTCCAAGGACAAGCAAGAACGACCCTAGACTTTGCAACGTCATCTGGTGAGAAAGACAATCAAGATGGGAAAGGAAAAGAAGCAGTTACCCAGCCAGATTCAGAAGAGGAAGAGGAAGAAGAAGATTATTCTGAAGAACAATATCCTCCAGCCGACAACAAGTATAAGCATCTGGAAGAACGGTTAAGTGTAATGGAAATTCAAAAAGTGCATCGACTGGACTTTGAGGAGTTATGTTTAGTGTCAAGGATTGTCATTCCTCCAAAATTCAAGGCATCGGTGTTCGCCAAGTACGACGAAGTTTCATGTCCCAAAATGAATCTCCGGTCCTATGTGAGGAAAATACAGCCTAACTCTGTTGACAAGGATTTATGGGTACACTTCTTTCGAGATAGCCTGTCCGGAACTCAACTTGATTGGTTTTATCAGCTAGAAAGAGCCAATGTTCATAATTGGGAAGATCTTGTTGTTGCCTTTTACAAACAATACCAATACAACACAAACCTTGATCCCACCCATACTCAACTCCAGAGTATGGCCATGGTTTCCAGTGAAGGCTTCAAAGAATATGCTAAAAAATGGAGGGATTTAGCTGGAAGAGTCCAGCCTCCCCTATCTGAAAGAGAGCTAGTAGACATGTTTTTGGGCACCTTGTTTGGTCCATTCTTTAATTACTTAATTGGGAGTTCCTCAGTAGGTTTTCCATAATTGATATTGACCGGAGAAAGGGTGGAAGCCGGGATAAAGAATGGGAAGATTCATAAAGACGCATCCTCTGCTGCTGTAAGAAAACCATTCATTGGAAAAAAGAAGTTGTTGTTGTATATACTTAGAGAAATAAAGATAAGGCTGAACGTAGTCCAATGGTGGGGGATGTGATGATTCTTAAACCTGCTCTTGCTCAACAAAGAAACAACCAGCCAAGAACGAAAAGACCAGTCAGACAGTTCACCCAAATTAATATGACATTATCTCAAGTATTTCCGCATTTGTTAAGATCTAATCTAGTGACTTTGAAAGAAGCTCCAAAGAATCCTAACACAACCTCTCCTCATTATCATCCTAATTCCCGTTGTGCATACCCTTCTGAGAGTCCCGGCCATGACACCAACAACTTTTAGGCTCGGAAAAACAAAGTACAATACCTTCTTAAAGCCAAAGAGATTGAATTCGATGCGCCATAAATTCCCAATGTTATCACTGCCTATATGCCCAAGCACGACCGTGATGTCAATGCTATTGAGGAAGATATGTTTGTTTCTTTGGTTGATGAACTTGTGACCCCACTCCTGACTATCAAAAAGAACTTGTTGAATGCCGGTGTATTCCCAGGATGTGATGAAAGCTGTCATTTCTGTTTATCCTCACCAACCAGTGTCATTTGTTAAAAGCAAGCGTTCAAGGCCTAATAGATGACAAGGATATTTTGTTTGATAAGACTTCTATTCCAACTGTTTCTTATAATGATGTTTCCAAAATGACTATTTCCATCAATTCTTCTAGGGTATCCACCAAAAGACCCGTTAGAATTACATCAATTCCTAATGTAGCTCTGTTGATAATTATAATGCCTGGACCAATCCCATATTTTCCAGACAAAACCGTCCCATGGAATTATGGAGGTGATGTCTACTATCACGGTATCAAGCAAGATTGGCCAACTGCTGAAAATTTAAGTTCTGAGAAAGTTGACTCCGATATCAGTAACATCGCAGGGACTAGCAAGATAACACGAAGTGGAAGGGTATTCTCTCCAGAAATTACTCCTCCAAAAGTTATTTCCGGACATGTAATCATTCCTGTTTTTTTTTCTCCTCCAAAGGTTATTCCCAATCCTGCAATCATCTCTGCTAGTACTCTTGTTGACAAAACTGTTGCAGTCCCTTTTATCACTCCTACTAACATTCCTACTGCCGAGTCAACCGAGACTCGAGGCAAAGGTATTCTGGTTGATCTTGTCCAGACGAAGCACAATCAGTAGCTATCCCTGAGACTTCCTGAGAAGAGATGGAGGAAATTCTAAAGATTATAAAAAGAAGCGACTACAATGTAGTCGAACAACTGGGGCAAACTCCATCAAAAATTTCAATGCTGGCTTTATTGTTATGTTCCGAGGCTCATGCAAAGGCCTTGGTAAAATTCCTTAAAACTGCCCATGTACCCCAAGAAACATCTGCCGATCAGTTCTAAGACTGCGTAGCCAGCTTGACCGCAGATAATGGTTTAGGTTTTTCAGATGCTGATTTAACACCAAGGGGGAGGAAGAATAACAAGGCATTGCATGTCTCATTCGAATGTTGGGGAACAACTTTGGCTCATGTTTTTGTTGATACCAGTTCGTCTCTGAACGTGTTGCCTAAAAGGCTCTTGATAGGCTTGTCTGTGAAGGATTGACCTTGAAACCTAGCAACATAATAGTGAGGTCCTTCGACGGCTCAAAAAGGACGGTGCATGGGGAAGTGGACATCCCCATAAAAGTTGTAACCCAAACATTTGATTCAACTTTTCATGTAATGGATATTCGCCCTTTATATTCCTGCTTATTAGGCCGACCGTGGATTCACAATGCTGGTGCCGTTACCTCTACGTTGCATCAAATGCTAAAATATCCAATTCAGGGGAAAATCATCATTGTTAATGGAGTAGAAGAGTATATGGCCAGTCATCTAAATTCCTTTAGATATATGGAATTAGATGGTGAATTTATTGAAACTCCATTCCAGCACTTTGAAGAAGTCCCGCAAACTGTGGCAGTAACCAAGGCTATTTCTCAAGTCCCAAAGATTACAAGGCCTCCGCTCAAGACGTCATCTTTGAAAGATGCCAAGGAAGTGATCGAAGAAGGTGGGTGCACTATTTGGGGCCAACTCCCAGATATCCCATACAAATCTGACAAATTTTGTTTGGGTTTCCCTTCAGGAGCCCAGAAAGCTGTACGTCGTGCTCGTGCCGGAGGACCACCCTTGAAGATCAGGAACCGCGAAGTCAACGTAGTGGAGGATGATGAAGACATATATAACCTGGAGGATTTGATTTTCCCAACTATCAGTGGAGGGCTTAGCAACTGGGAAGCTAGAGATTTTGTCCCGATCGCTTTTATCCAACAGTAATTTGTCTTTAAGTTTTGTCGGATCTGTAATATTAAATAATTCAGACTCTTAAAACCTTGTGTCTTACCCGAGGTTCAATGGTCCATTTGTAAGGGTTATTATCTCATTTCCATATGACATCAATGACTCATGGACGTTTTTTCATGAAAACTATGTGCTCATTGTTTTTCCTTTTACATTTTAATTTCTTTCAAAGATAGCTATACTCTTACACACACTCACATTCAAAATGCAGATCTACATCCATTCGGGATCCCATGGGTAACAATTCTGCTATGGCCTACTGTGATTCTAAAAATCTAATCTACCAAGTTGAAGACGAACGTGAGGAAGATTGTGAAGTACTAGGGAAACTCGGAAGGTTACTACAACAAGAAGAGAGGACTATACAACCCCATGAAGAACCACTAGACACAATTAACCTAGGTACCGAAGAAGACAAGAGAGAAGTCAAGGTGGATGCCAATCTGGAACCCAGTATCAAAGAGCGTCTGATTCAGTTGCTACATGATTATGTTGAGGTATTTGCGTGGTCGTACAAAGACATGCCAGGACTTGATGTAGATATCGTAGTACATCGTCTACCTACAAAAGAAGACTGCCCTCTGGTAAAACAAAAGGTCCGTCGTATGCGACCAGACATGTCGGAGAAGATTAAGCCGGAAGTCATGAAACAATTCAACATCAAATTCTTGGCCGTCACTTCCTATCCACAATGGGTTTCCAATGTTGTTCCTGTGCCCAAAAAGGACGGAAAGGTATGAATGTGCATGGACTACAGATATTTGAATAGGGCAAGCCCTAAGGATGATTTCCCACATCCCCGCATTGATATTCTAGTTCACAATATGGCATATCATAAAGTGTTTTCCTTCATGGACAGTTTCTCAGGCTACAACCAAGTTAAAATGGCGCGTGAGGACATGGAGAAAACAACCATTGTCATACAATGGGGCACATTCTGCTACAAGGTTATGCCATTCGGGTTGAAGAACGTTGGGGCAACCTATCATCATGCCATGGTAGCTCTATTTCACGACATGATACATCACGAAATAGAGGTCTATGTGGACGACATGATAGCTAGATCTCAAACAGAAGAAGAGCATCTTGATCATTTGCAGAAATTATTTGAGAAGCTAAAGAAATACAAGATGAGGTTGAACCCAAATAAATGCACGTTTGGAGTGAGGTCTGGTAAACTCCTAGGCTTTGTTGTCAGCAATAAAGGTATTGAAGTAGATCCTGCCAAGGTGAAATCAATACAAGAAATGCCTTCTCCTAGTACCGAGAAGGAAGTCAGAGGATTCTTGGGACGGTTAAACTACATTGCCATATTCATTTCTCACCTAACATCTACTTGTGAACCAATTTTCAAATTGCTGAAGAAAGATCAAGTAGTCAAATAGAATGATGAGTGGCAAACTGCCTTCGACAAGATCAAAGAGTACTTACAAGAGCCTCATGTTTTGATGAAACCAGTCGAGGGAAGACCTTTAATCATGTCTCTAACAGTTTTGGAAAATTCAATGGGGTGTGTGCTGGGGCAGCATGACGAGCCTAGCCAAAAAGAGCATGCTATTTATTACCTGAGCAAAAATTTTACCG
Source organism: Vicia faba (assembly GCA_948472305.1). NCBI lineage: Eukaryota > Viridiplantae > Streptophyta > Magnoliopsida > Fabales > Fabaceae > Vicia > Vicia faba. The sequence continues at coordinate 1,470,165,595 of OX451738.1, read as the reverse complement.
ACTGTGAAACAAGATATTCACTGCTCGAGAAAACTTGCTGCACTCTGGCATGGGTTGCTCACCGGCTAAGACAGTATATGCTGACCCATACTACCTTATTGATATACAAAATGGATCCAATAAAATACATCTTTGAGAAGCCTTCCCTTTCTGGGAGAATAGCGAGATGGAAGATGATGCTGACAGAATATGACATACAATATACTACCCAGAAAGCAATAAAGGGCAGTGTACTAGGTGATCACCTTGCTCATCAAGCTGTGAATAACTACCAGTCCATGTGATTCGAATTCCCAGATGAAGACATCATGATGGTAAACAACTGTGAAGAATTCAAACCATATGACGGACCTGAACAAGGATCCTGATGGACCTTGGTTTTTAATGGGACGTCCAACGCACTCGGAAAAGGTATTGGTCCTCTACTTATATCTCCTGAAGGATGTCAATATCCCTTTATGGAAAGACTCAGATTCAATTGTACAAATAACATGGCAGAATATGAAGCGTGCATTTTTGGTCTCAAAGCTGCCATAGATTTGGGGATCAAATCCTTAAATGTATTCGGAGATTCAGCTTTGGTCATCAGCCAGATCAAAGGGGAATGGGACACCAAACACCCTAACCTTATCCCTTACAAAGAACATGTGTTGACATTGATCCCACATTTAGAGAAGATTACCTTCGAGCATTTCCCGTGAGAAGAAAATCAGCTAGCAGACGCACTAGCCACAATGTCATCCATGTTTAAACTTAAATGGGATAACGAGGCTCCCCAGATCACCATTGAACGAATGGATGAACCAGCTCACTGTCACGAGATTAATACTGAAGAAGTAGTGGACCAGCCTTGGTTTCACAAACTCCAGAGGTATCTCAAGGCTCAAGAATATTCAGAAAGAGCATCAGTCAATGATAAGAAGTTATTAAGGATATTCTCTGCTAAATTCTTCCTTAGTAACGACATTCTCTAAAAATGCAACCATGACTTTGTTTTTCTCCATTGCATAAACAAGGTTGAGGCAGAAAAGATCATGGTTGATCTACATGAGGGAACTTTTGGCACCTATTCCAGTGGGCATACGATGGAAAATAAAATCCTATGGGAAACTTATTACTGGTCTACCATGGAAGCAGATTGCTATCAACATTCTCGAACCTGCCACAAGTGTCAGATCTATGCTGACAAGGTGCACGTACCTCTGGTTCCTCTGAATGTCTTGACGGCTCCTTGATCCTTTTCTATGTGGGGTATTGACATGATTGGGGAAATCAAACCAACAACCTCTAATGGACATCGTTTCATCTTAGTGGCCATTGACTATTTTACAAAATGGGTCGAGGCGGCCTCTTTCGCTTCCGTTACCAAGAACATTCTAGCCCGGTTCATTAAACAGAATCTCATCTGTCGGTATGGTATCACGGAGAGGATCATCATAGACAATGGTATGAATTTAAACAATACTATGATCACCGCCCTGTACGAGCAATTCAAGATTCAGCATCACAATTCTTCCCTTTATCGACCAAAGATGAACGGTGCTGTCGAAGCCGCAAATAAGAACATAAAAAAGATCATACAGAAAATGACAGTCATGTACAAAGACTGGCATGAGATGCTACCATTATCTCTCCACGGTTATCGTACCACGGCATGCACATCAACTGGGGCAACACCCTACTCTCTGGTATACGGCATGGAGGTTGTCTTGCCTATTGAGGTCTAGATCCCCTCTTAGAGAATTATGAAGGATGCAGGTTTGAACGAAGATGATTGGATCCAAACTCAGCTTGATCAACTGAACTTGATTGATGAAAAAAGGCTTACTGCTATCTGTCATGGTCAAATATATCAAAAATGGATGATCAAGGCTTTCAACAAAAAGGTCAGACGCCAAGTATATCAAGTCGAAGATCTGGTAATCAAACGCATCATACTGCCGCAAGGTGATCCCAGGGGAAAATGGACTCCTACATATGAAGGACTGTTTGTAATTAAAAGCATATTCTCTGGTGGAGCAATGATCTTGACCACCATGGATGGCGACGACCTACCACACCCTGTTTATGCAGACATAGTCAAAAGATACTATGCATAAGAGACACGCTAGGTTGACACACCTAGGCAAAACAAGGGCATCCTGGTGAACCAAAAAGGTTTGGGCAAAAATTAGGGATAAAACAAAAAAAAATTGTACACCCGGCAAGCTGAAAACCTGAAAGGGCGGCTTGGGCAAAAAAGGGTATCCCGGTGGACTGAAAACCAAAAGCGCGGTCCAGGAAAAAGTTAGGGAATTAAAGTGTATGACTATGTCCTGTTGGATCACCTTACGGACAACCGTTGGCTTCAATTGACAAACTCAATGGTTCTGATCAATTCAATCAGTTTGGAAAAGGAAACAAATAAATAATATGCTCATAGACACGAAGGCTATAACAGAATGGGAACCCCATAGGATTATTTCACATAGCTATCTTTTCTTTGTATCAAATTTTCATTTTTTACGACGACATTCTCTTACTAGAATGTTTGTCTCATTGTACAAAAATACTTACTCAAAGTCAATACAAAAATATCCCTTTGAAAGTGCCAAACTATTTGTTATTCTTTACTCTTGTGTTTTGTTTACGAAAACATCCATTAATTTATTTTTGAACATATGCATTTGAACATAAACACCGTTCACAAATGAAAAAAAATAGAAAGACAATCACTAATGAATTTAAGAAATAGGGAAATATCTCTAAGCTATTTCCATAAAATCCCACGCAGTATGCAGTTTAATCCCCAGTAGAACAAAACTTCCAGTTATCACTCCCCGATAGAAGTCATCAAAATTCTCAGGATTTTCCAACAGGATTTTACAAGAAGTACACGACATTTCCCTTACGACAAGGTTTATTTCTCTAAGTGTAAATTCATCAAAACTTCAAAACATGAAGACTTGCACTCCGTATCCTCAGCAGCAGTCGGGGATTTATTTTCCCCAATCCAACAAGAAGTGCAGAAGATTAGATCACATATGCATACATCACATCCATATATCATAAACATCGATAACACGAATGTGTGTATCTCATTATACCATGCATTTCATAAACCATGACATTGCATATTAGCTAACATTTTACCCTTTTCAGGATAAGGTTAATCAACAGCTACCATTAACAATGTTCAATGGTTTTTTCATATAGAATTCAGATACGCTCCAGACATGGATGCCGTCCTATACTCATTCATATTCAACTTTCAGATACAGTTCATATACGCTCCAGATATGGACGCCATTCTGATACTCATTCAGATTCAACTTTCAGATACAGTTCAGATACACTCCAGATACAGATGCCATTCTGATACTCATTCAGATTCAACTTTCAGATACAGTTCAGATACGCTCCAGGCATGGATGCCATCCTAATACTCATTCAGATTCAACTTTCAGATACAGTTCAGATATGCTCTAGATTCGGACTCCATTCTGATACTCATTCAGATTCAACTTTCAGATATGGTTCAGATACGCTCCAAACACGGATTCCATCCTGATACTCATTCAGATTCAACTTTTAGATACAGTTCAGACATGCTCCAGATACATATGCCATTCTGATACTCTTTCAGATTTAGTTTTCAGATACAGTTCAGATACGCTCCAGATACGAACACCATTCTGATACTCTTTCAGATTCAGTTTTCAGATATAGTTCAGATACGCTCTAGAAACGGATGCCATTCTGATACTCATTCAGTTTCAGCTTACAAATATGGTTCAACAATCATTTCTGGATGGCATCTACAAGCCCATCTCTAACAACTTTCCATCATCCCTACAAATGGCATCTTTAATCCCATTCGATATACCATCAACCATCACATCACCGAGTGCAAATTTCTGGGCACTCTAATGACCGATCATCTTCCACCTTCGAGTCATGAATGACAAAACTCTCCAATGTAACTCTTAACGCTTAAGAATATTGAACAGGGGAAGATGTTGTACCCCCAAATTTTCCCTCTCATTTATCAAGAATTTGCTCACAAGATCTTCGTTGGCTCAAGACTGCACTAGGGTTAATCAGCTCAAGACACCTCCTTAAGCACTAATGACTAAAATTAGGGTTTGAGATTGCACAAGGATATTTGAACTTCCAATGCGGCATATGACTTTCATAGATCATTATGGACCCTCAAGATTACTCATGTCTACTTTCAAGCTTTGGATCACACTTTTGCTAAGTCAATTGAGCTGTTGACCTAAAAAATAACTATATTGGGGAAAAAGTCAAATGTCGCCAGATTACTGTCGAAATTCATAATTTTTGATCCACATCAACATTTTAAACTCATATGTATCATTTGATCAAGTTTGGACCATAATTCCTCAAGAAATTTGATCAAATCTTCAAAAGGGCAAAATGGTAAAATTAGGGTTTTGAGTGGGAAAGGGCAATTTCTGATTTTTGACCTAGCAAATGATCAATTGGTTTAAAGTATGATCTCAAAATTCCAATTGCATCATTTTTACCTAATGACATGGCTCAAAACATTTCTCAAGTCCAATGGATTGACAAATGAAGTTTCAGTTAACTAATCAAAAGTTAACTATATACTAAAAAGTCAAACTTTGACTTTTTTTGTCAAAATCAAATGTCAAAGATCACAATTCATCAAATCATGTCAAAATATGAAACTTATTCATCAATAAATAAAAAATTCAAGATTTCATTTTGAAAAGTTATTATTTCTAAACTTAGAAATTTTTCTAAGTGTTAGAAATTTCTTATTTTTTCACAACTTTGAGCAAAATTTTCACCATGATGCAAGATGATTCAAAAGAAACTTTCAACATGAAAGTTGTAGATGTCCATGAAATCTACAACATTTATTTACACAACTCCTTCCAAAAATTCTTGGATCTCAAGTTATAATTTTAAGAACATATGGTCATGAAACAAAACACTTATGAAATTTTGCCCTATTTTGGTCAGGATTTTGACCTAACTTCATGGCACTTTTTCATATAGTTCCAAGGTGAATTTTCAAAAGTGATTAAAATATGGGTTGTATAGCACATTAAAAGGTTTCCAAAATGTCAAAGAACTCCTTAAGATAATTTTTGAGTAGGGATAATCGAAGAGATGAAGTTAGGGTTTTCACACTTGAATTACAAGTCATTTTGTGATAAACAAGATTCAAAATACAAACTTATGCTGCATAACCTCTACTGTGAAGGCCTAAAACTTGTTATGAACTCCATAATTAATTTCTTTCACAGCTGTTAGAGGTATCAATTCAAACATTCAATGCAAGGTCATGCCTTGTATCCATTTTGGGAAGAAAGTGCACAATGCCATTTCAATAAAGTAACTGTTTGCATAAAACTTGTTCTTGAGCCTTGCAACTGCTTTTTTATGATCATACAAGTCCCATAACTCAAGAGAAGCTCATCTAGACACTTAGAATCACTCAACCCATGCTTGTACTTCCTCTTGAAACTTATTTTCCCACTTTTCTTGAAAATCAAGTAACATAGCAATTAGCTTGTAACTTGTACTTCTGACTCTCCAAAGCACTCAAGTTTTTTCATATACATACACAAGTCATTTTCCACAAATCCCATGCATGCTTGAGCCCTGAAAACACCAAGAACACAAATCACCAAAAACACCTCAAAACTTGCCATTTCTAAGTTTTGAATCCAATCTCCAAATTTGCTCGTCCGTTTCTTGAACTTTTACTTTCAAAAGCTTCTAAATAACATACACAAAAACAATCCCAACAGCTGCAACACCACTATAAAACCTCCATCATCATCCACCATTTTCAAAAACAGCACCTTGCACCTTGACTTCTCTAGAACTCCTCAGGCACTTTCAGCTCAAGCTAAGCATCACATTAGCTTCCTGGGAACTTAAAGAAGCTAATCCAATCATTGGAACTCACTGAAATTTACTCAAACTCAAAACACGATTCATGCTTGTCTTTGATCTATAATTTTATTGCTTTGCATTTTTGAAATCGTGAGGAAATTTGCTACAAGATTCATGTTTACATTTTTGCAAATGGATGAGAGATGAGTAAGATGCAGGTACTCTGGCTAGGCGTGAGGTTGAAGATGAAGTTCAGGCCATGGACTTAATTTCTATCATATATTTGTTGTTTTGATTATATAAACGGGTGTATAACCACCCAAGTAGTAGAAGCGCGCGCTTGTGACTATAGGGACCTGGGTTCGAGCCCCAGTGGTACCCTTTTGGATTTTTTTTCTTCATTTTTTTCACATATTCTGACTTTTTTGGCAGCGCTGGGCCTCATCCCTTGGTCTTTGTTTTTTTTTCTTACTGCTGACCCCCCTTCCTGGCCATTCACACCCTGGCCCATTTTATTTTTTTTCTCAAATTTTATTTATTTGTTTTCTTAAATATTTTATCTAATACTAAAACATCAGAAAAAAATACAAAACTATTAGATTTATATTTTGATATAGTTTATTTATTTTTTACACAAAAAAAATATTTTATTTAATCATACTTTATTTATTTTACTAATTTGATTTATAAAATTAATTTAAAAACTAGGGTTTTAGTTATTTTCTTTTACACCATTAAAATATATTATTTTAAAACAAAAAAAGACCAAAAAAATTTATAATACTATAATTTATTTTTAAGACAAAAAAATACCAAAAAATATTCTTCTTATAAGTTAATTTCTTTTTTAATCAATTAATAGATTAAGGTTTTATTTGAATTCTCTTCCTTGTAAATTTAGGTTTTACTTTTTACTATTTTAATTAATTATTTTTCTTTTAGTTAATTAGGTTATAACAAAATCCCTTTTCCCTAAAAAAATCCAAATAAGAGTCCATTTTCTTTCCATTTTTACATTCTTGTATATTTATTCATTTTTGTACATTATTTATCCAAATTTAATATGGTTGTAATAGATAATTAAGCTTTATTTTCTCGCAATCCCCATTTGTAATTTATACACCACCCTGCCAAAAGTATTGTAATAGCGTAGAAATTTTAAATTCCGCAATTTATCGCTTTATATAAAAACGCTAGTAATTAGGGTTTGTATGGAAAGACTAAAACCAATCAATTAGAAAACCCTAATCAAAGACAAAACCAAGCATGAAAAACAATACACTTGCACACAAGCACTCCTAGGGTAGATCCACTTGGTTGCCTTACAAAATGGCCATATTACGCATGTGAGATATCTTAGCAAAAACAAGCAAAATACAAGATCATAGTCCCTCGATGACGCTATCTATGTTGCCTTTCAAATGATCTTAGTCCCTAAAAGAGAATGCTAAGATATCTTACAACATTTCTAATCATGGTTATACGATGACCCACGCCCGTCCCGTTTACATCCAAAAATAGGGTTACTTACCAAATCAATGGTAAGATAACAATGTCAAAGGAAAGAGGAAATGAACATGAAAGACTGTTGAGTAGGTAGAATGTTCCTAGTTACTTGCTTAATTTTAAAAACCAAAACATCCTTGCTATTTTCTAAATACCAACACTTTCAAAATTTCTTTCAACCCTGAAAAAATTTCAAAAGATCAAACACTTTGTATACATTCTTACGAACGAGAATCATTACAATGTTTGCCTAATCAATGGCATCTTTAGAAAATACTTTCAAAAACCACACAAAGCACAATTTCAAACCAAAGCAAGTGATCTAGCAAGTAACTAAGAGCCCATGGAAAACCATGGATGAAAAGGGTGCTAATACCTCCCCTTTTCATAATCTACCCCGAACTCAAGAAATAATCTCAAAAGTCTTTCCTGTGCTTTTTCACCTTTCCTTTTGGATAAAAGAAAAGTCAGTGGTGACTCTTGCTAACTGCAACATTTGCGATCAAACGCAAAACACACAAGTCAGTTCTCCCACCGTATCATAGTTTCGTATAACCTCAAAGGAATCAAGATAGAATTGAACGCCTTCCAACGGTAGGGGCCATCATGAACCCTAAGCCTGCACCTACCCAACAAAGGAATAACCAGCCTAGAACAGAAAGACCGGTAACACAATTTACCCGGATAAATATGAGACTATCTCAAGTCCTGCCACATTTATTGAGATCTAATCTGGTAACTCTGAAGGAAGCCCCGAAGAATCCCAACACCTCCTCTCCTTATTACCACCCTAATGCTCGTTGTGCTTACCATTCAGAAAGTCCAGGCCATGATACCAACAATTGTTGGGCTTTGAAAAATAAGGTGCAAGACCTTCTCGAAGCAAAAGAAATTGAATTTGATGCTTCCGAGATCCCAAATGTTATCACCGCTCTTATGCCAAAGCATGGCAGTGATGTTAACACGGTTGAAGATGATATGGCTGTGACGAAAGCTGCCACCACTGTTTATTCCTACCAACTGGTTGTCATTTATTAAAAGAAGGTGTTCAGCGGTTGATGGATGACAAAGAGATTTTGTTTGAGAAGACTCCTGTTCCAACCATTTCTTACAATGATGTTTCAATAGTAACCATTTCTGCCAATCCTTCTAGGGTCTCCACCAAAACACCCGTTAGGATTACATTAGTTCCTAAGGTGACTCTGCTGATAATTACTATGCCAGGGCTGATCCCGTACTCCTCAGATAAAACTGTCCCATGAAACTATGGGGGTGAAGTCTACTATCACGGCATCAAACAAGATTGGCTGGCTAATGAAGACTCGATTTTTAAGAAGGTTGACCCCGACGTCATAAATATTGCGGGAGCCAGTAAATAACCCGAAGTGGAAGGGTATTATCCCCTGAGATTGCTCCTCCGAAAATTGTTACCGGTCTTGTGATCATCCCTGCTTTTGTTCTTGTTGACACTACTACTACAATCCCTATGGTTACCCCTACTTAAACCCCTACCACCGAGTCGACCGAGACTCAGGACAAAGGCATTCTGGTTGAGCCTGTCTGGATGAAGGCGCAATCAATATCTATCCCAGAAGCCTCCAAAAAAGAGATGGAAGAAATTTTGAAAATTATAAAGTGAAGCGACTAAAACATAGTCGAACATCTAGGGAAAACTCCGTCATATATTTCTATGCTGGCTTTACTGTTGTGCTCCGAGGCTCATGCGAAGGCCTTGGTGAAATTTCTTAAAACTACCCATGTGCCACATAAACCTCTTCCGATCAATTCCAAGACTATGTCGCCAGCTTGATAGCTGACAACGATTTAGGCTTTTCTGATTCTGACCTGACACCTAGAGGGGAGAAACACAACGAGGCATTGCATGTCCCTGTCAAATGCTGGGGCACAACTTTTGCCCATGTCTTGGTTGATATCGGTTTGTCTTTGAATGTGCTGCCTAAGAAGGCTCTTGATAGACTCGACTGTGAAGGTTTGACCTTAAAACCCAGTAATATAGTGGTAAGGGCCTTCGGCGGTTCAAAGAGAATGGTGCATGGGGAGGTGGACATCCCCATTAAAGTTGGAACTCAAACCTTTGATTCAACTTTCTACGTGATGGACATTCGCCCTTCCTATTCCTGTTTATTAGGCCGACCTTGGATTCATGACGTTGATGCCGTCACCTCTACATAAAATCAAATGCTAAAATACCCATCCAAAGGGAAAATCATCCATGTCCATGGAGAAGAGGAATATATGGTCTGTCACTTGAACTCCTTCAGATACGTGGAATTGGATGGTGAATTCATTGAAACTTTGTGTCAGCACTTCGAGGAAGTCCCACAAACAGTGGTAGAAACCAAGATTGTCTCCCAACTCCCAAAGATTACAAGACCTCCGCTAAAGATGTCTTCTCTGAAAGATGCCAAGTCAGTGATCAAAGAAGGTGGGTGTACTATTTGGGGCCAACTCCCGGATACCCCTTACAAATCTAAAAAATTTGGTTTTTGTTTCACTTCAGGAGCCTAGAGATCTGTTCTTCATGCTCGTGCCGGGGGACCACCTTTGAAGATCAGCAACCACGGAGTCAACACAGTGGAGGATGATGATGACAGTTGTGACCTAGAAGATTGGATTTTCCCAACCATCAATGGAGGACTCAGCAACTAGGAAGCTAAATATTTTGTCCCAATTACTTTTATCCAACAGTAATTGTCTTTAAATTTTTGTCGGACTTGTAATAATTAAACAATTCAGACTTTTAAAACCATGTGTCTTACCCGAGGCACAACGGTCCATCTGTAAGGGTTGTTACCTCATTTTCATATGTCATCAATGAATCATGGACGTTTTTGCATGCAAACTTTGTGCTCTTTGTCTTTCTTTTTCTATGTTTTTATTTTCTTTCAAAGATAGTTATACTCTTACATACACTCACATTTAAAATGCAGATCTACATCCATTCAAGATCCCATGGGTAACGATTCTGCTATGGCATGTTTTGACTTTGAAAATCTAATCTACCAAGCCGAAGACGAAGGTGAGGAAGATTGTGAAGTTCCAGGGGAACTATCCAGGTCACTATAATAGGAAGAAAGGACCATACAGCCCCACGAAGAACCAGTGGACACAGTTAACCTAGGTACCGAAAAGGATAAGAAAGAAGTCAAGGTAGGAGCCAATATGGAACCATGTGTCAAGAAGCGTTTAACTCAGTTACTACATGACTATGTTGAGGTCTTTTCATGGTCGTACGAGGACATTCTAGGACTTGATGTTGATATCGTGGTCCATCGTCTACCAACAAAAGAAGATTGTCCTCCGGTAAAACAGAAATTCCGTCGCATGAGGCCAGACATGTCAGAGAAGATCAAAACTGAAGTCATGAAACAATTCAACGCCGGATTCTTAGCCGTCACCTCCTATCCACAATGGGTCTCCAATGTTGTTCCAATGCTTAAAATGGACAGAAAAGTACGCATGTGTGTGGACTACAAATATTTGAATAGTGCAAGCCCTAAGGATGATTTACCACTTCCCCAAATCAATATTTTGGTTCACAATACCGCACAACATAAAGTGTTCTCATTTATGGATGGTTTCTCAGGCTACAATCAAATCAAAATGGCACCTAAGGACATGGAGAAAACGACCTTCGTCACACAGTGGGGAACTTTCTGTTACCAGGTTATGCCATTCGGGTTGAAGAACGCTGGGGCAACCTATCAGCCTGCCATGGTAGCTCTATTTCACGACATGATCCATCACAAAATAGAGGTCTATGTGGATGACATGATAGCCATATATCAAACTGAAGAGGAACATCTTGACCATTTGCAGAAACTGTTTGAAAGGCTAAAGAAATACACGCTAAGGTTAAACCCTAATAAATGCACATTTGGGGTGAGGTCTGGTAAACTCTTAGGCTTCATCATCAGCGGTAAAGGTATCGAAGTGGACCCTGCCAAGGTGAAAGAAATACAAGAACTGCCTGCTCCTCGCACTGAGAAGGAAGTCAGAGGATTCTTAGGACGGCTTAACTATATTTCCAAATTCATTTCTCACATAACCGCTACTTGTGAACCAATCTTCAAATTACTGAAGAAAGATCAAGTAGTCAAATGGAATGATGAATGCCAAGTTGCCCTCGACAAGATCAAGGAGTACCTACAAGATCCTCCTGTTTTAATGTCGCCAGTCGAGGGAAGACCTTTGATCATGTATCTAACTGTTTTGCAAAATTGAATGGGGTGTGCGCTGGGGCAGTATGACGAGTCTGGCCGAACAGAGCATGCTATTTACTACCTGAGCAAAAAGTTTACCGACTGTGAAACAAGATATTCAATGCTCGAGAAAACTTGCTACACTCTGGCATGGGCTTCTCGCCGGCTAAGACAGCATAAGCTGACCCATACTACCTTATTGATATCTAAGATGGATCCAATTAAATACATATTCGAGTAGCCTGCCCTCTCTGGGAGAATAGCAAGATGTCAGATGACCCTAACGGAATACGACATTCAGTACACTACCCAAAAACCAATAAAGGGCAGTGTGCTAGCTGATCACCTTGCTCATCAAGTTGTGGATGACTACCAGTACATGAAATTCGAATTCCCAGATGAAGACATCATGATGGTAAACAACTGTGAAGAAATCAGACCATATGACGGACCTGAACAAGGATCCCGATGGACCTTGGTTTTTGACGTATCCTCCAACGCGCTCGGCAATGGAATAGGTGACGTAATCATATCCCCTGAAGGATGTCATACTCCGTTCACTGCAAGACTTTGCTTCAACTGTACTAATAATATGACAAAATATGAAGCGTGTATTTTTGGCCTCAAAGCTGCCATAGATTTGGGGATCAAGTCCTTAAGTGTATTTGGAGATTTGGCCTTAGTAATCAGTCATGTAAAAGGAGAATGGGATACGAAACACCCTAACCTCATTCCCTATGAAGAACATGTGTTAACAATAATCCCATATTTCAAGGAAATTACCTTTAAGCATTTTCCATGAGAGGAAAATTAACTAGCGGACGCACTAGCCACCATGTCATCCATGTTTAAACTCAAGTGGGGTAAAGAGGCTCCCCAAATCACCATTGAGAGGATGGACGAACCAGCTTACTGTCACGAGATCAACACTGAAGAAGTAGTGGACCAGCCTTGGTTCCATGAAGTTAAAAGGTATCTCGAGGATCAAGAGTATTTGGAAGGAGCTCTAGTCAATGATAAGAAGTTCTTAAGAAGATTATCTGTTGAGTTCTTCCTCAGCAATAGCATTCTCTACAAGCGCAACCACGACTCTATTTTGCTTCGTTGTGTAGACAAGGATGAGGTAGAAAAGATCATGGTTGATCTACATGAAGGCACTTTTGGCACCCATTCCAGTGGGCATACGATGGCTAAGAAGATCCTACGGGCATGGTACTACTGGTTTACCATGGAAGCAGATTGCTATCAACATTCACGAACCTGCCACAAGTGTCAGATCTACACTGAAAAAGTGCATGTGCCTCTAGTTCCTCTAAATGTCCTGACTGCTCCCTGACCATTCGCGATGTAGGGCATCGATATGATTGGAGAAATGAAACCGATAGCTTCTAATGGACACCGCTTCATCTTACTAGCCATTGACTATTTCACGAAGTGGGTTGAGGCAGCTTCTTTCGCTTCCGTTACCAAGAATGTTGTGGCCCGGTTCATCAAACAGACCTCATCTGTCGGTACGCCATCCTACAGAGAATCATCACAGACAATGGTACAAATCTCAACAATACTATGATCATTGCACTATGCGCGCAATTCAAGATCCAGCACCATAATTCTTCTCCTTATCGGCCAAAGATGAATGGTGCTATCGAAGCCGCAAATAAGAACATCAAGAAGATCATATAAAAGATGACAGTAACCTAAAAAGATTGGCATGAGATGCTACCATTATCTCTGCACGGTTACTGTACCACGGCATGCACATTAATAGGGGCAACTCCCTTCTCCTTGGTATATGGCATGGAAGTTGTTCAACCAATCGAAGTCGAAATACCTTCTCTGAGAATCATAAAGGATGAAGGGCTCAATGAAGACGATTGGATCCAAAGTCGGCTTGACCAGTTGAACTTAATTGATGAAAAGAGGCTTACGGTTGTTTGTCACGACCAAATGTACCAAAAACGTATGATCAAAGCATTTAACAAAAAAGTCAGACGTCAGGTATATCAGGTTGGTGACTTGGTAATCAAGCGTATCATATTACCACAAGGTGATCCTAGGGGAAAATGGACTCCTACATACGAAGGACCATTTGTGATCAAAAGAATATTCTCAGGTGGAGCAATGATCTTAACCACTATGGATGGCGACAGCCTTCCGCACCCTGTGAATGCGGACATAGTCAAAAGATACTACGCATAAGAGATCTGCTAGGTTGACACACCTAGGAAAAACAAGAGCATCCCGACGAACCACAAAGGTTCGGGAAAATATTAGGGACAAAATATAAAAAAATCTGTACACCCGGCAAGATGAAAACCCGAAAGGGCGGCTTGGGCAAAAAGGGGTATCCCGGTGGACTGAAAACCCGAAAGGGCGGTCCAGGAAAAAGTTAGGGAATTAAAGCGTATGAATATGTCTCGTTGGATCACCTAACAGACAACCGTTAGCATCAACTGACAAACTCAACGGGTCTAATCAATCCAATCAACTTCAGACAAGGCAGCAAGTGGACAAGACGCTTAGGGACACAAAGGCTATAGCAGAAGGGGAACCCCATGGGATTATTTCACATAGCTATCTTTTATTTGTATCAAACTTTCATTTTTTCTACGACGACATTCTCTTACTAGAATGTTCGTCTCATTGTACAAAAATACTTATTCAAGTTAATACAAAGATATCCCTTTGAAAGTGAAAAACTATCTGTTTTTCTTTATTTCTGTGTTTTGTTTACAAAAACGTCCAATGATTTATTTTTGAACATATTCATTTGAATGTAACTACTGTTTACAAATGAACAAAAAAGGAACAGAAAACAAAGACAATCATTAATGGCTTTAAGAAATAGGATAATGTCTTTAGACTATTCCATAAAATCCCCCGCAAGTACTTTTCCAACAAGAACGGAAATCAGGACATCCCATTACAGGATCGCTAACGTATCTCCAGTATACGGCTTAATGATATCAAGCTCTCTCACATCCTCAACGGAACAAAACTTCCAGTTACCCCTCCTAATATTCCTCAGTGAAAGTCGCCCAATTTCTTAGGATTCCCCAACAGGTCCACAAGCATTACACAATGTTTCCCTAACACAACCGAGTTTATTTCTCTAACAAATGGAAGCTCATCAACACTTCAACTTCAAACCATAAAGACTTAAACTCCTCATTCTCAGCAATGCTCAAGAATTTATTTTCCCTGACTCCAGCAACACTGCGGCATAACAATTAACGTGTCCATACATTACATCCATACGTCATAGCATTGACATCACAAATACATACGACACAATCTCATTTATTTTTAGAAGATCATTTTACCATGCATTTCATACGTCATGACATTGCATGCAATTAACTTTTCATCATTTTCAGGAAAGAACAATCAACAAAAAATTATCATCAAATTTTCAAACAAGTCAATTACAGATCAATTCCTGAGAAAGGACTAGTCAACCATCTACACAACAAATATTTCTTTCATACCCCTACCAGATCAGTTTAAATCTCTTAACGGTTTGTTCTGATTCTTTCCTGTAGACGTCTTTCTCTGGTTTGGATAAATCACACAAAGATTTACTCTAATTCTTTCTAGTTAAAGAATATTCAAGATATCTTTTGGTTCAGTTTAAACCCCTCAACAATTTATCCTGATACTTTCCAAAAGAACACTTTGGGTTCAGATAAATCTCTCAACGGTTTATTTTGATTCTTTCCCGTAGACACTTTATATGGTTCAGATAAATCACTCAAAGATTTACTCTGACTCTTTCCAGTTAAAGAATATTCAAGATCTCTTTTGGTTTAGTTTAAACCCATCAACAATTTATCTTGATACTTTCCAAAGGAACACTTCGGGTTCTGATAAATCTCTCAATAGTTTATTCTGATTCTTTCCCGCAGACACTTTCTATGGTTCAGATAAATCACACAAAGATATACTATGATTCTTTCCAATTAAAGAATATTTGGTTCGGTTTAAACCCCTCAATGGTTTATCTTGATACTTTCCAAAGGAACACTTCGGGTTCTGATAAATCTCTCAATGGTTTATTCTGATTCTTTCCCGCAGACAATTTCTATGGTTCAGATAAATCGCACAAAGATTTACTCTGATTCTTTCCAATTAAAGAATATTTGGTTCGGTTTAAACCCCTCAATGGTTTATCCTGATACTTTCCAAAGGAACACTTCTGGTTCAGATAAATCTCTCAATGATTTATTCTGATTCTTCCTAGTCAAACAACATACAAGACTTCTTCTAGTTCAGATAAGTCGCTCAAAAGATTTATTCTAATTCTTTTCCAAGTGAAATCAAGTTCAAACTTAGTCCATTTTCTGTCAACAAGTCATCCCTGGATGGCATCTACAAACCCATCCCCGGAAAATCCCCATCATTCCTCCAAATGGAATCTATAAGCCCATTCCCATTTCATCTTTGAGTGCAAATTTCTGGGCACTCTAGTGTCCAATCATCTTCCACCTTCAAGTCACGAATGGCGGATCCGCCAATCTAACTCTTCAGGTTTAAAAAGATTGAACAGGGGCGGTTGTTGTACCCCAAAATTTTCCGTCTCATTTATCAAATATTTTCTCACTAGATCTCTCTTGGTTCAAGACTGCACATGGATTGATCAGCTCAAGACACCTCCTTAAGCACTGATGACTGAAATTAGGGTTTGAGATTGCACAAGGATAATTGAGATTTTAATGCCTCATATGACTTTCATGGATCATTATGGACCCCCAAGATTACTCAGGTCAAGTTTCAAGTCTTGGATCACATTTTTGCTCAGTCAATTGAGCAGTTGACCTAAAAATCAGTTGTATTGGGGAAAAAGTCAATTGTGGCCAATTTACAGTCAAACTGCATAATGTTTTATCCATATCAACATTATAAACTCATATGTATCATTTTATCAAGTTTTGACCAAAATTCCTCAAGAAATTTGATCAGATTATCAAAAGGGAAAAATGGTCAAAATTAGGGTTTTGACCGAGAAAGGGCAATTTCTGATTTTTGACCTAGAAAATGGTTAATTGGTTTGAGGCATGATCTCAAGAGTTCAATTAAATCATTTTGACCTAATGGCATGATTCAAAATATCCCTCAAGATCAATTGATTGATAGTTTATTTCCAGTCAACTGTACACTTAAAAGTCAAACTTTGACTTTTTGGTCAAAGTCAAGTGGCTAAGATCAAAATTAATCAAAACATGTCAAAATATGAAAAAATTTCATCAAGAAATCAAAAAGTCAAGATTTCACAACTTTGAGCCAATTTTTCACCATGATGCAAGATGATTCAAAAGAAACTTTCAACATGAAACTTGTAGATCTCCATGAGATCTAAAACATTTCTTTACACAACTTCTCCTAGAAATGCTTGGATATCTAGTTATTAATCCATGAAGTCATGGTCATGAAACTAAACACTTAGTAAAAATTTTGCCCTAGTTTAGCCAGGATTTTGACCTAATTTCATGGCAATTTTTCATATAGTTCCAAGGGGAATTTTCAAAAGTGATTCAAAGAGGGGTTGTATAACACATTACAAGATTTCCTAAATGTCAACGAACTCCTTGAGATAATTCTTGAGCAAGGAGAATATAAGAGAGGAAGTTAGGGTTTCAAACTGAAATTATAGGTCATTTTGTGATGAACAAGAATTCAAATCTCAAGCCTATGCTGCACAATCTTGCTTTGTAGGCCTCTAAACCTCAAGATCTCTCCCTAATAATAATATTACATTTGCTTTTGAGCTATTATCCATTTGATTCAAGCCTTATCCAAGATAATTTTCCATTAATGGCACAAAGGCACCATTGCCATTTACATAAAAGCAAGCTTTATGCAAAGTCAACTTGCATTGAGCTTTGCACTTGTTCCTTCTGCACAAACTTCCTCTACAAAGTCAGATTAGCATGTTTAAAGTTGGTAACCACTATAGATAGCTTTGTACTATGCATTGAAACCATATTTGTCAACCTTACTTCAAAAACAAGTCAAGAAGCCAAAATATGTGATCTTGTACTTCTGACCACCTCAAGCATCCAAACCTTTTCCATATATATACACAAGTCATTTGCAAGAAAACACACGCATACACAAGTTCTAAAACACAGAAGAACTCAGAACTAAATCAAACAATCACCATTGTTGCACATTCTGACCAAAAACTTGAAACTCACATCTCCCTCGTGCGTTTTCAAGCCTTTTGGTTCCTAAAGCTTCTAAACATTAAATACAACTCATCCCAGAACCTGTGTCATAACTGTAACATCTCCATCATCAAGTTCCATTTTCAAAAACAGAGCTCTTCAAGTGGACTTCTCCATAACTCCTCAGGCACTTTTAGCTCAAGCCAAGCATCACATTAGTTTCCTAGGAACTTGGGGAAGCTAACCCAATCACTGGAACTCATCAAAAGCTGCTCCAACTCAAAACACGATACCCTCTTGCAAGGTGAGTTTTCTGATTTTTTAACTCTTCATACATGCATCATTAATGGTTTATTTGTGAATAAGAAATGTAGATATCATTTTCCTGAAGCTAACCATGTCCTTAGATTTCATTATTGTTGCTTGAGTTTTTAGAATTTTGAACCTGAACCTCTGAAAATATTTAGGTCAAGATTTGGTACCATTCGAAATCCATGCTCATTTTTTAGAATTAGTTTATGTTATTTATATATTCATAATCGTGAGAAAATTTCTAACAAGTTTGATGTTGGAAGTTTTATGAATGGTTGAGAAATGATGAAGTTACAGGTCCTTTGACTGGAGGTTGAAGATGAAGTGTATTCATGACTTATTTTGTATTACATATTTATCATTTTAGTTAAGTTAACGGATATATAGCTATCCCAGTGGTAAGGCAGCACGCTGGTAACCAAGAGGGCGTGGGTTTAACACCCAGCGCACTGCCTTTTGCATATTTTTTTCTTTTTTTGTTATTTTTTGTTTTAAGAAGCGCTTGAGCCCCCATCCCATGGGCCTGACTCTTTTTTCTTAACATTACCCCCTGTTTCACTTTCCAACCCCCTGGCTTTAATTTTATATTTTTATTTTATTTCTATTTTATTTTTTATTATTTATTTTTATTATTATTATTATTATTATTATTATTATTATTATTATTATTATCATTATCAATAAAAATCCAAAAATATTTATATGTTATTATTTATTTTTGTTTAGTTTTTTTTCTTCATAAATACTAAAAGAATAAAAAACATTTCCTTTAATAAATTAATTTACTTTTTTAAATACTCAGATAATTAGTTTTAATCATTATATTATTATATTTTTTCTTATAAATTAAAATCAATTTAGAACTTAGGACTTTTATTTGATTAATTTTATTTACTAATTAAATTCATAAAACCCCTAAAAAACTTGTTTTCTTTAAATTAATTTATTTTACTAAATCTTAATTTACTTATTTTTAGTTAATTATTTTAGTTTAATTAATTAGGTCCAAAAACCCTTTTCATGAAAACCAAACAAAAATCATATTTCTTTTTACATTTTATATTCTTGCATTTTTTTGTCTTCATTTTTGTACATTTATTCAAATTCAATATGGTTGTAATAGATAATTAGATTTAATTTTCTTACAATTTCCCATTTGTAATTTGTACACCCCCTCCCCTAACGATGTAATAGTGTAGTAATTTTCATTTCCGCAATTTAATGCTTTATATACAAATGCTAGTAATTAGGGTTTGTATGGCAAGAATAAAATCAATAAATAGCAAACCCTAATCAAGACAAATCAAGCATGAAAACTAATACACTTACACACTTACACCCTTAGGGTAAATCCACTTTGTTGCCTTATAAAATGGCCATATTATGCATGTGAGGTATCTTAGCAAAAATAAGCAAAATACAAGATCATAGTCCCTCGATGACGCTATCAAAGTTGCCTTTCAAAAATGATCTTATTCCCTTAAGAGAATTGCTAATATATCTTACACTATTGCTAATCATGGTTATACGATGACCCACGTCCGTCCCCTTTACATCCAAAGATAGGGTTACTTACCAAATCAATGGTAAGATAACAATGTCAAAGAAAAGAGAAAATAAACATGAAAGACTTTTGAGTAGGTAAATTTTTCCTAGTTGCTTGCAATTTCAAAACTAAAAACATCCTTGATATTTTCAAAACAAACACCAACACTTTCAAAAACATATTTCAAACATGAAAACATTTTCAAAAGATCAACACTTTGTATACATTCTTACAAATGAGAATCATTACAAAGTTTTCCTAAACGATTGCGCCTTTTCAAAATACTTTCAAAAACCACACAAAGCACATTTTCAAACAAAAGCAAGTGATCTAGCAAGTAACAAGAGCCCATGGAAAACCATGGATGGAAAGGGTGCTAATACCTTCCCTTTTCATAATCTACCCCCAGACTTAAGAAAACATCTCAAAGGTCTTTCCTGTTCTTTTCAGCCTTTCCTTTTAGATAAACGAAAAGTCGGTGGCGGCTCTTGCTAACCACAACATTTGCAATAAAATGCAAAACAACCAAGTCAGTTCTCCCACCGTATTACACTAGCTATTACAAGGTTTTGGGAAAGGGGATTACATAATCAAAAACTTGGGGAAAATAGTAAATGAAAATAATAATAAACCTAAGTTAAAACTATTACAAATTTCAGAGCAATTACATTAATTTAGAAATAATAAATAATAAATGTGCGCGAGAATAATTAAACGGAGAATTATAGCTTAACGAATCTAATTGATTTAGAAGAAAAAATATTTTTGGATATTTGAGAAAAGTAATTAATTTTGAAAATTAACCTAATTTCTAATTAATTTTAATTATGAAAAAGGAATTTAAGTTATCCTAATTAACCTAATTAATTAATGGAATTAAATATTTTATGAAAAAAAACTAATTCTAATGTTTTTTGTGATTTTTGTAATTTTTTGATTTAATTAAAAAAATAATGATTTTGTAAAATAATTAAAACCAATAATTAAATAAAGAAATTAAAAAGAAATAAAATGGGCCTGGAATGGAATAGCAAACTGGGGGGTGTGAATTGGAATTTTCCAGGCCCAGAATAACTGGCCCAATGCAACGCTGGATCCAGTGTGGTTCGACTTTGGAGGATTCACCATACGCTGTTTTGCTAGACACTTGGATCTGAGCCATGTGATGATCAAAGGGTTGGATCTGTGGGCACATGGTGGGCGCTTAGTTGTGAGATATGCTGGATATGCAAAGAAATTATGAGAAAAATACAAAAGCATATGCTTGGGATCGAATCCAGGACGTTTTCCTCACGCGTTCCTTCCTTGACCATCTGCGCTGGAAGCCTCAATTGTTAATATAATAAACAAATAAAAATATAAGCCACGCAAAGTAGTATGCCCATAAAAACGCGCGTGGATTCAAACCTCCTAATGGGAGTTTTCCACCTCTTGTATTCTTCCCAGGACTATGGTTTTTGGTACTGGGCATTTACCTACTGACGGATTCGTCACTATAGGCTATAGTGACAGTTCTTGTGCGTGGCTACAAACCTGCAAACATAAAAAATGCAGTACAAGCAAAATAAATCCCAACCAAGGGCATGGATCGATTGGAAATAATCTCCGGAGTATGAATAAACCCTTAATTTTGCCTAATTTTGACTCTAACTAGGGTTCCCCAAATTGGAGCTCTGGAACCCTAGCCATGGCAGATGCCTATACCTGCCCTCAAACTCCAATTAAAGTATTCCAGCATGTTGTAAACATGTTAACAAGCATAGATATATAATCAAAATATGTTTATGATGCCAGAATCAAAGAAATCTAAATTGAGAGGATGTGCAAATTGTGACCGTTCTTACGCTTGATTCTTGATGCTTTGAGGCTTGGGAACGAGTGAGATAGCTTCAGTGAAGGTCCAGGAGTGTTGTTGTATCCTTGAAATTGCTTGAAACCGTTTGGGGGGAAGAATCTGATCTGCACTTTTTTTGACAAAACTTGGCACTTTGTTCATGCTCTTAACGAGGCAGGCTGTGCATAAAAACTTATGTTCTAGGGTTGCAATGCATTGGCCTATGTAGTGAATCAGATTAGGGCAGTATAATTGGAAAGAATCAAAAGATGTTATGGTCTTGAATTTTGATTCCAATCTTTCCAAATTTGAAGATTTCTCCCCATTCTCAAGCTTGCATGATTTGTTTGACTATTTGGCAGCTCATGAGATATTCAATCAATGCCAAAACAAATCTCATTCCATTGATTTTATTTATTTTGATTTTATTTGATTTTATTTGAATTTTAAATAAATAAAAATCAAAATAAATTAAATAAATAATTGAATAAGGCATGGAGGGTCTCATAGGTCGTGGACCATGCTAGGACTGTGATTGAATCTTGAAAAGATGGCCCCATGTGGAAAAAATGCAAATTTGGGCTTTGTTGACTTTGTGCAAATTTCCAAAAATGTCCAACTTTGACAATGCATATTGAAACCACACGGCTGGAACCTGTCATCTGGATGTAATGAAACATCAATGAAGTCGCCACCGAATGTCTTTATCCCACCGAAAGGGAAAGGTAAACATCGAGAAAACCTGAAAAGGGAGAAATTGTGGTCTTTCGACCGAGAGATCGGGTAAGGGAGTCTGTTAGGTGAGGGGAAGGTATTAGCACCCCACACACCCGTAGTACTCTACGGTATCCACTCTTGTTGTCTAATCTAACGGGTGTGGCCAAATCCTATGTCTATGGCTTACAACTGAAAAGTGAATGCATGCGAAAGAAAAAGAAAACAATGTAGGGAAAATAAAAAGTTATGCTCGATTGGGCCCTACCCCAATGCCTACGTACCCCTTTTAAGGGATCAGAGCAGCCGTAGTTCGGCTTACATATTTTGGTTGGTTTGTGTTTTTTAGTTAAGACAACAAAAACAGACAAGATGGAAAAACATCAAATAAAACGACAAACAAATGAGATGGTAAAATATCGGCTAAATAATAACAAAGTAACATGTCAAAGATGAAGAAACATCAAATGATAAAACAATCACACCTAACAATGACATTGAGAGTCAAAGTAGGATACCCAACATGTGCGATGGCGAAACATCGGCTTCAAGATAACAAGATATCATGGAAAAGATGGCGAAACATCAATAAAATGGATGATAAAACATCACACCTAACAATGATATTGGGAATCAAAGTAGGATAACAAATATGTGCGATGGCGAAACATCGGCTTCAAGATAACAAGATATCATGGCAAAGATGGTGAAACATCAATAAAACGGGTGATAAAACATCACACCTAACAATGATATTGGGAATCAAAGTAGGATAACAAACATGTGCGATGGCGAAACATCGGCTTCAAGATAATAAGATATCATGGAAAAGATGGTGAAACATCAATAAAACGGATGATAAAACATCACACCTAACAATGATATTGGGAATCAAAGTAGGATAACGAACATGTGCGATGGTGAAACATCGACTTCAAGATAATAAGATATCATGGCAAAGATGGAGAAACATCAATAAAACGGATGATAAAACATCACACCTAACAAGGATATTGGGAATCAAAGTAGGATAATGAACATGTGCAATGGCGAAACATCAGCTTCAAACAAATGTGCGATGGCGAAACATCGGATAAAAGGTTCAAAAACAAAACCAAGAGACACACAAACAAATAAGATTAATTTGTATCTTTTAACTTGAAGAAGGGTTTGAGTTTATTAGAGGTGTCTTATGATTTTCCAAGAAAACAACCTTTTTTTTAAAGATGCAGAATGCATAGAAAGGGAAAACAACTAAGGGAAACTAACCTAGTACTATCCCTAGTGTTATCATACATAGGTTGACTCTAAGGGTGAGGATAAAGGGAAGTCCTATCCTATGTTAGCATACATGGATTCCTACCTTAGTCAACATGTTAAAGGAAGCTTAACATAACTATCCTATAGGGAACATACAATGAGAGTGAAGTCGTGATCTCAATTTCTAAATTGAGTGACTCATCAATCGAAAATTAAAGAAGAAAAGCAATAAACATCCTATAGGGAACATGAAATGAGAGCGAAGTCGTGATCTCAATTTCTAAATTGAGTGACTCATCGATCAACAATTAAAGAAGAAAAGCAATAAATATCCTATAGGGAACATGCAATGAGAGTGAAGTCATGATCTCAATTTCTAAATTGAGTGACTCATTGATCAACAGCAAACACAACACATGTATTAGACAAAAACCAGAAGGCCTCCTGACATATATCAGCAACAGAGGTCCCGTCATGCAATCAGAGAACTATGCAAAATGAAAATGGAAGAAAGGAGATAGTGCAATACCAAACGGATAACTATCCGTAGCAACTGAGCAAGAATAAAAGAAACCCAGAGAACTTCAAGCAAGCTGGCATCATGAGACAAATCAAGTCAGAAATTACGCCATAAGGATGTAAGTAATGAGATTATCAGATATGAACAGATCCCATGGGAAATTTATAGAATTCACAATCTCATGTATATATCCTGCATGGAATATCAAACATGCCAAATATAATAGCAGTTCCAGTATAATGAGTTATGTTCCATAAATAAAGTGAAACACAGTAGCCTTAAGCCAATAGTGGAAACTTTCTTAAAGTCCTCATACATTCAACAACCAAGTTAGTATTCCACAAGGTGTTTGGTGACTCACATAAGGGATGGATGAAATATGATGAAGTGAGAACAACATGATAACAATTATCAAACATTAGACATGACAAATAAGAGAAAACAAGCATATGCATAATTAGGTTAAAAGAAATAGAGGAATGTTGCTCCTTTCTATCACCATGTTGAATTGATAATTGAATATCAATCAAGGATCATGGGAGCTTGGAAAGAATACAATTAAAAGTCATGGAGGTCAGGGGCAAACACTTTTCAAACATGCACAATTAATTTAATCACAACTTCAAGAGCACAATAAAAGATGGAACCTATATAATGCACTAGAAGGTTCAAACATTCAAACATGAGGCATTCAAATAAAATGGATTGAGTTAACATGGGCAAACATAATCAAAATGATCATTAGGTTCCAAATTATAGGCCTCACTCAAGTTCATTGGCCATCAAACAAATTGCAACAAGATATGCAAACATCAATTGGGTACCTTCACTTCAAAAATACACCAAAAATAGAAACAAGGGTCCATTATTCAAGTAAAAAATATCTTAACATCTTTGAAGTATTTAGAAGTCAGAAAGCAAGCCTTGCGTTCATGAGTGCTTGAGGAGAAGACCAAGTGAAGTCTAAAGTTCAAGACTAGTTGGCAAAACTACCAAACTAGACAAGTTTTCAAAATTATTTGTGGAAAAATGTCAAACGAAGTTAAAAAATCAAGATGAATTGTTTTAAGATCCTCAATAAATTCATGAACCCTAATCAAGACCTGAATTCCAATAAAAATCCAAGGCACAAGGGTTTTGAACATGAAACTTGCACCATAAGCAACAAAACCCTAGATTTTTACTTTTAATCCTAAATATTAATTAAATAGGATCAAAACTCAAACAAAATAAACCAAGGTCATACCAATCACCAAGTAACCTTAAATGTCATAAGATATATTTTTTCATATTTTTTTGAATTAGGAAAAGTCAAAAATGAAATTAAATTCAAACAATTATTCAATTAACAAATATTCACACATCAAAATAATATTTAAATCAAAAGGTCAGAAAAATGCCCAACAAAAATTATATTCAAATATTAGAACTAAAAACACACTTCCCTGATTTTTTATGGAATTTTTAAATTAAAGGAAATACTAAAATAAAAAAATAAACAAACAATTAATAATTGAGTTATTATTTAAGGGAAAAAATACAAACCCTAGCCAAAAATCATGAAAAGGTCAAAATAAAAATATATTCAGATTCTATGATTAAAAACAAGCTTACATGATTTTTTTTTGAATTTTTTGGATAAAGGGAAATATTAAAATAAAAATCAAACAAACAAATATTACAAATAACCTTTGAAATTAAATTTTAAATCAAAAATAAAGAAAATGATAAACCAAAGTCAGAATCAATTTTTCCATTATTTTGTGAGTCTAAAACAATTTTTGTGGATTTTTTAGATCAAAGAAACTATTAAAAAGAAAATAAAATTTGAAAAAATTAACTAATTAAACCTATGAATTTTTCTAACCAATCAAAACAATTTCAAAAATTATCAAAAAAATACACAAGGTCAGAAATACTATTTTGAATTATGATAATTTTTTCAGAATTTTTCAATCATTTTTGAGTAAGAAATAAAATTATATAAATCAATTTATAAAAAACAAAATTCAAATGAATTAAAGAAATAAGCCAGCCAACCAGAGGAGGCCACGTAATCATCTTCAACCTCTGGCTAGGGCAAAAATGCGCGCATGATCCAATTCATCCTCTCATTTTCCAGTCAACATAACATGCTCAATTCTACACCATTTTCCATGAAATTTCGTGCAAATTCAAGCTAGCATTTCATACTTCACATTGTAATTTGAATCAAAACAAATAATGAACCATGGATCAAGAACAGATCGTGCAAAAATGTCAAAAACTCATTTGAACAGAAAAATTCAGATGCATTATTCATGCATATCTCATCAAATTAAAAGCTCTGAAGCTTCAAAAACACTTAATGGACTTCAAACAACATGATTATTGTGATACGGTGGGAGAACTGACTTGCGGTTTTGCATTTGTATTCGCAAAATGTTGCGGTTTAGCAAGAGTCGCCACCGACTTTTCTTTTATCCAATAAGGAAAGGTGAAAAAGCACATGAAAGACCTTTCGAGATGTTTTCTTGAGTTCGGGGGATAGATTATAAAAAGGGAAGGTATTAGCACCCTTTCCATCCATGGTTTTCCATGGGCTCTTAGTTACTTGTTATATCACTTGCTTTTGTTTGAAAATAGTGTTTTTGTGTGGTTTTTGAAAGTATTTTGAAAAGGTGCCATCATTTAGGCGAACTTTGCAATGATTCTCGTTCGTAAGAATGTATGCAAAGTGTTAAGCTTTTGAAAATATTTCATGTTTTGGAAAGATGTATGTGACTGTTTTGAAAATAGCAAGGATGTTTGTTTTGAAATTGAGAAAGTAACTAAAAGTAATCTACCTACTCAAAAGGTTTTAGATGTATTTTTCCTCCTCCTTTAGATGTTGCTACCTTACCATTGATTTGATAAGAAGCCCCATCGTTGGATGTGAAGGGACAAACGTGGGTCATCGTATAGTCATGATAGCAATGTTGTGAGATATCTTAGCATTCTCTTGTAGGGACTAATATCACTTTTAAGGCAACATTTGTAGCGTCATCGAGGGACTATGATCTTGTATTTATGATTGTTTTTTCTAAGATAGCCCACATGCATAACATGACCATTTTTGTAAGGCAACAAGTGGAATTACCCTAAGGGTGCATGTGTGCTAAGTGTATTTGATTGCAGGCATTTAGTCTTTGATTAGGGTTGTCTATTTGTTGGTTTTATCTTGCCATACACATCTAATTACTAGCCTTTGTACAAAGCAATAAAAATGCAGGAAATAAATATCCTACAATATTACAACCATATTGAAAGGCAAGAAAATGTAAAGGCAAAAACAAAATAAAAGAAAGGAAAATGAGCTCCTCGACCCAGGCAGGAGCACCCTTCGATTTGCATTTTGTTGGCCTCCTTCGATTGGGGCTAGCACCAATGAGGTCATGGCCTTCGATTGGATAAGTATGTGCATGGTGACGCCTTCTGGTTCTGCCTTGTTGCCTTCTTCGACTGGAAGTCGAAAGAAGTGAGGGAATGCCTTTCAACTGAGCCTGGAATCAGTGAAGGCATGCTTTTCGTCTGGGCCTAGAAGTCAACATGGTTTTCCTCCTGGTTGTCTCTTTCGTTTGAGTTGGAAAAAGAGGGTAGAAGCCAGAAGCTTCGTTTCCTATTTCCTGTTTCCTATTTCTTTTATTTAAAGCATTAAATGGCAACATGGCCTGAGGCCATGCTAGTATTTGTCTTGTAAACAATTTAATAGTTAAAGCAAGTTCAGGTAAATAGAAAGCAGAACGAAAGGGTTAAATCTGAAAAATATGTTAAAAGGGTGGAAACGAAAGGAACAATGGTATGTACATGTTTCAAACGAAAGGGAAAAATTACTATGCCATGAAACGAAAATTTCAAAGGTAAGAATAACTTACCTTGCTTCAGGCCTTTAATGGATTTGGTACCTTGAGTGGAGGCCCAGGCTGCTGGATTCGAAAGAGGGGAAAAAGCAAGTGTGATGCTTCTTCGATTTCGAAGGAGACTGAAGTGTGATTGTTCTTCAGAATTGAAGGAGATGAATGTGATTCTGGGCTTTTTTTGTGATTTCTCAAGTGTTAATAAACTTGAGAGTTTTTTGTTATGTTTGAGAAAATTTGGGGGATTCGTTCCTCTGGTCCAAAGATCCTCTCTCTCTTTGTGAAAATGAACTCTCTATTTATAGAGAAAGGCTTTAAGAAAACTTGGGAAGAAAAAATAATAAAATAAGGCTCAGCTGGAAAGTAAGTGTCCACTTGTGCCATAAAAGCAAGATGAATGGTTCATATAGGTTGCTTCTTTCTGAAGGAAAACAGGCGCAAGGCTCAAGACAAACTTTTCTAAAAGGTAGTACTATGCTATTAAGTGCAAGTTGTCTTGGACAACAAATGGGTAAAGGCCTATTTTATCTTGCATAAACAATTAGGTATAGAGTGAGTCATAGGTTTAAGGCCTGTAAAGGGAAAACACGTAGCCTAGCCTATGGGTCTAAATGTTCAACTTGATCTTTTGAGTCGAATCCTCCATCTTTCTACACCTTTCGACCAGACTAGAACAACACAACATTCGTTTTCACCAGTTATGTCATTCGAATGAACCAACTGTGTGTTCTTCGAATGGCCCTTTTTAGCTGAATATGCCATTTTGAGTCTTCTTGATTTTTAATAACTTAGGCCCAAACCTTCGACTAGACTCCAAAGTAAGAGAACAATTATTCCCCAACTATGGCAAGTCCTTCGAATAGACCACCAAGTTGTGTGTCATAATGCAGGACTATGGCGTACTGAAGGGTTTACAGATGGATTCGAAGGTGATATGAAGGCACATTCGAATCATACATGAAGATGAATTTGAAAGTCAAAGGAAGGTAGCCATTCAACCAATTGAAAACTTATGAATCAAAGGCAAACAGGTGAGGGGCGAATGGTGCAATCGAATGACACTTTTCAGAAGGTTATTAACTTCTGAATCAAAGGAAGCTTTCAGAAGATTATTGACTTTTTGAATTGAAGAAAACCAAAATGAGGCCTTTACTTCCTGAGTCGAAGGACATTCCTGAGTCGAAGGACATTGTTTCAAAGGGAAACAAAAACTCAATAGAAGCTTGTATGAAGGTCATTTCCTTCTGAATTGAAGGAGACCTATATGAAGTCACATGCCCAGATGAAAGAGGCACACTAGCAGCAACTTTTGAGCAATTGAAGGAGGTGCAAAGTCCAATTGAAGGGGGCTGAATTGAAGGAGACCTATTTTCCTTCAAATTCGTCAAAATGTTATTTTTATCTGTTTTCTCCCTTTTTGACAGCTTCCTTTTAATTCTGGTGTTGGAAAATCCCAATGTACTTGTGAAAGCTTGAGTTTTGAGAATGATTGTGAGAGATGCCTTGAGAATTGAGAGGGAACATTTTGGGGTACAACAATTATGAACTTCAATCTCACAATGCTCGGCTAGAAATCAAAATCCAAAGTTGAGAATTCAAACCTTTGAGAAAAAATGGATCTACTGTCTCCTTCACTCCAGTTGAAAACCAAGCCTCGATCTACAATCCTTATCACTTGGAGAAGAGAATGCATGAAGAATCGACCAAAACGCGCAAGGGAGATGGAAGAATCGAAGAAAAATGCAGAGCAACAAGCTATGTAGTTTCTGACTTTGATTGATGAAATGAAGCCCCAACCACGCTCACTGAGGCTTGCTTCTCAATATATAGGGCATCAGGAGGAGGGTATGATAGGTTTTTCGCGCTGAAAGCTCTTGGAAAATATGAAATCTTCTTTTGGCCAAAATCAAGTATGCACATGCAACCCCTCAATCCCTCATGCATGGGCTTGCTTTTTACGTGCATTTCAGTCCATTTTACCTCGGGAAGAGATTAGCAACAAAATTAAGACTTAAATCCTTGTATTAAGCTAGTGTTGGTGATTAGGCAACTTCATGCCATTTTTTTGCAAAACCACGAATTCCCTTTGCATTTGCCCATGTCCAGCTCAAGCTTTGGCATGATGGGCCTTGGTACATTGCATGTTGGTCATGGGCCGAGTTTGAAGTGAGACAAAAGGCCACAAATCAAGTTATCAACAATTTGCAAATTGCATGCCATGCATGATTTCAATGAAAAGCCTCAAAATTCCAAAGTCCACAACTTGCTCATACTTTTGAGTTTTGATACAAATGAGAATAATTTGGAAAGGTATTGAAAATATATAAAATCCCTTAGTTTTGAGTTTTTGCAATTGAGTTCATTAAGTTTCTCAAAATTGGGCTTGAAATTCACTAATTTTGGAAAATGACCTATAATTTTGGTGACTTCAAAAGATCATAACTCCTGATTCCTTTTAAATTTGTACATGAGACTAAAAGGAGATGAAAGATCATCCTCTTAGCTTTCCAAGCATGTTTCATTTGCATTTTTTTGATCAAAGGTGAATAAAATATGAATTTTTGAAATTAAGTCCTCATTTTCCAAAATTAGAAACTTTTAGGGTTTCTTCAAGAACAAGTTTCAACCCAAACTTCAATATCCTTGATCCAATGACCAAAATGGACTTGAAAAATGAAAAGTGCATCCTTGAATTGATGGTTGACCAAAAGTTCCCTTGGTCAACTTTGACTTTGACTGATTTTGACCAAAATGACCATTTTGCCCCTTTGAATCACTTGATCTACTTCCCTTCAAAATTGATAATCATAACTTCAAACATATGATGTTCCAAATATATAGAGGCCATGTACAAAGTTTCACTTCAAAATTCTAAATAAAACTTGATGAAAACTCAAACCCTAGTCTTGGTCAACACCTCAGGAGACTGATGAATCATCTCCAAAACTTCAAATCCTTTGGGCATCATGACCAATTCTTTGTGCAAAGACTTTTTAAATACCCATGAGATGTTGTAGCTTCCAAACCAAGACTTGTACATTGATCAATATCCTTGATCAAACAAAACCCTAATTTTACTGGTGAATCCAAAGAGTGATTCTCCTTATAATCAAACACAAACTTCAATCCTTTGATGATCCAAAGAAATGGATGAAATATCTTGAGATATGCAATAACTTTTGAGCTTGAAAGATCCATAGGTTTAGATGATAAGATTCTAATTGAGCAACTTGTCAATGCAACCAACCTTCAAAGCTTGAGGAAGACTAGATTAACCAAAGTACTTTGATCCCATCACAAGGTATGAATGTAATGTAATATGATGTTCATGATGAAACATAAGCCTAAGTCAAGAGGGTAAATTTTGGGGTGCAACACATATATCTCTCAATTTTGACCCTAAGAGGGTGTTCTTGGACTTTTTAGAAATATTAGGATGTCCTCTAAGCAACCTCTTTGGTTTCATCTCAATTGGATCTTCCATGTTTATGTAAGAAGCTTTGACCCAAAATGTGTTTTTGTTGACTTTTGAAAAGGACTTATAATGTCTGAATTTATATCTTTTAATGAGTGCATTTCTTAAACTTAAGGACTGAAGATGAGTTGTAGGGAATTGGATTCTCTTTAAAATTAGCCTTGGATTAGAAATTTCTGATAAAGTATGAGAAAGTTATTCC
Source organism: Vicia faba (assembly GCA_948472305.1). Taxonomy (NCBI): domain Eukaryota; kingdom Viridiplantae; phylum Streptophyta; class Magnoliopsida; order Fabales; family Fabaceae; genus Vicia; species Vicia faba. The sequence continues at coordinate 1,470,134,090 of OX451738.1, read as the reverse complement.
TAGTCAAAGTTTGGTTGACTTTTCCTATAAAAACCCTAATTTAGCAACTTTTGAGTTTTGATGAATTAGGAGCATTCCTTGAGGGATCATGATAAAACCTTGATAAAATTACGGATATCACTTCAAAATGTTGATATTGACAAAAAATCTTGAAGTTTGACTGTATGTGGGTCACAGTTGACTTTTGCCCTAGTACAATTGATTTTCAGGCATTTGAGTTGTTTACTGAGAAAACTTCTTGTGCAAGGCATGAAACTTGGTATGGATGATCATGAGGACATATTAGGGCAATAAAAACCATTTAGGACCCTTGGAACTCAAACATCTTGATCAGGAGTGAAACCCTAGTTTGAGGCTCATTGTCTTAGGAGGAGGATTTGTTTGGTTAATCCTTAGTCAACTTGAGAAATTGAGGACCTCTAAGAGTATGTTTTGTATGAAAATGAGAGGGTAAGTTTTTGGGTGCAACAGCTGCCCCTATTCACTCTTCTTAAACCTGAGGATGTAGATTAGATGGTCCGCCTTTCGTGATCTGAAGGTGGAAGATGATTGAACACTAGAGTGCCCAGAAATTTGCACCCGCATGAAGTAATACTGGTCGATAATATCGGGAATGGGCTTACATATGCCATTTGGAAGGCGACGGAGAATCGTTGGAGATGGGATTAAGATGCTATCCGAAAAATATGTCGATTGCATAAGAGATTCCTTTGCGAGAATTCCTGTACTTGCCGTTGGGGAGGACTTTGTCAGGGAATGCTAATTTATGTCCTAGGAAATAGAGTTTAAGAGCTTCAGTTGTCCATTACTCTACTGGGGAATTAACTCTTGATTGATGAGACAAAAGTGAGTTTTTATCTGGCAGAGTCCAGGCTTCACAGTGACTGGTTGAGGATGATAAGGCTAACTGCTATCTGGTCGTTTTCCAGGCTTCACAACGACTTACTAGTGAAATATGAAATCGACCGTATCTGGTCGGGTCCAGGTTTTACAGTGTTTAAACTATTGTACGGATATAAAAGAGAAGGAACCTGTATGGGGCTTTCTCGGGATAGGTCCATGCAAAACCACGTCACGTAATTCCTGAAAAGGAGCCTGGGTAATAGGGCTATGAGAAGGAACCTGGGTAGTAGGGTTACTTCAAAATAAAAGACTAGATAGTAGGGCTATGAGAAGGAACCTCGGTAGTAGGGTTACTTCGAAATGAAATCCTGGATAGTAGGGCTATGAGAAGGAACCTGGATAGTAGGGTTACTTCAAAATGAAAGCGTGGATAGTAGGGCTATAAGAAGGAACCTGGGTAGTAGGGTTACTTCGAAATAAAATCCTGGATAGTAGGGCTATGAGAAGAAACCTGGGTAGTAGGGTTACTTCGAAATGAAAGCCTGGATAGTAGGGCTATGAGAAGGAACCTGGATAGTACGGTTACTTCAAAATGAAAGTATGGATAGTAGGGCTATGAGAAGGAACCTGAATAGTAGGGTTACTTCGAAATGAAAGCCTGGATAGTAGGGCTATGAGAAGGATCTTGGATAGTAGGGTTACTTCGATATCAAATCCTGGATAGTAGGGCTATGAGAAGGAACCTGGATAGTAGGGTTACTTTGAAATGAAAGCCATGATAGTAGGGATATGTGAAAGAACCTGGATAGTAGGGTTACTTAGAAATGAAAGCCTGGATAGTAGAGCTATGAGAAGGAACCTGGATAGTAGGGTTACTTCAAAATGAAAGCCTGGATAGTAGGGCTATGAGAAGGAACCTGGATAGTAGGGTTACTTTGAAATGAAATCCTCGATAGTAGGGTTATGAGAAGGAACCTGGATAGTAGGGTTACTTCGAAATGAAATTCTAGATAGTAGGGCTATGAGAAGGAACCTGGGTAGTAGGGCTGCTTCATTTGATCACGTAGATTAGTTGACCCATTGTGATTTCGGGAACTGATTTTCCATTAGTTGTCTGTAGATATGACCTGTATAGCTTCACGGATTAAATCTTTGAACTGTTGGAATTGTTGATGATAACCATGTTTCCTAAAAAGTTACATGATTAATTATATGCGATGCATGGGATGCATTGTGTGATGATGTTCTCAAAATAAATGAGATTATGCTTTATGCAATATGTATTCGCACGTCATGATGTATGAACATGAAATGCTATTGTGACATATCTGAGTTTGGGAAAATAAATCCATGACTGTTGCTGGAGTGTATTATAAATTAAATTCCTTACTGTTGTAGAAAAAGTGGTTCTTCTACTTCCGCTTGGGATGGTGAACGGAGATGACTATGCTGTGGAATTACTCCTTTCTATTTTTGAATATTCTGCTGGGAGAGATTCTGTTTGAGAATAAATCTGCGGGGGAATAACTCTATTCGAGAGAGGAGATGCTTTACTAGATGATATTGCCGGCTCGGAGAAATAACTCCTTTGAGGGATGAACTTCCGTAGCAGGAGGAATAAACTCTTATGGGGATTGAGCTTCTGTATTTAGAGAAATAAACTCTGCTCGGGAGAAAACTTTATGAACCGCTTGCGATTATAAAATTTGGTTGCGGAATATAGACGTCGTCTCTCTGAAGGAACTTTGCTGGGGAAAGTAACTCCTATTTGGGGAAGCCGATGTCAAAGCTTTGGTTTCCTCTACTCTGTAGGGTGTGCAGACATCACGAGGACGTATGCTGAGGATACAGTGATGACCTCGCATCGGGACATTTCTGCCCTTGTACCTGCTGAACAAAGTTATTGTTGGGATTGAAATGTTTTTTTAAAGATTTTTCCCCGTTCCTTAAGTCATGAGCAATTGTCTTTCCATTTTTTATGCAAATATTTGTGAATAAAAACTATATTCAAATGAATATGTCAAGAATAAATCATTGGACGCTTTTGCAAGACAAAACAGAAAAAGAAAAACAAATGATTTTGTAAAAATGACTTGTATTAATTTCTGAAGTTGGCCTATAACAAGCGTTTTTGTACAAGGAAGTTGATGCTCTAGTAAGAGAACGCTGCCGTGAAAATGAAATCTATACAATATTTTGTACAAAGAGAAGCAAACTGTTATGTTTAATAATCGCATTGAATTTCAATTTTGCTATTGCCGCTATGTCTTCGAGTGTCTCATCACTTTGCTGCTTGTTTGAAGCTGACTAGATTGATCGGTGTCGTTTGAACTTTATAGTTGATACTGAGGTTTGGTCGCAAGGTGATCCAATTGGACATAGTGATACGCTTTAAATCCATAATTTTTTTCTGTACCTCCCTTTCGGTTTTTCAGTCCACCGGGATACTCTTTTTTTCCCAAGCCGCCTTTTCAGGTTTTCGACTTGCCGGGTGTACAGATTTTTTCGTTTTCATCCCTAATGTTTGCCTGAACCCTTTTGGTTCTCCGAGAAGCCCTTATTTTTTCCTAGGCCAGTCAACCTAGCGGGTCTTTAATTATGTGTAGTATCTTGTCATTATGTCCGCATTGACAGGGTGAGGAAGGTCGTCACCGTCCATGGTGGTCATAATCATGGCTCCACCCGAAAAGATGTTTTTGATCACAAATGGCCCTTCGTATGTGGAAGTCCATTTTCCCCTGGGATCACCTTGCGGCAGTATGATTCGCTTGATCTCTAGATCCCCGACTTGATATGCTTGGCACCTGACCTTTTTGTTGAAAGCCTCGATCATTCGTTATTGATACATTTGACCATGACAGACAGCAGTAAGTCTCTTCTCATCGATCAGATCCAGTTTATCAAGTCGAGTATGGATCCAGTTGTCTTTGTTCAAACTCGCATCCTTCATAATCCTCAGAGAAGGGATCTGGACCTCAATAGGCAGAACAACCTCCATGCCATATACCAGAGAGTAAGGTGTTACCCCTATCAATGTTCGTGCAGAGGTGCGGTACCCATGAAGAGAAAATGGTAACATCTCATGCCAGTCTTTGTATGTCACCGTCATCTTCTGTATGATCTTTTTGATGTTCTTGTTAGCAGCCTCCATAACGCCATTCATCTTTGGTCGGTAAGGGGAAGAATTATGGTGCTAGATCTTGAACTATTTACAGAGTTTGGTGATCATCATATTATTGAGATTCATACCATTGTTAGTGATAATTCTCTCTGGCACATTGTACCGACATATCAGATTATGCTTGATAAACTGTGCCATAACATTCTTAGTAACAGTAGCAAAAGAGGCAGCTTCAACCCACTTCGTGAAGTAATCAATGGCCACCAGGATGAAGCGATGCCCATTGGACGCGGTAGGTCTAATCTCTCTGATCATGTCAATGCCCCACATTGCAAAGGGCCAAAGAGTTGTTAAGACATTCAAGGGAACCGGAGGTACATGCACCTTACCAGCATAGATTTGGCACTTGTGGCAAGTTCGAGAGTGCTGATAACAATCTGCTTCCATAGTTGACCAATAGTATCCTGCCCATAGGATCTTCTTAGCCATGGTATGTCCACTTGAATGGGTTCCGAAGGTACCTTTGTGTAGATTTATCATAATCCTCTCCGCTTCGCTCTTGTTTACACACCGCAGTAAGGTAGAGTCATGGTTGCGCTTGTAGAGGATTCCATTACCGAGGAATAATTTCACGGCGAACCTTCTCAGAAACTTCTTATCATTGACAGCTTCTCCCTTTGGATACTCTTGAGCCTCGAGATACCTTTTTACTTCGTGAAACCAAGGTTCGTCTACTACCTCTTCAGTATCAATCTCACAGCAATATTCTGGTTCATCTAACCTCTTAATAGTGATTCGAGGAGCTTCGTTGTCCAACCTGACCTTGAACATAGAAGACATGATTCTCCTCTCGTGGTAAATGTTTAAAGGTTATCTCCTCAAAGTGTGAGAGTGATGTCAGCACATGCTCTTTGTGTGGGATGAGATTCGGGTGCTTCGTATCCCACTCCCCTTTGATCTGACTTATTACCAAGGCTGAATTCCCGAAAATGTTTAAGAACTTGATCCTCGGGTCGATAGCAGCCTTGAGACCCATGATGCATGATTCATACTCTGCCATGTTGTTGGTACAGTTAAAGCATAGTCGGGTAGTGAAAGGAGTATGATAGCCTTCAGGGGATATGATTACGGCACCGATGCCATTACCAAGTGCGTTCGAGGCTCCGTCAAAAACCATAGTCCATCGGGATCCTTCTCAGGTCCTTCATCCAGTCCAGGTTCTTCATAGTCAGAAACTAGCATAATATTCTTGTCCTGGAACTCAAAATTCATGGACTAGTAGTCATCCACGACCTGATGAGCCAAATGATCAGCTAATACACTTCCCTTGATTGCTTTCTGGGTTTTATATTGGATATCGTATTCGGTTAAGAACATCTGCCATCTTGCTATTCTTCCGGAGAGAGCGGTCTTCTCAAAGTGTACTTGATTGGATCCATATTAGATATCAACAAAGTAGTGTGGGTCAACATATACTATCTTAGTCGGCGAGTAGCCCATGCCAAAGCGCAACAAGTTTTCTCGAGAAGTGAGTATCTTGTCTCACAGTTGGTAAACTTTTTGCTAAGGTAGTATATTGCGTGTTCTTTTCGACCAGACTTGTCATGCTTCCCCAGCACACACCCTATTGAATTGTCTAAAGTTGTTAAGTACATTATCAAAGGTCTTCCTTCAATAAGAGGAATCAGAATTAGTGGTTCTTGAAGGTATTCCTTGATTCTTTCGAAAGCGGTATGGAATTCGTCATTCCATTTTACTACTTAATCTTTCTCCAAGAGTTTGAATATCGGCTCACAAGTAGCAGTCAGATGTGAAATGAACCTGGCGATATAGTTTAGGCGTCCCAAGAAACCTCTAACTTCCTTCTCAGTACGGGGAGCCGGCATCTCTTGTATGGCCTTCACCTTTGCAGGGTCTACCTGAATGCCTTTATCACTGGCGATGAACTCCAGAAGTTTACCAGACCTTACCCCGAAGGTGCACTTGTTCAGATTCAGTCTCAACTTGTATGTCTTCAACCTATCAAACAACTTTTGTAGATGATCAAGGTGTTCTTCCTCGGTTTGAGACCTGGCTATCATGTCATCAACATAAACCTCTATCTCATGGTGAATCATATCATGGAACAAAGCTACCATGGCTCACTGATAAGTTTCCCAAGAATTCTTCAACCCAAAAGGCACCACCTTGTAACAGAAAGTGACCCAATTTGTAGCGAAGGTTATCTTTTCCATGTCTTCGGGTGCCATCTTGATCTGGTTGTAGCCAGAGAAACCATCCATGAATGAAAATATTTTATGTTGTGCGGTGTTGTCGACTAGAACATCGATGTGGGGAAGCGGGAAGTCATCCTTGGGGCTTTCCCTGTTCAGGTCTCTGTATTCCACACACATTCGTACTTTACCATCTTTTTTAGGCATCGACACTATGTTGGCCACCCATTGGTGATAGGAGGTGACAGCTAAGAACCCAACATTGACTTGCTTCATAACCCCTGCTTTGATCTTCTCCGACATTTCAGGGCGCATACGGGGGACCTTTTTCTTTATCGGAGGGCAATCTTGTTTAGTCGGCAGATGATGAACCACTATATCCGTGTCTAGTCCCGACATGTCTTCATATGACCAGGCGAAGATCTCAACATAATCGTGCAACATCCGTATCAACCGTTGTTTGACATTAATCCCCAAATTTGCGCCAATCTTGACTTATTTTCTTTCTACCTTTGTGCCCAAGTTTATTGTCTCAACTGGCTCTTCATGAGGCTGTATAGCCCTCTCTTCCTGCTGTAACAGTCTAGCATGGTCTCCAGGTACCTAACAATCTTCGTCACCTTCGTCCTCAACTTGGTTGATCAAATTTTCGAAGTTATAACTGGCAATAGTAGAACTGTTATCAACGGGATCCAGAGTGGATATGGATCTGCAGTTTGATATGTGAGTGTGTGTAAGAGCATATCTGTATTGATAAAGTGAAAAGCAGAAAAGAAAAACAGAGAGCACAAAATTTGTATGCAATAACGTCCAATGTTTTATTGATGACATATGAAAATGACATATAATAACCCTCACAAATAAACCATTGTGCCTCGGGTAAGACACAAGGCCATAGAGTTTATATTGTTTATTACAAATCTGAAAAACAAGTAAGAAAATTACTGTTGAACAAAAGTAATCGACACAAGATCTTTGGTCGTCCAGTTGATAGATCCACCATTGGTAGTAGGGTAGATCCAGTTGTCAATATCAGAATCCTCATCATTGTCTTCTATAGCATTGAGTCCACGATTGATAATGCGTAGGGGAGGTCTTATAGCCCGAGCACGTCGAATAACCCTTTGAGCTCCTGAAGTAAAGCCCAAACCAAATTTGTCAGTTTTATAAGGAAAATCATGGAGATGTCCCCAAATGGTACACCCACCTTCTTCAACTACTTCTCTGGCGTCCTTGAGAGAAGCCATCTTCAAAGGAGGTCTGGTGATCTTCGGCGCACTGGTGATAGTCTCAGTTGATGCCATAATATGGGGAACCTCTTCAAAATTTTGACAAGGGGTCTCTATGAACTCACCATCCATCTCCACATACTTGAAAGAGTTCACGTGGCTTACCATGTACTCCTCTTCACCATGCACGGTGACAATATTTCCCTTCACTGGATACTTCAGCATTTGGTGCAGCGTAGAAGTAACGACCCCAACTTCATGGATCCAAGGACGACCCAACAGACAAGAATAAGATGGCCTGATATCCATCACGTAGAAGGTGGATTCAAAGGTCTGGGAACCCACTTTGACAGGGATTTCCACCTCCCCGTGCACCATTCTTTTTGAACCATTAAAAGCCCTCACCACAATGTTACTAGGCTTTAAGGTCAAACCTTCACAATCTAGCCTATCAAAAGCCTTCTTGGGGAGAAGATTTAGTGGCGATCTAGTGTCCACTAGCACATGGGCCATAGTAGTTCCCCTGAATTGATCGAGACATGCAGAGCATCATTAGGCTTTCTCCCCTTGGGTGTCAAATCAGCATCTGAAAAACCTAACCCATTATCGGCAGTAAAACTGGCCACACAATCCTTGAATTAGTCAGTGAAGGTTTCTTGCGGCACATGCGCAGTCTTGAGAAATGTAATCAAAGCCTTTGCATGGGCCTCAGAACACAATAGCAGAGCCAACATTGATATCTTCGAAGGGGTTTTCCCCAACTTTTCGACCACATCGTAGTCGTTCTTCTGGATTATTTTTAAAATTTCCTCCATTTCTTGTTTAGAGGATTCCAAAACAGCTTTTCTAGGTGCCTCCGTCCGGGAAGGCTCACCAACAACTTCTTTTCCCCGAGTCCCAGATGACTCATCGACAGGGATAACAACTAGAGTAAGGATGGGAGTAGTAGAAGAAGTACTAACCAGAACAACAAATGGAATAACAACAGGCTTAGCAACAGTCTTTAGGGAGATCTCGGGGGAGAAAACCCTTCCACTTCGAGTAATTTTGCTGGTTCCGACAATGTTACTGATATCGGGATCAACCTCTACAGCTTCTTCATCTTCAGTGGTTAACAAATCCTGCTTGAGGCCATGGTAGTAAACGTCAGCACCATAATTCCAAGGAACAACTTTGTCCGAGGAGTATGGTACAGGGCTAGGAAAAGTGATTATTAATGGAGAAATTCTTGGAGCAGGTTTAATCCTAACATGTCTTTTGGAGGATACCTTGGAAGGATTGGCGGAAATGGTTATGATAGTAACATCTTCATGTAGGACAGTCAGAATCAGAGTCTTTTCGAACGAAATCTCTTTGTTATCCATCAGGCGTTGAACACCTGCTTTCAACAAATAACAACCAGAAGGCAGAGAAAAACACATGTGGCAACCTTCACCGTAACCCGGAAATAAACCGGCTAGCAACAAATTCCTCTTGACAGTCATGAGAGGAGTAGAAACTTCATCGACAGAAGCAACAAATAGATCAGTATCAACGGCATTAACACCATGATTGTGCTTGGGCATGGGAGCAGTTATGACATTAGGCATTTCAGAAGCATCAAACTCAATCTCCTTGGCTTCGATCAGATCCTGTATCTTATTCCTCAGAGCCCAACAGTCATTTGTATCATGGCCTGGACTCTCAGAATGGTAAGCACACCGAGCGTTTGGATTATAACGAGGAGATGTGATGTTGGGGTTCTTGGGAGCCTCCTTTATGGTTGCCAAGTTAGATTTTAAAAGATGGGGTAAAACCTCAGACAACGTCATATTGATCCGGGTGAACTGCCTTTGAGGTCTTTCTACCCTTGGCTGATTGTTTCATTATTGAGTATCCACATGCCTAGGTATCATCACTGCCCCTACCATTGGACGGTGTTCGGTTCTACTTTGACCTATTGGATTGTAAATAGCATTAACCTCCTTCTTACCCATGAATGGCTTCTTCACTGTACTCGAAGAGGTGTCTTTCTGGATCTTGCCACTTTGGATCCTAACTTCTACCCTTTCTCTAGTCAATATTAGCTCTGTAAAAATAGTTGAGGAGCTACCAATCAAGTTATTTAAGAACATACCAGATAGCGTACCAAGAAACATGTCCACCAACTCCCTATCAGACAAAGGGGGTTGGACTCTCCCTGCCAGAACTCTCCACTTATGAGCGTAGTCCTTAAAACCTTCACTTGCACCGATAGACATACTCTGGAATTGAGTACGAGTAGGAGCAAGGTCATCATTATATTGGCACTGCTTATAAAAAGCAACAGCCAGATCTTCCCAGTTGCGGACATTGGTTCCCTCCAGCTGATAGAACCACTCAAGCTGAGTCCCGGAAAAAATGTCCTGAAAGAAATGGACCCACAAGTTCCTATCAGTAGTGTGAGGCTCGACCTTCCTCACATAGGAACGAAGATGATGCTTGGTACAAGAAACCCCATCATACTTTTCAAATACTGGAGCCTTGAACTTCTGTGGGATAACAACCCCAGATACCAAACCCAGCTCTTCAAAATCCAACCCTGGTACTCTTTGGATCTCCATTGCGCTCAAACGATCCTTTAACTGTTTGTATCTATCCTTAGTGGGAGGATATTGTTCCTCATTGTAATCAGATTCATCCTGAGAAACCTTTGGGCTAGGGTCTTCCTCCCTTGTCTCTCCCTCTTGGTTCTCCCCTTCTTTGGATGAAGAGGTCAGATCAACTGGTTGCTTAAACAGTCCCTTGAATCTTCTACCCAGATTCAGGACACCAGCGGTCTTCTTTGTCTTCTTCCTTCTATCTTTCAGAATAAGGGCCTTCAGATCTTCCTTCCCTTTATCCAAAGCTATGAACATTTTCTGAAATTGGGAATTTTGTTCCTTGAGATCCTTGATACTTTGTCCAGAAGTCATTATTGCTGAAATAAATAGCGAAGAAGATGATAAACCTGTTATGAGACCTGTTTATGCATTGATATGTATGGCATGTGTATGAAATGATTTCAAGGACTTTGGGAAATTTAAATTTGAGAACCAAAATGAAACAAAGATTTTATTAGTAGAACTCAAAATACAATTCCCTTTTAGGCGTTTCAATTGAAAATTTTAAAAAACAAAAAATAATCAATTTTACCATGGATGCTTCCTCTTTGTTCTGAGATAGACATTAAGGCTTCTTTCCTCATGAAGCTGCTTTGTGAGCTCTAGAACTTTCTTCTCTTGGGCATAGAACCGGTCCCTATAAGTATCCCTCTCCTTCATTAACTGAATCCAGGACCTCTGTAATTCTTCAAGATCAGTGGGCATATTAGGATGAAGAACTGTGTAGGGAATATCCCTTTCAGTAATGCGCTCCACAATCACTGATAAGACGACTATATATGGCATCATAAGTTTTTGAGCACGCGCTCGTACCCATTGGAGATAAGGTTCCATAGGAATGGAAGTCCTCGGCCCCAAAGTCTTGACGTCAGATATGTTTACCATGCCGCAAGCTCGTATGAACCTTTGGCGATACCCTTTAACATCATCCTCATAGTTAAACACAATGCCCTGGATAAGCATCTCATGAGGACAATCCCTTCGAGCGTAACAAAATTGTCGCAGAGCCAAAGAAGGATTATAAGTTATTCCTCCCCTAATTCCATGTAGTGGTACATTAGGGAATTCCCCACAATGGTCAATAATAAAAATATCTCCTATAGATCGGGAATACATAGGGAATATTCATGTGAGGAAGTGACATTATCCTTTGCGGCCAACCCAAACCTTCTTCATTCTTCAGCACTGACTTAGGGAGGTGAGAGATAAACCACCTCGACAGTAATGACATGCAGCACATAAGAACCCCTCTTCTCTTCATGGTACGAGTGTGGAGAGCATGCAAGATATCTCCGAGCAAAGTAGGCACAAGGTTTCGAGAGAGGAAGATCTTGATAGCATTCACATCTATGAGTAAGTCTGGATTAGGGAACAATACTAACCCATAAATTAGAAGAGCCAAAACATCCTCAAAATCCTAAAAGTCCAAATCATCCCAAAACAGCTGGACCTTCTCTATTAGGAATTTGGCTAGAAAACCCTTGACTCCCCTTCTTGTTTCCCAATTGGATACCATGTCGGCCCATTTCAGATGAAAAGTTGAGGCAATGATCTCTGGCTTGGGAACTTCTTTTAAACCTGTGAAAGGCATCTGGTCAAGAATAGGTATATCCAATAATTGAGAGAACTCTTCCATGGTAGGCACCAACTGATAGTCTGGAAAGGTGAAGTAGTGGTTCTTGGGATCAAAGAACTGAAAGAGTACACCCATCATCTTTTCATCAAAGCTCAAAGTAACCAGGTTGAGAAGTCGACCATATCTCTTAGTGAATGAAGAAGTTTCAGGAACCCTTGATACTAGCTCCTTGAGTTGGAGAGGTATTCTCACAAAGCTGATTCGGATAGTATTTCTACGAGCGGAAGCCATGATCTACAAAACAGAACAAAGATAAATTCCCCTGGTCCTTGAAATGGTTAGTGTAATAAGAGTGGATTCTGTTATGATGCATGATGTCATGTTCAAACAAAGTAAATCACACACAAGCAAAGCACACAATAGACCTTAGGTTCAAAGGCTTGTATGAGGATAAAGGTAAGTACCCTCTTGAAGTTTAGTTAGTTTTAAACCTGTCTTAGAAAAGTAACCGAGTTATAAGGATTCTCAATATCACTGATCATCCTTTATCGGGCATTGTTTCAGCTCAGGAAATCTTTTCTTGCGGCCGAAACATCCCGAAAGTATGATCTCAATGAGTGTAGCATCGAGTATCAACCAATCCTCAGCTTTATACCGAGGCCGGCTATCTCACTACTTTCTAATTGCCAAGTTTGTTCAACTAAGGTTCTAAGGTCCGTTAGTGCTTCACGACACCACGTGGCGGCCCCGTATTCTCCTTGTTTCAACATGAAGGATACCGGTACCAACCAACGTGTCACACCAATACAACCATCACTTAAACCATATCGGTCTATGCTGTACAGTCTCCATGATCTATTGCTGTTTAACTAAAAAGTGTCCCCAGATCCGGGTGTAAGATCTTCAACAATACCCAAGCAAAAACCCTTAAAGATAAATCAAACAAACAAGAAGGCAATTTAGAAATGACCTAGATCCTAAGGTAAACCCCACTTTTTATAATTCCCTAGCAGAGTCGCATGTTCTATGCTACGGTGGCAAAACTGACTGTTTTTTTTGTTACTACTGGTTTTGCATTTTTTTGTTTGCAAATGTACGGTAAGCAAGAGTCGCCATCGTCTTTTATTTTATCCAATAAAGGAAAAGGGAAAAAGAATAGAAAAAACCTTTTTTGAGATGTTTCTGAGTACGTGGGGTAGATTATAGAAAGGTAAGGTGTTAGCACCCTTTCTATTCGTGGTTTTCCACAGGCTCTTAGGTACTTGCTCATTTTTAAATTTCTTTTGTGTGTTTGTGTGCTTAAAAAGTTTTGAAATTGCCTTAGTGCGGCGTTTCACTTTATGGTAACCCATGTATCAGTCCTCAAGGGTGTGATAAAGTGTTTTTGAAAACTTTGTTTGAAAAGTGTTTGAAAGTGTAGGGTGTAAAAGTTGTTGTTTTTGAGCAAGTACTTAAGAGTTTCTATCTACTCGAAAAAGATTGTTCGTTTTATTATTTCCTTTAGACAAAGCTATCCTACTATAAAGGAGTAGGTAGCTCCAACGTTGGAGTTTAAGGGACAATCGAAAGGGACGATTATGGTCAACTAAGGCAACAGGGCGAGATCTCTTAGTAATTATCCTAAAACTCTAAGATCACTTTTTTATTGAGACAACATCTAAAGGGTCATCGAGGGAGTAGTGATCTTCAAATTAGAGGCAGCCACTAAAAATTCTCATGTTTCGAGAATAATGACCGTTTTCTGAAGGCAACTGAAGTGGGGCAAACACTAGGAGTGAGCATGTGCAAGTCTTTGTTTTCAGTTTATTTAATCCTTGCACATTTAGGGTTTTCTATTGTTTTAAATTATTGATCTTTTGCATACCGTCCTTTTATCAATCATCTAACAGTTTATAATGACAGAAAGTAAAGGTACGAGAAATTTAAACCTAGTTATTACAAGGTTTTGGGGAGGGGGTTACATAATAAAAAACTTGGGGAAAACAGTAAATGAAAATAATAATAAACCTAAGTTAAAACTATTACAAACTTTGGAGCAATTACATTAATTTAGAAAAAATAAATGATAAATGTGCGCAAGAATAAATTATACAAAGAATTAAGGCTTAACAAATCTAATTGATTTAGAAGAAAAATATTTTTGTATTTTTGAGAAAAGTAATTAATTTTGCAAATTACCCTAATTTCTAATTAATTTTAATTATGAAAAAGGAATTTAAGTTCTCCTAATTAATTAATGGAATTAAATATTTTATGAAAAAAAACTAATTCTAATGTTTTTTGTGATTTTTGTAATTTTTTGATTTAATAAAAAAACAATGATTTCGTAAAATAATTAAAACCAATAATTAAATAAAGAAATTAAAAAGAAATAAAATGGGCCTGATATGGAATAGCAAACTGGGGGTGTGAATTGGAATTTTCCAGGCCCAGAATAGCTGGCCCAATGCAACACTGGATCCCGTGTGGTTCGCCTTTGGAGGATTCACCATACGCTGTTTTGCTAGACGCTTGGTTGTGAGATGCGCTGGATCTGCAAAGAAATTGTGAGAAAAATACAAATGCATACGCCTGGGATCGAACCCAGTATGTTTGCCTCACGCGTTCCTTCCTTGACCATCTGCGCTGGAAGCCTCAATTGTTAATATAATAAACAAATAAAAATATAAGCCACGCAAAGTAGTACACCCAGAAAAATGCACGTGGATTTAAATCTCCCAATGGGAGTCTGCCACCTCTTGTCTTCTTCCCAGGACTGTGGTTTTTGGTACTGGGCTTTTACCTACAGACGGATTCGTCACTATAGGCTATAGCGACAGTTCTTGTGCGTGGATACAAACCTGTAAACATAAAAAATGCAGTACACGCAAAATAAATCCCAACCAAGGGCATGGATTGATTGGAAATAATCCCCTGAGTACGAATAAACCCTTAATTTGGCCTAATTTTGCCTCTAACTAGGGTTCCCCAAATTGGAGCTCCGGAACCCTAACCATGGAAGATGCCTATACCTGCACTCAAACTCCAATCAAAGTATTCCAGCACGTTGTAAACATGTTAACAACCATCGATATATGATCCAAATATGTTTATGATGCCAGAATCAAAGAAATCAAAATTGAGAGGATGTGCAAACCGTGACCGTTCTTACGCTTGATTCTTGATGCTTTAAGGCTTGGGAACGAGTAGGATAGCTTCAGTGAAGGTCCAGGAGTGTTGTTGTATCCTTGAATTTTCTTGAAACCACCTGGGGAGAAGAATCCGATCTGCACTTTTTTGACAAAACTTGGCGCATTGTTCTTGCTCTTAGGGAGGCAGGCTGTGCATAAAAACTTGTGTTATAGGGTTGCAATGCATTGGCCTATGTAGTGAATCATATTAGGGAAATATAATTGGAAAGAATTAAAAGATGTTATGGTCTTGAATTTTGATTCCAATCTTTCGAAATTTGAAGATTTCTTCCCATTCTCAAGCTTGCACGATTTTTTTAGCTATTTGACAGCTCATGAGATATTCAATCAATGCCAAAACAAATCTCATTCCATTAATTTTATTTATTTTTATTTTATTTGATTTTATTTGAATTTAAATGAATAAAAATAAAAATAAATTAAATAAATAAGTGAATAAGGTATGGAGGGTCCCATATGTCGTGGACCATGCTAGGATTGAGATTCAATCTTGAAAAGATGGGCCCATGTGGAAAAAATGCCATTTTGGGCATTGTTGACTTTGTGCAAATTTCCAAAAAATGGCCAACTTTGACAATGCATATCTCTCTCTCAATTTTGACCCTAAGAGGGTGTTCTTGGAATTTTTAGAAATATTAGGATGTCCTCTAAGAAACCTCTTTGGTTTCATCTCAATTGGATCTTCCATGTTTATGTAAGAAGCTTTGACCCAAAGGACCCTAGAAAGTTATGCCTGGACAAAGTTTGGTTGACTTTTCCTATAGAAACCCTAATTTTGCAACTTTTTAGTTTTAATGAATTATGAGCATTCCTTGAGGGATCATGATCAAACCTTGATAAAATTATGGATATCACTTGAAAATGTTGATGCTGTCCAAAAATCTTGAAGTTTGACTATTTGTGGGTCACAGTTGACTTTTGCCCTAGTATAGTTGATTTTTAGGCATTTGAGCAGTTGACTGAGCAAACTTCTTGTGCAAGGCATGAAACTTGGTATGGATGATCTTGAGGACATATTAGGGTAATAAAAACCATTTAGGACCCTAGGAACTCAAACATCTGGATGAGGAGTGAAACCCTAGTTTGAAGCTCATTGTCTTAGGAGGAGAATTTGTCTGGTCAATCCTTAGTCAACTTGAGCAATTGAGGACCTCTAGGAGTATGTTTTGTATGAAAATGGGAGGGAAAATTTTGGGGTGCAACACTATGCCTCGATTTGTCCTGTTTTATTCTTTTAAAAACGAAAACAAATGATGTATGGATAAAGATATCAAAGTTTGAGGGAACTTGCCTCTCTTGGAGAAAAGTCTGAAGTTTCTTCTAGCTGTTCTTGGTGAAATATTATGATTTATTAAGCTCTCTTGGACCCTCTTGAAGCTATGTCAATCCTCAATGTGTGCTGAAAGTTGTGTAATCACTCCAACCAAGTCAAGTTGCAAGGTACTGTTTTTGAGTTTGGAAGATGGTGATAATTATTTTACAAAAGTTGTTCTCGTGTTTGAACAACTTCTATATGATGCATGTGAAGTATTTAGATGGTTTGTTTGGGAAAAACTTGCAAGGTTTGAGAGATTCAAATATTTGGACTTCAAAGCTCAAAAATGGAGGTTTTATGGAGAATTCTGGTTTTTTGAGAGTAAAGGGGTTTTGAGGGTTTGTTCATCTCCTTTTATCATGCAAATGATCTCTCTATTTATAGGCAATAGGTTTTAAGATAATGGTTGATCAGATTTCCAAGATCACATGTTGTGGCTAGGTTGGATTGTAAATGAAGCAAGCTTGAAGATCATAGTTCCAATGCTTTGTACTTTTCTTCATAGAGTTGTTGGATACTTTAATCATGCTTATCTAATTTTGTATGTTTAGTGTGTGTAGAAGGAATGAGTTAGAGGCTCAAGAAGAGTTGACTTTGTCACTAAAGCTACTTTTCAAGAATGGTAATGTTAACTTTGTGACAAAAATGGAAAAATCATTTGGACAATGCATAAATCAAATGGACCATAGCTCAAAAGTTTATGCAAAAATTTAATTATGGTCAGATTTGCAAGTTAGAAGGCCTGCAAAGCAAGATTATGTAGCATAGCATGCAGATTGGATTTTGTGTTCTTCACCAAAATGACTTGTAATTCAAGAATGGATGCCCAACTTCATGCCTTTGAATCTCCTAGCTCAAGTATGATAAATTCATTCTCTTGGATGTTTTCGAAAGCTTGAAACATTGTCTACAACTTTCATGTTTACCACTTTGGCTAAATAAAATTGGAACTTGATGAAAATTGGCCAAGAAGTTGAGATAAAAACTAACCAAAACCTGTTGAAAATTTCTCTAAGTGTTAGATAAATATGTCATGACTTCATGGGCTTATATCTTTAAATTTAAGCATTTTTTGGACATCAACCCTCTAATACAAAGTTGTAGAATTCATCAAGATCTACAACCTTCATGTTGAAAGTTTTCTTTCAATCATCTTGCATCTTTGTGAAACAATGTCATGAAGTAATGAAATTATCAAGTGTAAAAACACTTAGAAAATTTCTAAGTATTGAAAACTTTGACTTTTTGTGGACTTTCTTGACTTTCTTGATTCTTGATGATCAAGTTTGATATTTTTGTATGTATTGATGAATTTTTATCTTTGAAATGTAATGTTGACAAAAAGTCACAGGTTAACTTTTTCTGTATCAGTTGACTTTCCATTAGTTGGTCCAAAGTTCAACTATCAATCCATTGATCTTGAGAAATGATTTGAGCCATGAAGTTAGACCAAGATAATGTGTTTGAATTCTTTGGTGATAAATGTCTTGAGAAAATAGAGGGAAAATTTTGGGGTACAACACAGTCAAACTTCAATATTTTTTGTGAACATCAACATTTTAAGGTGATATTCATCATTTGATCAAGGGTTGATCATGATTCCTCAAGGAAAGCTCTCAAATCATCAAAGGTCAGAAATTGTCAAATTAGGATTTTGATTGAAGAAATTGATCATTGACTTTTGACCTAGTACATGACCTAATGGCTTAAAGCATGATCTCAAGGGCTCAAATACAAAATCTTGACCTAATTAGATGGCTCAAGTCATTTCCAAAAATACATGTGATTGATAGTTGAAAAATTGAATCAATTGATAAAAAAAGTCAACAGTCATACAAAAGTCAAACTTTGACTTTTTGGTCAACATTGGAATTTAAAAATCAAGTATCATCAAAACATTCAAAATTATCAAGTTTGATCATCAAGAATCAAAATGATTCAAGGAAAATTTTCAACATGAAAATTGTAGGGATTAATGAATTCTACAACTTTGTTAAGGTGGGATGATCCCCAAAAAGTGCATGGATTAAGAGATATGTGCCCATGAAGTTCTGATACTTTTTATCTAACACTTAGAAATATTTTTGATCATTTTTTCATCTCAACTTCTTGGTCAATTTTCACCAATTTCCCTGTTGATTCAACAAAAGTGTTCAACATGAAAGTTGTAGATAATCTTTCAAGATTTCCAAAATTTCCAAGAGCATGAATTTATCATACTTGAGCTTGAAGTTTCGAAGAGATGAAGGTGGCATGTCAAACTTGAATTATAGGTCATTATTTTTGAAAACCTTATGGCTAAATCTCAAATCTAAGCTACAAGATCCTTCTCTTCAGACATCTTTGCCTCTAAATCTATGAATAATTAAGTAATTACACAAGATCTAAGTGTATTACATAAGGATTTGAAGCTCTAAGTCTTGATGCCATTTATGGTTAAAAATGCAAACGTAACATTTCTACTTTGATAAAGATCACCTTTTGCTAACCACTATCTTATTTCAAGCTTGAAATTTGTTCTAAAGATCACAACAAATCTCTCAATATCAGAAATAATCTACAAAGTCTGAAAAGCTTGGAAATAATCCCTTGATTCACTCTTTTTTTCATCATGAAGTAAATTTGCATTTTGTGCAATTTGAAACCAAATGGCAAAACCATCCTTCCATATGAACTAAACCTGATTTCTACAAGTTACATAGACCAAATTCAACTTCTATAAATAGTCTTTAAAGCTCATAACTCAAGGACACGAAAAGTTTCTCAAAAACCACCATTGTTTCACATTTGAAGCTTCCAACATCCAACTTCAAATCCACTCACGCGTTTTCCTATTTTATCCTTCAAAAACCTTAGGTGCATCATATAGAAGTTGTCCAAACACCTGAACAACTTCTGTAATCACTCCATCATCATCCACCATTTTCAAAATCTAACCTTGCAACTTGACTTGGGTAGAATGTTTCAGCCATCCTCAAAGCAAAGTAGGGGCTAGAATACACTCAGGGAGGTCCTAGCAAGCTAAATAAATCATTATCTTGCTTCTGGAAGTGCTTGGAGAAGCGTTGGACTTTCTCCAACTTGGTACATTTTTCAAACTTTGAAATATTTATTTAAGCATAATTTGCATATACATTCTAAATGAAAAATGTAATCATGTCTATGAAGCTAACCATTTCCTTAAATCTCATTTTAATTAACTGTGTGATGAGAATTTTGGAACTGAGTTTTCTGAAATATTAGGGTTTCAGTTTGGTACCAAACAAAATTCATTCCAATATTTAACCTATAGCTTTTGAAAATTATATGGTTGGATTCCTTGTTAAAAATTAAACAAGTTTGATGTTTACATCTTTCAATTTGGTTGAGAAATGAGCATTTTCAAAAATGAAAGAATGAAAAATGGTGTTGTTGTTGTTCGTGCTCGCGAGAAGGAAGAAGAAGTTGATGTGCTGACATTTTCAAATTATGGATATTTGTTTTATAATATATTTAATGGGTGTTGTTTCATAAACAAATGAAACATCCGTCCTAACGGTATGAGGAAACATGCAAAGGATTTGGTGTGCCAGGGCAGGGGTTTGATTCCTGCCTCTGGCATTTTATTTTCTAACATTTTCCTTGCAAATTCAGTATGAACAAGCTCAACGCGCGCACCATGCATCTCCAGTCTTTAACCATCAAATCTCATCAAAGACAGATCCGACGCACCAAACGCACGCCCCATGATGCACCTTCTGAAAGCCACCCTCACTGAATCCAACGCAGACCTGGGCTTTGTCCAGTTTGGGCCTATATTTTTGCTTCTTTCTCACCCCCATTTTACTTGTTTGCATGCTCTTTTTAATTTTCTTTATTTTGTTTTAATTAATTATTTATTTTAATCATTTTTTATTTAATTAGAAAAACTCATAAAATCATAAAAAAATAGATTTAGGTTTTAATTAATTTAATTTTTGATAATTAAAATTAATTTAATTTAATCACTTAGATTTTATTTTATTAATTAAATTGTAAATTGACTAGAATTAGGATTAATCATTAAAAAATATTTTTCTAAACCTAAAACAAAAACATCAAAAAATATTTTTTTAAACACTTAGAAATTTTTTAGGGTTCTTATTATCTTTTCCCTCTTCAATCTCCGTGCGCTCATTTACTTTTTCATTTATTTTCTAATATTGTAACTGTCAATAGTTTGTTATAGATAATTAAGACTTCTTTACATTTCCCCCCAATTTATGGTTTATACTCCCCATACCTGAAGTGATTTAATAGCGTAGATTATTTTCCCGTATTTTATTTTGTGCACTTGTATATATTTAACTACTAGATTAATTAGGCGTGCATAGCAAGACATAAAAAACAAACATTAGAAAATGTAATTTTAAGATAAATACTTGAAATCAAAACACTTCGCACACGCGCACCTCTAGGGTGACCCTCACTTGTTGCCTCAGATTTAAAACAGTCACGTCCCTCGAATGTGGGACGCTTTAGCAAAGATCCTCGGTTAAAAGATCGTAGTCCCTCGATGAACCTTCGATGCTTCCTTTGATAAACGATCTTAGTCCCTTACAAAAATTGCTAAATCATCCTACAAGTTGCCTTCTATGACTGTACGATGACCCTCACCTGTCCCTCACATCCAACGATAGGGCTTCCTACTAACTAATAGTATGGTAGCACTATCTAAAGAAGGAGGAAAAGAACAATGACTTTTTTTGAGTAGGTAGATCACTCGTAATCGCTTGCTCACAAACTAAAACAATTTTCACACCTCACACTTTCAAAAACAACACTTTGTTTCAATAAATATTTTCAAAGCAAACATTTAGTATAATTCTCAACGATACGAGAATCATTAAAAAATTGTCGTACTTAGGCATTTTCAAAATATTTTCAAACATACACAAACACAAAGCATTTTAAAAGTGAGTTAGGGATTAAGACCTGCCATGCTGTAGTGCTAGACTTATGATGAAGTTCTAGACACGTTACAGTCCTCACATGCGAGCCCTAACGCCAGGATAAAGACCTGCCATTGTTAGGGCATTTGAAATTGGTTCCTTCGAATCTTAGGATTCATGGCGTTTCAGGATAAAATAGCTTCAGATTCATACTCAGGGGGTTCGAATTAGGGGGTTAGGTTAATTTTTGAGCTTTGTGGTTTGTTATTTTACAGGTTTAATTTTAGAGCCCACCGGAGAAGACAACCAGAGAGTTGACTCTGGTGGGCTGACTCCGGTCATCCATTTGTCTCTCTCCTATTGGGCCAAATAATCTAGCGCACACGTTTTCAATTTCAAATATATTCCTGTTTGATTTTCATTTACATATTTATTATTATGTTATAATTAACGATTGATAAAATGGCTCAGTGGTAAAGGGAACGTGTGTAAGGGAGAAGGACATAGGTTCGATATCTAGGTCTGCATTTTATTTTTCTAACGCTTCATTTGCATATCCAATTCTGGAATTTCCCCACGTGTACCATACATCCTCTAATCCTCACCATTAGATCCCAACACATCCAGATCTAATATACCAAGACGTGCAACTCATCACGCGCTCTTCAAAGGTCCCCTTACTGGATCCAGGGCAACCTCTGGGCTCCCTTTGACTTGGGCCTATGATATTTTCAAATTCATACCCCCCTGTTTGCTAATTCACACAAGGCCCATCTTTTTTTTTTCTTTTTAGCTTATTTATTTATTTGCTTTATATTTATTAATTTTTCAAATCCATTTTTTATTAATCATAAAAACAGAAAAAATATAAAACTTAGACTTAAGTTTTTATTATTTAATTTAATTTTCACAATTTAATTAATTACTTTGACATATTTCTTTAATTTAAAAATTAATAGACTTAGGATTTAATCATTTTTATTTCTTTTCATAAATAAAAAATGTCAAAAAATATTAATTTTGTTTAGAATTAATTTTTAATTAAGATTTTTCTTTCCTCTTTTTATTTTTTAATCAAGTAATTATACTTAATTTAATTTTGCATTTTCCATATTAAAAAAAACAAAATAACAAAAAGAGTTTTCTTTTACTTTTTAGGGTTTTAGTTTTCCTTTCTAATTCGCGCGCGTTTAATATTTTCATTTTATTTCATATTATTGTACTTGCTTATGGGATGTAATAGATTTTAAATTAGGACTCTACTCTTCTACTTTTCATTTCCCCAGTTTTGGACTTGTAAATTCCCACTCCCCGAAGCCTTGGAATAGCTAGGATTTACAATTCCCGCACTTTTAATTTCTGCAAATTATTAACTGTTTAGATGCATGCTAACTAGGATTGTATGGCAAGAATAAAACAAAACTCTAGCAAACCTAATGCAAGGAAAAAAAACAACACAATTGCATATGTACACCTCTAGGGTATCCCACTTTGGTTTCCTTCAGAAAAACAACCACTTCTCTCGAAACGTGATAGATTTTAGTGGCTATACTCTGGTTTAAAGATCATAAGTCCCTCGATGACCCTCTCGACGTTGCCTCGGTATGATCTTAAAAACCCTAGGGTAGTTACTAAGGTTTCTTTCCCAGTTGCCTATGTGATTGTATAAATGTCCCTTCGAATGTCCCTTAAACATCCAACAAGTAGGGCTACCTACTCACTAATAGTAGGATAGCACTGTCTAAAGAAAAAGAGGAAGAGAACAACCTTTCGAGTAAAGTAGATAGCTGTTAGATGCTTGCTCAAAAAAAACACTTACACAAAACTTCTTTCCAAAACATTTTTCAAACACTTTGTATACGTTCTCTACCATTCCGAGAAACATTACAAAGTTCGTCGCACTAAGACGCTTTCAAAATACTTTTCAAAAACACACAAAGCACAAGGTATTTCAAAATGAGCCAAGCATATAAGAGCCTATAGACAACTACAGATGTAAAGGGCACTAACACATTCCCTTTTCATAATCTACCTCCTTACTCATAAATAATCTCGAAAGGTCTTTTCCTGTTCTTCTCACCCTTTCCTTTGTTAGATAAAAGAAAAGTCGGTGGCGACTCTTGCTTACCGCAACATTTGTAAATACAAATGCAAAACCAGTACAACAGTCGGTTCTGCCACCGTACTACATAATTGGCGACTCTGCTGGAGAAATAAAAAGTGGGGTTACCTTAGAGTTAGATCATTTTAAATTGCTTTCCTTGTTTGCTTTTTATGATTTATTTTTAAAGGGTGCTGGGGTTATTGTTAAATATCCTATACCCGGAACTGGGGCACCTTTTTTAGGTAAGTAGCAATAAATCAAGGAGGTTGTACGGTATAGACCAATGTGGACGAAGTGATAGCTACGTTAGCGTGATACTCTGGCTTGTACTTATGTTCCTTGAGTCAGTCAAGGATAACATTAGGATTCCTTATAGTTTCATTAAGCGCTAACTGGCCTTTAGAACCTTTAATTGACTCGTCCTAAGCCATTAGAAAGTAATGAGATGATCGGCTTTGGTTCCGACCTAAGATTGGTTGATACTCGATGCTACACTCATTGAGATCAGACTTTTGGTATATTTTGGCCACAATACTTTGGTTCTTGATCTAAAATAATTCCTAAAAGAAAGGCCAGTGATATGAGACACCTTAGAACCCGATTACTATTACTAGGACAGGTTCAAGAGGGTACTTACCTTTAAAACTCATGCAAGCCTTTAAACCTAAGGTCTTTGTGTGACTTGTTTGTGTTTTCTATATCTGTGATTTTAAGCATAATTATAACATCATAAACATCATAACATGTCATGTACACTAACCATTTCAAGGACCTGTGGATTTATCTCTTGCCTGTTTTGTAGGTTATGGATTCAGTTCATAGAAAAACCATTCGGATTAACTTCGCATAAATTCCTCCCAAACTCAAGGAATTGGTCTTAAAAGTTCCATAGAGTTCATCATTCACAAAAATATATGGTCACTTGCTCAATTTAGTTACTACCAGTTTTGACGAAGGTGTGATGAGCGTCTTATTCTAGTTCTTCGATCCTAAGCACCATTGCTTCACATTTCCAGATTATCAGTTGGTGCCTATGCTGGACGAATTCTCCAAGAAACTTGGTTTTCCTATATTGGAGAAGTTACCTTTCACCAGTTTAGAACAAGATCCAACTGCTGAAGATGTTATCGTAGCCTTGCATTTGAAGCTGTAGCGGTAGAAATGTTTAAGACTAAGCCATTGGATTGACTAGACTTGTACAAATCAAAATAAAATTTCCACCGCGCTTTATTGTTTCCAAAGGAATTGGAAAAGAGCGAGTAACCCAAAAGCGGGGGAAAGATTCTAGGTAAGGGGGTTGGTTATGCAAAGGGAAGGTATTAGCACCCTAAACATCTATGATACTCCGCAGGAACCTATTTGTAAAATCTGTATATTTTGGCTATAAAATGTTGTATAAAAAATAGATGGTGGAGGTGAGAAAAGAATAATCTTTTATGATTTTTGCACCCGCCGCGGTTGTGAACCTTTAGTGCTACATACCACCTTTTGTGAAATAGGGGATCAGGGTACACGTAGTTCACCTTTAAAAATTGTAAAACACAAGTGTGTTGGTTAATTTCATGAGATAAGAAATCATCGTCATTGTCCATGTGAAAAACATACTTACTACCCACAATCATGAGAAAGGAGAATTTTTATCATCTCAAAGTGGAGGATATGGCTTGGATTTTAGAATCAACAAAGCCTCACTCAACATCCAAGTGGAAAATATCTCACTTCACAACATATTGTAGAAGTATAGTTGTTTGCATCACTACAAGGATTGACAAGAGTCTAATCTTTTGAGAAAAGTTTTAAAATAAAAATCCAAAGTGGAAAAATGGTTTGAAATGAGATTGATTGACTTTTAGTCTTCTCACAAAAATGTCAAGGTATTATTAAGTTAACTGAAATTTATTTATGAAAATGTTTTGAAAATGCATAGACATAAGTCCAAGTTTATTATCAAAGTGGTTCAAGTTTAAAAAAAACAAGAATAGTTTTTAAAAGGAGGGTGAAGATTTTTGAAATTAAAGAAGATGGGAGGAGATGAAGAGACTATCCTAAAGCATAAGGTAAAAGCTAGGGAGAAGAACCATCTAACCAACAAGAAGCCAATACTTGACATTATGAGTCAAGATAGAATTCCCATTCTTTGGATTGAAACCAATCAAGAAAAGATACTAGACCTCTTGAGAGAATAAAACTTCAAGTGTATTAAGTCTTCGCAAAAATTGGGCGGAGTAACAGCTGTATACGGGTGAATTCTAGATTACAAACAAAGTATGTAATCACAATAACCTGCACACAAAAAAAACAAGCAAACCAATGTCTTGAGGTAATCCCCAAGAACTCCAGACAAAATATTAATTAAGGTTACAAGGTATCCAACATAGGCCAAGGACTCTAATCCTAATTCCAAGAAGTCCAATACTCCATAATGCCAATGATAGTAACCAAATAGTCCAAGTATCATTAATGTTTTTTTTATGGTTCATGTTAATTATTAAGTGTCTTTAAAAGGAAAAGAAAAGCTCAAGTGAGCAAAATAAAAATGACATAAAAATAAATGCTCAAGTGAGCAAAAATAAAAATAGCATAAGAATAAATACTCAAGTGAGCAAAGATGAAAATACAATGAAATATAAATGTTAAAGTAAATGGTACATAAAGTAAAGAGCATAAAATAAAAGCATAAAATAAAGTCAATTGTTAGAAATTAGTGGTTAGTTGGATGACCATCTTGAAACTTGCATTTAGAACTCATTAGAGGATTGGTAGAACCAAAGCCTCCACACAACAAGTTGCATTTTCTTTTTGTCAAGTATATCATCCATTTTGGAATCCTCAAAAGTAACACTTAATAATCAATGATGTTTAAGTGATCCGCGTTGACCAAAAGTGATGTAGATCCATTAGAGGATTGGTAGAACCAAAGCCTCCACACAATGAATCTCAAGGTTATTGGATCAAAGATATCAAATTAACATACTTGGGCTTGCAAACATAGGTTTGGTCCAAGAATGATCATTTATTCGAATCGGGACAAAATTTAGCACTATGTTAAGCAATCGTAAGTGGACTTATGTAGAAGTTGTACCTATTTTAAGGTCGGACAATAGCAATTTATGTACTTTATGTTTGGATAAATGATATAGAGATCATCATCCCTTAACATGTAGCACAATTAAAAAAGAAAGTGATAAGATGAAGAGGGAGGGGAATGATAAGCTAACTTGGATTACTATCTCAAATTTCTTTGATCATTAAATTCAATCACTCGTCTAGATGGATTAAAGCACTAAACATATCATTAATCCAAAGCACCAAAAATGAATTAAATAATTCACTCTTTGGTAGATTTGAATTGATGAACATTTATCAAACTTCACCTACATCACAAAGTCCATTGAATTTAAAGAGAAATTGGACATTTGAAATTGCAATCCAAACCAACAATCAAAAGGAGTGAGTAGCAAAACATTTATGAATCAAAACAGCCCCAAAACAAGGGGAAAAATTCATTTTGTTTCTATGCAAATCGATTTCACTATAGTGAAAATTGATTTACACAGTGCAATTTTTAAAAATCTGCGCGAAATTCACTTAGTGCAATCGATTGCACTGTTACAGCAATCGATTGCACGTTGTTACAGACAGCAAAACAACATTTTAAAAGGCCAAATTCTTATTCAAACTTTCCATCAAATACCTTATGATCATGGATCCAATTGAGCACAAAAATTTCATCAAATTATGAGAAAATAGCACCATTAGAATAAAAAAATAATGCTCAATGAATCAAACCCAAAGATAAAAAAGAGATCACATTATGAAAGATGAATTATCCAACTTACCAAAAGTAGATATAGAGAATTATCAAAACAATATCAATAATTTTCTTCAATTCAACCACAAGAATCAATTGTCCAAGCTTGGATGTAGAGAATTGATGAAGAAAAAGTGTTAGGATGAAGGTTTAGCTAAAAATATCAGTAAGCTTAAATGCAAATCTTACTGACTTTTTTTTTTTAAAATGGAGCTTTGAGTGAATTTGGTAGATGGAGAGAATTTAGAGATTTTTTAGCAAGGTGGATTTGGCTATCAAAAGCTTGAAATTTAAATGAAATGAGGGCTCTATTTATAGAGTTTAAGTTTGGGATTAGTGGTAATTTGGTAATTGATTCTTGGAGCCAAAATTTGAATTAATGATAATTCCTTCAGAAATTAGAGCCAAAATTTGAATTAATGATTATTTTTAAAAATGCAAGATTGGCACCAAAATTTGACAAGCTTAAAATTGCTGAGTTTTTTCAAATTTTCACTCTGTGCAAATCGATTTCACTACAGTGCAAATCGATTTGCACAGTGTATTTTTTCCAAAATGGCGTAAAATGCACTTTGTGCAATCGATTGCACTCTAGGAGCAATCGATTGTATAGTGAAAAAAATGAAAATTTTTAATTCTTTTTCTTTACAAATATAGATTTTAGGGAAATAATACAGTAAAACCTTATTTGTCATATGCTTTGACTCGGTACCTAAAAAACACAAATATGCAAAGATAAAGACAAATACTTTTTGTATTTTAATTAGAAGTTAGTCAACAACACATATACAAAATACACAACTAAGGTGCTTGGAGATTCCTCAAGAGCAAACTTAAAGATATGAGATAGAAAAAGAGGAATAACCAACCCTAATGTGATCTTGTTATGATCGAGTTGATATGATATGATAGAGGAATCTTAGGGGGGAAATTCGGGTATAATAGCTGCCCTTATTTAAGTGTCTTCTATCCGGAGATACGAAGGTTAAAAATCTTCGTGTCGATGCAATTGAAGATACTTAAATATAAAACTAGCCCTATTTTTGTACCTAAGATTCCATGCAATGCTAACGATTATGAATGCAGATGGATAAATCTAAAGAGACACAAGACACCACTAGGAATGTGGAAAAGGAAACAAAAATTGAAAAGAAACCCAACTAGGAAAATAAAACACTGGTGAACAAAAGACTCGACTCTATTGGTGTAAACCCCAAAGAAAAGATAAGGTAGCATCAACTCAGCTAAAGAGGAAAAAGGCAGTGGATAAAAGTGTTCGGCAGATAACTGTAAACTACTAACTCAATAGTCGAAGGTAGAAGATCTAAAAGATACCAACTCACAGATGACGGTAAAAGGTCAAAGGATACACCAACTTTCACTAAAAGCAAAACTACCAACGTTCACTGAAGGCAGTAAGAGAATAACATCGACGTTCACTGACAATAAACTACCAACTTTCACTGAAGGTAGAGAGAAAAGAAATATAGCACCGGCGTTCACTGACGGTGAACTACCAACGTTCACTGAAGGTAGCAAAAATATAACACCCATGTTCACTAAAGGTGAACTACCAACATTCACTAAAGGTAGTAAGAGAATAACATCAACGTTCACTGACGATAAACTATCCATTTTCACTAAAGGTAGAGAGAAAATAACATAGCACCGATGTTTACTGACGGTGAATTACCAACGTTCTTTGAAGGTAGCAAAAAGATAAATAGTTTCCCCAAAATTACGGCGTTTCACCTAGAACGGGTCTCAACTTCTTCTTTAACCAAGGAACTCCGCCCGAAAAGGATAATACATAAGTTGTCTCAAATAAAGAGACTACCATTTGTAAATATTTCACAACAAACTGTCTCTGCCATATTGAAAGACTTGCCAT
Source organism: Vicia faba (assembly GCA_948472305.1). Lineage (NCBI taxonomy): Eukaryota > Viridiplantae > Streptophyta > Magnoliopsida > Fabales > Fabaceae > Vicia > Vicia faba. The sequence continues at coordinate 1,470,105,265 of OX451738.1, read as the reverse complement.
CCACTGGAGTAATTTGACAACGAACTGCAAACTATCTACTCATAAAGAAGATAACAAAAAAGTAACATCGACTTTTACGGGGAAGTATAAGTTTCTCAAATAAAGAGACCTGCTATTTGCTGTTATGGGAAGGATTGTAAAAATGATTTCCTAGGGAAAATATCATGACTTCCTGGGTAAAGAAATATGACTTCCTGGGGAATGAAATATGACTTCATGGGGACATGCCAACATATTCCTGCTGAGGAGATAAAAGTCTTCTTGTGCCAAATTAAATGCACATTCTCAAACCAAGGCTCGAAGCTTGCAAAGATCATAAGTAATAATATTGCTGGGAACCAAAGTTCAAACCAGAAATAAACTAGAATGAAACAGTCAACCAAAATAAATCCTTTGAGAAATAAACTCAAGAAGGAAACCCAAATCATCCAGCCAAAGAGCTGAACAGAAAAGCTAAAGTAAAAATATTCCACGAGGGATAGCTCTGTGGGGAAATTGAAAGAATACAAACTTTCTGCTTAAGGTTGAAACTCTATTAGAGAGAGGATAACACATCTCTTCAAAATAGAGTAATATGCCAACAAAAAATTAATGAGTGCAAATGAGAAATAATTTTCTAAAATCAACCATGTATGATGTATGTATGAATGTATGAGTGTTATTATGTATATGCTGACAAAATAGACATATAACACTAAGAATAACCAAACAAAACCAACTCGGGCACAATCAATACTAGGCTAAATCACATCCAAGATTAAAATTCTATAAGAAAATAAGCACCAATTGAGGAAACAAAATCCTATTTCGCGGCTTAACTTCGCTGGGAAGGAACATAATCCGGAAGTAATCAAATGATAGCGAAAAATCAGTACAGGTACATGGATATAACATCCTTCTCCAGGCTTCACCGGGGGAATAGACTTCTATGGGGAAAACAAATGTTTCATGGTCTGTACTTCTACTGGGGATTACAATACTAATTTTAAATAAGGCAGATGGAAACCATATCGTCAAAACATCAACTGAGGATCTTGTGCTGACTCCATTGGGGAAATATCATACAAACTTCACTAGGGGAGATAGTGCCTCATCATCGAGATATCAACTGGGGACCTCGTGTTGACTTCATTGGGGAGGCCAACACCACATCAAAGAGGAAACCAAGATACATTCTTCAATATTGAGCATGAGTTTTGCACCAAATTCTCTGGGAAGAAAGTATGAAACCTCATGGGGATAACAACTTGGAGAGTTAAGAAGTCAAAAATAACAACAAGAAATCAAAATTATGGGGATTTTAAATAAAACCCAACACCTGGAGGGAGAAAACCCAAAAAGTTGATAACCATTTCAACACTTCATAAATGAAACATTGTTCTTGCCTGACTATCGGGAAATCAAACAAAATGCAAGTATTGTCGAAAGGGAGATGCTTTGCAAATGAGTCCAACTCAGCATGCACGGGGAGAAAAGACTTCTATAAAATAAGTGAAGCCTTCACTAGGGAATATTGGATTGAGTCTTCATATCGTGCAAACTTATTCCAACAAAAATGCCCTGGGATAGCCTTCCTAGGGAATCAAGAAGTTAACATTATAGAAAGAGGTCAAACTCGTGGAGATTTTAAATCAAACCCAGCACTTGGCGGGTGAAAACCCAAAGGTTTGGCAACTGTCTCAACACTTCTTAGAAAATATACTGCCCTGGTCTAGTTTCCTAGGAAATAAATACTAACAATAATGCCAATACCGCAGAAAGAGCGACATTTTGCAAATAGTTCCATCTCAGCATACCAAGGGAACAAGACCTTTCATCATATGAGGGAAGACTTCGCTGGGGAATCTGGGATAGAGGCCTCAGACCATGCAAACCCTAAATAATAAAAAAATGAACCAAGACTTGAATGGGGAAAATGGGATCACAAACCCAATACTGCACCTTACACCAATTGGTATCGTCTTCAATATACAAAAAGTCACACGTATACCAGCAAAAATGACATGAGAAAACCTTCTTGGGGGAAACAAAACTTTCCAAAATTACTGGAGGTCATCCATTCCAGGGATCGCCACTTTCGTTTTCCTCTTGAATCACAAAATCTAAAGTAAAAGTAAGTTATAAGTTCTTTTTGAAAAATAATTTTGTTATTTAATCTTTTTGCTTTGAAAATTATTATCAATAATAAATGGAGTCTTTGTAAGCTGAATAAATAAAGAATTACAAAGAATTGGGTAAAAGCTCAAATTTTATTGATAGAATGGTAGTCTGCGAATGGCGAGACTCCACAGATAATTACAAATTTCATAAAATGGCAATACATAATGGAAAAGATACATTGAAATGCAATGACCACTATTCCCTCTAACAACTTTGAAATTTTGAGCAGCAACTTCTGTTGAAGTATGGTGAGGATCCAAGAAGATTGTTGCTTCAATGATCAAGTCTTGTCTGATGCAGTTACTTTCCAAGAATGTCCCTAAATTTTGCCTAAGTTGCCCTTGCGGGTTTTCAACTTAGCGGGAAAAATTTATTTTATTTATGTCTCTAGTTTTTGCCTAGACCGCTCTTTCGGGTTTTCGCCCTACCGAGACGCTCCTTTTTGCCTAAGCTGCTCCTTTTATTTCTTGACTGCATCAACATTCATAGGATGTGGGAACTCCTCACCATCCATAGTTTCAAGAATTTATGCACCGCCAGAGAAGGCTTTCTTGACAACATATGGGCCTTAAAAGTTGGGAGTCCACTTGCCCCTAGAATCAGCGTTAAAAGACATGATCTTCCTGAGCACGAGGTCGCCTTCTCTGAATTCACGAGGTTTGACTTTCTTATCAAAAGCTTTCTTCATTCTCTTCTGATATAACTTCCCATGACACAAAGTCGTCATTCTCTTCTCTTTGATCAAATTCAATTGGTCAAACCTGTTATGGACCCATTCAGCCCTGACAACTTGGTTTCCATTATCACACGCAAAGAGGGAATCTCAACCTTGATTGGGAGCACCGCTTCCATTTCATACACAAGGGAGAACGAGGTTGCTCCTGGTGAAGTGCAGACAGATGTTCGATATCCATGTAAATCAAAAGGGATCATTTCATGCCAATCTTTATAAGTAACAACCATTTTCTGGATGATCTACTTGATATTCTTATTAGAAGCTTCAACAACCCCAATCATTTTCGGCATGTACGGAGATTAATTATGATGGACAATCATGAATTCCTCACAAAGTTTTGTCATCACTTGTTGTTCATATTCGAGCCATTATCGTTGATAATTCTGCACGACACACCATACCGACATATGAGATTATGCTTAATGAAACGCACTACCAACTGCTTAGTAACATTAGCATATGAAGAAACTTCCACCCATTTATTGAAGTAATCAATTGCTACCAAGATAAAATGGTGTCCGTTCGAAGCTTTGGGTTCTATCATTCCAATCATGTCAATACCCCCACATAGAGAAGGGCCACGGGGAAGAAATAACATTGAGAAGTGTCGGAGGCACATGAATTTTGTCTGCATAAATCTGGAATTTATGGCACTTCTTTGCAAATCTATAACAGTCAAATTCCATTTTTAACCAGTAGTAACCTGCCCTTAGCATCTTTTTAGCCATCAAATGTCCATTGATATGAGTGCCAAATGAACCTTCATGGATCTCATGCATCAACATGTCTGCTTCGTGTCTATCCACACATCTGAGTAAGACCATGTCATAATTTCTCTTTTACAACACATTTTCACTAAGGAAGAAGCTTCCAGCCAATCTTCTCAATGTCTTTCTATCTTTACTCGATGCACCAATCGGGTATTCGTGAGTCTGGAGAAAATGCCTGATATCATAATACTAAGGTTTCTCATATGCTACCTATTCTGTTGTAAACACATGAGCGGGCCTATCCAGTCGCCGAACTATAATTCGAGGTATATCATTCCAAGTATCCACTTGATACATAGAAGCCAGAGTTGCTAGAGCATCCGCCATTTGATTTTCGTCTCTGGGGATGTGATGGAATTCAACTTTATTAAAGAAGGGTAACAATCTTCTAGCATAATCTTTGTAAGGGATCAAGCCATGGCGACGAGTATCCCACTCTCCTTTAATCTGATTTATTACCAAAGCTGAGTCTCCATACACATCTAGAATTTTAATTCTGAGATCAATAGCTTCCTCGAGACCCATGATGAAAGCCTCATATTCTTCCATATTATTAGTACAATCAAATGTCAACCTTGTAGTAAAAGGTATGTGTGATCCATGTGGAGTGACAATCATAGCAGCAATTCCTTTACCATAAGCATTTACAACTGCATCAAATATCATGCTCCAGCGAGATTCAGGATCAGGACCTTCCTCAGGCAATGGTTCATCACAATATTTTACTTTCAGAAACATCACATCCTCATCAGGGAAATCATACATCACAGACTGATAATCATCAACTGGTTGGTGAGAAAGATAATCTTCCAACACGCTGCTTTTAATAACTTTTTGAGTGTGGTATTCGATGTCATATTCAGATAACAGCATCTGTCAGCAGGAAATTCTCCAAGTAAGAGCAGGCTTTCAAAAATGTACTTGTTTGGATCCATTTTGGAGATCAACCAAGTAGCGTGATTCAACATATACTGCCGCAAACGTTTTTCTGCCCAGCCCAGAGCACAATATGTCTTTTGTAGCATGGAATACCACGATTCACAATCAGTAAACTTTATACTGAGATAATAAATGGCATACTCTTTCTTCCCCGTTTCATCTTGTTGTCCTAGAATACAAACCATAGAATTATCTAACACTGTCAGATACATAATCAATGGTCTTCCTTCAACATGAGGGAGAAAGATAGGAGGTTCAAGCAGATATTCTTTAATACTTTCAAATGCCATTTGGCAGCCATCTGTTCACACATAACCTTGATCTTTCTTTAACAACTTAAAGATCGGTTCACACGTTGCAGTCATGTGGGAAATGAATCTGGAAATATAATTCAAATGCCCGAGGAACCCTCTGACTTGCTTTTCAGTTCTCGGTGCTAGCATTTCTTGAATTGCTTTGACTTTATCAGGGTCAACTTCAATCCCTTTTTGGATGACAATGAAACCCAACAATTTCCCTGATCGATCACCGAAGGTACATTTATTTGGATTCAAGCGGAGACGATACTTCCTCAAATGCTGAAACAACTTCAACAAATCTTCTACATGCCCTTCTTCAGTTTGGGATTTAGCAATCATGTCATCAACATATACCTCAATTTCCTTGTGCATCAGATCATGGAATAGGGTTTTCATAGCCCTCTGCTATGTTGCACCAGCTTTCTCCAACCCGAAGGGCATCACTCTATAACAGAATGTTCCCCAGGGTGTGATAAACGTTGTTTTTTCCATGTCCTTAGGAGCCATCCTTATTTGATTATACCCGGAAAATCCGTCCATGAAAACTTTTCCGTCTTTCTTCGGTACTGGGAAAATATTGGCAATCCCCTAAGGGTACATTGATGTCACATAAAAACCAACATTAATCTGCTTTAAAACTTCTTCTTTGATCTTTACTTCCATATCTGTGTGAGTTCTTCGCAACTTCTGTTTGATTGGCGGGCACTCTGGCTTCAGCGGCAAATGATGCTCTACAATATTTGTATCTAAACTAGGCATATATTGGTAAGACCAAGCAAAAATATCCACATACTCTTTTAACATCTCAGTTAACCTGCTCTTCACATCAGGATGTAACAATGCTCCGATCTTGACTTCCTTCGGATCTTCTTCTGAACCTAAATTGATTACTTCCAATGGCTCTTTATATGGCTGAATGGCACTCTCCTCGCGCTCAAGCAACCGTGAGACCTCTTCCAGAATCTCATCATAGTCTTCTTCTTCGGCCCCATACACAAGACATTCAAAGTTGGGATAGGGTGCAGGGTCATTGTATTGAACACGTTTTTTAATTAATCTGCACATATGATTTATGATTTCTTTTAGAAACTGACACATATAACAAGTGACCATGCAAATTGAATTTCAGTTATTATTTATTTTGAAAGGTTTTTTCTGATTACCATTTTCCAAGAAAAAAGCAAACAATAAAAACACAATTTGGGAAACAAAGACAACTTTTATTATTGATTTTAAAAAATCAAAGCAAACAGATAAGCCCATACAATATTTTCACCTTGGGCAGAGTGAAAGATTTTCAAAAAGATTAACAAAACAAATTACTTAGAAACATGTATGCAAGAGGTAACATCAATGGTGATCCAGTTCTAAACTCTAACTCCGTGCGTCACATAATTTGGCATTTCTGGCTCTGCTTCATCTTCCACAATGTAATTAATCCCGGAAACAATTGGATGAAGATAACCCCCGCTACGAAAGATGTCTTGGTACTTGCCTGCAAAAGACTTCGGCTTCACGCTCTTACCTTTATCATTCTTCAGAGAGAACCCCAAGCTAGCTCTATTCCTGTTTACAGGTGGATCAACAATTTGTCCCCATACTTCTCTATGGCCATTACGCACAACCTGCTGAGCATCCTTAAACGAAGCCATAGAATTCTCATCTCCTCTTATATTATCAATGGATAAAGCTTGGAACTGGGTTCTAACAGCAGCTTCATCTGCCTCCACAATGCTGAAAAAGGATAAATGAGATATCAGTAATGCTTTTTCTCCATTTATAATTACCACTTTTCCTTCACGCACAATCTTCAACTTCTGGTGTAAACTCGAAGTGACAGCCCCTGCCTCATGTATCCATAATCGTCCCAGTAAGCAGCTATAAGCGGGTACAATATCCATGTCCTGGAAAGTAATTTGAAAAAAATGTGGGCCTATATGAATAGGCATGTCCACTTCACCAATAACAGATTTCCTTGATCCATCAAACGCTTTCACAATAATGCCACTTAGGAGCATGGGTGTTCCTTGATATTTTAACTTCATAAGTGTGCTCCTTGGTATAACGTTCAATGCAGATCCATTATCAATCAACACATTGGATAATGAATCATTCTTGCAGTTCATCGAGATGTAAAGGGCCAAATTGTGATTCCTTCCTTCATCGGGCAGTTCGTCATCGCAGAAACTCGGGTTATTACATGATGTAATGTTCCTTACCACACTGCTGAATTGGTCTACTGGCATATCACTTTCCATGAAAGCTTGGTCTGATACCCTAATCAAAGATTCTCTATGAGCAGTAGAGTTCATCAATAGAGCCAAGATAGTTATTTTTGAAGGAGTCTGCAGTAGCTGATATATAATTCTATAATCATTCATCTTGATTATCTTCAAAATGTCATCCACCTCTTTCTCTAGAGTAGCACCACTGGATTCACCCGCAGCCTTCTTGGGTTCAACATCTTCAACCGTTTTCTTTCCAGCATTATCATTTCCATGAATAATTGGTGAAAATACACGACCACTGCGGGTCACTCTACTCGTCTCAACAATATTTCTAACATTAGGTATTGGTTGGATGGGAACTTCTACACCATCCTTTAAAATTGCAGCATTACATTTGTAGAGTAGAACCTTGTCTGAGTTGTAGGGGACAGGACCCAGTAAGCCAATCACCAATGGAGTAATAGTTGGCTTGCCATGATATTCAACTTCAAAATGGGTTGGTGCACCAAAACAAGGCACAATAACATTTACTCCCTCTTCAACAAATTCCGTCATTATAGAGTCATCTCTGGAAAACATATCTTCAGCCGAGGAGAAGAACTCATCCGCAGAGGCATACTCGTCATCTGACTCTTATTCATCCAAATAAACATCAATCTTATTAACCTCATGGTAATCATCCCTTTGGCTTGTAACCTTGATAGTTCCATTATCCAATAACAACTGAATACTTTTCCTTACAATTGAACTCAAGGGTTACTGGTACCAACCAAAGTGCCACATCAATGTAGCTACTGCTTCAACCGTATCGGTATACTCCGCACAGTTCCCTCACAGTTTATTCCTACTTACCTAAAAGGTGTCCCCAGATCCAGGTGTAGGATCTACATAACCCCAACAAAACCCTTGAATATAAATTAGGAAAAGCAAAAGAAAAGCAAGCAATTTTTAGAAGTGACCTAAATCCTAAGGTATACCCCACTTATATTATTCCCCAGCAGAGTTGCCAGTTCTGTGATACGGTGGCAGAACCGACTGTTAATACTGGTTTGCATTTTTTATTCGCAAATGTCGCGGTAAGAAAGAGTCGCCACCGACTTTTATTTCATCCAAAAAAAGGAAAACAAAAAAAAACAGAAAAAACCTTTTTCAAGATGTTTCTGAGTACGGGGGGTAGATTATAGAAAGGGAAGGTGTTAGAACCATTTATATCAGTGGTTTTCCACGGGCTCTTAGATGCTAGCTCATGTTTTGAAAATTTCTTGTGCTTTGTGTGTTTTGAAAGTTGTTTTGAAAATGCCTTAGTGCGGCGATTCGCTTTGTGATAACTCTTGTATCAGTCCTCAAGAGTGTTGACAAGGCGAATGTTTTTGAAAGTGTTTTGAAATATTTTTGTGTAGGTGCAAAAAGTTGTTTTGAGCAAGCATCTAAGAACTTATCTACTTATACTCGAAAATGTCGTTATTTTCTTCCTATCCTTTAGATAGTTCTATCCTACTATTAGTGAGTAGGTATCCCTATCGTTGGATGTATGAGGGACAAGCGTGGGTCATCGTTATAGTCATAGAAGGCAACATATAGGGATACCTTAGTTGTTTGAAGGGACTGTCATCATATATTCATAGGCAACATCGAGGGACAAGATCATTTCTCGTAGGCAACTCGAGGGACGTTAAGGGACTATGATCTTTATGATGACTTTTAGATTGAGGGTCTTTTGCTAAGATATCCTTATGTTCGAGGGACATGACCATTATTTCCGAGGCAACCAAGTGAGGCAAAACCCTAGGAGTGAGCATGTGCAAGTGTTTGATTTTAGTTTCATTTATCTTGCGCATTTAAGGTTTTCTACTGTTTTAAATTGATTTATCTTGCCATTCAATCATATTATCCATACATCTAGGCAGTTTATAATTTGCGGAAAGTAAAGTGCGAGAAATTAAAACCCTAGCTATTACAAGGATTTGGGGGGGGGGGGGGGATTACATAATAAAAAAAATCGGGGAAAATAATAAATGCAGAAATAGTAAACCTAATTAACTATTACAAACTCAGAGCAGATACAATAATTAATAAAATAGGGGGAAAAGAATGTGCGCGACAAAATCAAATACGGGGAAATAATGTCAAGTTTAGCAACAATTAATTTGCGATTAAAGAAAGGATATTTTAGGATTTTTGTGACAAAAGTTAATAATCTTACAAACTAACCTAATTTCTATTTAATTTTAATTATGAAAAAAGAGTTTAAATTAACCTAATTAAACTAATTAATTAATTGAAATTAAATATTTTATGAAAAAAACTAAATCTAAATTTTTAGTGATTTTTTGATTTTTTGATTTTCTGATTTAATAATAATAAAAATAATTTTGTAAAAAAAAATTAAGACAAATAATAAAATAAGAGAAATTAAAAAAAGAATTGGAATTGGGCTTGATATGATGAGTAATTTGGGGGGTGTACTGCCAAATTTGTGATAGGCCCAGGATGATGGCCCAGAGTCTAGCGTATGATTCAGTGCACCTTTTTTCTGATGGTTCGTGGTGTGCCTTCAATCCTGTGGCGCTGGATCTACATGATGATGGATCCCTAGGATGAGATCTGGGGCATATGGTGGGCACTAGATAGTGAGGCGCGCTGGATCTGGAATAGGAAACTCAGAAAATACAAAAGGTCTGAACCTGGGATCGAACCCAGGTCGTCCCTTTCACGCATCTACTTCCCTTGCCAACTGTGCTGGATGTTAACTCATGGATATAATCATTTAAAAACATTATATATTAAGCAAACCAAAAAATCCCAGTTACCACAAAAACAAACGCTTCAGTATCTCATGAGCCAATCATGTTATAAGGAATTGCCACGCCAGGTCTTCACCTGAGGAAGACAAGTCAACAACGCCGGAGCTACGCTTCGGTCGTCTTCTTCGTCCCAATCAACGGCCAACCTGCAAATTTTTTCAGATTTAAAACTCACAAAGTGACCTGTTCTATGTAAAATCACCTCCTGAATTCAAATATGAGCTTGGTTTTGAGGGATCATGGTTGTATCAAGAGTTTCGAACATGTTTTCAGGTTGTGCCCTAAACATTGCATATGATGATTTATATGTGCGTGCTTGCCACTAACAATTCAAAACACTTCATAACAACATTATGAACACATAACAATGCAAGAAATCAATGTATATTGCATGATTCAAAAGTTTGAAGCTTAAAAAGATTACCAACTCGTGGGGTATTGGAAAGAGTGATCCTGGGTGTCTTGGCCTTCAAGAGTAGATGGAATGAGATGCTGGGATCTCCAGGAGGGTGCTAGGATTCTTGGAAACGATTGAAATTGGTTGTATCGTGTCTTGGATAATTGCACCTTTCTTGAACTTTTTGAAAACATTGTTCTCTCTCTTGAGGCAGCTTTTTCGTGTGATTTTGGTCTGGGATTGTTGTTGTTATGTATTGTAGCACATTACGTCAACCTAAGTGGAAAAAATCCAATGCATTGATGAAAAAATATTCTTCCTTCAATTATTTGATTATTGTTTATTTTTGGAACAAATCCAATCTTACTCTCTCTCCACGAATTTGCCTTGATTTGCCAGCTTTTGTTGATTGTTATTTGATGAGAAAATGAGTTGCAATAAAATCTTTCATTACTTTGATTATTTATTTGACTTAATTTGATTTTTAAGTGATTAAAATCAAAATAAATTAAATAAACAAAGCCAATAATACATGGAAAAGGGGTTTGGGTCGTGGACCATGCTAGATGTGAGATGCAAGCATAAAAAGTTAGGCCCATTTGACAAAAAGTGCAATTTTGGGCATTGTTGACTTTTGACAATTTTCCAAAAATGGGCATTGTTGACCCTAAGAGGGTGTTCTTAGAATTTTTAGAAAGCTTGATATGTCTCCTAAACAACCCTTTTGGTTTCATCTCAATTGGATCCTCCATGTTCATGTAAGAAGCTTTGACCCAAAAGTTCTTTTTGTTGACTTTTGAAAAGGACCTATAATGTATGCATTTATATCTTTTCATGAGTGCATTTTTTGAACTTCAGGGATGAAGATGAGTTGTAGGGAACTGGATTCTCTTCAAAATGAGCCTTGGATGATAAATTTCTAATAAAGTATGAGAAAGTTATTCTTGGTCATAGTTTGGTTGACTTTTCTAGAGAAACCTTAATTTAGCAACTTTTGAGTTTTGATGAATTAGGAGAATTTCTTGGGGAATCATGATCAACCCTTGATAAAATGATGGGTATTACTTAAAAATGTTTATTTTGACCAAAAATCTTGAAGTTTGATTGTATGTGGGCCACAGTTGAATTTTGACCTAACACAATCGATTTTCAGGCATTTGAGTAGTTGACTGAGCAAACTTCTTGTGAAAGGAATGAAACTTGGAATGGATGATCTTGAGAACATATTAGGATCATGGAAAAGGTTTGAAACCTTTGGAGGTCACCCATCTTGAAGAAAATTGAAACCCTAGTTTGAGGTTCATTGTCTTAGGAGAGCATTTGCCTGATCACTCCTTGGGCATCCTTGGGCAAGTTGAGGATTGCAATGAACATATGTTGAGTAAAATGGGAGGGAAAATTTTAGGGTACAACAGATGCCCCTGTTCAATCTTCTTAAACCTGAGGATGTAGATTGGTCGTTCTTTCATTCGTGATCTAAAGGTAGAAGATGATTGGACACTTGAGTGCCCAGAAATTTGCACTCGCACGAAGTAATACTGATTGGTGATGTCGGGAATGGGCTTACAGATTCCATTTGGAAATCGACAGAGAATTATTGTAGATGGGCTTAAAGATGCCATCCAGAAAAGACATCGGTTGCATAAGAGATTCCTTTGCGAGAATTCCTATATCTGCCGTTGAGGAGGACTTTGCTGGAGAACATTGATTTACGTCTGGGAGATAGAGTATAGGACCTTCGGTTGTCCACTACTCTACTGGGGAATTAACTCCTGATTGAGGAGGTGGAAGTAAACTACATATCTGGTTAGGGTAGATATTGAATGGTGACTTATTGGGGAAATGTGAAATCGACCCTATTTGGTCGGGTCCAGGTCTTACAGTGTTGTAAACTGTTGTCTGGAGGTAAGAGAGAAGGAACATGGACCATAGGGTTGCTTCAAATGAAAGCCTGGATAGTAGGTCTATGAGAAGGAACCTGGATAGTAGGGTTATTTCGATATGAGAGCCTATATAGTAGGGCTATGAGAAGGAACCTGAATAGTAGGGTTACTTCGGGATGAGAGCCTGGATAGTAGGGTCACTTCAGGATGAGAGCGTTGATATTAGGGCTATGAGAAGGAACCTGGATAGTAGGGTTACTTCGGGATGAGATCCTGGATAGTAGGTATTGCACCCCAAAATTTTTCGTCTCATATTTCCCAAGACATTGCAAGAGAAATCTCCAAGTGGCTCAAGATTGCTCAAGAGTTGGACAGTCAAGTCATCTCCTAAGGCAGTCAATCTCAAATTAGGGTTTTGTGTTGCGTCAAGGTCCTTGCATCCAAATGACCTCAAGTTCTCCCCAATGACCTAATATGTTTTCAAGTTCATCCATGTCAAATTTCAAGCCTTGCAGAGGAAGTTTGGTCAGTCAATTGCTCAAAGGGTCCAAAAATCGACTGTGCTAGGGCAAAAGTCAAATGTGACCCAAGTACAGTCAAACTACAATATTTTTTGTCAACATTATCATTTTGAATGATATTTCATCATTTGATCAAGGTTTGATCATGATTCATCAAGGATTGCTCAAAATTCATCAAGACTTAAAAGTTGCTAAGTTAGGGTTTTGCAGGAAAAGTCAACTCAACTTTGACCAAGCATAACTTTCTCATACTTTATGAGAAATGACCCATCCAAAGCTAATTTTGAAGAGGATGCAATTTTCTACAATCCATCTTCATACCCCAAGATCAATAAATGCACTCACAAAAGGTTACAAATTTGAACATTATAGGTCATTTTTGAAAGTCAACAAAAACACATTTTTTTTCCAAAGCTTATAACTTAAGCATGGAATATCAAAATGATATGAGACAAACTGGGTTGGTTAAAGTACATTCCAGGCTTTCTAAAAAGTCAAAGAACACCTCCAAAAGTTTAAAATTGAAGAAGTTATGCATTGTTGAAGTTGGGCATTTTTGCAAAATTGCCAAAAGTCAACTATCCCCAAAACATCAAATTTTGTCAAATGGGCCCATTCTTTTTCACTTGATTTGATCTTGTCACACTACACACGTGTCCTAGCTTCATCATTGTGACCATTTATCAATTTTATTATTTAATATGATTTTTTAATGAATTATTGCATTTTAAATCAATTTAAATCATATAAAATACAAACATTGATTATTTGATCTCCTTTTGGCTATTTCAGGACCTAATCATCATCATAAAGTGAATCAAATTCGTATCACACATTCCATGTGCAAAAAGATTGGATTTTTGGCAAAATTGGAAGGTTATCAATGGAGGATCAAATTAAATCTCCAAACATCAATGTGCAAAGATTCAAGACCCAAAAGTTGACATAATGCATTGCTTATTACATATACAAGTGAAAGGCACACGAATTTGAGGCTAGAGACTGCAAGAACACCAAAAGCAAACTTGAAAAAATTGCCAAAAAGTGTGAAACTGAAATCGTGCATAGAGGCCAATTCAGAAGCAAATCTCAACACTAATCAATTGTTGGACCATCCTTGAAGCAGAACCAACCCAGAATCAATCTCCATCCACGCCCTAAAGCTCTGTAAGTGTCTCAAAAATATGCTTTTCAGTTGAATTCGTATATCATTGTTCTTGCACTTTTCTTGCAAAATCTTTGCATATTCATGCTTATCGTTCAATTTACAGGCTTTCTGCATTATTTGATTGCATTAATATGGCCAATAACCCCATAGCCGAATCTAGGGTTCGTGGTTTTTGTATTTTGGATATTTCGTTTTCAGGTAAAATCAGTGCAATTAATGGACAAGGATGTAATCAGTGGAGGAAGACGAACATGACCATGGTCTTGGATTGTGTTTTCATAGCCTAGAACTAATTATAGGATGGACATATGGATTTAGCTGCGGATACAAATCAGCAGGTAAATAACCAGGGTGAACGAAGAAGATGAAGACGTGCCCCCTCCCATTCGCTGATTCAAACTTGGCGCGTGTTTTTTTTATTTATTTCTGGCATAATTAATTTGTTTTCTATATTATTATTATTATCCATTATGATAACAATAGAAGTGTGTTGGTGCAGTGGTAGAAGCGTTGCTCAATGACTCCCAGGACCTGGGTTCGAATCCCAGGTCCCCCATATGCATATTATTATTTTTCTTCAGGTCATTCAATACAAAGCCAAGCGTGTGGTTCACCATACACCATCACCCAATCATCTGCCAGATGGCCCCAGGCCAGATATGGTGATCCATAATAAAGGCCTATGGTGGGATCAAGTCAAAGGGCGCGTGGAGAATCAGGAAAGTCAATACAGGCTTGCACGAATGGGCCTTGAACTTGCTATCCAAACCTCCCAAAATCAAGCCCATATACTCTTAAACTCTCTTTTCTTTTATTATTTTCTGTTATTTATTTATTGTTATTATTTTTATTATTTAATCAACCAACCAAACTTTTTCTTAAATAAAATCAAAAACCAAAAAATATATTTTACTCATAAATTTAATTTCAGTATTTTATTTTTTAACAATTATTAATTATTAATTAATTTAGTTTAATTAGGAAATAACTTTAATATCTTTTGCAATAATTAAAATTAATTTAGACAATTAGGTTTTTTATTAACTTTGATTATTTTATTTTTATTTCTTTAAACATCAAAAATCCAAAAATATCATTTTTTTCATTAATTAATTAATTTGTTAATTTAATGCTTAACCTAATTTAATTTCTTTCTTAATTCAAAAAATAACGAAAAATACTTTTCTTGAATAATCAAAGGGTCAAAACCCTAGAATGCGTCCGATTTAATTTTCCCGCACGCGATCCATATTTATTTCAATATTGTATCTGTTTCCC
Source organism: Vicia faba (assembly GCA_948472305.1). NCBI lineage: Eukaryota > Viridiplantae > Streptophyta > Magnoliopsida > Fabales > Fabaceae > Vicia > Vicia faba. The sequence goes on along the minus strand of OX451738.1, from coordinate 1,470,090,082 downwards.
GGAATGTAATAGTTTGATAGGCCTTTACTATTTTTATCGCTTTATTTATTTTCCGCATTTTAATTTCAAGGGTTGTTTTTGGCGATGTAAATACCCGACGCCTTGTAATAGTTAGTTTAATTTCCATAATTTAATTTCCGCAACTTATAAACTGTTAGATGTTTGATAATAGGGAATGCGTGACAAGATCGAATGCTTTAACTTAAAATCAACATAGATAATCGTTGACATGTACAAAGATAAAATAAACTGAAAACAACACACTCGCACATGCGCACTCTTAGGGTACACCTCGCTTGGTTGCCTTCGAACGCGGTCATTGAGTATAGGAAGTTTTAGAGGTCGCCCTCTTGTCCAAAGATCATAGTTGCCTCGAAACGATTGCCTCGGAAAATGATCTAAGACATTAGGGTTAACGCTAAGGCGTCCTAACATTGCTTTAGTGATCGCACGTCCCTTAATCGAATTGACCCTTAAAACTCCAACGATGATGCTACCTACTCATCAATAGTGGGATAACATTATCTAAAGGACATTAGCACAAATTGATTCCTTTTTCAAGTAGGTAGATGGTTCTTAAGTACTTGCTCTTTCAAAACAAAACAAAACTTTTCGCACTTACACCTTTCAAACAAAAACTCTTTTTAAACCCACAAACACAAAGAAAAGCAATTTTTGAAAACACTTTGAGCAATTACCTAAGAGCCCGTGGATAACCACGGATAGAAAGGGTGCTAACACCTTCCCTTTCTATAATCTACCCCCTGGACCCGAGACACATCTCAAAAAAGGAATTTTTCTGTGCTTTTTTCCTTTCCTTGTTGGATAAAATAAAAGTCGGTGGCGACTCTTGCTTACCGCGACATTTTGCAAAAACAAACGCAAAACGCGAACCAACATTCCAAAACAATCAGTTCTCTCCCGCTGTATCACAGAACTGGCGACTCTGCTGGGGAGTGAATATAAGTGGGGTATACCTTAAGATTAGATCATTTTGTTTTCAATTATTTGCTTTGTATGATTTATGTTTGTGGGCTTGTATCAGAGTTACTATAGATCCTAAACCGGATCTAGGGGATACCTTTTAGGTAAGTAGAAATAGACTGTGAGGGAACTGTAGGGCGTAGACCGATACGGTTGAAGCAGTAGCTACGTTGGTGTGGCACTTTAGATTGTACAGATATCCCTTGTGTTGGAACGAGGAGAATATGGGTCTTCTAAGGGGTCATTAAGCACCAACTGACCTTAGAACCTTTAAATTGACCAACTTGGCCATAGAACAGTAGCAATATGCTACACTCATTGAGACTAAACTCTCACGATGATTCTGGCCGCAAGAAAAGGTTGCTAAACTGGAATTATGACCGATTGAGGGTAGTCAGTGATATTGAGATCCTCTAGAACCCGGTTACTATTTTTAGGACAGGTTTAAACCAACTGAACTGAAAGAGGGTAGTACCTAAGCTCCTTGCCAGCCTGAAATCTAAGGGCTCTCTATGTGACTTGTGTGCCTTTACCATGTTTGCTATTTGTGGATACTTGTGGTGTGCTTTCTATCATGACATCATGACATTATAACATTGCATACATCTTGCATCAGACTAACCTATTTCAAAGACAGAAGGGATTCATCTTTGTTCTATTTTGTAGGTCATGATGCCCATGCGTAGGAATAACATCCGGATCAACTTTGTCCAGGTTTCCACTGTGCTTAAAGAATTGATTGCAAAGATGCGTGATACTACCTCCTTCCTCAGAAGACATGGGTATCTTCTCAGTTTGGTCACTTCCAAATTGGACGAGCAGATGATGAGTGTCTTAGTCCAGTTCTATGATCCACTGTACCATTTCTTTACTTTTCAAGACTACCAGTTGGTTCCCACCTTAGAAGAGTTCTCTGATCTGCTCGGTATCTCTATTCTGGAGCAGACCCCGTTTACTGGTTGGGAGAAGATCCTTAGGCCAGAAGAGACTGCTTCAGCTCTTCATTTGACAAAGGATGATGTAATGGCTAATTGGTAGACTAGAAGTGGAGAAAAGGGCTTTCTGACTAAGTTCTTGGTTGGTAAGGCTAATTATTTCTGGGATAGTCTAGACTTCAAGGCATTCGAAGATATTCTGGCTCTTCTGATATACGGCTTGGTATTGTTTCTGAATCCTGACTCCTTTGTTGATGTGAATGCGGTGAAAATCTTAATCTCTCGTAATCCTATACCCACTCTCTTGGGTGACATTCTTCATCAGCTTTATGCCCGTACTGCTCGTAAACGGGGAACCTTGATGTGTTGTGCTCCATTATTGGCGAGGTGGTTTATTTCACACCTCCCCAAATCAGTGCTGAAAAACAAAGAAGGCATGGGCTGGGCCTATAGGGTTATGTCTCTCTCTCATAATGACATCATTTGGACTATCAAGGGTATGGACGAGGTGGCTATTATTGATCGTTGTGGGAATACCCCAATGTTCCACTGATAGGAACCCATGGGGGAATTTCTTATAATCCATGCTTGGCCTTACGTCAATTTGGGAGAGCCAGAAGAGAAGGACCTCATGAGCTGCTAATGCCTAGTATCATCTTTGATTTTCAAGGGGATAGCGACGAGCAACGCCGCAGGTTCATAAGGGCTTGGTATAGAGTTCACAGATCTGATCCACATGAGCTGGGCCCAAAGTCCTCTCTCCCAATGGAGCCATACCTCATATGGGTTCGTATCCGCGCTCAAAAGCTTGGTATGCCATATGAAGCCGTCCTGCCTATCATTGTTGAAGTTTCTAATGAAGAGGGGGTTCTTCATACCATCCTCCATCCTTACATGCCCACTGACATTGGGGCACTGAAAAGGTCTTGGATGCAGCTGAGAGAAGAACGGGATGCTTACCGAGAGAAGTTCAACGAGCAAGAGCAGAAAATCTAGAAGTTGACTAGGCAGCTGGAGAACGAGCGGATTCTCAATGACTATGTCCGCACCGACAAGAAGAGACCATGGGAGCATTAATTGTCCTTTGACTATTTCCTTTCCAGTTTTTATTTACTTTTCAGTATTTCCTTTCTTGTAACGCCTTAAAGGCAATTTGTTGAACAATTTGAATTTAAAATTTATCTAATAAAAGTTTGTTTCATTTCTTGTTTACAAATTTGAATCTCTCGATTGTCTTTGAAATCATATCATACGCATTTCATCCCATGCACTTCATAACAGGTACCCATTACAGGTCTCATATCTTCTTCGTTGTTTATTTCAGCACTCATCATGTCTGCTGAACCATCAATCGAGCAAGCAATCAAGGCCCTGCAGGCCCAGAATGCCCAATTCCAAGAGCTGTTCATGAATCTAGCTAAGGGTCAGCAAGATCTGAAGACCCTGATTCTGAAAGAGAAGAAGAAGAAGAAGAGGACAGTCCTGTTTAACACAGGGAACAAGTTTGGAAACAGGCTACAAGATGAAGTTGATTTGACCACCTCATCTGGAGGGAAAGATAGTCAAGAAGAAAGGAGGGCTCCTAGCCCTGTGGTCTCCGACAACGAGACGAACTTCGACGAAGACCAGTATCCTCCGGCTGAGGATAGATACAAACAACTGGAAGACCGGTTGAGTGCGATGGAATTTCAGAAAGTGCTTGGTCTAGACTTTGGTGATCTGGGTCTATCATCTGGGGTGATGATTCCCCACAAATTCAAAGCACCGGCTTTTTCTAAGTATGACGGAGTTTCTTTTCTGAAGCTGCACCTCCGATCATATGTGAGGAAGATTCATCCGTACACCGCTGATAAGAACCTATGGTTCCACTTCTTTCAAGACAGTCTCTCAGGGACTCAGCTTGAATAGTTTTACCAGTTGGACGGAGCCAATATCCGCAGTTGGGAAGATTTGGCCACTGCTTTCTATAGGCAGTACCAATACAACTCCGACCCCGCTCCCACGCGTACCCAACTCTAGGGTATGTCAATGGGAACGGATGAAGGTTTCAAAGATTATGCTCAGAAGTGGAGGGACCTCACCGGAAGAGTGCAACCACCCTTGGCTGATCGGGAGCTGGTGGATATGTTTCTGGGGACCTTGTCTGGTCCATTTTTCAACCACCTGATTGGAAGCTCTTCGTCTGGGTTTACAGAGCTAATTATGATTGGTGAGAGGATTGAGGCTGGTATTAAGGCTGGCAAGATACAAAAGGGTGCTTCATCAAGCATCGAGAAGAAGCCTTTTAAGAAAGAGTCCAGTGTTGTCTACAGTTCGAAAAACCAGAGTAGACCTGAACGTCGCCAAGCTGTTAATGTCGTTGTTATTTCAAAACCTGCTGGTGCTCCTCGGCACAACAATCAACAAAAGGAAGAGAGACCTTGAAGGCAATTCACCCGTCTCAACATGACCTTATCCCAGATTCTGCCGCAGTTATTAAAGACCAATCTGGTGATTCCAAGGGAAGCCCCGAAGAATCCAAATACAACATCACCAAAGTATAACCCTAATGCCCGCTGTGCTTTTCACTCTGATAGCCCGGGGCATAATACAGATGATTGTTGGTCTTTGAAGAATAAGATACAGGACTTAATTGATGCAAAGGAGATCGAGTTTGAGGCGCCGGAAAGACCTAATGTTGTGACTGCTCCTATGCCCAAGCATGGAGTAAATGCTATAGATGGAGACTCGTTTGTGGTTTCTGTGAACGAAATTGTTACCCCTTTTATGACTATGAAGAAGAATATTTTGCTAGCCGGTTTATTTCCGGGCTGTGACGAAAGTTGTCGTATGTGTTCTGTTCTACCTACCGGTTGCCATCTTTTGAAGTCAGGTGTCCAATGCCTGATGGATAGTAAAGAGATTCTGTTTGAGAAGACTGTTGTTTCCTTAGTTCATACTGAAGAAGTTGCTATTATTACCATTTTCGAAAATTCTTCCAAGGCTTCCTCGAGAAAGCCTGTTAGAATTACATATGTTCCAAGAACCGCACCATTGATCATCACTGTTCCTGGGCCTATCCCCTACACATCTGATAAAGCTGTCCCTTGGCATTACGGGGCCGATGTTTATTTTCATGGAGTTAAACAAGAGTTGGATGCTGATACTGACGTCAGCAATATTGTCGGACCTGCTAAAGTCACCCGCAGCGGAAGACTTTTCTCACTTGATATCTCTCCACCAACTGTCCGAAAACCTGTTGTTATTACACCTGCCAGTGTACCTACTACTATTCCTGTTCAAGTTCCAATTCTTACCCCTGTCGCCGAGTCATCTGACACTCGGGGGAAAGGGACCACCAGTGAGCCTGCCTAGACGGAGGCACCAAAGACGATTACTGTTAAAGCTTCTAAACAAGAGATGTAAGAGATTTTGAAGATCCTCAAAAAGAGTGACTACAATGTAGTTGAACAGTTGGGGAATACCCCGTCTAAGATTTCTATGTTATCATTGTTGTTATGCTCGGAGGCCCATGCCAAGGCTCTGATTACATTTCTGAAGACTGCACACGTACCACAAGAGACATCAGCTGATCAGTTTAAAGATTGCATGGCCAATCTGACTGCTGATAATGGGTTGGGTTTCTCCGATGCCGACTTGACTGCTAAGGGGAAGAATCACAACGATGCCCTGCATGTCTCCATTGAATGCAGGGGCACTACTCTTGCTCATGTATTGGTGGATACTAGTTCCTCATTGAACGTCTTGCCTAAGAAAGCTCTAGACCGGTTGGACTGTGAAGGGTTAGAACTGAAGCCAAGCAACATTGTTGTTAGGGCCATTGATGGGTCTAAGAGAATGGTGCATGGAGAAGTGGATATTTCGATTAAGGTTGGTTCTCAGATTTTCAACTCTACATTCTATGTGATGGAAATTCGGTCATCTTATTCTTGTTTGCTGGGTCATCCATGGATCCACAAAGCTGGGGCCGTAACCTCAACGCTCCACCAGAAGCTGAAGTACCTAGTGAAAGGGAAGATTGTGACAGTACAAGGAGAGGAAGAGTACATGGTGAGCCACCTCAACTCTTTCCGATATATAGAGATGGATGGGGAGTTCATTGAGACCCCATTTCAGCATTTTGAAGAGGTTCCCCAGACACTGGCGTCAACTGAGACTGTTGTTGAAGATTCTCCTATGAAGATGGCTTCCTTTAAGGATGCCCGGGCTATTGTCAAGAAAGGTGGGTGTGCAAATTGGGGCTGACTCCCTAATTTTACACAGAAGACTAATAAGTTTGGTTTGGGTTTCACTGCAGAAGCTCAAAGGGCTGTTCGGAATGCACGGATCGGAAGACCTCCCGTGTTCATCAAAAACTCAGGAGTAAATGCCATTGACGATGTGGAAGAGTCTGAGTTCGACAGCTGGATCTATCCTACGACCGACGGTGGACCAAGCAACTGGACAGCAAAGGACTTCATCCCTATTTATTTTGTTACCCAGTAATGAAACTTTTTGTTTTGAATTTGTAACAGACAATGTTTTAAACTTTATGGCCCGGTGTCTTACCCGGGGCACTGTGGCTTCATTTGTGAAGGATTTATGTGTGTCATTTTCATATATCATTAATAAAAGCATTGGACGTTTCTTGCATTTCAAATCTTGCACTCCTTGTTTTTCCTTTATTATATATTGCAAAACAACTATTTTACACACACTCACATATATAGGTCTACATCCACTCTGGATCTCACTGGTAACGACTCTGCTACTGCCAGTTATGACTTCGAAAATCCGATCAACTTAGCCGAAGACGAAGGTGAAGATGATTGCGAAGTGCTTGGTGAACTTGCAAGACTTCTACTCCAAGAAGATAGGGCCATTCAGCCACATGAAGAGCCAGTGGAATCAGTGAATCTGGGTACAGAGGAAGATAAGAAGGAAGTTAAGATTGGTGCAAATCTGGAGTTTAGTGTGAAGCAACGGTTGAGTCAGATACTGCATGACTATGTTGAGAACTTTGTCTGGTCTTACGAAGATATGCCTGGGTTGGATACCGATATTATGGTTCACCGCCTGCCTACCAAGGAAGACTTTCCTCTTGTGAAACATAAGGTCCGCCCAATGGGCCCAGAGATGTCTGAGAAAATCAAGGCTGAAGTTATGAAAAAGTTTGACGTCGGTTTTCTAGCAGTCACCTCTTACCCTCAGTGGGTGGCCAATGTGGTTCATATGCCTAAGAAGGATGGTAAGGTTAGAATGTGTGTTGACTACAGGGATTTGAACAGGGAAAGCCCCAAGGATGATTTCCCTCTGCCTCATATCGACGTTCTGGTTGAAAACACCGCTCAGCATAAAGTCTTCTCCTTCATGGATGGTTTCTCTGGTTATAATCAGATTAAAATGGCTCCCGAAGACATGGAGAAGACAACTTTTGTTACTCATAAGGGTACTTTTTGCTACAAGGTCATGCCTTTTGGGTTGAAAAATGTTGGGGTAACGTATCAGCGTGCCATGGTTGCGTTGTTTCATGACATGATCCATCATGAGATTGAAGTATACGTCGACGATATGATTGTAAGGTCCCAGACTGAGGAAGAATATCTTGACCACCTTCAGAAGCTATTTGACAGGTTGAAGTTGTACAAGCTGAGGTTAAACCCGAACAAGTGCACCTTCGGGGTGAGATCTGGTAAGCTACTGGGTTTCGTCGTAAGCGATAAAGGTATTCAAGTGGATCCGGAAAAAGTGAAAGCAATATAGGAAATGCCATCTCCCAGAACAGAGAAAGAAGTCAGAGGCTTCCTGGGATGTCTGAACTACATTGCTCGATTCATCTCGCACCTAACTACTACTTGTGAGCCAATCTTCAAGCTACTGAAGAAAGATCAAGTGGTACATTGGAACGATGAATGCCAGGCCGCTTTCAAAAGGATCAAAGAGTATCTCCAAGAGCCACCTATTCTGATGCCTCTAGTTGAAGGGAAACCTTTAATCTTATACTTGATAGTACTCGACAACTCAATAGGGTGTGTACTGGGGAAGCATGACGAGTCTGGCCGAAAAGAGCATGCTATTTATTACCTTAGCAAAAAAGTTTACCGACTGTGAGACCCGATACTCACTGCTCGAGAAAACTTGATGTGCTTTGGCATAGGCTGCTCGACGGCTGAGGCAGTATATGCTGACTCACACTACTCTATTAATATCAAAGATGGATCCAATCAAGTATATCTTTGAAAAGCCTGCTTTGTCCGGAAGAATAGCAAGATGGCAGATGATCTTGACTGAGTATGACATCCAGTATACGACCCAAAAGGCAATTAAGGGAAGTGTGTTGGCAGACCATTTGGCACATCAGGCAGTGGATGATTACCAGTCTATGAACTTTGAATTTCAAGACGAGAATATCATGTTGGTAACTGATTATGAGACACCTGGACTGGATGAAGGACCTGAGGAAGGATCCCGATGGTCTATGTGCTTTGATGGAGCTTTGAACGCTTTGGGCAACGAAATTGGTGCTGTGATCATATCTCCTAAAGGCTCTCATACTCCGTTCACCACCCGATTATGTTTCAACTGCACCAACAACATGGCGGAGTATGAAGCGTGCATTATGGGTCTTCGAGCATAAATTGACCTAAGGATTAAGTTTCTAAGTGTCTTCGGAGATTCCGCTCTCGTGGTCAGTCAGATCAAAGGTGAGTGGGATACGAACACCCAAATCTCATTCCTTACAAGGAGTATGTATTGACGTTGCTTCCCCATTTCGAGGAGATAACCTTTGAACACTTCCCGAGAGAGCAGAATCAGTTGGCGGACGCGCTGGCTACGATGTCTTCTATATTCAAAGTCAATTGGGACAACGAAGCTCCCCGGATTATCATTGAAAGATTGGACGAACCTGCACATTGTTGTGACATTGAGACTGAAGAGGTAGAAGATAAACCCTGGTATCATGAGGTGAAGAGGTATCTTGAAGCTCAAGAATACCCCGAGGGTGCATCTGTTAATGATAAGAAGTTTCTGAGGAGGTTTGCAGCAAAGTTCTTCATCAACAATGACATCCTTTACAAGCGTAACCATGATTCAACCTTACCGCGATGTGTGGATAAGAACGAGGCAGAAAGGATCATGATAGAGTTGCATGAAGGTACTTTCGGAACTCATTCCAGTGGACACACTATGGCAAAGAAAATCCTTCGGGTAGGATATTATTAGTCCACAATGGAAGTTGACTGTTATCAGCATTCTCGGACATGTCACAAGTGTCAAGTCTATGCTGATAAGGTGAACATACCTCCAGTCCCTCTGAACGTCTTGACGGCACCTTGGCCTTTTGCAATGTGGGGCATTGATATGATCGGCAAGATCAGACCTACAGCGTCTAACGGGCACCATTTCATCTTGGTAGCAATTGATTACTTTACGAAGTGGGTTGAAGCAGTTTCCTTTGCTACTGTAACCAAGAACGTCGTGGCACGGTTTATTCAGCATTATCTGATCTGTTGATACGGTGTACCAGAAAGGATCATTACGGACAATGGTACCAATCTCAACAACAAGATGACCACCGAGCTCTGCGAACAGTTCAAGATACAACATCATAACTCTTCTCCCTACCGGCCGGAGATGAATGGGGCTGTCGAAGAGGCTAATAAGAACATTAAGAAGATTGTGCAAAAGATGACAGTGACATACAAAGACTGGCACGAGATGTTAACATTTGCTCTTCATGGATACCGTACCTCAGCACGGACGTCAACCGGGGCAACACCCTATTCTTTGGTTTATGGCATGGAGGCAGTCTTGCCCATTGAAGTTCAGATACCCTCTCTTCGAATCATGAAGGATGCAGGTTTGACTGAGGATGACTGGGTTCAGACCCGGCTTGATCAACTGAACTTAATCGACGAAAAAAGACTTACTGCTATTTATCATGGTCAGACGTACCAAAAACGGATGATCAGGGCATTTAACAAGAAAGTCAGACGACAAGAGTATCAAGTTGGGGACCTAGTAATCAAGCGCATTATCCTACCTCAAGGTGATCCCAGGGGCAAATGGACCCCTACTTACGAAGGGCCATTTATGGTTAAGAACATTTTCTCAAGAGGAGCTATGATTCTAACCACCATGGACGGTGACGACCTTCCTCACCCCGTCAATGCAGACATAGTGAAAAGATACTACGCATAATCAAAGACCCGCTAGGTTGACTGGCCTAGGCAAAAATAAGGGCTTCCCGACGAACCAAAAGGGTTCGGGCAAAAATAAGGGATGAAAATGAAAAAATATGTACACCCGGCAAGTCGAAAACCTGAAAAGGCGGCTTGGGCAAAAAAGGGTATCCCGGTGGACTGAAAACCCGAAAGGGCGATCTAGGAAAAAAATTAGGGATCAAAGCGTAACACTATGTCTTATTGGATCACCTTGCATCTAGACTTCAATATCAACTAGCAAGCTCGGACGGCATTAATCAATCTGATCCACCTTCAACCGACAACAAAGCGATGAGATGCTCGAGGACATAAAGACAATAGAAGAGTTAGAACCCAGTGGGATTATTCACATAGCTGTTTTGTTTTCTTTTCACAAATTGTATAAATTCTATTATTTCGGCGGCGTTCTCTTACTAGGACGTAAGCCTCTTATACAAAAACGCCTATTTATAGGCCAAACTTCAAAATCAATACAAATTCATTTTCAGACAAATTTCAAACTGTTTTTCCTTTATCTGTTTTGTTTTGCAAAGAACGTCCAATGTTTATTTTTGATATATGCATTTGACATTAATTGTTGCTCATAAATATTTACATGCGAAACAAATATGGTTACTGGTAATATCAGAAACAGGGGTAATAGAATTGTCCAAGCTGTATAGTTGCTCTGTCCACCAGGTACCGGTTAAGTTCATCTGAAGAATATGACTAAGATACCTTCACTCCCCGTAGAGCAAGATAGTAATGATAGCTCTCCTCAGCTGAGACTTGCAACTATGAACGAATCAGTAATGCTCTCCCCAAGCAGAATGGATTTACCATCAATACTGGAAAGACTTGATATCCCCAGCAATCTTAATGTTCCCTAGAAGAGTATAAGAATATTCCCCGACAGAATACAAGATACCCCCAGTGGAGTTAAAATTTGCCCAGCGCAGTCTGAAAAAGCTTCCCCAACGGAGTAGAAGCATCATTCCCCAGTAGACTCTGGAAGTTTATCCCCAGCGGAGTACAAAAATAAATCTCCCCAGCCGAGTTCAAGGGATCATTCCCAGCAAAGCTCAGAGGATTATCCCCATTAGAGTCTAATGGGTTATCCCCAGCAAATCACAACTGAAATATCATCCCCAGTGGAGTTCTTTCCTTTCACAAACAAGAATTCAATCCTCAACAGATTCGATATCACCAGCAACGATAATTCATCCCAACGGAATTTATCAGTGGAATCCTCAGCAGAGCATCTCTTCCCCGCAGAATAATCTCCTCATCAGTTTATTCCCCAGCGGAGTTATATCCCCCTGCAGGTCTATTCTCACAATCATCTTCGTTCGTCATCCCCAGCGGAAACAAAGAATTCAATTCTATTCTCCAGCAGCTATCCGGGATTTATTTTCCCCAGCTAAAACATTACATTTCCATACATCATGATACATGCATATGCACATAATACCATACAATCTCATTTATTTTGAGAACATCATTGCCTGATCCATATCATGCATTGCATATGACTGGCCTTTACCTTTCAGGAAAGATGCAGTTAAGTTCTCAGCTATATCCAAGACCGCCTCTGGTTCAGTTAGATCGCTGTGAAGATCTCCCTGATTCGTATTCCAGTTGAAGTTATTCTAAGACTCTTGTCTGGTCGAATTAGATCGATTCGAAGATTTTTATGATGCCGATCCAGTCAAAGTTATTCCAAGACCTCCTCTGGTTTAATTAGATCGCCGATAAGATCTCCCTGATTCGTATTCCAGTTGAAGTTACTCCAAGACTCTTGTCTGGTCCAGTTAAATCGATTCGAAGATTTTTCTGATGCCGATCTAGTCAAAGTTAATCCAAAACCTCCTCTGGTTCAGTTAGATCGCTGCGAAGATCTCCCTGATTCTTATTCCAGTTGAAGTTATTCCAAGACTTTTGTCTGGTCCAGTTAAATCGATTTGAAGATTTTTCTGATGTCGATCCAGTCAAAGTTAATCCAAGACCTCCTCTGGTTCAGTTAGATCACTGATAAGATCTCCCTGATTTGTATTCCAGTTGAAGTTATTCCAAGACTCTTGTCTGGTCCAGTTAAATCGATTCGAAGATTTTTCTGATGCCGATCCAGTCAAAGTTAATCCAAGACCTCCTCTGGTTTAGTCAGATCGAGGCGAAGATCTCCCTGATTCGTATTCCAGTTGAAGTTATTCCAAGACTTTTGTCTGGTCCAGTTAAATCGATTCGAAGATTTTTATGATGTCAATCCAGTCAAAGTTAATCCAAGACCTCCTGTGGTTCAGTTAGATCGCCGATAATATCTCCCTGATTCGTATTCCAGTTGAAGTTATTCCAAGACTCTTGTCTAGTCCAGTTAAATCGATTCTAAGATTTTTCTAATGTCGATCCAGTCAAAGTTAATCCAAGACCTCCTCTGGTTCAGTCAGATCGCCGATAAGATCTCCCTGATTTGTATTCCAGTTGAAGTTATTCCAAGACTCTTGTCTGGTCCAGTTAAATCGATTCGAAGATTTTTGTGATGTCGATCCAGTCAAAGTTAATCCAAAACCTCCTCTGGTTCAGTTAGATCACTGCGAAGATCTCCCTGATTCGTATTCCAGTTGAAGCTATTCCAAGAAATTTTTCTGGTCCAGTTAAATCGATTCGAAGATTTTTCTTATACCGATCCAGTCAAAGTTTATCCAAGACCTCCTCTGGTTCAGTTAGATCACCGATAAGATCTCCCTGATTCGTATTCCAGTTGTAGTTATTCCAAGACTCTTGTTTGGTCTAGTTAAATCGATTCGAAGATTTTTCTGATGCCGATCCAATCAAAGTTAATCCAAGACCTCCTCTGGTTCTGTCAGATCGACGCGAAGATCTCCCTGATTCGTATTCCAGTTGAAGTTATTCGAAGACTTTTGGCTGGTCCAGTTAAATCGATTCGAATATTTTTCTGATGCCGATCCAGTCAAAGTTAATCCAAGACCTCCTTTGGTTCAGTTAGATCGCCGATAATATATCCCTGATTCGTATTCCAGTTGAAATTATTCCAAGACTCTTGTCTAGTCCAGTTAAATCGATTCGAAGATTTTTCTGATGCCGATCCAGTCAAAGTTAATCCAAGACCTCCTCGGTTTCAGTCAGATCGCCGATAAGATCTCCCTGATTCGTATTCCATTTGAAGTTATTCCAAGACTCTTGTCTGGTCCAGTTAAATCGATTCGAAGATTTTTATGATGCCAATCCAGTCAAAGTTAATCCAAGACCTCCTCTGGTTCAGTCAAATCACCGATAAGATCTCCCTGATTCGTATTCCAGTTGAAGTTATTCCAAGACTCTTGTTTGGTCCAGTTAAATCGATTCGAAGATTTTTCTGATGCCGATCCAGTCAAAGTTAATCCAAGACCTCCTCTGGTTCAGTCAGATCGCCGATAAGATCTCCCTGATTCGTATTCTAGTTGAAGTTATTCCAAGACTCTTGTCTGGTCCAGTTAAATCGATTCGAAGATTTTTCTGATGCCGATATAGTAAAAGTTAATCCAAGACCTCCTCTGGTTCAGTCAGATCTCCGATAAGATCTCCCTGATTCGTATTCTAGTTGAAGTTATTCCAAGACTCTTGTCTGGTCCAGTTAAATCGATTCGAAGATTTTTCTGATGCCGATCTAGTCAAAGTTAATCCAAGACCTTCCCTGGTTCAGTTGGATCGATGATAAGATCTCCCTGATTCGTATTCCAGCCGAAGTTCAGACAACCTATCAACAGTCTCCAAATGGCATCTATAAGCCCATTCCCGACATCACAATGCTGATATCACTTCATGCGAGTGCAAATTTCTGGGCACTCTAGTGTTCAATCATCTTCCACCATCGGATCACGAAAGGCCCAAAAGCCAATCTATATCCTCAGGTTTAAGATAATTGAACAGGGGCAGCTGTTGCACCCCAAAATTTTCCCTCTCATATTTCCCAAGACATTGCAAGAGAAATCTCCAAGTGGCTCAACATTGCTCAAGGGTTGGACAGTCAAGTCATCTCCTAAGGGAGTCAATCTCAAATTAGGGTTTTGTGTTGCATCAAGGTACTTGCATCCAAATGACCTCAAGTTCTCCCCAATTTCCTAATATGTTCTCAAGTTCATCCATGTCAAATTTCAAGCCTTGCAGAGGAAGTTTGGTCAGTCAATTGCTCAAAGGGTCCAAAAATCGACTGTGCTAGGGCAAAAGTCAACTGTGACCCAAATACAGTCAAACTTCAAGATTTTTTGTCAACATTCTCATTTTTAAGGATATTCCATCATTTTATCAAGGGTTGATCATGATTCATCAAGGATTGCTCAAAATTCATCAAGACTTAAAAGTTGCTAAATTAGGGTTTTGCAAGAAAAGTCAACTCAAATTTGACCAAGCATAACTTTCTCATACTTTATGAGAAATGACCCATCCAAATATCATTTTGAAGAGGATGAAATTTCCTACAATCCATATTCATACCCCAAGATCAAGAAATGCACTCACAAAAAGTTACAAATTTGGACATTATAGGTCATTTTTGAAAGTCAACAAAAACACCTTTTTTGCCAAAGCTTATAACTTAAGCATGGAATATCAAAATGATATGAGACCAACAGGGTTAGTTAGAGGACATTCCAAGATTTCTAAAAAGCCCAAGAACACCTCCAAAAGTTTAAAATTGAAGAAGTTATGCATTGTTGAAGTTGGGCATTTTTGCAAAATTGCCAAAAGTCAACTATCCCCAAAACTTCAAAATTTGTCAAATGGGCCCATTCTTTTTAACTTGATTTGATCTTGTCACACTACACACGTGTTCTAGCTTCAGCCTTGTGACCATTTATCAATTTTATTATTTAATTTGATTTTTATTATTTAATTTGATTTTTTAATGAATTATTTCATTTTAAATCAATTTATATCATATAAAATACAAACATTGATTATTTGATCTCCTTTTGGCTATTTCAGGACCTAATCATCATCATAAAGTGAATCAAATTCGTATCACACATTCCATGTGCAAAAAGATTGGATTTTTGGCAAAATTGGAAGGTTATCAATGGAGGATCAAATCAAATCTCCAAACATCAATGTGCAAAGATTCAAGACCCAAAAGTTGACCTAATGCATTTCTTATTACATATACAAGTGAAAGGCACACAAATTTGAGGCTAGAGACTGCAAGAACACCAAAAGCAAACTTGAAAAAATTGCCAAAAAGTGTGAAACTGAAATCGTGCATAGAGGCCAATTCAGAATCAAATCTCAACACTAATCAATTGGTGGACCATCCTTGAAGCAGAACCAACCCAGAATCAATCTCCATACACGCCCTAAAGCTCTGTAAGTGTCTCAAAAATATGCTTTTCAGTTGAATTCGTATATCGCTGTTCTTGCACTTTTCTTGCAAAATCTTTGCATATTCATGCTTATCATTCAATTTATAGGCTTTCTGCATTATTTGATTGCATTAATATGGCCTATAACCCCCTAGCATAATCTAGGGTTCGTGGTTTTTATATTTTTGGTATTTCATTTTCAGGTAAAAATAGTGCAATTAATGGACATGGATGTAATCAGTGGAGGAAGACGGACATGACCATGGTCTTGGATTGTGTTTTCATAGCCTAGAACTAATTATAGGATGGACATACGGATTTAGCTGCGGATACAAATCTGTAGGTAAATAACCAGGATGAACGAAGAAGATGAAGACGTGCTCCCCTCCCATTCGCTGATTCAAACTTGGCGCGTGTTTTTTTTTGTTTTCTGGCATAATTAATTTGTTTTCTATATTATTATTATTATCCATTATGATAACAATAGAAGCGTGTTGGTGCAGTGGTAGAAGCGTTGCTCAATGACTCACAGGACCTGGGTTCGAATCCCAGGTCCCCCATATGCATATTATTATTTTTCTTCAGGTCATTCAATACAAAGCCAAGCGTGTGGTTCACCATACACCATCACCCAATCATCTGCCAGATGGCCCCAGGCCAGATCTGGTGGTCCATAATGAAGGCCTGTGGTGGGATCAAGTCAAAGGGCGCGTGGAGAATCAGGAAAGTCAATACAGGCTTGCACAAATGGGCCTTGAACTTGCTATCCAAACCTCCCAAAATCAGGCCCATATACTCCTAAACTCTCTCTTTTCTTTTATTATTTTCTTTTATTTATTTATTGTTATTATTTATATTATTTAATCAACCAACCAAACTTTTTCTTAAATAAAATCAAAAACCAAAAAATATATTTTACTCATAAATTTAATTTCAGTATTTTATTTTTTAACAATTATTAATTATTAATTAATTTAGTTTAATTAGGAAATAACTTTAATATCTTTTGCAATAATTAAAATTAATTTAGACAATTAGGTTTTTTATTAACTTTGATTATTTTATTTTTATTTCTTTAAACATCAAAAATCCAAAAATATCATTTTTTTTTTCATTAATTAATTAATTTGTTAATTTAATGCTTAACCTAATTTAATTTCTTTCTTAATTCAAAAAATAACCAAAAATGCTTTTCTTGAATAATCAAAGGGTCAAAACCCTAGAATGCGCCCGATTTAATTTTCCCGCACGCGATCCCTATTTATTTCAATATTGTATCTGTTTCCCGGAATGTAATAGTTTAATAGGCCTTTACTATTTTTATCGCTTTATTTATTTTCCGCATTTTAATTTCAAGGGTTGTTTTTGGCGATGTAAATACCCGACGCCTTGTAATAGTTAGTTTAATTTCCGCAATTTAATTTCCGCAACTTATAAACTGTTAGATGTTTGATAATAGGGAATGCATGACAAGATCGAATGCTTTAACTTAAAATAAACATAGATAACCGTTGACATGTACAAAGATAAAATAAGCTGAAAACAACACACTCGCACATGCGCACTCTTAGGGTACACCTCGCTTGGTTGCCTTCGGTCGCGGTCATTGAGTATAGGAAGTTTTAGAGGTCGCCCGCTTGTCCAAAGATCATAGTTGCCTCGAAACGGTTGCCTCGGAAAATGATCTAAGACATTAGGGTTACTGCTAAGGCGTCCTAACATTGCTTTAGTGACGGCACGTCCCTTAATCGAATTGACCCTTAAAACTCCAATGAAGATGCTACCTACTCATCAATAGTGGGATAACATTATCTAAACAACATTAGCACAGATTGATTTCTTTTTCAATTAGGTAGATGGTTCTTAAGTACTTGCTCTTTCAAAACAAAACAAAACTTTTCGCACTTACACCTTTTAAACAAAAACTCTTTTTAAACCCACAAACACAAAGAAAAGCAATTTTTGAAAACACTTTGAGCAAGTACCTAAGAGCCCGTGGATAACCACGGATAGAAAGGGTGCTAACACCTTCCCTTTCTATAATCTACCCCTCGGACCCGAGAAACATCTCAAAAAAGGAATTTTTCTGTGCTTTTTTCCTTTCCTTGTTGGATAAAATAAAAGTCGGTGGCGACTCTTGCTTACCGCGACATTTTGCAAAAACAAATGCAAAACGCGAACCAGCATTACAAAATAGTAAGTTCTCTCCCGCCGTATCACAGTAGGGTTAACTCAAGATGAAAGTCTGGATAGTAGGCCTTAGAGAAAGAACCTTGATAGTATGGTTACCTCAAGATGAAATCTTGGATAATAGGGCTTAAAGAAGGAACATGGATAGTAGGGTTACCTCAAGATGAAAGCCTGGAGAGTAGGGCTTATGGGAAGGAACCTGGATAGTAGGGTTACCTCATTTGGTAACATAGCTTAGTTGACCCGTTTGGTTTCGGGAACTGATTTTTGATTAGTTGTCTGCAGATATGACATATATAACTGTTGGAATTGCTGCTGATAATTTTCTTTCCTGAAAAGATAACAGGGTTAATTACATGTGATGCATGAAATGCATTGTGAGGTGATGTTCTCAAAATAAATGAGACTATGATGTATGTGATATGTATGTGCATGAAAATGAAATGCTATTATGACATGTCCGAGTCTGGGAAAATAAGTCCACGACTGCTGCTGGAGAGTATAGTATTCCTGACGGCTGTAGAGAACTATGTCTCTTTTACTTCCGCCAGGGGATGGTAAATGAAGATGACTACGCTGGAGATTCACTCCTTGTTGTTTGTGAATATTCTTCCAGGGAGAGAATCTATTTGAGAATAGCTTTGTGGGGGAATAATTCTTTTGGAAAGTGGATTTCCATATATGGAGGGATATACTCTATCGGGGATTGAGTTTCTGTATTTAGAGAAATAAACCCTGCTTGGGAGACAAATTTTATGACCCGCTTGCGATTATGAAATTCGGCTTGGGGATATAGATGTTAGATTTTCTGAAAGACCCTGGCTGGGGAGATTACTTCCTGTTTTGGGAAAGCTTATATCAATGCTTTGATTGCTTTTACTATGTGGGGTACAAATGTCACGAGGTCATATGCGCTGACGACTGTGCTTTTGTCCTGGTACCTGCTGGACAGAGTAACTGTCGGGTTTGACATTTCTTGTTTTTGCCCCTGTTTCTTAAGTTACGAGCAATTGTCTTTCTGTTTCTTATGTAAATATTTATGAACAGCAATCATATTCAAATGTATATTTCAAGAATAAATCATTGGACGTTCTTGCAAAACAAAACAGAAAAAGAAAAACAAATAGTTTTATAAAAATGATTTGTATTGATTTTTTAAGTTGGCCTATAACAGGCGTTTTTGTACAAGGGAGCTGACGCTCTAGTAAGAGAACGCCGCTGAAAATTGGAAATTATACAATATTGTGTAATAAGAAAAGATCTATGTACAACAATCCCATTGGGTTCCCATTCTGCTATTGTCGCTATGTCTTCGAGCGTCTGATCACTTTGCCGCTTGACCAAAGCTGATTAGATTGATTGGTGCCGTTCGAGCTTGATAGTTGATATTGAGGTCTGGTCGCAAGGTGATCCAATGGGACATAGTGATATGCTTTACATCTCTAACTTTTGCGTGGACTGCCCTTTCGGGTTTTCAGTCCATCGGGATACCCTTTTTTGCCCAAGCCGCCTTTTCGGGTTTTCGACTTGTTGGGTGTATAGATTTTTTCATTTTCATCCCTTATTTTTTCCTGAACCTTTTTGGTTCGCCAGGAAGCCCTTATTTTTGCCTAGGCCAGTCAACCTAGCGGGTCTTTTATCATGCGTAGTATTTTTTCACTATGTTCGCGTTGACAATGTGAGGAAGGTCATCACCGTTGTGATAAGGTGGCAGAACCGACTGTTTAATACTGGTTTGCGCTTTGCGTTTTTTATTCGCAAAATGTCGCGGTAAGCAAGGGTCTCCACCGACTTTTATTTCATCCAATCGGAAAGGAAAAAAGTACAGAAAAATCCTTTTTCGAGATATTCTGAGTACGGGGGGTTGATTATAGAAAGGGAAGGTGTTAGCACCCTTTCTATCTATGGTTTTCCATGGGCTCTTAGGTACTTTCTCATTTTTAAATTGCTTTTGAAAATGTTTTACTTCGTGATAACCCTTGTATCAGTCCTCAAGGGTGTGACGAAATTGTTTTGAAAATTGTTTGAAAAGTGTAAGTGTGAAAATTTTTGATTTGAGCAAGTATCTACTAACATCTACCTACTCAAAAAGAGATTATTTCTATTCTTGTTTCCTTTAGACAGCGATATCCTACTATTGAGAAATAGGCAGCACCGTCGTTGGAATTATAAGGGTCAATTCAAAAGGGACGTACGATCGCTAAAGCAATATTAGGACACCTTAGTAATAACCCTAGAGTCTTAAGATCATATTCGAGGCAACATTTCCGAGGCAACATTTCTGAGGCAATATTCGAATGGGACGTTTAATCCTTTTTTAGACAGGAGTGCAACCACAAAGACACCCTATGCTTAACGATCGTTTACCGAAGGCATATGAAGTGAGAGAATACCCTAAGAGTGATATGTGCGAGTAATTTGTTTCAGTTATTTATCTTTGCACATTAGGGTTTCCAAACCGTATTGAGTTGTCATGTATTCTTGTCATACAATCCTATTAGCATTCATCTAGACAATTGAATATTTGCAGGAATTAAAAATGCGAGAAAATAAATCTACGCTATTACAAGGCTTCGGGGAGGGGATTAATTACATAGCCAAAAAAATTGGGGATTTAACAGTAAATAAAACCCTAAATTAAACTATTACAAACCATGAACAGTTACAAAATATTAGCAAAAATAAATTACAAACCCGCGGAGAATTAAATACGACGCGAATAGGGTTTAGACCATTGACTAAACCTATTTGAGATTGATTAAAAAAAGACATTTTTGTCATGTTTTGTTATTTGAGAAGAATAATGAAACAATTAAATTAAAAAGAAAATCCTAAGTTCTAATTAATTTTAAATTAAGAAAATTAAATTAATCCACTCTAAAACCTATTTTTTGTATTTTGTTTATTTGAGAAAAAAATAAAAGAATTAAATCAAGAACTTAACCTAATTTCTATTTGATTTTATTTATAAACTAAATTAAAATTTCCCTAAGTTAAACTAAATTATATTCAATTTGATAATAAAAAAACTAATTCTAATTTTTTTTTATGAATTCTTGATTTTATGATTTTATAAAAAAAATGATTAATTTTTTAATTAAAATGATTAAAATAAATATTAAAAGAAATAAAAACAAGCTAGAGATGGGCCTGATTGTTAGCAATTATGGGGGTGCATATCTGATTTTTGTGGCCCAAATAACACCAGCCTGTTTGACCACGCTATGTTTGGTGAGGTGTTGACTTGAGTGCATAGCATGGTCCTTCAATGCTGGCACGTTAGATTTAGCTTGCTGATGAATCTAATGGTTGAATTTGATGGCATATGGTTGGCGCTTGAGATTGTAGTGTACCTGATCATATGAAGCAAAATAATACAAACAAAGGTTGGGACCTGGGGATCAAACCTAGGTCATCATGCTCAATTCCAGCGCTTGCTTGCCAACTGTGCCATGATGGCTATTTGTAAATATAATAATGACAAAGCATAATATAATAAAACCAAACATTATTCAAATGGATGAGTTACACGCTGCCACGCAAGCTTCTTCTTCCCCAGACTGTCGTTTTAGGCAATAGGACCTTTACCTACAGGCATCTCGCTGTAGCTACAAACCTGTGACATTCAAAAATCCTACACAAGCAATATAAATGAAAAATAAGGGTGCCAATCAACTCATCTCATCCTCACGAGTATCATGGTACCAGAATCCAGGCCTATTTTTTCCTAAACTGAAAACCCCTAAAACGAGCCAAGGAACCCTAACAATGGCATATCGTGATTCCTGCACTGTAAATGCAATTAAGTGGTACCAATAGCTTGCAAACTCAATGATGAAAAAGAATATATAATTAAAACATGCTTATGATGAGTTAATTAATGAAATCAAAATCAAGTTTTTAGGCAAATCGTGGTGCCTGTAGCTTATGATTCCGGGCGTGAAAATGCTTGCAATTGATTGAGATCTCTTCTGGAGATGTACAATAGTCTATTGTTAGCCTTAGAATGGCTTGAATCACTCTCTAAGTCCAAGAACTATCACCCACTTTCTTGCAAATTTTTGAGTTTTCTTTTGGTGTTTTCACGACTTCCAACCTCTTTTTCTTGCCTTGGTTGCATTGTCTATATGTACTAAGAACCCACGTCGAACTGTTTCATGACCTCATCTTTCATTTTCTCTTACATCTCAGGGCGCATACGGAGGACCTTCTGCTTTACCGGAGGACATCTTTAGTCGGTAGGCGATGTACCACAATATCAGTGTCCAAACCAGGCATGTCTTCATAGGACCATGCGAAGATCTCAACATAGTCGTGTAGCATCCATAATAACCGTTGTTTGACACTAGGCTCCAGATTCTCACCTATTTTAACCTCTTTCCTGTCTTCTTCTGTACCCAAATTCACTAACTCAACTGGCTCTTCATGAGGCTGTATGGCCCTTTCTTCCAGTTGTAACAGTCTAGTAAGTTCTCCAGGTACCTCACAATCATCCTCACGTTCGTCCTCGGCTTGGTTGATCGGATTTTCGAAGTCATAACCTGTAGTAGTAGAGCTGTTATCAATGGGATACAGAGTGGATATGGATCTGCAGTATGATACGTCAGTATGTGTAAGAGCATAGCTGTTTTGATAAAGTGAGAAACAGGAATGAAAAACAAGGAGCGCAAAATTTGTATGCAAGAAACGTCCAATGCTTTATTAATGATATATGAAATGACAAATAGTGAGCCCTCACAAGGAAAACCAAGGTGCCTTGGGCAAGGCACCGGGCTATAAAGTTTCAAACTGTTTATTACAAATCTTAAAACAAAAGTGAATTACCGTGGAATAAAAGAAACAGGTATGAAGTCCTTTTCTGTCTAGTTATTAGGTCCACCGTTGGTTGTTGAGTAGATCCATTTGTCGATGTAAGAATCCTCTTCACTGTCTTCAATTGCATTAACTCCCCGGTTGCTGATGTGTAGCGGAGGTCTTCCAATCCGAGCGCGCCTAACAGGCCTTTGAGCCCCTGTAGTAAAGCCCAAACCAAATTTTTCAGTTTTGTGAGTGAAATCAGGGAGCTGACCCCAATTGGTACACCCACCTTCTTCAACCACAACCCTGGCGTCCTTGAGAGAAGCCATCTTCAATGGAGGTTTGTTGGTAGTAACTTCAGTTGATGCCAAGACTTGAGGGACCTCTTCGAAGTTCTAATAAGGAGTTTCTTTGAATTCCCCGTCCATCTTTACATAGCGGAAGGAATTAAGGTGACTCACCATATATTCTTCTCGACCTTGCACTATGACAATCTTTCCCTTCACTGGATATTTTAGCATTTGATGGAGTGTGGAAGTAACTGCCCCAGCCTCATGGATCCAAGGACGAACCAACAAGCAAGAATACAACGGCCTGATATCCATAGCCAAAAGTCTGAGAACCCACTTTGACAGGGATGTCCACTTCCCTGTGCACCATTCTCTTCGATCCGTCAAAAGCCCTTACCACAATGTTACTAGGCTTTAGAGTCAAACCCTCACAATCCAAATGGTCCAACGCTTTCTTCAACAGAACATTCAATGAAGACCCGATATCTACCAGCACATGAGCCATAGTGGTACCCCTGCACTCAATCGAGACATGCAGAGCATCATTACGCTTCCTTCCTTTCTGTGTCAGATCTGCATCTGAAAAACCCAGCCCATTGTCAGCAGTCAGGCTGGCCATGCAATCTTTGAACTGATCTGCTGAAGTTTCCTGCGGCACATGCGCAGTCTTGAGAAATGCTATCAAAGCTTTCACATGGGTTTCATAACACAACAATAGAGACAACATGGATATCTTTGATGGGGTCTGCCCCAGCTACTCGACCACATTGTAGTCGCTCTTCTTAATAATTTTCAGTATTTCCTCTATTTCTTTTTTAGAGGATTTCACAACGATTTTCTTAGGCGCCTCCGTCCGGGCAGGCTCACTTATAATTTCCTTGCCCTGAGTCCCATATGGCTCAACAGCAGGGGTAATAACCGCAGTAGGAACGGGAGAAATGTCAGGAGTGCTGGTTGGAGCAGCAGTTGGAATAACAGTAGGCTTGATGATCTTCGGAGCAATCTCAGGAGAGAAAACCCTTCCACTTCGGGTAACCTTACTAGTCCCGATAATATTAATGACATCAGTATCAGCTTCTTCATTCTTCAGATCTTTCTTAATACCATGATAGTACACATCAGCACCATAATGCCATGGGACAGCCTTGTCGGAGGTGTACGGGATGGGACCAGGAACAGTGATTATCAACAGAGCAATTCTTTGAACAGGTGTAATCCTAACGGGTCTTCTCAAGGAAACCTTGGAAGGATTGGTGAAAATGGTAATAATAGCGACGTCTTCAATGGGAACAACAGGGATCATAGTCTTCTTGAACAAAATTTCTTTACTATCCATCAAGCATTGAACACCTGACTTCAACAAACGGCAACCATAAGGTATAATCAAACACGTGTGGCAACCTTCACCACAACCCGGAAATAAATCAGCCAACAACAAATTGTTCTTAACAGTCATAAGAGGAGTATAAATTTCTTCAACAGAGGTGACAAACAAATCAGTGTCAACAACATTGACTCCACGGCCATGTTTGGGCATAGGAGCAGTTATAACATTCAGCTTTTCTGGAGCATCGAACTCTATCTCCTTGGCTTCAAGCAAATCTTGTACTTTGTTTCTCAGAGCCCAGCAATCATTTGTATCGTGGCCAGGACTCTCAGAATGGTAGGAACACCGCGCGTTGGGATTGTATCTGGGAGATGTAGTGTTTGGATTCCTGGGAGCCTCTCTCAAGGTTACCAAGTTGGATTTTAGCAGGTGAGGAAGAACTTCAGCCAAAGTCATGCTGAGGCGAGTGAACTTCCGTTGTGGTCTTTCTACCCCTTGTTGATTGTTTCATTGTGGCGCAACCGCGGGTCTTGGTATCACTACAACATTTACCGTTTGACGGTGTTCAGATGTGCTTTGGCCCCTCGGGCTATAGACTGCACTGGCTTCCTTTTTCCAATGAAAGGCTTCTTTGTTGAACTCGAGGTGACATCCTTCTGCATTTTACCACTTCTAATTCCAGCTTCTACTCTCTCTAGTTAAAATTAGCTCGGTGAAACCAGATGACGAACTGTCGATTAAGTGATTGAAGAATGGACCAGACAACGTCCCCAAAAACATGTCAACCAACTCCCTATCAAACAACGGGGGTTGAACTCTTCCAGCTAAGTCTCTCCATTTCTGCGCATAGTCCTTAAAACCTTCACCTGCACCCATGGACATACTCTGGAGTTGAGTACGAGTGAGAGAAAGGTCGGCATTGTACTGATACTTCTTGTAGAAAGCAGCAGGAAGATCTTCCCAGTTTCGGACACTGGCTCCCTCCAACTGGTAGAACCATTCAAGTGGAGTCCCTAATAGACTATCTTGAAAGAAGTGCACCCACAAATTCCTATCGGTTGTGTGGAGTTGAATCTTCCTGACACACGAGCGGAGATGGAATTTTGGGCAGGACACCCCATCATACTTGGTGAAAACCGGAGCTTTAAACTTATGAGGGATGACCACTCCCGATACCAGTCCCAATTCTCCGATATCCAAACCAGGTATCTTCTGAACTTCCACAGCACTCATACGGTCTTCTAACTGCTTGTATCTATCCTCAGCAGGAGGATATTGCGCATCATCAAAATCAGTATCATTGTTAGAGACTGTAGGACTAGGGTCCTTTTCCCTTTCTTGGTTCTCCCCTTCCTTGGATGGAGAGGTCAGATCATTTTGATGCTTCAACCTTTGTCCAAATCTTCTACCCATATTTAGAATACCAATCTTCATCTTTTTCTTCTTCTCTTTCAGAATAAGGGTCTTCAAATCCTCCTGCCCCTTGGCCAGACTTATGAACATTTGTTGGAAGTGGGCGTTCTGTGCCTGAAGATCTTTGATGGCTTGATCGAAAGACATTTCTGCTTAAATAAATAGCAAATAAGATGAGAAACCTGTAACGGTACCTGTAATGATGTGTATGATAATGGGATGCGCATGTAATGATTTCAAAGACTTTGGGAAATTTAAATTTGCAAACCAAAATAAACAAAACTTTATTAGCTTAAACTTTGAAGGTTCACAATGCCTTTAAGGGTTTATAAAATAAGTAAATAAAACAAATCAGGAACTAGAAATAGAACATCAAAAGTCCCATGGACGCTTCCTCTTTGTGTTGATATAGTCATTGATCACTCTTTCTTCCTCGAGCTACATGGTGAGCTTTAAAACCTTCCTCTCTTACTCATGGAACTGCTCCCGGTAAGTATCCCTCTCATTCTTCAGATGAATCCAAGACCTCTGTAACTCCCTAGGATCAGTGGGCATGTAGGGATAGAGAACCGTGTAAGGAATGTCGTCTTCAGTAGTGGGCTCTACAATCACTGGTAATACGGCCGCATAAGGCATCATAAGCTTCTGGGCATGAGCTCGGACCCATTGGAGGTAAGGCTGCATAGGAAGGGAAGTCTTTGGTCCCAACTCTTGGGGTTCATATCTGTTTACCATGCCCTAAGCTCGTATGAACCTTCGGCGATGCCCCTTAACATCATCCTCATAGTCGAATACAATTTCCTCGAGAAGTAACTCATGGGGACCATCCCTTCGAGCACGACCAAATTGTCACAAGGATAGATAAGGACTGTAAGTTATACCCCCTCTGATACCAAGTAATGGGACATTAGGACACCCCCCACAGCGGTCAATAACAGCAGTGTCTTCCATAGCTTGGGAACACCAAAGAATATCCGTATGAGCGAGTGACATTATTCTGTGCGACCAACCCAAACCTTCTTCGTTCTTTAGTATGGACTTAGGGAGGTGATAAATAAACCACCTCAACAGCAACGACATGCAACACATAAGAGTCCCTCTTCTCTTCATAGTACGAGTATGGAGAGCATGCAAGATATCATCTCCAAGCAAGGTAGGCACAGGGTTGCGAGAAAGGAAAATCTTGACAGCATTCACATCTACAAAGGAGTCCGGATTAGGGAAGAGAGCTAAACCATAGATAAGAAGAGCCAAGATATCCTCAAAAGCCTGAAAATCCAAATCATCCTAAAACAACTGAGCCTAGTCTATCAGAAATTTGGCTAAAAACCCTTTGACCCCGCTTCGAGTTTCCCAATTGGATACCACATCGGCCCGTTTCAAATGCAAAGTTGAGGCAATAACTTCTGGCTTAGGAACTTCTTCCATACCTGTGAAGGGTACCTGTTCAAGAATGGATATTCCCAATAGATGAGAGAATTCTTCCAAGGTGGGTACCAGCTGGTAATCTGGAAAGGTGAAGCAGTGATGCTTGGGATTGAAGAACTGAAAAAGTACGCTCATCATCTGTTCATCAAGGTTTGAAGTAACCAGGCTGGGAAGTTGACCGTGTCTCTTAATGAAAGTAGAAGTTTTAGAAACTCTTGATGCTATCTCTTTGAGTTGGGAAGGTATCTATATAAAGCTGATTCGGATAGTATTTCTACACACGCAAGCCATGATCTGCAAAACAAAACAAAGATAAATTCCCTTGGTCTTTGAAATGGTTAGTATAATGAAGCATGAATGCCATATTATGATGCATGATGTCATGATAAACCACAGTTATAGCAAATACAGGTATTGCTAACACAATCAAATCACACAAATCCCTTAGGTTTAAGGTTTGCATGAGGTCAAAGGTAATACCCTCTTGAAGTTAAGTTGGTTTTAACCTGTCCTAGAAAAGTAACCGGGTTCTAGAGGATCTCAATATCACTGACCATCCTTCATCGGTCATGGTTTCAGCTTACACAATCTTTTCTTGCGGCCAAAATATTCCGAAAGTATGATCTCAATGAGTGTAGCATCGAGTATCAACCAGTTCTCAGCTCTACATTGAGTCCGACTATCTCGCTACTTTCTAATGGCCAAGTTGGGTAATTAAAGGTTCTAAGGTCAATTGATGCTTCACGACACCATGCAGCGGCCCCGTATTCTCCTCGTTTCTCCATAAGGGATACCGGTACCTAATATTTCTTCAAGAGGGTCATGCATTTACTTTTCTCCATAAAGGTCATGCATTATTGTCATACAATCCTATTAGCATACATCTAGACAATTGAATAAAAGGGGATTAATTACATATCCAAAAAAATCGGGGATTTAACAGTAAATAAAACCCTAAATTAAACTATTAAAAACCATGAACACTTACAAAATATTAGCAAAAATAAATTATAAACGCGCGGCGAATTAAATACGTAGCGATTAGGGTTTTGACCCTTGAC
This sequence comes from Vicia faba, assembly GCA_948472305.1. Taxonomy (NCBI): domain Eukaryota; kingdom Viridiplantae; phylum Streptophyta; class Magnoliopsida; order Fabales; family Fabaceae; genus Vicia; species Vicia faba. The sequence goes on along the minus strand of OX451738.1, from coordinate 1,470,062,123 downwards.
TAAACCTATTTGCGATTGATTAAAAAAATACGTTTTTGTCATGTTTTGTTATTTGAGAAGAATAATGAAACAATTAAATTAAAAAGAAAATCCTAAGTTCTAATTAATTTTAAATTAAGAAAAGTAAATTAATCCACTCTAAAACCTATTTTTTGTATTTTATTTATTTGAGATAAAAATAAAAGAATTAAATCAAGAATTTAACCTAATTTCTATTTGATTTTATTTATAAACTAAATTAAAATTTCCCTAAGTTAAACTAAATTAAATTCAATTTGATAATTAAAAAAAATAATTCTAATATTTTTATGAATTCTTGATTTTATGATTTTATAAAAACAATGATTAATTTGTTAATTAAAATGATTAAAAGAAATATTAAAAGAATTAAAGAAAAGAAATAAAAACAAGTTAGAGATGGGCCTGATTGTTAGAAATTATGGGGGTGCAGATCTGATTTTTGTGGCCCAAATAACACCAGCCTGTTTGACTACGCTTGGTTTGGTGAGGTGTTGACTTGAGTGCATAGCATAGTCCTTCAATGCTGGCACGTTAGATCTAGCTTGCTGATGAATCTGATGGTTGAATTCGATGGCATATGGTGGGAGCTTGAGATTGTAGTGTACCTAATCATATGAAGCAAAATAATACAAACAAAGGTTGGGACCTAGGGATCGAACCCAGGTCCTCATGCTTAATTCCAACGCTTGCTTGCCAACTGAGCCATGATGGCTATTTGTAAATATAGTAATAACAAAGCATAATATAAGAAAACCAAACATTATTTTCAAAAACGCGCAAAAATTCAAATGGACGAATTACACGCTTCCACGCAAGCTTCTTCTTCCCTAGAATGTCGTTTTAGGCAACAAGACCTTTACCTACGGACATCTCGCTGTAGCTACAGACCTGTGACATTCAAAAATCCTACACAAGCATTATAAATGAAAAGTAAGGGTGCCAATCAACTTGTCTCATCCTCATGAGTATCATGGTACCAGAATCCAGGCCTAATTTTGCCTAAACTGAAAACCCCTAAAACGAGCCAAGGAACCCTAACAATGGCATATCGTGATTCCTGCACTGTAAATGCAATTAAGTGGTACCAATAGCTTGTAAACTCAATAATGAACAAGAATATATAATTAAAACATGCTTATGATGAGTAAATTAATGAAATCAAAATCAAGTTTATAGGCAAACCATGGTGCCTGTAGCTTACGATTCTGGGCGTGAAAATGCTTGCAATTGATTGAGATCCCTTCTGGAGATGTCCAGGAGTCTATTGGTAGCCTTAGAATGGCTTGAATCACTCTCTAAGTCCAAGAACAATCACCCACTTTCTTGCAAATTTTTTAGTTTTCTTTTGGTGTTTTCACGACTGCCAACCTCTTTTTCTTGCCTTGGCTGTGTTCTCTCTATGTACTAGAGTAAATTAGGGTTGTAAAAACCACTAGTATCTTTACAAATTTTAAAGATTTGATTTGGTTTTCATGGTGTATGATATCCTTCCAAATTTGGCCTAATCATGCTATTTCTGTACCAATTGCAATTGATTCAAATTGATCTTGCAAGCTCAACATATCTTGGTTACTAACCTGTTAAAAAAAACATATCAAATCATATTATTGATAATTTTCATCATTTATTTGATTTTATTCAATTTTTAATTAATGAAAAATCAAAATAAATTGAAAAATGAAGAAAATAATTTGTGGATATGTAGTTGTGTCGTGTACCACATTATAATTGACGTGCAAGCATAAAAAGTTCGGCCCATTTAGCAAAAAATGCAAATTTGAGCACATTTGACTTTTGGCAATTTTGCAAAAATGGTCAACTTGGCCAATTTATAACTCTCTCAATTTTGACCCTAGAGAGGTTTTCTTGGACTTTTTAGAAATCTTAGGATGTCCTCTAAGCAACCCTTTTGGTCTCATCTCAATTTATTCTTCCATGTTCATGTATGAAGCTTTGACTCAAAAGGTGTTTTTGTTGACTTTTCAAAAGGACCTATAATGTCAAAATTCATTTCTTTTTGTGAGTGCATATTCTGAACTTGGGAGATGAATATGAATTGTAGGGAATTGCGTCCTCTTAAAAATGAGCTTTGGATGGGTCATTTCGGATAACGTATGAGAAAATTATGTTTGGTCAAAGTTGAGTTGACTTTTCCTGCAAAACCCTAATTTAGCAACTTTGGGTTTTGATGAATTGTGAGCAATCCTTGAGGAATCATGATCAACCCTTGATCAAATGATGAATAATACTTCAAAATGAGGATGTTGACCAAAAATCTTGAAGTTTGACTTTATCTGGACCACCGTTGACTTTTGACCTAGCACAGTTGATTTTTAGGCATTTGAGCAATTGGCTTAGAAAACTTCTTCTGCAAGGCTTGAAACTTGACATGGATGATCTTGAGGACATATTAGGACAATGGTGAGCATTTGGGTCCTTTTTGGTTCACACATCTTGATGAAGATGGAAACCCTAATTTGAGGTAGACTGCCTTAGGAGAGAATTTGTCTGGTCAACTCTTAACCTTCCTTGAACAATTTGGGGACCTCACTTTCCATGTGCTGAGAAATATGGGAGGGAAAATTTTGGGGTAAAACAGCTGCCCCTGTTCAATCTTCTTAAACCTGAGGATGTAGATTGGCTCGTCGGCCTTTCGTGGTCTGAAGGTAGAAGATGATTGAACACTAGAGTGCCCATAAATTTGCACTCACATGAAGTGATACTTGATTTGTGATATCAGGAATGGGCTTATAGATGCCATTCAGAGGTTTCTAGAGAATTGTCGGAGATGGGCTTAAAGATTCCACCTAGAGGTGTCGATCGCACAAGAGATTCCTTTGTGATAACCCGTATACCTGTTGTTGAGGAGAACTTCGCTGGGGAATGCTGGTCTCTATCTTGAGAGGAATACAGTTTTAGGAGCTTCAGTCGCCTGTTACTCTACTGGGGGAATGACTTCGGTTTGTGGAGCGGAAGTGAACTGCGTGTCTGGTCGGGGAATATGCTACACTGCGACTTACTTCAGAAAATGCGAAACCAATCATGTCTGATCAGGTCCCAGTCTTACAGTGTTGTGGACTGCTGTCTGGGGATAAAATGGAAGAACCCGAATAGTAAGGTTATAAGAAGGAACCTGGATATTAGGGTTTGAGAAGGAACCCAGATAGTAGGGTTTGAGAAGGAACTTGGATAGTAGGGTTTGAGAAGGAACCTGGATAGTAGGGTTACTTCAATATGAGAACCTGGATGGTAGGACTGTGAGAAGGAACCTGGATAGTAGGGTTACTTCGAGGTGAAATCCTGGATAGTAGGGCTGTGAGAAGCAACCTGGGTAGTAGGATTACTTCGATATGAAAGCCTGGATAGTAGGGCTGTGAGAAGGAACCTGGGTAGTAGTATTACTTCGATATGAAAGCCTGGATAATAGGGTTGTGAGAAGGAACCTAGGTAGTAGGATTACTTCGATATGAAATCCTGGATAGTAGGGCCGTGAGAAGGAAATTGGGTAGTAGGATTACTTCGATATGAAATCCTGGATAGTAGGGCTGTGAGAAGGAACCTGGGTAGTAGGATTACTTTGATATGAGAGCCTGGATAGTAGGGTTGTAAGAAGGAACTAGTGTAGTAGGGTTACTTCGATATGAGAGTCTAGATAGTAGGGTTGTGACAAGGAACCTGGGTAGTAGGATTACTTCGATATGAGAGCCTGGATAGTAGGGCTGTGAGAAGGAGTTGCTTTTGTCACACCGATGATTACTCTGTTTAGCTTCGAGTGTTGATCATGGACCTGCTGGAAATTATTGATAATAATTGTCTTTTCTGAAAGGAATACATGGTTAGTTATGGGCGATGCATGAGATGCATTGTGATGAGGTTCCCAAAATACTGAGATTATGTTATATGTAATGTATGCACATGTCATGATGTATGAACATGAAATGCTGACGTAATAATCTGAGTCCGAGAAAATAAATCCCTGACTGCTGTCTGGAGAGTATGAGAAATAGTATTTTTGACTGCTTGTAAAGAACCATAGTTCCTCTACTTCTACTGGGGGTGGTGACCAAAGATGACTATGTTGGGGATTTTCCCCTTGTTTACGGATATTCTGCCGAGGAGAGACTCTTCTTGATAACAACTCTGCGGGGAATAACTCTGTTGGAGAGGAGATACTTTGTTGATAGATCTACCGACTTGGAGAAATAAACTCCACTGGGGATGAATTTCCGTTGCTGCTAATAATAAATTCTGTTGGAGATTAAATTTCTGCTTGTGAGAGAAATAAATGTTGCTTGGGGAAGAATTTACTGACTCACTCGCGATTGTGAACCTCAGCTGGGGAGAGTTATGTCCTGTTCGGGAAAGCTAATATCACCGTCTTTGGATACTTTTTACTCTGTGGGGAGTGTATGCACCACCGCTCATGTTCTCATGCTAGCTCTATCCCAGTACCTGATGGGCAGAGTAACAGTAATTTTTGGGCACTTCTTATTTTCCCTGTTCTTGAAATTAATAGTAATTGTCCTTTGTTTCTTATGTAAATCCTTATGAGCAGCAATCATTTTCAAATGCATATATAAAAAATGAATCATTGGGCGTTCTTGCAAAACAAAACAAAAAAAAGAAAAATTGGAATTTCTTGTTAAAATGAATTGTATTGATTTTTGAAGTTGGCCTGTAATATGCGTTTTTGTACAAAGAGGCTGACGTCATAGTAAGAGAACGCCGTTTCAACAGTGCCATTCATCTTCGGACGACAGGGAGAAGAGCTATGATGTTGTATCTTGAATTGCTTATAGAGCTCGATGATCATCGTATTATTGAGATTTTACCATTATTAGTAATAATTCTCTCTGGCACACCATATTGACAAATCAGGTTATACCTGATGAACCGCTCCACGACGTTCTTGGTCACAGTAGCAAAAGAGGTCGCCTCAACCCATTTTGTGAAGTAATCAATGGCCACCAGGATGAAGAGATGGCCATTGGAAGCGGTAGGCCTGATTTCTCAGATCATGTCAATGCCCCACATTGCAAAGGGCCACGAATCTGTCAAGACCTTCAAAGGAACCGGAGGCACATGCCCCTTATCCGCATAGATTTGGCACTTATGACAAGTTCGGGAGTGCTGATAATAATCTGCTTCCAAAGTGGACCAGTAATATCCTTCCCATAGGATTTTCTTAGCCATGGTATGTCCACTTGAATGGGTTCCGAAAGTACTTTCTTGTAAATCTGTCATAATCCTCTTTGCTTTGCTCTTGTCTACACACCCCAGTAAGGTAGAGTCATGAATGCGCTTGTAAAGGATTCCATTACCGAGGAAGAATTTCGAGACGAACCTTCTCAAACATTTCTTATCATTGACAGATTCCCCTTCGGGATACTCTTGAGTCGAGGTACTTCTTCACTTCATAAAACCAGGGTTTGTCTACTACCTCTTCGGTATCAATCTCACAGCAGTTTGCTGGTTCATCCAACTTTTCAATGGTGATTTGGGGAGCTTCATTGTCCCACCTAACTTTGAACATGGAAGGCATGGTACCTAGCGCGTCCTCTACATGATTCTCCTCTCGTGGGAAATGTTCAAAGGTTACCTCCTCAAAGTGAGGGAGCAATGTCAGCACGTGCTCTTTGTATGGGATGAGATTCGGATGCTTCATATCCCATTCCACTTTGATCTGACTTATCACCAAGGCTGAATCCCCGAAGACATTTAAGACCTTGATCCTGAGGTCGATAGCGGCTTTGAGATCCATGATGTAGGCTTCATACTCTGCCATGTTGTTAGTGCAGTTGAAACATAGTCGGGCAGTGAAAGGAGTATTACAGCCCTCAGGAGATATGATTATGACACCAATTCCATTACCGAGTGCGTTCTAAGCTCCATCAAAAACCATAGTCCATCGGGATCGTTGACAAAAATTAGGGTTTGAGTTTGCACAAGTATTTTTGAACTATCAATACTTCATATGACTTTCATGGATCATTATGGACCCCCAAGATTACTCATGTCAAGTTTCAAGCCTTGGATCACACTTTTGATCAATCAATTGAACATTTGACCTAAACAATCAACTATATTGGGGGAAAAGGCAACCATGGCCAATTTACAGTAAAACTTCATAATTTTTTTATCCACATCAACATTTTAAACTCATATGTATCATTTGATCTAGTTTGGACCATAATTACTCAAGAAATTTGATCAAATCTCCAAAAGGGTAAAATGGTCAAATTAGGGTTTTGACTGGGAAAGGGCAATTTATTATTTTTGACCTAGCAAATGATCAATTGGTTTAAGGCATGATATCAAGAGTCCAATTTCACCATTTTTATCTAATGACATGGTTCAAAACATTGCAAGTCCATTGGATTGACAGATGAATTTTGCAGTCAACTGATCAAAAGTCAATTGTATACCGAAAAGTCAAACTTTGACTTTTTGGTCAAATTCAAGTGCCAAAGATCATAATTCATCAAAAAATGTCAAAATATGAAACTTATTCATCAAGAAATTAAAAATTCAAGATTACATTTTGAAAAAGGTCAAAATTTCTAAACTTAGAAATTTTTCTAAGTGTTGGAAATTTCATGTTTTTTCATAACTTTGAACCAAATTTTCACCATGATGCAAGATGATTCAAGAGAAACTTCCAAGATGAAAGTTGTAGATCTCCATGAAGTATACAACTTTTCATCACACAACTTCTTCCAAAAGTTATTGGATCTCAAGTTATAATTTTATGAACATAGGGTCATGAAACTAAACACTTAGTTAAATTTTGCCCTAATTTGACCAGGATTTTGACCTAACTTCATGGCACTTTTTTATATTGTTCCAAGTGGAATCTTCAAAAGAAATTTAAATATGGGTTATAGAGCATATTTCCAGCTTTCCAAAATATCCAATAACACCTTGTGATCATTCTTGAGTAGGGAGAATCGAAGAGATGAAGTTGGTGTTTAGTCACTTGAATTATAGGTCATTTTCATGATAAACACAAATGCAATTTCAATGTTAGGCTGCATAATCTTTGCTTTGTAGACCTCAAACTTGTTTTTCACTCCATAATTAATGTATTACACAAACTTTTGAGCTATAATCCAAGTGATTTAAGCTTTATCCAGTTCACATTGCCATTTTGGGAAGAAAGTTAACAATACCATTCTTGTAAAGCAAGCTTTTTGCATAAAGTTCACATTGAGCCTCTAACTTGTTCCCTCTGATCACACTCCATCCACAAAGTTAGAAGGAAGCTTGTTTAAATCATAACCACTCTATCTTAGCAAGTACACAAGACCTTGAAACTTATTTTGTCAAAAAATCACATGTTTATCTTAAGGATGCAAATTTGAATTTTGATCAACTAGAGCATCCCAAACTTATTGCTTATAAATAGAGTCACTATTTGTGAGCTAGGACATGATCTTTAAGACCCTTAAACTCACTCAAACTCCCTCTATCCAGAAACTATCTCAAAACACAATTTTTGTGCAAGTTCTGACTTTACATACCAAACTCCAAATCCCCTTGTGCGTTCTTTGGCCTTTCACTTACAAAAGCTTCTAAACATCAAATACAAACTATCCAAAGTCCATTTGCTCAACTATAACACCTCCATCATCAAGTTCCATTTTTAAAAACAGCGGTTTGCAACTTGACTTCTCCAAAGCTCCTCAGTCACTTTCAACTCAAGCTAATCATTGCATTAGCTTCTTGGGACCTCAAGGAAGCTAACCTGATCCTTGCAGCACTTTGAATCAAGGTCATTTCAATTTCACGATTTCCAATTTTGAGGTATTTCACTTGAACTTCTATCTCATCATTTAAGTATCATTAATGTTTATTTTGTGAAGGAAAGATGTAGACCTCATTGCCATGAAGCTGTACATATCCATAGTTTGCATTTACGTGGCCTGAGCTTGGAGAATTTTAGAGTTGAAGTTTCTGAATGTTTTAGGGTTCAAATTAGGGCCAGAAAAATTCTCATTTATCTTTGACTTTTAGCTTTAGTTATTTACGTGGTTAGATTCGTGAGGAAGAATGCAACAACTTTCATTTTTTCATCTTCCATTTTTGTTGAGAAATGAAGAAGTTGCAGGTACACTAGCTGGAGGTTGAAGATGAAGTCATCAGGACTTGATTTACCTTACATATTTATTATTTTGTTTATATGAACGGATGTATAGCCACCCTAGTGGTAAAGCGCGTGCTTGTTCACCCCATGGTCCTGGGTTCAAGCCCTAGCGTGACCATTTTGTCATTTTTACATTTTTCTAACCCTTATATTTTTGTTTCGCAGGCGCTGGGCCCTTTGGGCCAGGTTCTTTTTTTGTTTTTGCTTCCTAACTCCCTGTTCTATTTTCACACCTCCCTGATTTTCTCTTCATATTTTATTTTTATTTTTATTTTATTTTCTTTATTATCTTTATTATTATTATTATTAATATTATTATTATTAATAAATATTTTTTATATTATTAATAAAAATCCAAAAATATTTTTTATCTTTACATTTATTTAGTTTATTTGTCTTATAAAATCAAAATAAAAAAAAAATTCTTTAATAAATTAATTCCTCTTTTTTATATACTTAGATAATAAATCTTGACTATTATATATTATTTTATTATTTTCTTGAAAATTAAAATAAATTTAAAACTTAGGCTTATTTTGGTTAATTAACCTTTTTGTGTTTTAATTAAATTCACAAAAAAAAACCCTAAAAAATACTTTTCTAAATCAATTTTATTTCTTTTAAGAATTAGGTTTAGTTTCCTAAATTTAATTTGGACCAATTGGCCATCACCCTTTAGTTTTATTAAGGCCAAAACATTTTCTTAACAAAAATCCAAAATAAATCAATTTCTTTTCCTTTTATAGTTGTATATTATATTCATTTCATTCCGTGTATATTTATGCAATTCAATATGATTGTAATAGATAAATAGATTTATTTTCTTGCAAATCCCCATTTGTAATTTTTACACCCCTCCCCTAAATGATGTAATAGCGTAGTAATTTTAATTACCGCAATTTATCTCTTTATATACAAATGCTAGTAATTAGGGTTTTTTATGGAAAGATTAAAACCAACCAAATAACAAACCCTAATTCAAGATTAGAAAGAATGAAAATCAATCCACTTGCACACAAGCACCCTTAGGGTAAATCCACTTTGTTTCCTTACAAAAATGGCCATATTACGCATGTAAGGTATCTTAGCAAAAACAAGCAAATACAAGATCATAGTCCCTCGATGACGCTATCTAAGTTGCCTTACAAATGATCTTAGTTCCTCAAAAAGAATGCATACCTTGAAACATTGCTAATCATGGTTATACGATGACCCACGCCCGTCCCGTTTATATCCAAAGATAGGGTTGCTTACCAAATCAATGGTAAGACAACAATGTCAAAAGAAAAGGAAATGAACAAGAAAGACATTTGATTAGGTAGATTGCTTCTAATTACTTGCTCCATTCCAAAACAAACGTCCTTGCTATTTTCAAAAACAAACACATACACTTTCAAACATCTTAAAAAATTGAAAACATCTTCAAAAGATCAAACATCTTTGTATACATTCTTACGAACGAGAATCATTACAAAGATTTCCTAAGTAATGGCCTATTTACAAAATACTTTCAAAAACCACACAAAGCATAATTTCAAACAAAAAGAAAGTGATCTAGAAAGTAACTAAGAGCCCATGGAAAACCATGGATGAAAAGGATGCTAATACCTTTCCTTTTCATAATCTACCCCCTGAACTCAAGAAATGATCTCAAAGGTCTTTCCTGTGCTTTTTCACCTTTCCTTTTGGATAAAAGAAAAGTCGGTGGCGACTCTTGCTAACCGCAACATTTGCGATCAAACGAAAAACCCTCAAGTCAGTTCCTCCACCGTATCACAGAACTGACGACTCTGTTGGGGAAAATTATAAAAGTGGGGTTACCTTAGGGATAGATCACATTTATTTGCTTACATTGTTTGACTTGTATGCTTTACATTATGGTTCTTTGTTTGGGTTTGAATCCTCTACCCGGATTTGGGATACATTACAGGTAAGTAGCAATACATTGTGGAAACTGTGCGGGGTATACCGACATGATCTAAGCAATAACTACGTTAGTGCGACATGTTTATGGGTACCGGTAGCCTTTGAGTTAATCAAAGAGAATACGGGGCTGCTGAGTGATGTCATAAAGCACTAATGAACTTTTAGAACCTTTGCTTGACCAACATGGCCTTTAGGATGTATTGAGATGACCGACTTTGGTGCAGTCCGAAGTTGGTAGATAATCGATACTACACTCATTGAGGTTTGGTTTCTTGGGATATTTCGGTAGCCTTTAAAGAGGATTGTGCTGAAACAATGACCAAGGAAACAAACCAATGATATTGAGCTCCTTAGAAACTGGTTACTATTACTAGGACAGGTTTAAACCAAATAAACTTCAAAAGGGTACTTACCTATGAGACTCCATGCAAGCCTAAACCTAAGAACTTGTTTTCTTTGTTTGTATATGCATACTTGTACATAACATCATGAACATCATATACATACACTAACCATTTCAAGGATTTTGGGATTCATCTTTGTTCTTGTTTTGTAGGATATAGATTCACTTCGAAGGAAAACTTTTCAAGTAAACCTATTAAGGATCCCTCCACAACTTAAGGAGCTAGCCTCAAGGATTCCTGAAAACTCTCCATTCACCGAGAGACATGGTCGCCTACTCAACTTGGTCACCTCCAACACAGATGAGGACATCATGAAGGTGCTCTTTCAGTTCTTTGATCCTTTACACGATTGTTTCACATTCCCTGACTATCAACTTGTGCCAACTTTGGATGAATTCTCCCAATTCTTGAGGATTCCAATTCTCAATCAACTACCTTTCAATGGTACGGAAAGAGACCCAAAGCCTGAAGAGATTGCTCAAGCTCTACACTTGCACTTATCTGATGTCACAACTCATTGGGAAACAAGGAGTGGTGTCAAGGGTTTCTTAGCAAAATTCCTCTTTGAGAAAGCCCAAAATTGTTGGAATTCCTTGGACTTGCAATCCTTTGAGGAAATTATGGCTCTCCTCATCTATGGGATGGTTTTGTTTCCAAATCCTGACCAACTCATAGATTTCAACACCGTCAAAATATTCATATCCCGCAACCCGGTGCCTACATTGCTATGAGATATCCTACAATCTTCTCACACTCACACAATGAGGAAAAGAGGTGTCCTTATATGTTGCACTGATCTATTGGAAATATGGTTTACTTCGTATCTTCCCCAATCTGTATTAAAAAATGACCTAGGTTCAAGGTGGTCACGAAGGTTGATGATGCTCAAACGTTCGGACATTCATTGGTGCTCTCGATCCAAAGAGAATGTTATCATTGTCGATCGTTGTGGAGAATTCCCTAGTGTCCCTTTACTTGGCATTAGGGGAGGTATCACCTACAACCCTTGCTTAGTCTTAAGACAATTTGGTTACGCCCGAAGGGATGGCCCGCACGAGATGCTGATTCAATGTTTGATATTTGACTATGACAACAACGATGAATGTCTTCGCCAGATATTTATATGAGCTTGTAGGATGTTGAATAAGGTGGATAGCAAGACTTTGGGGCACAAGAATTACATCCCTCTCGAGCCTTACCTCAAATGGTACGAACTCGTGCTCAGAGTCTTATGATGCCTTACCCCTTCATTCTCCTGGTATTCATTGAGCATGTCATGGAGGGAGATGTTCCATACATTATCCTACATCCTGATATGCCCACCTCTCTTGAAGACCTACAAAGAGATTGGATACAACTCAAGGGAGAGCGAGATACCTTCGAAGCCCAATTCTACGCGCGTGAGAAGAAGGTTTTGGAACTCACTAGGCTACTTCATGAGGAGCAGACTCTCAATGCCTACATCGCGCCAAAGAGGATGTGCACTACCTTTTTATCTTAGAGCTTTTTTATTTCCTTATAAGCCCAAGAGGCATTGATGTACTCAAGCTTTAACTTATTAATATAATGTTTGTTTCCTTTTTGTCTAAAACAAATTTAAATCTTTGAAATCCTTGAAATTATTACATGTGCATATACCATTCATCATAACATAAGCAAGTATTTTGCAACAAGTCTCCTCATCTCTCTATTATTTATTTCAGTAAGATGGATCTCGAACAAACAGTGAAGGACCTCCAAGCTCAGAATACAATGTTTTAACAGTTGCTCTTGACCCTAGCCAAAGGACAAGAAGAGTTGAAGACTTTGCTGGATGAGGAGAAGAAAAAGAAGACAAAGAAGGTAATCAGAGTCCTAAACATGGGAAGAAGATTTCATGGGTAGACAAGAAAGACCTTAGACTTTGCAACGACATCCGGTGAGAGAGACAATCAATATGGGAAAGGCAAGGAAACAATTGTTCCGTCAGAATCGGAAGAGGAAGAGGAAGAAGAAGACTATTCTGAAGAACAATACCCTCCAGCTGATGATAAGTATAAACATATCGAAGAGCGGTTGAGTATGATGGAAATCCAAAAAGTGCCCGACTTGGACTTTGAGGAATTGGGGTTAGTGTCAGGGATTGTCATTCCTCCAAAATTTAAAGCACCTGTGTTCGCCAAGTATGACGGAGTTTCATGCCCTAAAATGAATCTCCGGTCCTATGTGAGGAAAATCTAGCCCCATACCGCTGACAAAGACTTATGGGTACACTTCTTCCAAGACAGTCTGTCTGGAACTCAACTTGACTGGTTTTACCAACTAGAAAGAGCCAACAGTCATAACTGGGAAGATCTTGCTGCAGCCTTCTACAAACAATACCAATACAATGCTGATCTGATGCCTACCCGTACTCAACTCCAGAGTATGGCCATGGTTTCCAATGAAGGTATCAAGGACTATGCGCAAAAATGGAGAGACTTGGGTGGAAGAGTTCAACCTCCCCTATCTGAAGGGGAATTGGTGGACATATTTTTAGGCACCTTATCTGGTCCCTTCTTCAATCATTTAATTGGAAGTTCACCGGCAGGTTTTACTGAACTAATATTAACCGGAGAAAGGGTAGAAGCCGAGATATATAGTGGAAATATTCAAAAAGATACATCCTGTTCTGCAGCTGTAAGGAAGCCTTTCATCGGAAAGAAAGAGGTGGTTGTTGTATATCTGCAAAGAAATCAAGATAGGGCCGAACTCCGTCCAATGGTGGGGGCCGTTATGATTCCTAAGCCTGCGCTTGATCAGCAAAGAAACAACCAACCAAGGATGGAAAGACCAACCAGACAATTCACCAGAATTAACATGACCCTATCTCAGGTATTGCCACATCTGCTAAGATCCAATTTGGTGACCTTGAAAGAAGCTCCGAAAAACCCCAACACAACATCTCCTCACTATCTTCCCAATACCCGTTGCGCATATCACTCTGAAATTCCCGGCCATGACACTAATAATTGTTGGGCTCTAAATAACAAAATACAAGACCTCATTGAAGCAAAAGAGATTGAATTCGACGCACCCGAAAAGCCAAACGTCATTTCTGCCCCTATGCCCAAACATGGCCATAATACCAACGCCATTGAGGAAGATATGTTTGTTACTTCAGTTAATGAACTTATGACCCCACTATTGACTATTAAAGTGAACTTGTTGAATGTCGGTGTGTTCCCGGGATGTGATGAAGGCTGTCATTTCTGTTTGTCCTCACCAACCAGTTGTCCTTTGTTGAAAGCAGGCATTCAGTGCCTAATAGATAACAAATAAATTTTGTTTGAAAAGACTTCTATCCCACTTGTTCCATTTGAAAATGTTTCTATCATTACCATTTCCGCCAATTCTTCCAGGGTCTCCACCAAAAGACCCGTTAGAATTACATCAGTTCCAAAAGCAACTCCTTTGATAATTACAATACCTGGACCAGTCCCGTATTCGTCAGACAAAGCCATACCATGGAATTATGGAGGGGATGTCTACTACCACGGTATCAAGCAAGATTGGTGAGCCGTCATAGATTCAAGTTCTGAGAAGGTTGATTCTGATATCAGTAATATTGCAGGAACTAGCAAGATTACCCGAAGCGGGAGGATATTCTCTCCAAAAATTGCTCCCCCAAAAGCAGTTTCTTGACCCATAATCATTCCTGTTGTTACTCCTCCAAAGGTTATTCCCAGTCCTACAATCATCCCCACTAATACTCCAACTAACAAAGCTGTTACAACCCCTGTTATCATTCCTACTGACACTCCTGCTGCCAAGTTAACCGAGACTCGAGGAAAAGGTGTTCTGGTTGAGTCTGCCAAGACGAAGACACAATCATTGGCTATCCCTGAGACCTCTCGGAAAGAGATGGAGGAAATTATGAAGATCATAAAAAGAAGAGACTACGATGTAGTTGAACAACTGGGGAAAACTCCCTCTAAAATTTCCATGCTGGCATTACTACTATATTCTGAGGCGCATGCAAAAGCCTTGGTAAAATTCCTGAAAACTGCCCATGTACCCCAAGAGACATCTGTCGATCAGTTTCAAGACTGGGCAGCCAGCTTGACTGCAGATAATGGTATAGGTTTTTCGGATGCTGATTTAACGCCAAGAGGAAGGAAGCATAATGAGGCATTGCATGTCTCAGTTGAATGTAGGGGCACAACCCTGGCTCATGTTTTGGTGGACACTGGCTCATCTCTAAATGTATTGCCTAAAAAGCTCTTGATAGGTGTGACTGTGAGGGATTGACATTGAAGCCAAGTAACATAGTAGTAAGGGCTTTTGACGGCTCGAAAAGGATGGTACATGGGGAGGTAGACATTCCCATAAAGGTTGGAACCCAAACTTTTGATTCAACTTTTTATGTAATGGATATTCGTCCCTCATATTCCTGCTTGCTAGGCCGACCATGGATTCACAATGCTGGTGCCATTACTTCTACATTGCACCAAATGCTGAAATATACGATTCAAGGGAAGATTATCAACGTTCATGGAGAAGAAGAGTATATGATCAGCAATCTCAATTCTTTCAGATATGTGGAATTAGATGGTGAATTTATTGAAACCCCATTCCAACACTTTGAATAGGTCCCGCAAGATGTGGCAGTGAACAAGGTTGTTCCCAAGATCACAAGGCCTCAACTCTGAATGTCATCTCTGAAGGATGCCAAAGCAGTGGTAGAAGAAGGTGGGTGCACTATCTGGGGACAACTCTCAGATATCCCATATAAGTCTGACAAGTTTGGCCTGGGTTTCACTTCAGGTGCCCAGAAGGTTGTGCGTCGCGCTCCTGCCGAAGGACCACCCCTGAAGATCAGCAACTGCGAGGTCAATGTCGTAGAAGATGATGAAGATAGCTGTGAATTGGAGGACTGGATATTCCCAACTGTCAGTGGAGGACTCAGAAACTGGGAGGCTAGATATTTTGTCCCGGTCACTTTTATCCCACAGTAATATGTCTTTACATTTTGTTGGATTTGTAATATTAAAACAATTCGCACTCTTAAAACCTTGTGTCTTACCCGAGGCACAATGGTCCATTTGTAAGGGTTATGATCTCATTTTCATATGACATCAATGAATCATGGATGTTTTCACATACAAACTTTTGTGCTCATTGTTTTTCTTTTTACATTTTCATTTCTTTCAAAGATAGGTATACCCTTACACACACTCACACTCACAATGCAGGTATACATCCATTCGGGATCCCATGGGTAACGATACTGCTATGCCCTTTTGTGACTCTGAGAATCTAATCTACCAAGTCAAAGACGAAGGTGAGGAAGATTGTGAAGTACCAGGGGAGCTTTCCAGACTACTACAACAAGAAGAGGGAACCATTCAGCCTCACGAGGAACCCATGGATACAATCAACCTAGGTACCAAAGAAGACAAAAAAGAGGTCAAGGTGGGTGTCAATCTGGAACCCAGAATCAAGGAGCGTCTGATTCAGTTGTTACACGATTATGTTGAAGTCTTTTCCTGGTCGTATAAAGACATGCTGGGACTTGATGCAGACATTGTGGTACATCGTCTGCCTATAAAAGAGGATTGTCCGCTAGTAAAGTAGAAGGTTCGTCGCATGAGGCCTGATATGTCAGAAAATATTAAAGCAGAAGTCATGAAAAAATTCAACATTGGATTCTTGGATGTAACCACTTACCCCCAATGGGTTAATGTTGTTCCCGTGCCCAAAAAAGACAGCAAAGTGCGAGAGATTTGGAAAGGTCAAGCCATAAGGATGATTTTCCACTCCCCCACATTGATATTGTAGTTGACAATACGGCACAACACAAAGTGTTTTCCTTCATGGACGGATTCTCAGGTTACAACCAAATCAAAATGGCGCCTGAGGACATGGAAAAGACAACCTTTGTCATACAGTGGGGTACATTCTTCTACAAGGTGATGCCGTTTGGACTGAAGAATGTTGGGGTAACCTATCAGCGTGCCATGGAAGCTCTATTTCACGACATGATACATCACGAAATAGAGGTCTATGTGGATGACATGATAGCCAGATCTCAAACAGAAGAAGAGAATCTTGATCACTTACAAAAACTGTTTGAGAGATTGAAGAAGTACAAGTTAAGGTTGAATCCAAACAAATGCACATTTGGGGTATGGTCTAGTAAACTCCTAGGCTTTATCGTCAGCAACAAAGGTATCGAGGTCGATCCTGCCAAAGTTTAAGCGATACAAGAGATGCCTTCTCCTCGTACTGAGAAGGAAGTCATAGGATTCTTGGGGGATTTGAACTACATTTCCAGATTCATCTCTCATCTGACAGCTACTTGTGAACCATTCTTCAAATTGTTGAAGAAAGATCAAGTAGTCAAACGGAATGACGAGTGCCAAGTTGCTTTTGACAAAATCAAAGAATACTTACAAGAGCCTCCTGTGTTGATGCCACCCATCGAGGGAAGACCATTGATCATTTATCTGACTGTTTTAGAAAATTCAATGGGGTGTGTATTGGGGCAGCATGACGAGTCTGGATGAAAAGAGCACGTTATTTGTTACTTGAGCAAAGAGTTTACCAACTATGAAACAAGATATTCACTGCTCGAGAAAACTTTCTGCGCTCTGGCATGGGCTACTCGCTAGCTAAGACAGTATATGCTAACCCATACTACCTTGTTGATATCTAAAATGGATCCGATAAAATACATCTTCAAGAAGCTTGCTCTCTCTGGGAGAATAGAAATATGGCAGATGATCCTGACGGAATATGACATAAAATATACTACCCAGAAAGCATTAAAGGGCAGTGTATTAGCTAATCACCTTGCTCACCAAGTTGTGGAAGACTATCAGCCCATGAAGTTTGAATTCCCAGATGAAGACATCAGGACGGTAAATAACTGTGAAGAATTCAGGCCATATGACGGACCTGAACAAGGATCCCGATGGACCCTATTCTTTGACGGGGCATCCAATGCACTTGGAAATGGTATCAGTGTTGTACTCATATCTCTGGAAGGGTGTCATACTCCTTTTATCGCAAGACTCTTCTTCAAATGTACAAACAACATGGCAGAATACAAAGCATGCATCTTTGGTCTCAGAGCTACCATAGACTTGGGGATCAAATCTTTGAATTTATTCAGAGACTCAGCTTTGGTTATCAGCCAGATCAAAGGGGAATGGGACACCAAACACCCTAACCTTATCCCTTATAAAGAACATGTTTTAACATTGCTACCACATTTTGAGAAGATTACCTTCGAGCATTTCCTACGAGAAGAAAATCATCTAGCAGACGCTCTAGCCACAATGCCATCTATGTTTAAACTTAATTGGGACAACGAGGCTCCCCAGATCACCATTGAACGAATGGATGAACCAGCACAGTGTCACGAAATTAATACTGAAGAAGTAGTGGACTAGCCTTGGTTCCACGAAGTCAAGAGGTATCTCGAGGCACAAGAATATCCAGAAGGAGCTTCAGTCAATGATAAGAAGTTCTTAAGAAGATTCTCTGCTAAGTTCTTCCTTATTAATGGCATTCTTTACAAATGCAACCATGACTCTTTGTTACTTTGGTGCGTAGACAAGGTTGAAGCCGAATGGATCATGGCCGAGTTACATGAAGGCACTTTGGGCACCCATTCCAGTGGGCATATGATGGCAAAGAAAATCCTATGGGTAGGCTATTAGTAGTCTACCATGGAAGCAGACTTCTATCAACACTCTCGAACCTTCCATAAGTGTCAGATCTATGTTGACAAGGTACACGTACCTCCGGTTCCTCTGAATGTCTTGACGGCTCTTTGGCCCTTTGTTAGGTGGGGAATTGATATGATTGGGGAAATCAAGCCAACAGCCTCCAATGGACACCGCTTCATCCTAGTGGCCATTGACTATTTTACAAAGTGGGTTGAGGCAGCCTCCTTCGCTTCCGTTACCAAGAATTTTATTGCCTGTTTCGTCAAAAAAAATCTAAATTTCCGGTACGGTATCCCTGAGAGGATCATCACTGACAATGATACAAATCTCAACAACACTATGATCACTTCCTTATGCGAACAATTCAAGATTCAACATCACAATTCTTCTCCTTACCAGCCTAAGATGAATGGTGTTGTCGAAGTTGCAAATAAGAACATTAAAAAGATCATACAGAAAATGGCAGTCACATACAAAGACTGGCATGAGATGCTACCATTCGCTCTCCACGGGTATCATACTACATCTTGCACATCGACCGGGAAATCACCCTATTCTCTGGTTTATGGCATGGAGGTTGTCTTGCCTATTGAGGTCCAGATCCTATCTCTGAGGATTATGAAGGATGCAGGGCTGAATGGAGACGATTGGATCCAGACTCGACTTGATCAACTGAACTTGATTGATGAGAAGAGACTTACTTTTGTCCGTCATGGTCAAATGTACCAAAAATGGATGATCAAGGCTTTCAACAAAAAGGTCAGACGAAAAGTATATCACGTCGGGGATCTGGTGATCAAACGCATCATACTGCTGCAAGGTGATCCCAGGGGCAAATGGACTCCTACCTATGAAGGACCATTTGTAATCAAAAACATTTTCTCTGGTGGGGAAATGATCTTGACCACCATGAATAGCGATGACCTGCCGCATCCTGCAAACGCGGACATAGTCAAAAGATACTACACATAAGAGACCCGCTAGGTTGACATACCTAGGAAAAACAAGGGCATCCCGGCGAACCAAAAAGGTTCGGGCAAAAATTAGGGATAAAACAAAAAAATCTGTACACCCGACAAGTTGAAAACCCGAAAGGGCGACTTGGGCAAAAAAGAGTTTCCCGGTGGACTGAAAACCCGAAAGGGCGGTCCAGGAAAAAGTTAGGGAATATAAAGCGTATGACTATGTCCCGTTGGATCACTTTACGGACAACCTATGGCTTCAACTAACAAACTCAGAGGTTCTGATCAATTCAATCATCTTCGGATGAGGCAACAAATAGACGAGATGCTCAGAGATACGAAGGCTATAGCAGAATGGGAACCCCATGGGATTATTTAAATTTTCATTTTTTTACGACAACGTTCTATTACTAGAATGTTTGTCTCATTGTACAAAAATACTTACTCAAAGTCAGTACAAATATATCTCCTTGAAAGTGCAAAAACTATCTGTTTTTCGTTACGCTTGTGTTTTGTTTACAAAAACGTCCAATGATTCATTGGTTAACATATGCATTTGAACATAATTACTGTTTACAAACAAACATAATAAAAGACAATTACTAATGGCTTTAAGAGGTATGGAAATCTCTCTAAGCTATTTCCATAAATCCCCCACAATTTGCAGTTTAATTCCCAGCGGAACAAGCTTCCAATTGTCAGTCCCCAGTAGAAGTCGTTCAACTTTTCAAGATTTCCCAACAGGATTCTACAAGCAGTACACGGAATTTCCCTTACAACAGAGTTTGTTTCTCTAAGAGGAAATTCATCAACATTTCAACTTCATCAACATGAATACTTATGCTCCATATCCTCAACAGCGGACAGTGATTTATTTTCCCCAGTCCAATAGCAGTACAACAGAATTAGCTCACATGCGCATACATCGCATCCATATACCTTAAACATTGATGACACGATTGCAACACACTATGCATCTCATACAACATGACTTTGCATTTTAGCTAACATTTTTCAGGATAAGGTTAACAACTACCATTAACAATGTTCAAAGTTTTCAGATACAATTCAGATACGCTCCAGATACGGAAGCCATTCTAATACTCATTCAGAGCCTCTTTCAGATATAGTTCAGATACGCTTCAGACATAGAAGCCATTCTGATACTCATTCAGAGCCTCTTTCAGATACAGTTCAGATACACTCCAGACACGGAAGCCATTCTGATACTCATTCAGAGCCTCTTTCAGATATAGTTCAGATATGCTCCAAACAAGGAAGCCATTATGATACTCATTCAGAGCCTCTTTCAGATACAGTTCAGATACGCTCCAGACACGGATTCCATTCTAATACTCATTCAGATTCAACTCTCAGATATAATTTAGATACGCTCTAGACGCGGATGCCATTCTGATACTGATTCAGATTCAACTTTCAGATACAGTTCAGATACACTCCAGACACAGATTCCATTCTGACACTCATTCAAATTCAACTCTCAAATACATTTCAAATACGCTCCAGACACGGATGCCATTTTAATAATCATTGAAAATCATCTCCCAGATACATTTCAGATACGCTCCACACACGGACGCCATTCTGATACTCATTCTTCCAGCTTACAAATTACAATACAAACAATCACTTTTAGATGGCATCTTTAAGCCCATCTCCTACAGCTTTCTATCACCTCTCTAAATGGCATATTTAAGCCCATTCCCTCAACCATCACATCACCGAGTGCAAATTTCTGGGCACTTTAGTGTCCAATCATCTTCCACCTTCGAGTCACGACTGACAAAACTTGCCAATCTAACTCTCCAGGCTTAAGAAGATTGAACATGGGCAGCTGTTGTACCCCAAAATTTGCCCTCTCACTTATCAAGAATTTTCTCACAAGATCACCTTGGGCTCAAGACTGCACTAGGGTTTGATCAGCTCAAGACACCTCCTTAGGCACTGATGACCAAAATTAGGGTTTGAGTTTGCACAAGGATTTTTTAACTATCAATGCTTCATATGACTTTCATGGATCATTATGGACCCCCAAGATTACTCATGTTAAATTTCAAGCCTTGGATCACACTTTTTCTCAGTCAATTGAACAGTTGACCTAAAAAATCAGTTGTATTGGGGAAAAAGTCAACCATGGCCAATTTAAAGTTAAACTTCATAATTTTTTATCCACATTAACATTTTAAAATCATATGTATCATTTGATCAAGTTTGGACCATAATTCCTCAAGAAATTTGATCAAATCTACAAAAGGGTAAAATGGTCAAAATTAGGGTTTTGACTTGGAAAGGGCAATTTCTGATTTTTACCTAGAAAATGACCAATTGGTTTAAGGCATGATCTCAAAACATTGCAAGTCTGTGATGCAGTGGGAGAACTGACTTGAGGTTTTGCGTTTGTGTTTGCAAATGTCGCGGTTAGCAAGAGTCGCCACCGACTTTTATTTTATCCAAAAGGAAAGGTAAAAAAGCACAGGAACGACCTTTGAGATGTTTTCTTGAGTTTGGGGGGTAGATTATGAAAAGGGAAGGTGCTAGCACCCTTTTCATCCATGGTTTTCCATGGGCTCTTAGTTACTTGTTTAGATCACTTGCTTTGCTTTTTCAATTGTTTGAAATGGTGCTATGTGTGGTTTTGAAAGTATTTTGAAAAGAGGCCATCGTTTAGGCAATCTTTGTAATGATTCTTGTTTGTAAGAATGTATACAAAGATGTTTGTCTTTTGAAAAATGTTACAATGTTTTGAAAGTTGTTTGGAAATGTTTTAGAAAATGTGTGTGTGTTTGTTTGAAAATAGCAAGGATTGTTTGCAATTTGATCAAGTAACTAGGAGAATTCTACCTACTCAAAAGTCTTTCTTGTACATTTTTATTCCTTTTACATTGTTGATTTACCATTGCTTTGGTAAACAACCCTATCTTTGGATGTTAAACGGGACAGGCGTGGGTCATCGTATGACCATGATAGCAATGGTGCCAAGTATCTTAGCTTGTTTGAGGGACCAATATCATTTATTTTAGGCAACCTTTTGATAGCGTCATCGAGGGACTATGATCTTATGTTTTGATTGATTTTGCCAAGATACTTTAGCATGCATACCATGGCCATTTTTTAGGCAACAAAGTGTGTGAAACCCTAGGGGTGTTGTGTGCAATGTGTTGTCATTTTACATGCATTTTTGTCTTGCATTAGGTCATGCTATTTGTTTGATTTTTTGTCTTATCATACAAAACCCTAGTTTTTACTAAACATGTATATAATGCGATAAATTGCGTAAAGTAAATCTAAGCTATTACAACAATATTATTGGAGGGGGGATACAAGTTTTGAATGGGGGATATTGCTCAAAATAAAACCCTAATTTACTATTACAACCCAATTGAATTTTTGTATAATAAATAAATAAACAATTATTTAAATATGCAATAAAATGTAAATATGCAACAAAATGTTTTGTATTTGTTTTATGTATGTAAGAATAAAATTATATAAGTCCTAAAAATAAGAAAAAATAATAATATTATTTTTGAAAGGGGAAACCCTAGTTTTTTGATTTAAAAGAAAGTTAGGTTTTCTAATATTTTTTTGTCCATTTTTGTTCTAGAAATAAATAAATAATATTATTAACAAATATTAGAAAAAATAAAATATGTGTGGAAATAATAGTTTATGTGTATGAATAATAAAAATAAAAATGTATGATATTTTAAAATATATTTACTATTTATTTTAAGAAAATAAAGTTCTATTTATTTGAATAATCAATATTTTATGCAAAAAAATAAGATAAAAAATAAAATAAAATGCAAAAAATTAAGAAAATATTTTTGGGATTTTTTAATGTTCAGAAAAAAAATATGCAAGCAATAATATAAAAATATGTAAGAAAATATAAAAATAAAATGAAAATGGTCAAGGGGGTGCAAAAGCAAAACAGGGGGTGTGGAAATCAAATCCAAAAAGGCCAGAAGCGCCAAAAACGCCCTAGACAACTCAACTCGTCCCTGTCCTTAAGCTTGCGCGTATCCCATGTACAAACCTGCAACTCTCACATACGTGCACAAAAGCAAAAACCCATAACACAAAACACAAAACATGTAGCTCATGATCTCACGATTCCAGTGATATAAAGAATATAATCTAACTCTCAAGAATCATAGAGAATTTCTGTAGCCCTAATTTCTAACCTAATTTTTTCATGAACTTCAAGCTTTAAATTCTCACTACTCAGTTAATATAAATGACAACTATTCATATGTACAACTTCAGCAAGTTAAGGAATACATTTTTGCTTCACAAATCGAAGCTTAAGGATTCCTAAATAGAGAGATAGAACTTTGAAAAATACCTTGTTCAGCTGAGATTGGATATGGCAATGTGAGGACTTTGAGTGAGGCCTGAGGATCGTGTGAGCATCTTTGAAGTTCCCTCAAGCTTTTCCAATGCTCAGCTTGCCTTGAGAATGCTTGAAACTCCTTGTAGAAGTCAACCTGCAACCTTCCAAAACGAAAATGGTGATGTCTGAAATAGGGCTTACAGAACCAGGACAAGGGCTTGGATAGTTTAGGTAGGATGTATGTAAAGTGTTTGAAGTCTTAAAATGAGAAACACACGAGCCAATATTGAAATGGAAAGACTTTTGCAGAAGCTTCCCTGTTTGGGCAGAAAAATGTGTTTTCTGTGTTTGGGAGTGTTTGAGATGCTATGAATTTGTGTCTTAGGTTTGTAACAAGTTTGTGAAGTTTTCTAGAATGAAGCTCGGTCTTCTCTTTATCAGATGGACAAGTTATCTTGACTTTTTTCCAATTTGCTTGCTTTTGAAGAAAGTTGAAATGACTTATGCCCAAGTCTTGTACAGGCTTGCTTGATATCTACATAGAGTTGGTACAAGTTGCTTGTTATCTGTGGAAAATGCCTGCATCCAAGGAACAAGTCCAAGGCTCAAGGCTGATAAAGTGGAAAAGGCTTGCTTTATCAAAATGGTATTGTGAACTTTATGCCATTTATGGATTAATCCTCTGTACAATGCTCCAAAGATCAAAATAAAGCCATTGTACATTGAGTTAGCATTCAATTATGGAGTGTAGAAGGGATTAGGACCTGTAATGCAAGGTACAAGAATGCTAGGATCTGATTTGCAACTTAAACCATTGTAAACATGACTTGAACAAAAGTCACAAATTGCCATTTTCTCTTCTTCGATTCTCCATACCCACAAATGATCTTGGAGAGTTCTTGGACATTTTGAAAATCTTGCAACATGCTCTACAATCCATATTTGAAATGCAACTTGAGATACCTCTTGGAACTAGGTGAAAAGTTGCCATGAAGTTAGGTCAAAAACCTGCCTAAACTAGGGCAAAATTTCACTAAGTTAAAAAGTTTATGGACCCCTATTCACAAAATCATAACTTGATATCCAAGCATATTTTGGGAAAACTTTGTGAGTAAAAGTTGTATATTTCATGGAGGACTAAAACTTTCATGTTGGAAGTTTTATTTGAATCCAATTGCATCATGGTGAAAAAGTTGTGGAAAGTTGGGAAAAAATAAGAAAATTTCCATACTTAGAAATTTTCTAAGTTATGAAAAATGTTCAAATTGAAACCCTAATTTGCAAAATTGATTTTCTTGATCAACAAGTTTCATATTTTGACATATCTTGATGAATCATGGCCCTTGGCACTTGATTTTGACCAAAAAGTCAAAGTTTTACTTTTCAGTGTACAGTTGACTTTTGATTAGTTGACTGCAAAATTCATCTGTCAATCTTATGCATTTGAGATCTTTTGAACTATTTGATTAGGTAAAGATGATGCTATTGAGTCCTTGAAATTGTGATTTAACCCAATTGGTCATTGGCTAGGTTAAAAATCAGAAATTGCCCTTTCTCAGTCAAAACCCTAATTTTGACCATTTTGCCCTTTTGATGATTTGATCAAATTTCTTGAGGAGTTGTGATCCAAACTTGATCAAATGGTTCATATGAGCCTAAAATGTTGTTGTGGATAAAAAATTATGAAGTTTGACTGTAAATTGGCCATGGTTGACTTTTTCCCCAATACAGCTGATTTTTAGGTCAAATGTCCAATTGACTGGGCAAAAATGTGATTCAAGGCTTGAAACTTGGTACGAGCAATCTTAGGGGTCCAAGATGGTGTATGAAAGTCACATGAAGCATTTATGATCCAAAAATCCTTGTGCAAACTCAAACCCTAATTTCAGGTCATCAGTGCAAGAGGAGGTCTTGGGTCCAAGAAGTCTTATGAGAAAAATCTTGATAAATGAGAGGGAAAATTTTGGGGTACAACAGTTGCCCCTGTTCAATCTTCTTGAACCTGAAGAGTTAGATTGGCGAGCTTTACCGTTCGTGACTCGAAGGTAAAAGATGATTGGACACTAGAGTGCCCGTAAATTTGCACTCATCAAAGTGTAGTTGAGGAAATGGGCTTAAAGATGCCATTTGGAGATGTGATATAATATTGTTGGAGATGGGCTTAAAGATGCCATCCAAGTATGTTTGCTGAGTTGTAAGTCAAAAGAATGAGCATCATAATGGTGTCCGCGTCTGGAATGTATCTGAGCTGTATCTGGAGACTGAATTTGTATGAGCAATAGAGTAGCATCCGTGTCTAGAGCATCTATGAGCTGGGGAAAATTAGAATAGGTGACAGAATGGCAACCGTGTCTGGATTGTATCTGGACCGTATCTGAAGTTTTAAATCTGAATGAGTAATAGAATAGCATCTGCATCTAGAGCGTATCTAAACTGTATCTGAGATCCGAATCTGAATTAGCAACATAATGACTTCCGTGTCTGCAGTGTATATGTACTGTATCTGAATCGGAAAACTGAATAAGGGCCAGAATGGTATCCGCGTCTGGAGCGTATCTGAACTAGAATCTGAATAAGTGACAGAATGACTTCCGTGTCTGGAGTGTATTTGAACTTGAAATCTGATAGTTGAAATCTGAATAAGTATCAGGATGGCATCCTTGTTTGGAGCGTATCTGAACTGTATCTGAAATCTGAATCTGAATGAGCAATAAAATGACTTCCTTACCTGGACTGTATCTGTACTGTATCATGATTGTGTACTGTTAATGGTAGCTTGTTAATCTTATCTTGAAAAGGGTAAAATGTTAGCTTAAACACAAAGTTATGTTGCATGAAATGTATGATGCAATAAATGTATTTTATCAATGTTTATGATATATGGATGTAATGTATGCGCATGTAAGCTAATTTGTTGTATTGCTGAGGAGAATAAATCCTTGACAGCTGGGGATAATAAAACCCTTGACTACTGCCGGGGAAAATAAATCCCTGACTGCTGAGGATAAGAAATCCTGGGCGACTGTTGGGGATTAAAAATCCTTGACAACTTCTATGGAGATATAAGGATCCTTCATGTCTTGAAGTTGGAGAATTGACAAAAATTTCGTTATGAGAGATGCCATATACTGCTTTGAGAAATTTTCTTGGGAAATCCAGAGAACTTTGATGACCTCTATTGGGGGTCACACAATGGGAATCCTTATTCTGCTAGGGAATAGGGGAAACCCTGATGACTTCTGCGGGGAATTAAGAATGATAATCTTCATTCTGTTGAGGAGTAATGAAAACTTTGGCGACTTCACTGAGGAATTGAGAATGAGAATCTTCATTATGTTGAGAGAGTAATGAAAACTTTGGCGACTTCACTGGGGAGCTAAGAATGAGAATCTTCATTCTGTTGAGGAGCAGTGAAAACTATGTGGGGAAGAAGGCTTACTGCTGGAGAGTAAGTTCAGGAGATTGGGTTATCTGCCACTCTACTAGGGGATCACCCTAGGTTGGGGAGAGACAAGGGTTAACTGTTATCCGGGTTGATTTTCCAGGCTTTAAGATAACTTGCTTGGAATTTGGATAAACTGAAAGGTTTCCGCCGGGGATTGATAGTTGGAAATATTGACTCGACTAGGGAAGAGGGTTTTATCTCCGCTGGGGATCTGTAACTCAAAGTTTTTGCTCCATTGGGGGATTGGGAGTTTGAAGTTTTAACTCTGATGGGGATTAAGGTTTTAGCTCCGTTGGGGATCTAGATGATGTACTGTAGGGATTGCTCATGGAATAGCCTAAAGACGTTTTCCTATCCTTTCAGTCTGTCAGTAATTATTCTTTTCCACTTTGTTTATTTGTAAACAGTAATTATGTTCAAATGCATATGTTCATCAATGAATCATTGGACGTTTTTTGCAAATAATAACAGAAGTGTAAAAGAAAAAAGTCAAATAGTTTCCTGAACTTTAAAGAGGTATCTTTGTATTTACTTTGAATAAGTATATTGTACAAAGGACACAGACATCCTAGTAAGAGGGCGGTGTCATAAAAATTATACAAAGAAAGATAGCTATGTGTGTAAAAATCCCTCGGGGTTCCCATTCCGCTATAGCCTTCGTATCTCTGAATATCTTGTCCATCCGTTGCTTCGTCCGAAGATGATTGAATTGATCAGAAGCTCAAAGTTTGTTAGTGAAGAGATTGTCCTTAAAGTGATCCGACGAGACATAGTCATACGCTTTAATTACCTAAATTTTTCCTGGACCTCCCTTTCGGGTTTTCAGTCCACCGGGAAACCCTTTTTTGCCCAAGTCGCCATTTCGGGTTTTCAACTTGCCAGGTGTACAGATTTTTTTATTTTATCCCTAATTTTTTCCTGAACCGCCCTTTCGGGTTTTCGATTCACCGGGATGCCCTTTTTTTGCCTAGGTGTGTCAACCTAGCGGGTCATTTATGCATAGTATCTTTTGAATATGTCTGCGTTCGCAGGGGGAGACAGGTCGTCACCGTCCATGGTGGTTAAGATCATTGCCCCACCAAAGAAGATGTTCTTGATTACAAATGGTCCTTCATAGGTAGGAGTCCATTTTCCCCCGGGATCACTTTGTGGCAAGATAATGTGCTTGATCACTAGATCCCCGACTTGATATACCTGGCGTCTGACTTTCTTGTTGAAAGCCTTGATCATCCGTTTTTGATACGTCTGACCGTGGAAAACAGCAGTAAGTCGCTTTTCATCAACCAAGTTCAACTGATCAAATCAGTTTTGGATCCAATTGTCTTCACTCAAACCAGCATCTTTCATGATTCTCAAGGAGGGAATCTGAACCTCGATAGGTAAAACATCCTCCATGCCATATACCAAGGAATAGGGTGTTGCCCCAGTTGATGTGTGTGTCGTGGTACGGTACCCGTGGAGAGCAAATGGTAACATCTCATGCCAGTCCTTGTAGGTGACTGTCATCTTTTGTATGATCTTCTTGATATTTTTGTTCGCAGCTTCGACTGCACCATTCATCTTTGGCCGATAAGGGGATGAATTATGATGTTGAATTGTGAACTGCTCGTATAAAGCGGTGATCATAGTATTGTTAAGGTTTGTATCGTTGACAGTGATGATCCTTTCGGGGATACCGTACTGACAAATAAGGTTCTGCTTGATGAAGCGGGCAACAACATTCTTAGTAACAGATGCGAAGGAGGCTGCTTCAACCCACTTGGTGAAATAGTCAATGGCTACCAGAATGAAGCGGTGTCCATTGGATGTTCTAGGCTTGATCTCTCCAATCATGTCGATTCCCCACATAGCGAATGGCCAAGGAGTTGTTAAGACATTTAGAGGAACGGGAGGCACGTGTACCTTGTCTGCATAGATTTGACATTTGTGACTGGTGCGGGAGTGTTGATAGCAGTCAGCTTCCATGGTAGACCAGTAATAACCTGCCCTTAGAATCTTCTTAGCCATCGTATACCCGCTAGAGTGAGTGCCGAAGGTACCCTCATGCAATTCAGCCATAATCCTTTCAGCTTCAGCTTTGTCCACACAATGGAGCAGAATAAAATCATGATTCCCCTTGTACAGGATGCCATTGCTTAGGAAGAACTTCGCCGAGAATCTCCTTAAGAACTTTTTGTCATTGACTGAAGCTCCTTCAGGGTATTCCTGAGCCTCGAGATACCTTTTGACTTCATGAAACCATGGATGGTCCACTACTTCCTCGGTATTAATCTCGTGACAATGTGCCGGTTCTTCCATCCGTTCAATGGTGATTTGGGGAGCCTCATTATCCCAGTTAAGTTTAAACATAGATGACATTGTAGCTAGAGCATCTGCTAGATGATTTTCGTCTCGCGGGAAGTGCTCGAAGGTAATCTGCTCGAAATATGGTAACAATGTCAAGACATGTTCTTTGTAAGGGATGCGGTTTAGATGTTTAGTATCCCACTCTCCTTTGATCTGACTGATGACCAAAGCCGAGTCCCCAAACACAATCAAAGATTTGATTCCCAAGTCTACGGAAGCCTTGAGTCCAAAGATGCAAGCTTCATACTCTGCCATGTTGTTCGTACAGTTGAAGCAAAGTCTGGCGGTGAAAGGAGTATGGCAACCTTCTGGAGATATGAGTACCACGCCGATACCGTTGTTAAATGCATTGGATGCCCCATCAAAGTACAGGGTCCATCGGGATCATTATTCAGGTACGTCATATGGTATGAAGTATTCAATGTTGTCCATTGTCATGATGTCTTCGTCAGGGAAGTCAAACTTCATGGATTGATAATCTTTGACAGCTTGATGAGCCAGATGGTCAGCTAGCACACTCCCCTTTATAGGTTTTGGGTCGTGTACTGTATATCGTATTCTGTCAGGATCATCTGCCATCTAGCTATTCTTCCAGACAAAGCAGGCTTCTCAAAGATGTACTTGATCGGATCCATCTTAGATATCAGCAAAGTGGTATGAGTCAACATGTACTTCCTTAGATGGCGAGCAGCCCATACCAAAGCGCAGCATGTTTTCTCGAGCAGTGAGTATTGGGTCTCACAGTCGGTAAACGTTTTTCTAAGGTAATAAATGGCATGCTCTTTTCGGCCAGACTCGTCATGCTGCCCCAGTACGCACCCCATTGAATTCTCTAGGACGGTCAGATACATGATTAGCGGTCTTCCTTCCACGGGTGGCGTCAAGATAGGAGGTTCTAGCAAATGCTCCTTGATTTTATCGAAACCAATCTGACAGTCATCATTCCATCGGATTACCTGATCTTTCTTTAACAGCTTGAAGATTGGTTCACAAGTAGATGTTAGGTGAGAAATGAACCTTGCAGTGTAGTTTAGGCATCCCAAGAAACCTTTGACCTCCTTCTCAGTGCGAGGAGCAGGCATTCCTTGTATAGCTTTGACTTTGGCAGGATCAACCTCGATGCCTTTGTTGCTGACAATGAAACTTAAGAGCTTAACAGATTGGACTTCGAATGTGCACTTGTTTGGGTTCAATCTGAGCTTGTACTCCTTAAACCTGACAAACAACTTTTGCAAGTGATCAAGGTGTTCTTCTTTAGTTTGTGATCGGGCTATCATGTCATCTACGTAGACCTCTATCTCATGATGTATCATATCATGAAACAAAGCTACCATGGCGCGTTGATAGGTTGCCCCGGAATTCTTCAGTCTGAATGGCATCACGTTGTAGCAGAACATACCCCACTGTGTGACAAAAGTAGTTTTCTCCATGTCCTTAGGTGCCATTTTGATCTGGTTGTAGCCTGAGAATCTGTCCATGAAAGAAAATACTTTGTGCTAAGCTGTGTTGTCAACCAGGATGTCGATGTGCGGAAGTGGAAAGTCGTCTTTAGGGTTGGCCCTATTTAAATCTCTATAATCCACGCACATTCTCACTTTTTCGTCCTTCTTAGGCACGGGCACAATGTTAGCAACCCATTGTGGATAGGAAGTAACAGCCAGAAATCCAGCATTGAACTGCTTCATAACTTTTGCTTTGATATTCTCTAACATGTCAGGTCTCATGCGGCGGACCTTCTGTTTCACTGGTAGACAATCTTCTCTTGTGGGTAGACAGTGTACCATAATGTATGTATCGAGTCCCGACATGTCTTCTTATGACCAGGCAAAGATCTCAACATAATCACGCATTAGCTGAATTAGGCGCTCCTTGACACTCGACTCTAGATTGGCACCTATCTTGATTTCCTTTTTATCATCCTCAGTACCCAAGTTGATTGTATCCAACTGCTCCTCATGAGGTTGAATTGCTCTTTCCTCTTGCTGTAGTAATCTGGCCAATTCCCCTGGCACCTCACAATCTTCCTCACCTTCGTATTTGGCATGGTAGATCAGATCTTCAGAGTCACTAAAGGCTATAGCAGTATCGTTACCCATGGGTTCCGGAATGGAAGGGTACCTGCATTTGTGAGTGTGGGTGTGTGTAAGGGATAGCCATCTTAAAACAACAAAATGTAAAAGAAAGACAATGAGCACAAAAGGTTTAAATATGAAAAGCGTCCATGATTCATTAAAATGACATATGAAATGAAGATAAAAACCCTTACAAATGGACCGATGTGCCTCGGGTAAGACACATGGTTGAAAAAGTACAAATTGTTTTGTGAATTATTACAGTCCAACAGAAATGGAAAAGATAAATTATTGCGGTATGAAAGTAATTAGAACAAAGTATTTTGCTTCCCAATTGCACAGTCCTCCGCCAACAGTAGGAAAAATCAAGTCTTCCAAGCTACCCTCTTCTTCATTGTCCTCTAATGCATTAACACATCGGTGGATAATTTTCACAGGTGGCCCTCCGGCACGGGAGCGACGCACGGCCTTCTGACTAGTTGAGGTGAAACCCAAGCCGAATTTGTCTGATTTGAAAGGAAAGTCGGGAAGCTTCCCCCAGTTAGTGGATCCGCCTTCTTACACTACTGCCCTAGCATCCTTGAGCGATGACATCCGAGGTGGAGGTCTTGTGATCACAGGAGTTGAGGACACCGCTTTGGTCGCCGCTATTTCTTCAGAGAATTCTTCAAAATGTTGGAAAGGGGTCTCTATGAATTCGCCATCCAATTCTACATATCGAAAAGAATTTAGATGACTAATCATGTATTCCTCTTCACCATGGACAGTTATAATTTTCCCTTGGACGGGGTACTTGAGCATCAGGTGCAAGGTGGAAGTGACAGCTCCAGCATGGTGGATCCAAGGTCTTCCCAACAGTCAAGAATAGGAAGGACAGAACTCCATCACGTAGAATGTGGAGTTGAAGGTCTGGGTACCCACCTTGATTGGGATGTCCACCTCCCCATGGACCATCCTCTTAGAACCATCAAAGGCTCTCACAATGATGTTGTTGGGTTTCAGGGATAGGCCTTCACAATCCAGTCTATCCAAGGCTTTCTTCAGCAAGACATTTAAAGATGACCCAGTATCAACCAAAACATGATCTAGGGTGGTTCCCCTACACTCCACCGAGACATGTAGTGCATCGTTATGTTTTCTCCCTTTGGAGGTCAAGTCGGCATCTGAGAAACCCAGGCCATTGTCAACTGTCAGAATGGCTACACACTCTTGGAATTGATCTGCTGAAGTTTCTTGCGACACGTGCGCTGTCTTCAGAAACTTGACCAAAGCTTTAGCATGTGCCTCAGAGCATAGCAGCAAGGCTAACATAGAGATTTTAGAGGGGGTCTGCCCCAGTTGCTCAACAACATCATAATCACTTTTCTTAATGATCCTCAGGATTTCTTCCAACTCCTTCTTGGATGTATCAGGAATGACTAGTGACTGAACCTTCGTCAAGACAGGCTCCTCTTGAACATTCTTTCCTTTTTCTCAGCAGCGGAAACAGGGATGGGAATTGTATTGTTATTGCCAGCGGGTACACTTGTAGGTACAATTACTGGTGCGGAGGTTATCTTCGGAATGGCCACGGGTCCAAAGACTGTTGTTGGAGGAGAAATCTCTGGAGAAAATATTCTTCCACTACGGGTAATTTTGCTTGTTCCGGCAATGTTACTGATATCGGAAGTATCCTCCTCGGAGCTTTCTTCTTCCGCAATCTGTTCAATTTTTTTGACACCATGGTAATAGATTTCTCCACCATAGTTCCATGGTACCATTTTATCGGCTTTGTATGGGGTTGGCCCGGGCATTGTTATCTTCAACGGAGTAGTCACTGGAGCAGATGTAATCCTAACGGGTTTTTTAGGAACCCTGGAAGGATTAGCGTAGATGGTTATTATAGAAACTTCTGGAACTGGAATGGGTGAGACAGGAGCTTTCTCAAACAAAATTTCCTTGTTATCAATCAATTGTTGGATTCCTTTCTTCAACAGAGGACAGTCAAATGGGGAGGATAGGCAAGCATGGAAATCTTGTTCACAACCTGGGAACACCCCAGCTTTCAACAAATTCAGCTTGATGGTAGAGAGCAGAGTTAACAGTTCATCCACAGTAGAAACAAACAGATCTTCTTCCACAGCATTGGCATTGTGCCCATGCCTAGGCATTGGGGCGGAGATAACATTCGGCTTTTCAGGAGCTTCAAGTTCAACTTCCTTTGCGTCAATCAGATCTTGAATCTTATTCTTCAGGGCCCAACAGTTGTTGGTGTCGTGCCCTGGACTTTCTGAATGGTACGCGCATCTGGTGTTGGGATGGTAGTGCGGAGA
This sequence comes from Vicia faba, assembly GCA_948472305.1. Lineage (NCBI taxonomy): Eukaryota > Viridiplantae > Streptophyta > Magnoliopsida > Fabales > Fabaceae > Vicia > Vicia faba. The sequence goes on along the minus strand of OX451738.1, from coordinate 1,470,028,441 downwards.
AGCGGTATTAGGATTTTTAGGGGCCTCTTTTAGCATGGCCAGGTTCAACTTCAAGATATGTGGTAGGACTTGAGCAGGAGTCATTTTTATCTTGGGGAATTGCCTTACACGCCTTTCCACCCTTTGCTGGTTATTTCTCGGCTGATCATTTCTCGGTTGGTTGTTTCTCGGCTGATCATTTCTCGGTTGGTTGTTTCTCGGCTGGTCTGATGCAGACTTTTGAATCATAACAGTCCCCACAGTTGTTTGTCTTTCAATTCTTCCCTGATTCCTATTGGCAAAGACAGTAGACACTTCCTTCTTTCCAGTGAAGGGCATTTTTGCAGCAGTTTAGGCAGACGTATCTTTCACCAGTTAGAATCAATTCGGTGAACCCTGCAGAGGAGCTTCCAATCAAGTGATTAAAGAAAGGACCTGACAGAGTCCCCAAGAACATGTCCACTAGCTCTCTTTCTGATAAAGGTGGTTGTACCCTTCCGGCTAAATCCCTCCACTTTTGGGCGTAGTCTTTGAAGCCCTCATTGGTAGCCATAGCCATACTCTGTAGCTGAGTACGGGTTGGCGCCAAGTCAGCGTTATATTGATACTGTTTATAGAAGGCGGCTGCCAAATCCTCCCAATTATGGACATCTGCTCTCTCCAACTGGTAGAACCAATCAAGTTGGGTTCCCGATAGACTATCCTGGAAAAAGTGGACCCGCAGGTCTTTGTCATAAGAATGTGGTTGAATTTTCATGACATAAGATTGTAGGTGCATCTTAGGGCAAGACACCCCATCATACTTAGCAAACAGTGGCACTTTAAATTTAGGAGGGATTACAATTCCAGAAACCATCCCTAACTCCTCAAAGTCTAGCCCAGGTACTCTCTGTATCTCCATGGCAGCTAGACGTTCTTCCAAGTTCTTGTATTTGTCATCGGCCGGAGGGTACTTCTATTCGAAGTAGTCCTTATCTTCCTCTTCCTCTGCTTCAGAATCAGATGGCACTGCAGTTCCTTTTCCTTTTCCTCCCCCCTCTTCAGATGTTGATGGGAATTCCAAAGTCTGTCTGGCTTGTCCTTCCAATCTTCTACCCATGATAACCACATCGGCTCGCTTCTTTTTCTTTTTCTCTTTTTCCTTCTCTAACAGAGTCTTGAGCTTCTCCTGCCCCTTGGCCAAGGTCAATAGTAGCTGTTGAAATTGTGAATTCTGAGCTTGCAAATATTTGATCGTTTGTTCAATATCCATCTTGCTGAAATAAATAGCAGAGAGATGAGGAAACTTGGTGTGAAGACCTGTTTATGCATATGATGAATGATATGTATTCATGTATTGCTTTCACGGATTCAGAAATTCAAATTTGTTTTAAACAAAAAAGAAACACACGTCATATTAATAAGATAGAATTGTTAGTACATCAATGCCCCTTGGCAAAAATAATACAAAATTCTAAGGTAAAAAGACGTTGCGCATTCTCTTTAGTGCAATGTAGGTGTTGAGAGTCTGCTCTTCGTGAAGTTGACGAGTGAGTTCCAAAACCTTTTTCTTGCTTGTGTAGAATTGGGCTTCAAAAGTATCGCGCTCTCCCTTGAGCTGTATCCAACTCCTTTGTAGATCTTCGAGTGATGTTGGCATGTTAGGATGTAGGAGGGTGTATGGAACCTCTCCTTGCATAACAGGCTCTATAATCAATGGGAGAATGGAGGGGTAAGGCATCATAAGACTTTGGGCGCGGGTTCGTACCCACTTGAGGTAAGGCTCAAGGGGGATGGAATTCTTGTGTCCCAAGGTCTTACTGTCTACCTTGTTTGGAATCCTCCAAGCTCAGATGAACCTTTGTTGGAGTCCTTGATCGTCGTTGTTGAAGTCGAAAACCAATCCTTGAATCAGCATATCATGTGGGCTATCTCTTAGGGCATACCCAAACTGTCTCAAATCTAAGCAGGGGTTGTAGGTGATGCCTCCTCTAATGCCTAGTAGAGGGAAATTAGGAAATTCCCCACAACGGTCAATGCTGATAACATTCTCTTTTAATCGAGAACACCAATGAATATCTGAATGGTTAAGTGTCATTAGCCGTTGTGACCACCTCAAGCCTTGCTCATTCTTCAAGACTGATTGGGGAAGATGAGAAATAAGCCATCTTGCCAGGAGAGGAGTGCAACACATGAGAACACCTATTTTCCTCATTGTACGAGTGTGAAAAGAGTGGAGGATATCCCCAAGTAATGTAGGCACCGGGTTGCGAGTCATGAAGATTTTGACAGCACTCACATCTATGAGTTGGTCAGGGTTAGGGTACAAGATCATCCCATAGATGAGAAGAGCTACAATCTCCTCAAAAGCTTGTAAGTCTATAGAATTCCAGCAACTTTGGGCCTTCTCAAACAGAAACTTTGACAAGAAGCCTTTGACACCACTTCTAGTTTCCCAATGTGTTGTGACATCAGATGAGTGCAAGTGTGGGGCTTGAGCAATATCTTCTGGATTTGGATATCTTTCCGTACCATTGAAGGGTAGTTGATTGAGAATAGGAATCCTCAAGAGTTGAGAAAATTCCTCCAAAGTGGGCACAAGTTGGTAGTCAGGAAATGTAAAGCAATGATGCAAAGGGTCAAATAACTGGAAGAGAACTTTCAGCATATCCTCCTCTGTGTTGGTGGTGACCAAGATGAGTAGACGACCATGTATTTCGGTGAATGGATAATTCTCAGGAATCCTTGAAGCTAGCTCCTTGAGTTGTGAAGGAATTCTTACAAGGTTGACTTGGATAGTTTTCCTGCGAAGTGAATCCATATCCTACAAAACAGGAACAAAGATGAATCTCCAAAAATCCTTGAAATGGTTAGTGGATGCATATGATGCTTCATGATGTCCATGATGTTATGCACAAGTATATATGTACAAGAAAATCACACAAGTTCCTAGTTTAGGCTTGCATGAGGTTTCATAGGTAAGTACCCTCTTGAAGTTTAGTTGGCTCAACCTATCCTAGAAATAGTAACCGGGTTCTAAGGAGCTCAATATCACTGGATTGTTTCCTTGTTCATTGTTTCAATTCAGCCTCTTTACTGGCGACCAAAATATTCCAAGGAACCAACCCTCAATGAGTGTAGTATCGAGTATCTACCAACTTCGGACTGCACCAAAGCCGGTCATCTCACTACATCCTAAAAGTCCAAGTTGGTCAAGTAAAGGTTCTAAAAGTTCATTAGTGCTTCATGACATCACTCAACGGCCCCATATTCTATTTGATTGACTCAAAGGCTATCGGTACCCACAAATATATCGCACTAATATAGTTATTTCTTAGACCATGTCGGTATACCCCGCACAGTCTCCACAACGTATTGCTATTTACCTATGAATGTTTCCCAAATCCGGGTGGAGGATTCAAATCCAAACAATAGAACCAAAGTGTAAATCAAACAAGTTAAGAAAGATAAGCATGTAAAGGTGATCTAAAACCCTAAGGTAACCCCACTTTTATAATTCTCCCCAACAGAGTCGCCAGTTCTGTGATGCGGTGGGAGAACTGACTTGAGGTTTTGCATTTGTGTTCGCAAATGTCGCGGTTAGAAAGAGTCGCCACCGACTTTTGTTTTATCCAAAAAGAAAGGTAAAAAAGCACAGGAAAGACCTTTGAGATGTTTTCTTGAGTTCGAGGGGTAGATTATGAAAAGGGAAGGTGCTAGCACCCTTTTCATCCATGGTTTTCCATGGGCTCTTAGTTACTTGTTTAGATCACTTGCTTTGCTTTTTCAATTGTTTGAAATGGTGCCTTGTGTGGTTTTGAAAGTATTTTGAAAAGAGGTCATCGTTTAGACAATCTTTGTAATGATTCTTATTTGTAAGAATGTATACAAAGATGTTTGTCTTTTGAAAAATGTTTCAATGTTTTGAAAGTTGTTTGGAAATGTTTTTGAAAATGTGTGTGTGTTTCTTTGAAAATAGCAAGGATTGTTTGCAATTTGATCAAGTAACTAGGAGCATTCTACCTACTCATAAATCTTTCTTGTACATTTTTATTCTTTTGACATTGTTGATTTACCATTGTTTTGGTAAACAACCCTATCTTTGGATGTTAAACGGGACGAGCGTGGGTCATCGTATGACCATGATAGCAATGGTGCCAAGTATCTTAGCTTGTTTGAGGGACCAAGATAATTTATTTTAGGCAACCTTTTGATAGCGTCATCGAGGGACTATGATCTTTTGTTTTGATTGATTTTGCCAAGATACTTTAGCATGCATACCATGGCCATTTTTTAGGCAACAAAGTGGGTGAAACCCTAGGGGTGTTGTGTGCAATATATTGTCATTTTACATGCATTTTTGTCTTGCATTAGGTCATGCTATTTGTTTGATTTTTTGTCTTATCATACAAAACCCTAGTTTTTACTAAACATGTATATAATGCGATAAATTGCGTAAAGTAAATCTAAGCTATTACAACAATATTATGGGAGGGGGGATACAAGTTTTGAATGGGGGATATTGCTCAAAATAAAACCCTAATTTACTATTATAACCCAATTGAATTTTTGTACAATAAATAAATAAACAATTATTTAAATATGCAATAAAATGTAAATATGCAACAAAATGTTTTGTATTTGTTTTATGTATGTAAAAATAAAATTATTTAAGTCCTAAAAATAAGAAAAAATAATAATATTATTTTTGAAAGGGGAAACCCTAGTTTTTTGATTTAAAAGAAAGTTAGGTTTTCTAATATTTATTTGTCCATTTTTGTTCTAGAAATAAATAAATAATATTATTAACAAATATTAGAAAAAATAAAATATGTGTGGAAATAATAGTTTATGTGTATGAATAATAAAAATAAAAATGTATGATATTTTAAAATATATTTACTATTTATTTTAAGAAAATAAAGTTCTATTTATTTGAATAATCAATATTTTATGCAAAAAAATAAGATAAAAAATAAAATAAAATGCAAAAAATTAAGAAAATATTTTTGGGATTTTTTAATGTTCAGGAAAAAAAATATGCGAGCCATAATATAAAAATATGTAAGAAAATATAAAAATAAAATGAAAATGGTCAAGGGGGTGCAAAAGCAAAATAGGGGGTGTGGAAATCAAATCCAAAAAGGCCAGAAGCGCCAAAAACGCCCAAGACAGCTCAGCTCGTCCCCGTCCTTCAGCTTGCGCGCATCCCATGTACAAACCTACAACTCTCACATACGTGCACAAAAGCAAAAACCCATAACACAAAACATGTAGCTCATGATCTCACGATTCCAGTGATATAAAGAACATAATCTAACTCTCACGAATCATGGAGAACTTCTGTAGCCCTAATTTCTAACCTAATTTTTTCATGAACTTCAAGCTTCAAATTCTCACTACTCAGTTAATATAAATGATAACTATGCATATGTACAACCTCAGCAAGTTGAGGACTACATTTTTGCTTCACAAATCGAAGCTTAAGGATTCTTAAATAGAGAGATAGAACTTTGAAAAATACCTTGTTCAACTGAGATTGGATATGGCAATGTGGGGACTTTGAGTGAGGCTGAGGATCGTGCGAGCTTCCTTGAAGTTCCCACAAGCTTTTCCAATGCTCAGCTTGCCTTGAGAATGCTTGAAACTCCCTGTAGAAGTCAACCTGCAACCTTCCAAAACGAAAATGGTGATGTCTGAAATAGGGCTTACAGAACCAGGACAAGGGCTTGGATAGTTTAGGTAGAATGTATGTAAAGTGTTTGAAGTCTTAAAATGAGAAACGCACGAGCCAATATTGAAATTGCAAGACTTTTGTAGAAGCTGCCCTGTTTGGGCAGAAAAATGTGTTTTCTGTGTTTGGGAGTGTTTGAGATGCTATGAATTCGTGTCTTAGGCTTGTAACAAGTTTGTGAAGTTGTCTAGAATAAAGCTCAGTCTTCTCTTTATTAGATGGACAAGTTATCTTGACTTTTGCCAATTTGCTTACTTTTGAAGAAAGTTGAAATGACTTATGCCCAAGGCTTGTACAGGCTTGCTTTCTAGCTGCATAGAGTTGGTACAAGTTGCTTGTTATCTGTGGAAAATGACTGCATCCAAGGAACAAGTCCAAGGCTCAAGGCTGATAAAGTTGAAAAGGCTTGCTTTATCAAAATGGTATTGTGAACTTTATGCCATTTATGGATTAATCCTTTGTACAATGCTCCAAAGATCAAAATAAAGCCATTTTCCATGAAGTTAGCATTCAATTATGGAGTGTATAAGGGATTAGGACCTATAATGCAAGGTACAAGCATGCTAGGATCTGATTTGCAACTTAAACCATTGTAAACATGACTTGAACAAAAGTCATAAATTGCCATTTTCTCTTCTTCGATTCTCCATACCCACAAATGATCTTGGAGAGTTCTTGGACATTTTGAAAATCTTGCAACATGCTCTGCAATCCATATTTGAAATTCAAATTGAGATACCTCTTGGAACTAGGTGAAAAGTTTCCATGAAGTTAGGTCAAAAACCTGCCTAAACTAGGGCAAAATTTCACTAAGTTAAAAAGTTTATGGACCCCTATTCACAAAATCATAACTTGAGATCCAAGCATATTTTGGGAAAAATTTGTGAATAAAAGTTGTATTTTTCATGGATTACTACAACTTTCATGTTGGAAGTTTTATTTGAATCCAATTGCATCATGGTGAAAAAGTTGTGGAAATTTGGGAAAAAATAAGAAAATTTCCATACTTAGAAATTTTCTAAGTTATGAAAAAATTTCAAATTGAAACCCTAATTTGCAAAATTGATTTTCTTGATCAACAAGTTTCATATTTTGACATATCTTGATGAATTATGACCCTTGGCACTTGATTTTGACAAAAAATTCAAAGTTTTACTTTTCAGTGTACAGTTGACTTTTGATCAGTTGACTGCAAAATTCATCTGTCAATCTTATGCATTTGAGATCTTTTGAACTATGTGATTATGTCAAGATGATTCTATTGAGTCCTTGAAATCATGCTTGAACCCAATTGGTCATTGGCTAGGTTAAAAATCAGAAATTGCCCTTTCTCAGTCAAAACCCTAATTTTGACCATTTTGCCCTTTTGATGATTTGATCAAATTTCTTGAGGAGTTGTGATCCAAACTTGATAAAATGGTTCATATAAGCCTAAAATATTATTGTGGATAAAAAATTATGAAGTTTGACTGTAAATTGGCCATGGTTGACTTTTTCCCTAATACAGTTGATTTTTAGGTCAAATGTCCAATTGACTGGGCAAAAATGTGATTCAAGGCTTGAAACTTGGTACGAGCAATCTTAGGGGTCCAAGATGGTGTATGAAAGTCACATGAAGCATTGATGGTCCAAAAATCCTTGTGCAAACTCAAACCCTAATTTCAGGTCATCAGTGCAAGAGGAGGTCTTGTGCTGAGCAAACTCTAATCTGGTCTTGATTCCAAGAATTCTTGTGAGAAAAATCTTGATAAATGAGAGGGTAAATTTTGGGGTACAACAAAGTCCATTGGATTGACAGATGAATTTTGCAATCAACTGATCAAAAGTCAATTGTATACTGAAAAGTCAAACTTTGACTTTTTGGTCAAATTCAAGTGCCAAAGATTATAATTCATCAAAACATGTCAAAATATGAAACTTATTCATCAAGAAATCAAAAAGTCAAGATTTCATTTTGAAAAAAGTCAAAATTTCTAAACTTAGAAATTTTTCTAAGTGTTGGAAATTTCATGTTTTTCATAACTTTGAGCCAAATTTTCACCATGAAGAAAGATGATTCAAGATAAACTTCCAACATGAAAGTTGTATATCTCCATGAAATCTAAAACTTTGCTTCACACAACTTCTTCCAGAAGTGCTCGGATCTCAAGTTATAATTTTATGAACATAGGGTCATAAAACTAAACACTTAGTGAAATTTTGCCCTAATTTGACCAGGACTTTGACCTAACTTCATGGCACTTTTTCATATAGTTCCAAAGGGAATCTTCAAAATAAATTTAAAGATGGGTTGTAGAGAACATTGCAAACTTTCCAAAATGTCCAAGAACTCCTTGAGATCATTCTTGACTAGGGAGAATCAAAGAGATGAAGTTGGTGTTTTGTCACTTGAATTATAGGTCATTTTCATGATGAACACAAATGCATCTTCAATGTTAGGCTGCATAATCTTTTCTTTGCAGGCCTCAAACTTGTTTTTCACTCCATAATTAATGGATTACACAAACTTTTAAGCTATAATCCAAGTGATTTAAGCTTTATCCAATACACATTTCCATTTTGGGAAGAAAGTTAACAATACCATTCTTGTAAAGCAAGCTTTTTGCATAAAGTTCACATTGAGCCTCTAACTTGTTCCCTCTGATCACAATCCATCCACAAAGTTAGAAGAAAGCTTGTTTAAATCATAACCACTCTATCTTAGCAAGTACACAAGACTTTGAAACTTATTTTGTCAAAATATCACATGTTTATCTTAAGGATGCAAATTTGAATTCTGATCAAATAGAGCATCCCAAACTTGTTGCTTATAAATAGAGTCACTATTTGTAAGCTAGGACACGAGCTTGAAGACCCTTAAACTCACTCAAACTCCCTCTAGCCAGAAACTGTCTTAAAACACCATTGTTGTGCAAGTTCTGACTTTACATACCAAACTCCAAATCCCCTCGTGCGTTTTTGACCTTTCACTTCCAAAAGCTTCTAAACATCAAATACAAACCATCCAAAGTCCATTTGCTCAACTGTAAAACCTCTATCATCAAGTTCCATTTTCAAAAATAGGGGTCTGCAACTTGACTTCTCTAGAGCTCCTCAGCCACTTTCAGCTCAAGCTAATCATTGCATTAGCTTCCTGGGACCTCAAGGAAGCTATCCTGATCCTTGCAGCACTTTGAATCAAGCTCATTTGCATTTCACAATTTCTAGTTTTGAGGTATTTCACTTGAACTTTTATCTCCTCATTTAAGTATCGTTAATGTTTATTTTGTGACGGAAAAATATAGACGTCATTGCACAAAGCTGTACATATCCATAGTTTGCATTTACATGGCCTGAGCTTGGAGAATTTTAGAGTTGAAGTTTCTGAATTTTTTAGGGTTCAAAGTAGGGCCATAGAAATTCTCATTTATCTTTGACTTTTAGCTTTAGTTATTTACATGGTTAGATTCTTGAGGAAGAATGCACCAACTTTCATTTTGTCATCTTCCATTTTTGTTGAGAAATGAAGAAGTGCAGGTACACTGGCTGGAGGTTGAAGATGAAGTCACCCGGACTTGATTTGCCTTACATACTTATTGTTTTGTTTATATGAACGAATGTATAGCCACCCCAGTGGTAAATCGCACGCCTGTTCACCCCATGGTCCTGGGTTCAAGCCCCAGCGTGACCATTTTGTCATTTTTACATTTTTCTGACCCTTTTTTTTGTTTGGTAGGCGCTGGGCCCTTTGGGCCTGGCTCTTTTTTTGTTTTTTCTTCCTAACTCCCTGTTCTATTTTCACACCTCCCTGATTTTCTCTTCATATTTTATTTTTATTTTTATTTTATTTTCTTTATTATCTTTATTATTATTATTAATAAATATTTTTTATTGTTATTAATAAAAATCCAAAAATATTTTTTATTTTTACAGTTATTTAGTTTATTTTTGTCTTATAAAATCAAAAGAAATAAAAAAATTTTCTTTAATAAATCTTGACTATTATATATTATATTATTGTTTTCTTGAAAATTAAAATAAATTTAGAACCTAGGCTTATTTTGGTTAATTAACCTTTTTGTATTTTAATTAAATTCACAAAAATACCCTAAAAAATACTTTTCTAAATCAATTTTATTTCTTTTAAGAATTAGGTTTAGTTCCCTAAATTTAATTTGGACCAATTGACCATCACCCTTTAGTTTGATTAAGGCCAAAACATTTTCTTAACAAAAATCCAAAATAAATCAATTTCTTTTCCTTTTATACTTGTATATTATATTCATTTCATTCCGTGTATATTTATGCAATTCAATATGGTTGTAATAGATAAATAGATTTATTTTCTTGCAAATCCCCATTTGTAATTTGTACACCCCCTCCCCTAAATGATGTAATAGGGTAGTAATTTTAATTCCCGCAATTTATTGCTTTATATACAAATGCTAGTAATTAGGGTTTTGTATGGAAAGATTAAAACCAACCAAATAGCAAACCCTAATTCAAGATAACAAAGCATGACAATCAATCCACTTGCACACAAGCACCCTTAGGGTAAACTCACTTTGTTGCCTTACAAAATTGGCCATATTTTACATGTAAGGTATCTTAGCAAAAATAAGCAAATACAAGATCATATTCCCTCGATGACGCTATCTAAGTTGCCTTACAAATAATCTTAGTCCCTCAAAAAGAATGCTAAGATACCTTGCAACATTGCTAATCATGGTTATATGATGACCCATGCCCGTCCCATTTACATCCAAAGATAGGGTTGCTTACCAAATCAATAGTAAGAGAACAATGTCAAAGGAAAAGGAAATGAACAAGAAAGACATTTTAGTAGGTAGATTGCTCCTAATTACTTGCTCCATTCCAAAACAAACATCCTTGCTATTTTAAAAAACAAACACATACACTTTCAAACATCTTACAAAACTGAAAACATCTTCAAAAGATCAAACATCTTTGCGTACATTCTTACAAACGAGAATCATTACAAAGATTTCCTAAACAATGGCCTCTTTACAAAATACTTTCAAAAACCACACAAAGCACAATTTCAAACAAAAATTAAGTGATCTAGAAAGTAACTAAGAGCCCATGGAAAACCATGGATGAAAAGGGTGCTAATACCTTCCATTTTCATAATCTACCCCCTGAACTCAAGAAATAATCTCAAATCTCTTTCCTATCAAACCAAAAACCCTCAAGTCAGTTCTCCCACCGTATCACAGGGATCCTTCCTCAGGTCCTTCATCCGGTCCAGGTTCTTCATAGTCAGTCACCAGCATAATATTCTCATCCGGCAACTCAAAATTCATGGACTGGTAGTCATCCATGGCCTGATGAGCCAAATGATCAGCCAATACACTTCCCTTGATTGCATTCTGGGTTTTATATTGTATATCATATTCAGTAAAGATTATCTGCCATCTCGCTATTCTTCCGGAGAGTGCAGGCTTCTCGAAGATGTATTTGATTGGATCCATCTTAGATATCAACAAAGTAGTGTGGGTCAACATATACTGTCTCAGTCAGCGAGCATCCCATTCCAAAGCGCAGTAAGTTTTCTCAGGCATGGAATATCTTGTCTCACAGTCGGTAAACTATTTGCTAAGGTAGTATATTACATGCTCTTTTCGACCAGACTCATCATGTTGCCCCAGCACACATCCTATTGAGTTGTCTAGCACTAATAAGTACAATATTAAAGGTCTTCCTTCAACTAAAGGCATCAGAATTAGAGATTCTTTAAGATATTCTTTGATCCTTTCGAAAGCATTCTGGAATTCGTCATTCCACTTTACCACTTGATCTTTCTTCAGAAGCTTGAAGATGGGCTCAGAAGTAGCAGTTAGATGTGAAATAAACCTGGCGATATAATTCAAGCGTCCCAAGAAACCTCTAAATTCCTTCTCAGTATGGGGAGCCGACATCTCTTGTATGGCCTTTACATTTGTGGGGTCTACCTGAATGCCTTTGTCACTAACGATGAAACCCAGAAGCTTACTAGACCTTAGCCCGAAGGTGCACTTGTTTGGATTCAATCTCAGCTTGTATGTGTTCAACATGTCGAACAACTTTTGTAGATGTTCGAGGTGCTCTTCTTCGGTTTGAGACTTGGCTATCATGTCATCAACATAAACCTCGATCTTATGGTAAATCATATCGTGGAACAAGGCGACCATGGCTCGCTGATAAGTTGCCCCAGTATTCTTCAACCCAAAAGGCATCATCTTGTAACAGAAGGTACCCCACTGTGTGACGAAGGTTGTCTTATCCGTGTCTTCAGGAGCCATCTTGATCTGGTTGTAGCCATAGAAACCATCCATGAAGGAGAAGATTTTATGTTGTGCTGTGTTGTCAACCAGAACATCAATGTGGGTAAATGGAAAGTCATCCTTGGGGATTGCTCTGTTCAGGTCTCTATAGTCCACACACATCCGTACCTTTCCGTCCTTCTTAGGTACCGGGACGACGTTAGTAACCCATTGTGGATAGGAGGTGACGGATAAGAACCCTACGTCGAAATGTTTCATGACCTCTGCCTTGATCTTCTCTGACATTTCAGGGTGCATATGGTAAACCTTCTGTTTAACCGGAGGATAATCTTCCTTAGTTGGCAGACGTTGCACCACAATACCAGTGTCTAAACCAGTCTTGTGTTCATATGACCAGGAGAAGATCTCAATGTAGTCATGCAACATCTGTATCAATTGCTATTTGATCTTAGTCTCCAGATTTGTGTCGATCTTGACTTCTTTTCTGTCCACCTCCATGCCCAAGATTATCGTCTCAACTGGCTCTTCATGAGGTTGTATAGCCCTCTCTTCCTGAAGTAACAATCTAGCAAGTTCTCCAGGAACCTCACAATCTTCCTCACCTTCGTCCTCGGCTTGGTTGATCAGATTTTCGAAGTCATAACTGGAAATACCATAACTGCTATCAATGGGATCCATAGTGGATATGGATCTGCAGTTTGATACGTGAGTGTGTGTAAGAGCATAGCTGTATTGATAAAGTAAAAGGAGAAAAGAAAAATAGAGAGAGCAATATTTGTATGAAAGAAACGTCCAATGTTTTATTGATGATATATGAAATGACATATAATAACCCTCACAGATAGAACCATTGTGCCTCGGGTAAGATAAAAGGCCATAAAGTTTAAATTGTTTATTACAAACTCAGAAAACAAGTAAGACAATTACTGTGGAATAAAAGAAACTGGTATAAAATCTCTGGTCGTCCAATTACTCGGTCCACCGTTCGTAGTCGGGTAGATCTAGCTGTCAATATTAAAGCTTTCCTCGCTATCTTCAATAGCATTGACCCCACGATTGTTGATGCATAGGGGAGGTCCTCCAGCTCGAGCACGTCGAACAACCCTTTGAGCTCCTGAAGTAAAGCCCAAACCATATTTATCAGTTTTATGAGTAAAATCAGGGAGCTGTCTCCAATTGGTACACCCACCTTCTTCGACCACTGCTCTGGCGTCCTTGAGAGAAGCCATCTTCAAAGGAGGTTTGGTGTTGGTCGTAGTTTCTAATGACGCCAAAATCTGTGGAGCCTATTCAAAGTTTTGACAAGGAGTCTCTATGAATTCCCCGTCCATCTCCACATACCTGAAGAAGTTCAGATGACTCACCATATACTCCTCTTCACAATGAACAGTGACAATCTTCCCCTTCACCGAATATTTCAGCATTTGGTGCAGTGTAGAAGTAATGGCCCAGCTTCAGGTATCTAAGTACGACCCAACAAACAAGAGTACGATGGCCTGATGTCCATCACATAGAAGGTGGACCCAAAGGTCTGAGAGCCTCATTTGACAGGGATGTCCACCTCCCTATACACCATTCTCTTCGACCCGTCAAAAGCCCTTACCATAATGTTACTAGGCTTTAAGGTCAAGCCTTCACAATCCAACCGATCAATAGCCTTCTTAGGCAGAACATTCAGTGAAGACCCAGTTTCCACCATCACATGAGCCATAGTGGTGCCCCTACATTCGATCGAGACATGCAAAGCATCATTATGCTTCCTCCCTTTCAGTGTTATGTTGGCATCTGAAAAACCCAGCCCATTGTCAGCAGTTAAGCTAGCCACACAGTCTTTGAATTGATCGACTAAGGTTTCCTGCGGCATATGCGCAATCTTGAGGAATGCAATCAGAGCCTTTGTATAGGCCTCGGAACATAATAATAGAGACAAAATTGATATCTTCCAGGGGGTCTGCCCCAGCTGCTCGACCACATTGTAGTCGCTCTTCTTGATTATTTTTAATATTTCCTCTACCTCTTGCTTAGAGGATTCTACAACAATATTTCTAGGTGCCTCCGTCCGGGAAGGCTCACCTATAGCTTCTTTGCCTCGAGTACCAGATGACTCACCGGCAGGGGTAACAACTGGAGTAAGAACGGGAGTAGTAGCTGAAATACTAGCAGAAACCGCAGATGGAATAACAACAGGCTTATTGAAAGTCTTCGGGGAGATCTCGGGAGAGAAAACCCTTCCACTTCTGGTAATCTTGCTGGCCCCGACAATTTTACTGACATCAGGGTCAACCTCTTCAACCTTCAAATATTGTTTAATTCCATGATAGTAAACATCATCGCCATAGTTCCACGGGACAACTTTGTCCAAGGAGTACGGTACGGGACTAGGAAAAGTGATTATTAGCGGAGCGACTCTTGGAGCAGGTCTAATCATAATAGGTCTTTTAGAGGAGACCATGGAAGGATTGGCAGAAATGGTTATAATGACAACATCTTCAGACGAAATAGTTGGAATCAAAGTTTTTTCAAACAAAATTTCTCTGTTGTCCATCAGGCGTTGAACACCATCTTTCAACAAGTAGAAACCAGAGGGTAGAGATGAACACATGTGGCAACCTTCACCACAACTCAGAAATAAAATGGCCAACAACAAATTCTTCTTAACAATCATAAGAGGAGTAGAAAATTCATCAACAGAGGTAACGAACAAGACAGTATCAATGGCATTAACTCCACGGTTGTGCTTAGGCATGGGAGCAGTTCTGAAATTGGGCTTCTCTGGAGCATCAAACTCAATCTCCTTGGCTTCAATCAGATCTTGTACTTTATTTCTCAGAGCCCAGCAGTCATTTGTATCGTGGCCATGACTCTCATAATGGTAGGCACAACTAGCGTTTAGATTGTACCGAGGAGATATGGTATTAGGATTCTTGGGAGCCTCTTTCCAGGTTACCAAGTTGGATCTTAGCAGGTGGGGTAGAACTTCAGTCAATGTCATGTTAATCCGGGTAAACTGCCTTTGTGGTATTTCTACCCTTTACTGATTGTTGCATCATGGGGTAGCCGCAGGCCTAGGTATTATCACAGCACTTACCGTTGGAGGGTGTTCAGCTCTGCTCTGACCTCTTGGGCTATAGATGGCACTCACTTCTTTCTTGCCTGCGAAAGGCTTCTTTACTGAGCTTGAAGAGGTGTCTTTCTGTATTTTGCCACTCCGGATCCCAACTTCTACCCTCTCTCCTGTTAATACCAGCTAGGTAAAACCAATTGAGGATCTACCAATCAGATGATTGAAAAATGGACCAGACAACATCCCAAGAAACATGTCAACCAACTCCCTATCAGACAAAGGGGGTTGGACTCTCCTGGCCAGATCTCTCCACTTCTACGCATAATCCTTAAAGCCTTCACCTACACCCATGGACATACTCTGGAGTTTAGTACGAGTAGGGGTAAGGTCGGCATTATATTGATACTGCTTATAAAAAGCAGCATCCAAATCCTCCCAGTTTCAAAGATTGGTTCCCTCCAGTTGGTAGAACCATTCAAGCTGAGTCCCTGATAGACTGTCTTGAAAGAAGTGAACCCACAAGTTCCTATCAGCGGTGTGGGGCTGGATCTTCCTTACATAGGACCAGAGATGGAGCTTTGGGCAAGACACCCCATCATACTTTGCGAAAACCGGAGCCTTAAATTTCTGCCGGATGACTACCCCCGACACCAATCCCAGTTCTTCAAAGTCCAACCCAGGTATTCTCTAGACTTCAATAGCCCTCAACCGATCCTATAACTGCTTGTATCTATCCTCAGTGGGAGGATACTTCTCATCATTGTAGTTCGTATCATTGTCAGAAACTTCAGGGCTAGGGTCCTTCTCCCTTGTCTCCCTCTCTTGATTCTCCCCTTTCTTGGACGAGGAGGTCAGATTGACTGGTTGCTTTAACGGCCCCCTGAACCTTCTGCCCAGATTCAGAACACAAAAGACCTTCTTCTTTTTCTTCTTTTCCTTCAGGATAAGGGCCTTTAGATCCTCCTTCCCTTTTGCCAGAGTTATGAACATTTGTTGAAATTGGGCATTTTGTGCCTGAAGATCTTTGATGCTTTGTTCAGAAGACATTTTTGCTGAAATAAACAGCGAAGAAGATGAGAAACCTGTAATTGTACTTGTTTATGCAATGTCATGGATGGTATGTGTTGTACCCCAAAATTTGCCCTCCCATATTCTTCAAGATTTGCCAAGATCATGGTTCAAAATCTCTCAAGGGTTGCACAGTCCAATTGCCTCCTAACACAGTCAAAATTAGGGTTTTGGTTCTTGCAAAGAAAGTGAGGTTTTCAAGGGTCCAATCAAGTCCCATATGCCAATAAACATTGTCAAGCATCCATATGTCAAGTGTCATAGCTCACAGCATCAAGTTGCACAGTCAAAAACCCTAATTGCTCCACAGTC
Source organism: Vicia faba (assembly GCA_948472305.1). Taxonomy (NCBI): domain Eukaryota; kingdom Viridiplantae; phylum Streptophyta; class Magnoliopsida; order Fabales; family Fabaceae; genus Vicia; species Vicia faba. The sequence continues at coordinate 1,470,012,042 of OX451738.1, read as the reverse complement.
AACTGCAGGGGCAAAATGGTCATTTGACAGTCAAAAGTCAAAATTTTTGGTCAACATCTTATTTTTAAGCCACAAACATCATTTGATCAATTCTTGATCATGATTCTCAAAACATGGCTCAAAAAGTCTCAAGACGCAAAAGTTTATATTTTTGGACAGTTGAAAAGTCAACTGCAAATTGACCAAGGCATAACTTCTTCATGGTTTATCAGAAAAATCCCATCCAAAGCTCATTTTGAAGAGAATGACATTTCCTACAACTCCTCTTCACACTTCAAGTCCAAGAAATGCTCTCACAAAAGTCAACAAAAAGGAACTTTAAGTCAAAGACCATAACTTGAGATTGGTAAATCAAAATGACATGGGACCAAAGACATTGGTTAGAGGACTTCAAGACCTTTCCAAAATGTCAAAGAACATGATCATAGCTTCAAAATTGAGCAATATTTGCCTTGGAGAAGTTTGGAAATTTTTGGGAACTTTGAAAAGTCAACATTGCCTAAAACACTTCAAAATTGCTAATGGGCCTCAAATTCTTCCTTGAATCATTACCCAAAGCATATGCACGACCCATTGAGCTAAAAATGATTTATTTTCTTATTTTTTATTAATTAATTGAATTTTTATTATTATTAATTCATTTAATTAGATTTAATTATGAGAAAAATATCAAATAATGGTTTTCAAATCTTTTTGTGCATCAAATATTCTCATTATAGGCTAAAGATTTCGTGCACCAATCAACAAGACAAGATCATCCATATTTGGCAAGATTTGCATGGAAAAAAGATTGAAAAAGATGTGATAAAAATCAAATATTCAAAACATAAATTGATGGATCTTTGGGCTTGTTTTTGACCTAGTTTGCTTTATGTACTTATGCATAACTCAACCCTATTCTAACGGACACGAAAAAGCTGCCCAAAAACTCGGAACAAAATTGCAAATTTTCAACCAAAACTTGAAAACTGAAATCATAGTTGCAGGGCGTTTCAAAGCATAACAAGTATTCCATTGCGTTGTTGGACCTTCCAGGAAACTATTGGCATCAAGAACAAGTCCCCATACTCCAAGAATTGGTAGAACTGAGTCACGTTTATCACAAACTTTTCCATAATCGTTTTTTAATTTCCATGCATTATTCATGCGTTTTATTTGTTGATTTACACTAATAATGATGTTCTGAAACGATTGGTAACATTTAATTGGACTAACGCTGCCTGTAGCCAAATCCACCATTGATGAAACCTAGGGTTTCAGAAGCTCCAAAATAGGGCTTTCATGTAGAGGAAAAATTGGACCTTGAGACCTATGCCATTGAATTCAGGAGCTCCAAACGAAATGAACCAACACCTCGCGCCCTTTTTATATTAATCCAGCTTCTAATCGCTATTTTCACAGGTTTCGTTTAGTGGGGGTTTAAAACTCCCGCTACTTGTTTTACAATTTGCAGGAAAAGACGAAGACGAAGCATGCGTGGCAAGGCGTGACTGGAGCATTTGAATTTCAGCGCGTTTTTTTTGTTTTATATCATCAACGTTTATTTTGTTTTATATTATTTGTTTCCACTAACAATACAAACGCGCGCACACAGCTCAGATGGTGGGAACGTGACTTGGTAAACGCTGGGACCTGGGTTCGATTCCCAGGTCCCCCACATATTTCATAATTTTTCCCATAATGCTTTCCAGTGCAGCGTATTCTTCAACGTCTCACCATACATCCTCACGCATGGCTTGCCAAGTGGCTTGGATGATCAATCTGAAGGTCACTGAATGAGATCCAGGGTGTGGCGCAGTCAACCAACGTGCATCCAAGCATGGAAGGTCAAACAAGGTTTTGTTCTAGTGGGCCTGAATTTCTTACAAGCACCTCCCTTTGGGGCCTGAAACCCCCTGGTTTGCAATCTTTTAATTTTATTTTCTTTTCAATTTTAATTCTTTTAAAAATTGTTTTAATTTGTTTTTGATTGTCTTCTTTAATTTCATAAAATAATTTTCAATAAAAAAATCAGAAACCAAAAATTGTAATATATTTAATTATATTTAATTTCACCATTAAAATGTTTTTGTAAATAAACTCTAACCATTAATTTAGTAAATTAGGTTTTAAACTTTAATCTTTTCTTAATAATTAAAATAAGTAGAATTAGGGTTTTTGACCTTTTCATCTTTTTTTAATAAATAATTTTCTCTCATTATTATTATTATTAATTACTAAATATTTTTGTAAATAAACATGTAATTTAATTAATTAGTGTAAATTAGATTAACTTGAATATTTTCTTAAATAATTAAAAATAATCTAGAATTAGGGTTTCCTTGTAAATTCTTTATTTTCATAAATACAAAAAAAAACATAAAAACAATTTCTTTTCTTAATTAAATAATTAATTAGCTTTTTAATTCAATTTAATTTCAAAAGGGTCAAAACCCTCGGACTGTCAGTTTTAATTTCTATTTCGCACATTTATTTTCTTTTCGAATATTATGTAACTGCTCAAGGCTTGTAATAGTAATTAGGTCTTTTACTTTCCGCATTTTTACCAAACGGGTCTTTGTAATTTGGCGATGTATAGACCCGCGCCTTGTAATAAAGTAGCTTTTATCTTTCCGCATTTAAATTTCCGCACTCTTAATTGCATGAAAGAATGTATGGTTAATTAAAAAACAAGCGTAGCTCACAATGCCATGATCAAAGATACTTGTTAAACTGAAAACAACACACAAATTCACACACCACTCTTAGGGTACGCCTCACCTGTTGCCTTCAAAACGTGGTCGTCGAGTATAGGACGTTTTAGTAAGTCCTTATGTCCATGATCCAGTTGCCTCGAAACGGTTGCCTCGATTAAAAAAAGGATCAAGGGCATAAGGGTAGCTTCTAAGGTGTCCTACTGTTGCTCTGGTGACCACACTGTCCCTAAAAACGAATTGACCCGAACACCTCCAACGGTGGTGCTACCTACCTCTCAATGGTGAGATGGCACTATCTTAAGGACATTTATACAACCTAATTCCTTAGGGTAGGTAGATGACTCATAGATACTTACTCTATTCAAAAACAAATCAAAAACCTTTTCACACTGACACTTTCAAAAAAGCTTTCAAAACAATTTTTCAAACACTCTTGAGGACTGATACAAGAGTCATTCTGAAATCTTTAAACCAAACTTTTTCAAACCCACTCACACTTTGAAAAGCAAACAATTTTGAAAACACAAGAGCAAGTATCTAAGAGCCCATGGATAACCATGGATAGAAAGGGTGCTAACACCTTCCCTTTCTATAAATCTACCTCCCGAACCGAGAAACTATCTCATAAGGAATTTTGCTGTGCTTTTGTCCTGTCCATGTTGGAGAAAATAAAAGACGGTGGCGACTCTTGCTTCCGCGACATTTCGCGAACCAGCGTTAAATAGTCAATTCTAAATCCACCGATCACAGAACTGGCGACTCTGCTGGGGATATCTATAAAAGTGAGGTGTACCTTAGGACTAAGATCACTTGTGTTTTCAATTGCCTGATTTGTGTGCTTTAAATTATTGGGCACTGTCTTGGGAGTTCTATAGATCCTAACCCGGATCTGGGGATACCTTCTTAGAAAGTAGCAACAAGACTGTGAGGGAACTGTACGGGGTATACCGACATGGTTGAAGCAGTCTGCTACGTTGATGTGGCACTTTGGTGAGTACCGGTAACCCTTGAGTCCAGTCAAGGAGAGTACGGGGCCGCCGCGTGGTGTCGTGAAGCATCAACTGACCTTAGGAACCTTAATTGAACCATCTTGGCCTCTTTAGGGTAGTGAGATAACTGACTTTGGTGCAGTCCGAGGTTGGTTGATACTCGATACTACACTCAATTGAGGGTTGTTTTCTTGGAATATTTTGGTCGCCAGTTCAGTGGCTAAATCGAAACGATGAACGCAGAAAACAATCCAATGATATTGAGACCCTTAGAACCCGGTTACTTATGATAGGACAGGTTTTGAGCCCACCAATATCAAGAGGGTAGTGCCCCAAACTTCATGCTGACCTAAACTCTAAGGGCTCTCTGTGTGACTTGTGTGCCTTCAAACTTGACTACTTGCATACTTGTTATCTGACACTTGAGTTTCTTGCAGGTTTTGTTTACAATCCTTAATCTAGACTCATAACAGGGTTCACTTAAATCACTCCATGCATAGCATCATACCATCATACCATCGCATACATCTTGCATAAGGACTAATCCATTTCAAGGATCTCAAGGGCTGGTGATACAGGTCCTGAGGAACCAAATGTCTAGCAAGGGGCAAAAGGGATTTATTTTCCTCTAGCCAGGTTGATGACTTGAGTCAGGGGCTATGACCCACTTGATATGGTGAGCTATTGACTCTTGAAGAAGGTTCCCCTAGCCAAGGTTGTTTGAAAATCAAAACAAGTTGATGACTTGAGTCAGGGGCTATGACCCACACGATATGGTGAGCCTTGACCCTTGAAGAAGGACGCTAAACGACATGACGTTCCTTCAATCAAGCTACCCAGATTCAAATTCTAACAATTTTCATGTTTACCCCGCGAGATCCCTGAAAACATTGCATGCATACATACATATCATTGCATAACAGGTACCCTTTTTCTACAGGTTGCTTACCTTCTTTGCTGTTTATTTCAGCAGTCTCGTCATGAATCCTGAAACATCTACTGAGCAATCCATCCAGGCCCTTCAGGCCCAGAATGCTCAGTTCCAGGAATTGATTAAGGGTCTAGCCCAGGGCCAACAGGATTTAAAGACTCTGCTCTTGAAGAAGAAGAAGAAGAGGACAGTGTTGTTCAACCCGAGACGCAAATCTGGGAATGGATCACAAAATGAGGCTGAGCTGACTACCTCATCTGTTGGGATAGACAGTCCCCAAGAAAGAAAGGTTCCTAGTCCCGTGGTCTCCGACAACGAGACAGATTACAATGAAGAGCAATATCCTCCAGCTGAATACAGGTACAAGCAGTTAGAGGACCGTCTGAATGCCATGGAAATTCAACAAGTGCTCGGCCTGGACTTCGAAGATCTAGGTCTGTCTTCTGGGGTAGTGATCCCGCACAAATTCAAGGCACCTGCCTTTGTGAAATACGACGGGGCATCCTGTCCTAAGTTGCACCTCAGGTCATACATGAGGAGGATCCAGCCCTACACGGCTGACAAGAATTTGTGGATTCATTTCTTCCAGGAGAGTCTTTGAGGGACTCAGCTCGAGTGGTTCTATCAACTGGATGGAGTCAACATCCGTAGCTGGGAGGACTTGGCCACTGCGTTTTACAAGCAATACCAGTATAATGCCGACCTTGCTCCCACGCGCACTCAGCTCCAGGGAATGTCTATGGGTACAGGCGAGGGCTTTAAAGAGTATGCTCAAAAATGGAGGGACCTTGCTGGAAGGGTACAACCACCTCTAACTGACCGCGAGCTCGTCGACATGTTCTTGGGGACCCTGTATGGTCAATTCTTCAACCACCTGATTGGGAATTCTGCTGCTGGGTTTACAGATTTGGTCTTGACCGGGGAAAGAATAGAAGCTAGCATCAAGTCAGGGAAAATACAGAATGGTGACTCCTCGAGCACTGAGAAGAAACCATCCAAGAGAGAATCCAGTGTTGTCTATGGCTCAAGAGGGCAGAATAGGTCCGAACACCGCCAAGATGTCAACGCGGTGGTTATTGCAAAACCGGCAGGCGCTCCTCAGCGTCACAATCAGCAAAGGGAAGAGAGACCTAAAAGGCAATTCACTCCCCTTGGCATGACTTTGTCACAGATATTGCCACAGTTGCTGGAAACCAAGTTGGTAACTCTCATGAACCCTCCAAAGAATCCCAACAGGACACCTTCAAGGTACAACCCCAATGCTCGTTGCGCTTACCATTCTGACAGCCCGGGGCATGCTACAGATGATTGTTGGACTTTGAGAAACAAGGTTCAGGATCTGATTGACGCAAAGGAAGTCCAGCTTGACTCTCCAGAGACTCCCAATGTGATCACTACTCCCTTGCCAAAACATGGCTAGGATTGGATTTTTTTGTTCATTCGAATGTTCAATTTGTAATTTTCTTTTGATTGTTCAAACATTTACTCATGTTAAACATTGTTATTTCATTAATGCACTACACATGTCTGTTTTGAAGTAATTATTTCGTATTCACTATATGCAAACTGTTTTCGTTTTTCTATGATGATCAATTCTCGGTTAATAATTCTAAGCCTCTTGAGGGAGGATGACGAGAACGATACCATAATCTACAGTATGCTTTTGAACAGACCCCGCTGATGAGGTACAGGCATTGTTTCAATTCCTAAACACTGGAGTCATAAGGAAGATAATCCCTCGTCAACCCCCTTTGAGCCAAAGAAGTTGGAGTTTTTCTTTTCGAAAATTAAAACCCTTAATTATAACCTGGGGCAGGGTAGTTCTCTCAGTTGATCCAAGTGCACAACGAATAGCACCAAAGAAGTCCTTACAAAGCAAAAGAAAATGATGGTTCTGAATAATCGTCAAGACAGGCAGTCGTTAGCTTTCGAAATAAAAGCCCATTAAGTCAAAACCTATGAAGGAGACTTACAAATCTGCGGCATCCCGTTGACTGTAATTACAAAAGAAACAGTTCAGGCAAAAAACAGGGATAATGAAATCAAAAAGAAAGAGGTCCTACAAACCCTCAACAAAAAAAGGAATGACTGCCTATTCAAAATAAATTGTCAACATCCGAACCATCACTGGTATATCAGGACAAAGACTCAAACAAGGTCTAACGTACGATCAACTGAGTTTAGGTTTGAAGAACATCACGAAGAGCGGGTGGGTACAAATAAATTTTGAGCCTTTATCCTTTGTTTCTTAAACCGTGAACCAGGCCACGTTACAACCCTAAAAAGTCCTAGCTGAAGCATGGGTTAGTTCGAAAGCATACTGTTACAAAGGTATCCTGACTCCTTAAGGCTTGCAGTAAAATAATGAGTTGACATCACGTTTTACAAAATTCACTTGCTTTATTAAAAAATGCATTTTTCAAAAACTTCAAAACAGACATAAGCTTTGCATTTTTGAAATAACATTGCTTGCATATGTGACTATTTGTTTGAACAACAGAGAAATTCGCACGACGAATACCTGGTGAACAAAAGCACTCCCAATCAAGGGGAAAGACATGACCATGGTCCAACATCTGGGGCAGTCAAGTCAAGATTCAGAGAATCTCTCAAAGGCCAACCAACTTGGGGCAAATCTCCGTCTGAATCAATTGGGGCATTGAGCATGAATTCCAGCAACGAATCTTGCACAATTAAAGATCTTCTGGTCATATGGCAACACAACAACAGGGGCACCTCCCTACACTCAGAAAACATGGGCATAGTCGAAAAAATACTACGCATGACTAAAGACCCGCTAGGTTGACACACCTAGGCAAAAATAAGGGCTTCCCGGCGAACCAAAAGGGTTCGGGCAAAAATAAGGGATGAAATGGAAAAATTTGTACACCCGGCAAGTCAAAAACCTGAAAAGGCGGCTTGGGCAAAAATGGGTATCCCGGTGGACTGAAAACCCGAAAGGGCGGTCCAGGCAAAAGTTAGGGATCAAAGCGTACGACTATGTCCCGTCATCTTGTCACTTACCTACCAGAAGAAGATTTGTCAAACGACAGTCACCAAGCACCTCCCCAGGTACCTCATCCCGCAGAAACAGGGGCAATATGAGTTGTCTAAACAATCCGGTTGCTCTGTCCACCGAAGTACCAAGGTAAGTTCAGCTGAAGAATGCGACCAAGATACCTTCACTCCCTGCAGAGCGAACGCGTCTCCCCGGTTTTATTCAAAGGTTATTTCTCTACCAGAGCTTATAACTGGGTTATCCTCAGCTAAAAGCCACGGAAAGATCGTACTCGGCGAAGTCTTCCTATCCCCAGCGGAGTTCATCAAAACTTCCAACAAAACATATCAATGGTATCCCCAGCGAAGTTATCATCAACATCTCAACAAAGAACCTCTCTTTCCCCACAGAGTTCACTCTCCGCAGAGTAATCTATTCGCCAAGTTTATTCCCCAACAGAGTCATCTTCTCCTGCCGGTATCCTTGCAACCATCATCCCCTAGCGGAAACAAGAAAGCTCCACTCTTCCACAGCAGCCCAGGATTTGACTGCCCGGCACCCGTCAAGGATTTATTTTCCCAGACGAAGATACATTCATAAACATCACATTGTTATACATCATGATACATGCATATACGCATCATATCATACAATCTCATGTGTTGAAAAATATCATTGCTTGATCCATATCATGCATTGCATATGACTGACCTTTACCTTTCAGGAAGGATAGAGTTAAATGATCAGCTATGTAGACAAATACAGTCAAAAGAGACCAATCCAGTCAAAGAATACAAATCTAGTTAAATCAATGCCTGAAGATTCTCCTGATACAACTCGTCATTATAGACACTCGTCGTTATAGACACTCGTCATTTTAGACACTCGTCGTTGTAGACACTCGTCGTTATAGACACTCATCGTTATAGACACTCGTCGTTATAGACACTTGTCGTTATAGACACTCGTCGTTATAGACACTCGTCGTTATAGACACTCGTCGTTATAGACACTCTTCGTTATAGACACTTGTCGTTATAGACACTCGTCGTTATAGACACTCGTCGTTATAGACACTCGTCGTTAAAGACACTCGTCGTTATAGACACTCGTCGTTATAGACACTCGTCGTTAAAGACCACCCGTCCATGAAGATAACCTGTCAGTAGAGACAACTCACCAACCTTTCTGAACTCCAGGCTCGACTCCTGTATCCTGCCAGGGCACGTCTGAAGAGTTCGAAGATCCGATTCCTGTATCTTGCCAGGGTGTATCTGTTGACGACTATTCTCCGGACTCGATTCCTGTAACCAGCCAGGGTACGTCTGAAGAGTTTGAAGATCCGATTCCTGAATCTTGCCAGGGTGTATCTGTTGACGACTATGTTCCAGACTCGACTCCTGTATCCTGCCAGGGCACGTCTGAAGAGTTTAAAGATTCGATTCCTGTATTCGGCCAGGGTACATCTACATAAAGAGTTTGAAGATCAACTCCTGTAACAGGCCAGGTAATTATCTTTCTTTCTCAGGTACGCAAGTTCTCGCTAAGGAATCTCTTACGCGATCGACACCTAGATGGCATCTATAAGCCCATCCACATACCAACAGTCTCCAAATGGCATCTATAAGCCCATTCCCGACAAGGTACTGTCACACTTCCAGATGGGTTCTATAAGCCCATCCTCCTATCCATCATCTTTCCAAATGGCATCTATAAGCCCATTCCCGACATCACACTGCTGATATTCTACTATGTGAGTGCAAATTTCTGGGCACTCTAGTGTTCAATCATCTTCCACCTTCGGATTACGAAAGGCACGCCAGCCAATCTACATCCTCAGGTCTAAGAAGATTGAACAGGGGCAACTGTTGTACCCCAAAATTTGCCCTCCCATATTCTTCAAGATTTTCCAAGATCATGGTTCAAAATCTCTCAAGGGTTGCACAGTCCAATTGCCTCCTAACACAGTCAAAATTAGGGTTTTGGTTCTTGCAAAGAAAGTGAGGTTTTCAAGGGTCCAATCAAGTCCCATATGCCTATAAACATTCCCTGCTGCATGAAAGAATGTATGGTTAATTAAAAAACAAGCGTAGCTCACAATGCCATGATCAAAGATACTTGTTAAACTGAAAACAACACACAAATTCACACACCACTCTTAGGGTACGCCTCACCTGTTGCCTTCGAAACGTGGTCGTCGAGTATAGGACGTTTTAGTAAGTCCTTATGTCCATGATCCAGTTTCCTCGAAACGGTTGCCTCGATTAAAAAAAGGATCAAGGGCATAAGGGTAGCTTCTAAGGTGTCCTACTGTTGCTCTGGTGACCACACTGTCCCTAAAAACGAATTGACCCGAACACCTCCAACGGTGGTGCTACCTACCTCTCAATGGTGGGATGGCACTATCTTAAGTACATTTACACAGCCTAATTCCTTAGGGTAGGTAGATGACTCATAGATACTTGCTCTATTCAAAAACAAATCAAAAACCTTTTCACACTAACACTTTCAAAAAAGCTTTCAAAACAATTTTTCAAACACTCTTGAGGACTGATACAAGAGTCATTCTAAAATCTTTAAACGAAACTTTTTCAAACCCACTCACACTTTGAAAAGCAAACAATTTTGAAAACACAAGAGCAAGTATCTAAGAGCCCATGGATAACCATGGATAGAAAGGGTGCTAGCACCTTCCCTTTCTATAAATCTACCTCCCGAACCGAGAAACTATCTCATAAGGAATTTTGTTGTGCTTTTGTCCTGTCCATGTTGGAGAAAATAAAAGACGGTGGCGACATTTCGCGAACCAGCGTTAAACAGTCAGTTCTAAATCCACCGATCACAGAACTGGCGACTCTGCTGGGGATATCTATAAAAGTGAGGTGTACCTTAGGACTAAGATCACTTGTGTTTTCAATTGCCTGATTTGTGTGCTTTAAATTATTGGGCACTGTCTTGGGAGTTCTATAGATCCTAACCCGGATCTGGGGATACCTTCTTAGAAAGTAGCAACAAGACTGTGAGGGAACTGTACGGGGTATACCGACATGGTTGAAGCAGTCTGCTACGTTGATGTGGCACTTTGGTGAGTACCGGTAACCCTTGAGTCCAGTCAAGGAGAGTACGGGGCCGCCGCGTGGTGTCGTGAAGCATCAACTGACCTTAGGAACCTTAATTGAACCATCTTGGCCTCTTTAAGGTAGTGAGATAACTGACTTTGGTGCAGTCCGAGGTTGGTTGATACTCGATACTACACTCAATTGAGGGTTGTTTTCTTGGAATATTTCGGTCGCCAGTTCAGTGGCTAAATCGAAACGATGAACACAGAAAACAATCCAATGATATTGAGACCCTTAGAACCCGGTTACTTCTGATAGGACAGGTTTTGAGCCCACTATCGTTATGGTCATAGAAGGAAACATATAGGGATACCTTAGCTGTTCGAAGGGACTGTCATCATATATTTGTATGCAACATCGAGGGACAAGATCATTTCTCATAGGCAACTCGAGGGACATTAAGGGACTATGATCTTTATGATAACTTTTAGATTGAGGGTATTTTGCAAAGATATCCCTACGTTCGAGGGACATGACCATTATTTCCGAGGTAGCCAAGTGAGGCAAAACCCTAGGAGTGAGCATGTGCAAGTGTTTGATTTCAGTTCCATTTATCTTGCTCATTTAAGGTTTTCTACTGTTTTAAATTGATTTGTCTTGCCATTCAATCCTATTATCCATACATCTAGGTAGTTTATAATTTACGGAAAGTAAAGTGCGAGAAATTAAAACCCTAACTATTACAAGCCTTTGGGGGGGATTACATAATATAAAAAAAATCGGGGAAAATAATAAATGCAAAAATAGTAAACCTAATTAACTATTACAAACTCAGAGCAGATACAATAATTAATAAAATAGGGGTAAAAGAATGCGCGCGACAAAATCAAATACGGGGAATTAATGTCAAGTTTAGGAACAATTAATTTGCGAATAAAGAAAGAATATTTTTATATTTTTGTGAGAAAAATTAATATCTTGCAAACTAACCTAATTTCTATTTAATTTTAATTATAAAAAAAAGAGTTTAAATTAACCTAATTAAACTAATTAATTAATTGCAATTAAATATTTTATGAAAAAAACTAAATCTTTTTTTTAGTGATTTTCTGATTTTCTGATTTAATAATAATAAAAAATGATTTTGTAAAAAAATAATTAAGAAAAATAATAAAATAAGAGAAATTAAAAAAAGAATTGGAATTGGGCCTAATATGATGAGCAATTTGGGGGTGTACTGCCAAATTTGTGATATGCCCAGGATGATGGCCCAGAGTCTAGCGCATGATCCAGTGCACCTTTTTTCTGATGGTTCATGGTGCGCCATCAATCCTGTGGCGTTGGATCTACATGATCATGGATCCCAAGGATGATATCTGGGGCGTATGATGGGAACTGGATAGTGAGGCGCGCTGGATCTGGAATAGGAAACTCAGAAAATACAAAAGGTCTGGACCTGGGATCGAACCCAGGTCTTCCCTTTCATGCATATACTTCTCTTGCCAACTGTGTTGGATGTTAACTCATGGATATAATCATTCAAAAACATTATATATCAAGCAAACCAATAAATCCCAGTCAGCATAAAAATAAACGCGTCAGCATCTCATGAGCTAATCATGTTATAAGGAATTGCCACGCCAGGTCTTCACTTGAGGAAGACAAGTCAACGACGTTGGAGCTGCACTCTGGTCATCTTCTTCGGCCCAATCAACGGCTAACCTGTAAATCTCGTGAGATTTAAAGCTTACAAATGGACCTGTTCTATGTAAAATCACCTCCTGAGTTCAAATATGAGCTTGGTTTTGAGGGATCATGGCTATATCAAGAGTTTCGAACACGTTTTCATGTCATGCCCTAAACATGCATATGATGATTTTTGCGTGCATGCTTGCCACTATCAATTAAAAACACTTCAGAATAACATTATGAACACATAGCATTGCAAGAAATTAATGTATATTGCATGATTCAAAAGTTTGAAGCTTAAAAATATTACCAACTCGTGGGGTATTGGAAAGAGTGATCCTTGGTGTCTTGGCCTTCAAGAGTGGATGGAATGAGATACTGGGATCTCTATGAGGGTGTTAGAATGCTTGGAAACAATTGAAATTGGTTGTATCGTGTGTTGGAGAATTGCACTTTTCTTGAACTTTTTGAAAACTTTGTTCTCTCTCTTGTGCCAGCTTTTTCGTGTGTTTTTGGTCTGGGATTGTTGTTTTTATTTATTGTAGCACATTAGGTCAACCTAAGTGGAAAAAATCCAATGCTTTGATGAAAAAATATTCTTCCTTCAATTATTTGATTTTTGTTTATTTTTGGAACAAATCCAATCTTACTCTCTCTCCACGAATTTGCCTTGATTTGCCAGCTTTTGTTGATTGCTATTTGATGAGAATAATATTTGCAATAAAATCTTTCATTATTTTGATTATTTATTTGACTTAATTTGATTTTTAAGTGATTAAAATCAAAATAAATTAAATAAATAAAGCCAATAATACATGGAAAATGTGTTTGGCTAGTGGACCATGCTAGAAGTGAGATGCAAGTTGTTGTACACCAAAATTTTCCCTCCCATATTTCTCAAAACATTTCAAAAAATATCCTCAAGTTGCTCAAGAAAGTCCAAGGGTTGACCAGACAAATTCTCTCCTAAGGCAGTGTACCTCAAATTAGGGTTTCATGTTGCATAAAGATACTAGAGTCCAAGGGATCCCAAATGCTCACCATTGTCCTAATATGTTCTCAATACCATCCATGTCAAGTTTCAAGCCTTGCAGAGAAAGTTTGCTTAGTCAATTGCTCAAAGGCCTGAAAATCGACTGTGCTAGGGCAAAAGTCAATTATGGCCCACATACAGTCAAACTTCAATATTTTTGGTCAACATCCTCATTTTTAAGTATCATTTATAATTTGATCAAGGGTTGATCATGATTCATCAAGGATTGCTCACAATTCATCAAAACCCAAAAGTTGCTAAATTAGGGTTTTACAAGAAAAGTCAACTCAATTTTGACCAAGCATAACTTTCTCATACTTTATGAGAAATGACCCATCCAAAGCTAATTTTTAAGAGGATTCAATGCTCTACAATCCATCTTCAGCTCCCAAGTTCAAAATATGCACTCACAAGAAGTTATGAATTTGGACATTATAGGTCATTTTGAAAAGTCAACAAAAACACCTTATTTGTCAAAGCTTCATAAATTAACATGGAAGACTCAATTGAGATGAGAACAAAAGGGTTGCTTAGAGGACATCTCAAGATTTCTAAAAAGTCAAATAACACCTTCAAAGAGTCAAAATTGAAGAAGTTATGCATTGGTGAAGTTGACCTTTTTTGCAAAATTGTCAAAAGTCAACTATGCCTCAAATTGCAATTTTTGTCAAATGGGCTTAACTTTTTGCACTTGTTTTGAGTTGGTAGCATGGTCCACGAGCCCTATCTCTTTCCATTTGTCTTTATCTTATTTTTTCTATTTATTTTGATTTTTTATTTCAATTAAATCAATTTAAATCAAAATAAATCATGAAAATATCCAAGCCATTCAAACATTAAGATTTTGTGCACATTTTAGGTCTCATATACAGCTAGAAAGTGAATCAAATCGTGCAAGGCATAAGTGTGCATAAAAAGATTGATTTTGGCCTATTTTAGAAAGATTTTCATGGAAATCAAATCATGATCAATGATCATAATTGATAAAGATTGAGAGAATAATTGTAACCCTAATTCAATCAGTGGTATATAGTGGACAATTGTAGACAAAAAGAACAGGGTTTGGAGGCGTGGAGAGGAAGAACAAAACTTGAAAGAATCACCAAAAAGTGATGATCTGATTTTGTACTTCCAGGCGTTTTCAATACTCCCAAGCCATCTCTTTCGTTTCCTGGGCACTCAAGGAAGCCATAGCAATCAAAAGCAAGCATTTTCCTGCGCTACAACCCACTGTAAGTGATTCACGACCATGACTTTTTCTTGAAATCAAATCACATTATTTTGGCACTTGTAGCATGAATTACTTACATATTATTGTTGCTTGAAGCATTTTCAAGCTATCCATAACCATTAATTGCATTTTCCCTAACTGTATAGGAATCCACCATTGTTAGGGTTTCATTTTGTGTTTTGGGTTTTTTCTGTACAGGCAAAATTGGTCCATAAAAATGGTGCCATGATGATCACAGGGTCAGGATGATTGGATCTACATCATTAGATTTTGTTTATCATGTATGTGTAAGATTTTGAGATATGCAGGGTTTGTAGTGACAGACCTATGTCCGTAGGTAAAAGTCTCTGACTTTTACCAACGGAGAGAGGAAGAAGAAGACATGTGTGGCATCACCTTACTCGCCCATTTGAATTTTGGCGCGTGTTTTAAAGCTAGCTTCGTTTTATTCATGTGGCCCAGTGAGAGTCCAGGTGTCTCTAAGGCATTGCAGGCCTGAGGTCAGGGGTTCGACCCCTGCCTCCAATATTTGCAATTTTTCTTAGTTATTCTTCACAGATCCAATATCCTACGCATCATGAAGACCACCATGTGACATCAAGGCTCAATCATTGGATCTCCAGAAGGCCAGATCTAAAGGCCATCATATGAAGGACCATGATGCACCCTGGTCAATGCACAGCGCTGGATCAGAAAAGTCAATATGGGTCAGAATTGTTTGGGCCCTGAATTGCTATTGACACATCCCTCCAATTTCTGATTACATGCCCAATACTCTCTTCTTTTCTTTTTTATTTTTACTTTATTTAATTTATTTAAATTATTTTTACTAACTAAAATTAATTCTTTTTTTTAATAAAATCATAAAATCAATTTTTGATCAAAAGTAGATTTAGATTTTATTTTTTATAAAAAATTGATTTAGTTAGTTAATTAATTTATTAGATAACTTTAATTCTTTTCATAAATAAATTAAAATCAATTAGACAAAAATAGGAATTTAGTTTAATTTTATTTTTATTTTATTTTTCTTAAAAATAACCAAAAACACAAAAATAGGTCAAATTTAATATTTTTCTCAATTTAATTTAATTAGCAATTAGGTTCATATTTTAATTTAAAACCTTGTTTTCCTTAAAAATCTCAAAAAACAACCAAAAATAATTTTTCTTTCAATTAGGTTAGACGGGGGTCAAAACCCTAATTTCCTTCCGTTCTCTATTCGTCGCGCGTTTATTTATTTTCGTAATATTGATGTAACTGCTCACAGGATGTAATAGATTAATTAGGACTTTTTCCATTCATTTATCGTTTTAGCGGGGTTTTTTGGCTATGTAATTAATACCCAAAGCCTTGTAATAGTGTAGCTTTACTTTCCGCACTTTAAATTCTCGCAAAATATTAACTGTTAGATGTATGATAATAGGGTTGCATGACAAGACTGTATGTAAATTTTAAAACGGTTAGCAAACCCTAAATGTGCAAAGATAATAACTTGAAATTGAATCACTCGCACATGCGCACTCCTAGGGTATACTCCCACTTCGGTTGCCTTCGGTAAATGATCATTAAGTATAGGGTATTTTAGTGGTCGCTCTCTTGTCTAAACAAAGATCAAAATGTCCCGTTTGGAAATGTTGCCTCGGAAAGGTTGCCTCAGAAATTTTGCCTCGGAAATGTTGCCTCGAATATTGATCTTAATACATTAGGGTTATTACTAAGACGTCCTAACATTGCTTTAGTGATCGTACGTCCCTTTCGAATTGACCATTAAAACTCCAACGACGATACTACCTACTCACTAATAGTAGGATAACACTGTCTAAAGGAAACAAGAATAGAAACATTCTCTTTTTTCGAGTAGGTAGATGCTAGTAGGTACTTTCTCAAAACAAACTTTTTCCACACTTACACTCTTTTCAAACAATGTTTTCAAAATGACTTCGTAACACTCTTGAAGACAGAAGAAAGGGTTAAATCGAAGTAAAATAAAAAAAAATTTCAAATCAAACACACACAAGCGATTTTTAAAATGATGAGAAAGTACCTAAGAGCCCGTGGAAAACCACTGATAGAAAGGGTGCTAATACCTTCCCTTTCTATAATCTACCCCTGTACTCAAAATCTCGAAAAAGGGAATTTTTCTGTGCTTTTTTCCTTTCCAGTTGGATAAAATAAAAGTCGATGGCGACTCTTGCTTACCGCGACATTTTGCGAACACAAACGCAAAACGCAAACCAGCATTTCAAACAGTCCAGTTCTGGCCACTGTATCACACAAGCATAAAAAGTTAGGCCCATTTAACAAAAAGTGCAATTTTGGGCATTGTTGAATTTTGACCATTTTCCAAAAATGGCCAACTATGACATGCATATCTCCTTCAATTTTGACCCTAAGAGTGTTTCTTTAACTTTTTATAATTCTTGAGATGTCTCCTAAACAACCCTTTTGGTTTCATCTCAATTGGATCCTCCATGTTCATGTAAGAAGCTTTGACCCAAAAGGTGTTTTTGTTGACTTTTGAAAAGGACCTATAATATATGAATTTATATCTTTTCATGAGTGGATTTTTTGAACTAGAGGGATGAATATGATTTGTAGGGAATTGAATTATATTCAAAATGAGCCTTGGATGAGAAATTTATGATAAAGTATGAGAAAGTTATGCTTGGTCAAAGTTTAGTTGACTTTTCCTAAGAAACCCTAATTTAGCAACTTTAGAGTTTTGATGAATTAGGAGCATTTATTGGGGAATCATGATCAACCCTTTATCAAATGATGGGTATTACTTCAAAATGTTGATGTTGACAAAAAATCTTAATGTTTGACTGTATGTGGGCCACAATTGAATTTTGACCTAACACTGTCGATTTGCAGGCATTTGAGCAGTTGACTGAGCAAACTTCTTGTGCAAGGCATGAAAGTTGGCATGGATGATCTTGAGAAAATATTAGGATAATGGAAAAGGTTTTAGACCTCTGGAGTTCACCCATCTTGATGAAAATTGAAATCCTAGTTTGAGGTTCATTGTCTTAGGAGAGCATTTGCCTCATCACTCCTTGGGAATCCTTGGGCAAGTTGAGGATTTCAATGAACATATGTTGAGTAAAATGGGAGGGAAAATTTTGGGGTACAACACATATATTCCACATCAAAGATTCTGAACTCTCCAGGACATCCAGAAACTATGTTTACTTCCTCTTCATACTCTGCACTAGGCCTGATTATGTGGATGAGGCCCTCATCCATCATCTCCTGGAAATAAGCCTTTATCTTTTCACAACCCTGTATATCTGTGCTGCAAATAACACAACCAGCATGGTCATGCGTATAGTAGCTAAATTCACAGGGGTCAGCATGCATTTTTACCAAATCTCCTCTAACCAAATTAATATTTAAAATCCGGAAGTCGCCTGGACAACCAGCCACCATGTTCATAGTATTTGCTCCTCCATGCTTTGGCGAAGGATTATCTTTCACATTAGGCCCAACATCTTTGAAGGATACGATAGCAGACCTCACCAATTTTTGTACTTCAGTTTTCAAAGGATAGCAGTTCTCAACATTGTGCCCTGGTGCTCCCTGATGAAAAAACATGTTTTGTCTGCCTTGTAATACCAAGGCAACAGTGATAGTATAGCGGGAGGTGATCAGGTATGAACCAACTTCTTTTGAATTAACGCCAGAAGTAATTCTGCATAGCTCATATGAATAGGGTCATAATTCTCCCTCCTCTGATTATTCTCTTGATTCCCCTTATGGAATGGTCTCTGATAAGCAACTGTGGTTGGAGCTAAACCAATAACTGGAGTCACTAAGGCAACCTGTTGATGATGCTGATAATTTCTTCTAGGAGGATTAACCTTCCTCTCTTGCATAACAGCATTTGTATCTCCTTCCTTCTTTTTGGAAAACCCATAGGATGGCTTCTTCGTATTTACGGAACTTTCACTTTTTGTTAAACGGCCCTCTCTTACAGCCTCTTCTAAATGGATACCCATGCCCACCGTTTCATTAAAGTCACTTGGCGTACTCGCTACCATCCTCTCATAGTAGAAAGCACCCAGAGTCTTTAGGAAAATCTTAGTCATCTCCTTCTCTTCCATGGGAGGAATCACTTGGGCGGCTACCTCACGCCATCTCTGCACATATTCTTTGAATGATTCCCTGTCTTTCTAGACCATGACCCAGAGTTGATCATGGTTAGGCGTCATGTCCATGTTGTATTTGTATTGTCTGATAAATGCTTCTCCCAAGTTGTTGAAAGTATGGATATTGACGTTGTCCAAACTCATATACCACTTCAACGCAACACCAGTCAAACTATCCTGAAAAAAGTGAATTAGTAGACGTTGATCATCAGTGTGGGTAGACATTCTTCTTACATATATCACAAGATGGGAACGAGGACAAGTGTTTCCCTTGTACTTATAGAATTTCGGGACTTTAAACTTCGCATGCATCTTGACATTTGGGACCAAGCATAAACCATTCACATTCTGCCCGAACAATTCCTTTCCCCTGTGGGTTTTCATCTCCCTCTGCATCTTGTCAAACTGATCTTGAAAATTATCCATTCGATCATAGAAACCCAAGCCTTGGCTTGGTGGAGGAAAAGTATGATACATATCATCATGAGAAAATGGGACAACATTCACCGAAGGATGTGCAGCAGGAGTAACATGTACGACAGGAGGTGCAGGAGTAATAGTAGTCTGAACAACTAGAGTAACTTGAGGACCAAGATTGAAACCTTAAGGAACAAAGTTCTCTGGCATTCCCCATGGATAACCTTGAGTCATGCGATTCTGAACAACAGCTGGAGTAGCAGACACAGGAACAGTCAAAGCTTTAGTAGTAACTTTTGTTTGTTGAGGTTGAACACTCGGTGGTTGATTCTAAGCAGCCACCAAATATTCCATCAGAGTAGTGAGATTGGCCATGCCGGCCTTCAGAGCAGAAACTTCCTCGTGCAGCTCGCGATTCTGTTGTTCTAAGTTGTCCATCTTCCTTCTGAAATTAGCTCGAGTATTGTAGTGGTGAGACAGCTTGCTGAACAAAGTAAAGAAGCTCAGTAAGACCCATGGATATGCAAAAAAAAGGCAAGAAGTATGTACATTATGATGCATGATGTGCAATGCACATGATTTATTTTATTATTAATATTTCAAGGGACTTAAAGATTTATAGACACATTGCAAATATCAAAGTAATAACACATTTGAAGTACTGAAATTTTTATTATAATAACATCAAAATGGATTACAAGTTTCAGTAATCCCAAGTACAAGATGAAAATAAAGTCTAAAACCCTAAGAAGTAAAGCTGATGGAGATCACTCTATACGTTAGAGCTTCTCTGTAAGCCTGGAAATCTCAGCCTTCAACCTCTAGTTTTCTTCTGCATATCTGGTGGCAACCTCCTTCCAATCACCTGAATCAGGAAGTGAAAAACTAGCAACTGACAGAGGTTTAGGAGAAAATAGATCCCCTTGCCTCTCCATTATCTCTACAGCCTGACTCTCAAGAATCTCAATCAAGTCGTCTTTCTTCTTCGAGTCTGCTCTATAGGAAATCTCTAAAGTTTGGCACTTATTCTTCCAAGCTTCCTTTTCCTGCTGCATCCTGACTCAAGCAAGTTGTAGCTCTTCCACATCATCCAATAGGGGAGGAGTGGTCTTCATAAACAAATCAGGAATAGGTGCTTCCCGAGAATACGACATCTTTAACTGAATAGCTCTCACTTGTACCCACTGAAGATGAGACTCCAAAGAAATAGCCCCTCTAGGTCCCAGGTCTTTCCTACTCTTCCTATGAATGTGACTGTGATGCGGTGGGAGAACTGACTTGAGGTTTTGCGTTTGTGTTTGCAAATGTTGCGGTTAGCAAGAGTCGCCATCGACTTTTATTTTATCCAAAAGGAAAGGTAAAAAAGCACAAGAAAGACCTTTGAGATGTTTTCTTGATTTCTGGGGGTAGATTATGAAAAGGGAAGGTATTAGCACCCTTTTCATCCATGGTTTTCCATGGGCTCTTAGTTACTTGTTTATATCACTTGCTTTTTCTTTTAAATTGTTTGAAATGGTGCTTTGTGTGGTTTTAAAAGTATTTTGAAAAGAGGCCTTTGTTTAGGCAATCTTTGTAATGATTCTCGTTCGTAAGAATGTATGCAAAGATGTTTGTCTTTTGAAAAATGTTTCAATGTTTTGAAAGATGTTTGGAAATGTTTTAAAATGTGTGTGTGTTTGTTTAAAAATAGCAAGGATTGTTTTGAAATGGTCAAGTAACTAGAAGCTATCTACCTACTCAAAAGTCTTTCTTGTACATTTTTATTCCTTTGACATTGTTGACTTACCATTGTTTTGGTAGACAACCCTATCTTTGGATGTTAAATGGGACGGGCGTGGGTCATCGTATAACCATGATAGCAATGGTGCCAAGTATCTTAGCTTGTTTGAGGGACCAAGATCATTTCATTTTTAGGCAACCTTTTAATATCGTCATCGAGGGACTATGATCTTATTTGTTTGTATTGTTTTGCCAAGATACCTAGCATGCATACCATGGCCATTTATTTTAAGGCAACAAAGTGGTTGAAACCTTAGGGGTGCTTGTGTGCAATGTGTTGTCATTTTTCATGCATTTTTGTCTTGTATTAGGTCATGCTATTTGTTTGATTTTTTGTCTTATCATACAAACCATAATTTTACTAAACATGTATATAATGCGATAAATTGCGTAAAGTAAATCTAAGCTATTACAATAATTATTGAGGGAGGGGGAATACAAGTTTTGAATGGGGGATATTGCTCAAAATAAAACCCTAGAAATTATTACAACCCAATTGAATTTTGGTACAATAAATAAATAAACAATTATTTAAATATGCAATAAAATATAAATATGCAAAAAATGTTTTGTATTTGATTTTTTGTATGAGAGAATTAATTATTTAAACCCTATAAAATAAGAGAAAAATAATATTATTTTTTGAAAGGGGAAACCCTAATTTTCATTTAAAAGAAATATATGTTCTATGTTTATTTTATTTTGTCCATTTATGTACAAGAAAATATAAATAATAATATATACAATATTTAAAAATTAAAATATGTATGAAAATAATTATTTTATGTGTAAAATAATAAAATAAAAATGTATAGTATTTTTATTAAATGTATTTATAAATAACTAAGTAAATAAGTTCTATTTATTAAAATAAAATTATTTTATATGTGGAAAAAATAATAAAAATAAAATAAAATTGCAAAAAATTAAGAAAATTATTTTTGTGATTTTTAATGTTCAGAAAAAAAAATAATAAAATCGATAAACATAAAAATATGAGAAAATATGCAAAAATATAAAAATATGCAAAGGGGGTGTGGAAATCAAAACAGGGGGTGTGGAAAGTAGAAATGACAAGGCCCAGGCACGCTAGGCCCAGAACATCATCTTCATCCCTGTCCTTGGCTTCCTGTGCGCGTTTTTGAGTTCAAATTTGTAACTTGCTATAGCTTGCATAAAATCAAAAACTCATAACATAAAAAGTGTAGCTTGTAAACTCACGATTCCAATGATATAAAATTCATGACCTAATTCTCAAAGATCAGGGAGAATTTTAATGGCCCTAATTTATGACCTAGTTTTTTCATGAACTTCAAGCTTCAAATTCTCACTACTAAGTTAATATAAATGATAACTATGCATATGTACAGCTTCAGCAAGTTAAGGACTACATTTTTGCTTCACAAATCGTGACTTAAGGATGCCTAATTAAGGAGATAGAGATTTGAAAAATACCTTGTTCAGCTGAGTTTGGATATGGCAATGTGAGGGCTTTGAGTGAGGCCTGAAGATCGTGTGAGCTTCCTTGAAGTTCCCTCAAGCTATTCCAAAGCTTAGCTGGCCTTGAGGATGCTTGAAACTCCTTGTAGAAGTCAACCTGCAACCTTCAAAAATGAAAATTGTAATGGCTGAAACAGGGTACACAGTTGCAGTGCAATGGCTTGGATAGTTTGGATGTGATATGGATGAAGTTTTTCAAAGGTTGAAAGGCAAAAGGAACGAGCCAATATTGATTTGGCAAGAGTTCTGCAGAAGATACCCTGTTTGGGCAGAAACTTATGTTTTCTGTGTTTAAGAGTGTTTAGGATGTTAGGAATTCGTGTATTTTCTTGAGATAAGTTTGTCAAGTTGTTTATAATGAAGCCAAGCCTTCTCTTTATCAGATGTACATGCTTTTTTGACTTTTGCCAATTTATTCCTTTTGAAGAAAAGTGACAAGACTTATATCAAAGGCCTGTACAGGCTTGCTTGCTAGTTGTAGAGAGTTGGTACAAGTTGCTTGTTATCTGTGGAAAATGCCTGCATCCAAGGAACAAGTTCAAGGCTCAAGGCTGATAAAGTTGGAAAAACTAGCTTTATGAAAATGGCAATGTACACTTTTGGCCATTTATGAAATTGTTTCTTGTACAATGCTCCAAAGATCAAAATAAATCCATTATCCATTGAGTTAGCATTCAATTATGGAGTGTAGAAGGGATTAGGACCTGTAATACAAGGTACAAGCATGCTAGGATCTGATTTGCAACTTGAACCATTGTGAAAATGGCTTGAACAAAAGTGACAAAATGCCATTTTCTCTTCTTCGATTCTCCCTAACCACAAATGATCTTGGAGAGTTATTGGACATTTTGGAAAGATTGTAACATGCTCTACAATCCATCTTTGAAATTCAACTTGATATACCTCTTGTAACTAGGTGAAAAGTTACCATGAAGTTAGGTCAAAAACCTGCCTAAACTAGGGCAAAATTTCACTAAGTTAAGAAATTTATGGACCCCTATTCACAAAATCATAACTTGAGATACAAGCATCTTTTGGGAAAACTTTGTGAATCAAACTTGTAGATTTCATGGAGGACTACAACTTTCATGTTGGAAGTTTTCTTTGAATCCAATTTCATCATGGTGAAAAAGTTTCTAAGTTATGAAAAAAATTTCAAATTGAAACCCTAATTTGCAAAATTGATTTTCTTGATCAACAAGTTTCATATTTTTACATATCTTGATGAATTATGACCCTTGGCACTTGATTTTGACAAAAAAGTCAAAGTTTGACTTTTCAGTTCACAGTTGACTTTTGATCAGTTAACTGCAAAACTCATTTGTCAATCCTATGCATTTGAGATCTTTTAAACTATGTAATTAGGTAAATATTATTCTATTGAGTCCTTGAAATCATGATTGAATCCAATTTGTCATTGGCTAGGTTAAAAATCAAAAATTGCCCTTTCTCAGTCAAAAACCCTAATTTTGACCATGTTGCCCTTTTGATGATTTGATCAAATTTCTTGAGGAGTTGTGATCCAAACTTGATCAAATGGTTCATATGAGTCTAAGATGTTGTTGTGGATCAAAAATTATGAAGTTTGACTGTAAATTGGCCATGGTTAACTTTTTCCCCAATACAACTGATTTTTAGGTCAACTGTCCAATTGGCTGGGCAAAAATGTGATTCAAGGCTTGAAAATTGGTATGAGCAATCTTAGGGATCCAAGATGGTGTATGAAAGTCATATGAAGCATTGAAGGTCCAAAAATACTTGTGCAAACTCAAACCCTAATTTCAGGCCATCAGTGCAAGGTGAGGTCTTGAGCTGAGCAAACCCTAATTTTGCCTGGAGTCCAAGAAGTCTTGTGAGAAAAATCTTGATAAATGAGAGGGCAAATTTTGGGGTACAACAATGACGCCAGATCTTCTCAATGAATATTATTTGGTTTATCCCTCGTCGGATAACCAAGTTGTCGTCGTGCAACAACAAGGTTGTAGTTAATTCCTCCCTTTGTACCAAGAAGAGGTACATTGGGGAAACTACCACAACTGTCGACAATCTCTACATCATGGTAAGCTCGATGATACCAAACAATATCTGAGTGAGTAAGTTCCATGATCTTAGGAGCCCAACGGGGTTCCTTCCTGAGATCCCAGAAAGCATCAGACTGAGGCACATGAGAAGTAGACCATTAGTACAACAAGGTGTGCAACAGATAATCATCCCCCCGTGATACGAATTCTGAAGATGAATAGAGTTATAAGCATCACCAAAAAATTTAGGAATTGGGTTTCCAATCATGAAGATCCTGATAGCACTAATGTCAACAAACTTGTCCAATTAGGAAATAAAAACAACCCGTAAGCAAGTACACCAAAGATGGCCTCAAAAGCGATTGTACTCTTCATCCTGGCCAAGTAACGAGCTTTCTCCAATAAGAACTGAGTTGGTAATCCTCTAATCCCTCCTTTAGTAGTCATATGGGCTTCAACCTTAGACTTCTCCATATAGATTAAAGCAGTAATCTCGTGTGGTTTTGGCTCACCCTCCAAACTAGTAAATGGAACACGATCGGTAATAGGTAAATCCAACAGATGAGAATACTCCTCTAGTGTAGGCATCAACTGATGGTCAAGGAAAGTAAAGAAATGATACATCGGATCATAGAACTAGACCAAGGTCGAGAGAATACCCTCCTTTATCCTAAGCTTAATGAGAGAAATGATGGATCCATACTTCCTCCGAAAATCTGCAAAACACTCAATCTCGGGAATTAGACTGATCAACTCATCTATCTTGGGATCTTTGAAACTGTATTTTCTGATATTTCTTTTTTCATAATCCATGGTTAAAAGGTACCTAAGATATTCACAAATGGTCAACTTCCAAGTCCCTTGAAATAAAATTTCTTCAAAAGATGCTTATGAGTGCATGGATGCATGATGCAACAATCACACACAAGATCACAAACATAGGGTTCATAGGTTCAACGTCACGAGCATGAGGTCGAAGGTACTACCCATAAGGTATGGTCTAAAAGTTATCACCTGTAGAACAAGGTTCTAGAGGTTCCCAGAGTCTACATCCTTCCTCGAATATTACCAACTTCCTGATTAACTTGGTAATTAGTAATATTCTCAAGAAAAACTCGTCCCAACATAGTATCGCGTGACAACTATTTCCAGATTACTCCCTCATAGCTTCCGCACTACACCTAAAAGGCCAAGATGGGTTAGGTATTCTATGGTCCTCAGCTTCAGCAGGCTCCTAGGTCGAAAGCAGTATGTCTTCCTGATTACTCGTTAAACAACACTACAGTCAAAAGGGCCTCCACTGAGTGGGGGATCTCATGCCTTCTTTTTTGGGATTACTCCCTCAAATTTAGCATGACTATGCTGCCCATCCTATCTTAAAGTTTGCCCAAGTCTGGGTATAAGACTTATAAGTAATCACCAAGCACCCTGAAAACCAGAAAAATCCGGGCAAGCATATATACAACATATAACATATAAACAACTATAGCACATATATAGATATAAAAAAAGATAGGTTTAACCCACTTATGGATGGACCAGCAAGAGGTCAATCTTTCCCCAGTGAAGTCGCCATTTTGTTTCTGTAGCGGTAAAAATGTTTAAGACTAAGCCATTGGATTGAATAGACTTGTACAGATTAAAATAAAATCGCAATTGTGCTTTATTGTTTCTAAAGGAATGGGAAATGAGCAATAACCCAAAAGAGGGGGAAATATTCTAAGTAAGGGGGTTGGTTATGCCAAGGTAAGGTATTAGCACCCTAAACATCTATGGTACTCCACATGAACCTCTTTGTAAAATTTCTATATTTTGGCTATAAAATGTTGTATAAAAAATAGATGGTGGAGGTGAGAAAAGAAGTATTTTTTATGATTTTTGCACCCGCCGCCGTTGCGAACCTTTAGTGCCTACATACCATCTTTCGTGCAATAGGGGATCTGGTTACACGTAGTTCACCTTTAAAAAATTTAAAACACAAGTGTGTTGGTTAATTTCATGAGATAAGACATCATCGTTATTGTCCGTGTGGAAAACATACTTACTACCCACAATCAAGAGAAAGGAGAATTTGCATCATCTCAAAGTGGAGGATATGGCTTGGATTTTAGAATCAACAAAGCCTCACTCAACACCCAAGTGGAAAATATCTCACTTCACTATATATTGTAGAAGTATAGTTGTTTGCACCACTACAAGGATTGACAAGAGTCTAATCTTTTGAGAAAAGTTTTAATATAAAAAGCCAAAGTGGCAAAATGGTTTGAAATGAGATTGATTGATTTTTAGTCTTCTCACAAAAATTTCAAGGTATTATTAAGTTGATTGAAATTTATTTATGAAAATGTTTTTAAAATGTATGGACATAAGTCAAAGTTTATTATGAAAGTGGTTCAAGTTTAAAAAAACAAGAAGAGTTTTCAAAAGGGGGGAGAAGATTTTTGAAATTAAAGAAGATGGGAGGAGATGAAGAGACTATCCTAAAGCATAAGGTAAAAGCTAGGGAGAAGAACCATCTAACCAACAAGAAGCCAATACTTGACATTATGAGTCAAGATAGAATTCCCATTCTTAGGATTGAAACCGAGCAAGCAAAGATACTAGACCTCTTGAGAGAACCAAACTTCAAGTGTATTAAGTCTTCACAAATATTGGACAGAGTAACGGCTGTATACGGGTGAATTCTATATTACAAACAAAGTATGTAATCACAATAACCTGCACACAAAATAAACAAGCAACCCAATGTCTTGAGGTAAACCCCAAGAACTCCAGACAAAGTATTAATTAAGGTTACAAGGCTCCAACATAGGCCAAGGTCTCTAATCCTAAGTCCAAGAAGTCCAATACTCCATAATGCCATGGATAGTAACCAAATAGTCCAAGTATCATTAATGTTTTTTTATGGTTCATGTTGATTATTAAGTGTCTTTAAAAGGAAAAGAAAAGCTCAAGTGAGCAAATAAAAATGACATAAAAATAAATGCTCAAGTGAGCAAAAATAAAAATGGCATAAGAATAAATGCTCAAGTGAGCAAAGATGAAAATGGCATGAAATGTAAATGCTAAAGTCAATGGTACATAAAGTAAAGAGCATAAAATAAAAGCATAAAATAAATTCAATTGTTAGAAATTAGTGGTTAGTTGGATGACCATCTTGAAACTTGCATTTGGAACTCATTAGAGGATTGATAGAACCAAAGCCTCCACACAACAAATTGCATTTGCTTTTTGTCAAGTATATCATCCATTTTGGAATCCTCAAAAGTAATATTTAATGATCAACGATGTTTAAGTGATCCGCGTTGACCAAAAGTTATATAGATCCATTAGAGGATTGGTAGAACCAAAGCCTCCACACAATGAATCTCAAGGTTAATGGATCAAAGAGATCAAATTAACATACTTGGGCTTGCAAACATAGGTTTGGGCCACGAATGATCATTTATTCGAATCGAGACAAAATTTAGCGCTATGTTAAGCAATCGTAAGTGGACTTATGTAGAAGTCGAACCTATTTTGAGGCCGGTCAATAGCAATCTATGTAATTCATGTTTGGATAAATGATATAGAGATTATCATCCCTTAACAGGTAACACAATTAAAAAAGAAAGGGATAAAATGAAGAGGGAGGGGAATGATAAGCTAACTTGGATCACTACCTCAAATTTCTTTCATCTTTAAATTCACTCACTCGTCTAGATGGATCAAAGCACTAAACATATCATTAATCCAAAGCACCAAAATGAATTAAATAATTCACTATTTGGTAGATTTGAATTAATGAACATTTATCCAACTTCATCTACATCACAAATTCCATTGAATTTAAAGAGAAATTGGACATTTGAAATTGCAACCCAAACCAACAATCAAAAGGAGTGAGTAGAAAAACATTTATGGATCAAAACAGCCCCAAAACAAGGCAAAAAATGCATTTTGTTTCTGTGCTAATCGATTGCACTAAATGGAAAATCGATTTACACAGTGCAATTTTCAAAAATTTGTAAGAAATTCACTTATTGCAATCGATTGCATTGTTACAGCAATCGATTGCACGTTGTTACAGACAGCAACACAGTATTTTAAAAGGCCAAATCCTTGTTCAAACTTTCCATCAAATACCTTATGATCATGGATCTAATTGAGCACGAAAATGCCATCAAATTATGGGAACATAACACCATTGGAATCACAAAATAATGCCCAATGAATCAAACCCAAAGATCAACAAGAGATCACATTGTGAAAGATGAATTATCCAACTTACCAAAGGTAGATCTAGAGAATTATAAAAACAACTGCAAGAATTTGCTTCAATTCAACCACGAGAATCAATTGCCCAAGCTTGGATGTAGAGAATTGATGAAGAAAAAGTGTTTGGATGAAGGTTTAGCTCCAAGATTAGTAAACTTCAATGCAAAGCTTACTAACTTTTTTTTTGAAAATGGAGCTTTGAGTGAATTTGGTAGATGGAGAGAATTGAGATATTTTTTAGCAAGGTGGATTTGGCTATCAAAAGCTTGAAATTTGAATGAAATGAGGGCTCTATTTATAGAGTTTAAGCTTGGGATTAGTGGTAGTTTGGTAATTGATTCTTGGAGCCAAAATTTGAATTAATGATAATTCTTTCAAAAATTAGAGCCAAAATTTGAATTAATGAATATTTTTAAAAATGCAAGATTGGCACCAAAATTTGACATGCTTAAAATTGCTGATTTTTTTTCAAATTTTCACTTTGTGCAAATCGATTTGCAAATGTATTTTTTCAAAAATGGCGCAAAATTCACTTTGTGCAATCGATTGCACTCTAGGAGAAATCGATTGTACAGTGAAAAAAATGAAAAATTTTAATTCTTTTTCTTTAAAAATAGAGATTTTAGGGAAATAATACCATAAAACCTTATTTGTCATATGCTTTGACTTGGTACCTGCAAAACAAAAATATGCAAAGACAAAGACAAATATTTTTTGTATTTTGATTAGAAGTTAGTCAACAAAACATATACAAGATACACAACTAAGGTGCTTGGAGATTCCTCAAGAGCAAACTTAAAGATAGGAGATAGAAAAAGTGGAATAACCAACCCTAATGTGATCTTGTTATGATCTAGTTTATATAATATGATAGAGGAATCTTAGGGGCAAAAATTGGGGTACAGCAGAAGCCATCTGACATTGAGTCCAATTGGGAAAGAAGAAGTGGAGTTAAGGGCCTTCTTGCAAATTTTCTAATGAAGAAAGCTCTGGTATTCGTAGACGCTATGAGTTACCAAGACTTTGAAGATGTATTAGCTCTCTTGGTCTATGGATTGGTGTTGTTCCCCAATTCAGACCAGTTTATAGATGTCAGTGCCATCAACATTTTCCTTGCTCACAATCCAGTACCACATTGCTCAGGGATATTCTGCATTCACTCCATACCCGTACTATAAAGAAGTGAGGAACTCTCATGTGTTGTACGCCTTTGCTCTATAGGTGGTTTATTTCGCACCTTACTCGGTCAATAATGAAGAATGAGTTAGGCTTAAGGTTGAACCAAATATTAATGTCTCTCTCTCACTCTGATATCTATTGGTGCCCTCGCTCTCAAGAAGACATCTCTTTTATTGATCACTGCAGAGAATTTCCCAATGTTCCACTCTTTGGCATTAGAGGAGGCATCATCTACAACCCTTCTTTAGCCCTACGTCAATTTGGTTACGCCCAGAGGGATGGTCCTCATGATATTCTCATCCAGGGTATTGTGCTCAACTATTCAAATGATCTGCAAGGTTATCGTTAGAGGTCCATCCGCGCTTGGGGCATGGTTAAGAAGACTGATAGTAAGACTTTAGGGCGTAAGAACTCCATCCCTTTGGAGCCTCACCTCAAATGTGTGTGAGCTCGTGCTCAGAGTCTAATGATGCCATATGCTATTGTCTTGCTAGTGATCTTAGAGCCTATTGTTCAAGCGGATGGGTCTCGCATCATTCTTCATCATGATATGCCGACAAACTTCAAAGAATTGCAAAGGTCTTGGATCCAACTCAAGGAAGAACGATACACCTTTGAGACCCAATTCTATGCCAGGGAAAAGAAAATGTTGGAACTGACAAAGCAGCTTCACGAAGAGCAGAATATAAATGCCTATATTAGCACCAAAAGGAAGCGTCCATGGGAGACCTAGGAATTTTAGAAGTTTCTTTTAATTGTCATTTCTTTGTAACTTTTACTTTAGTTGAACCTACTAATTAAAATTCATTTTCTTCTGTTTTGTTTAAAAGAGTTTAAATCTTATAAGGTCCTTGAAAATAGTGCATAAGCATATCATGCATATCATTGCATAAGCAAGTGTTCCAAATCAGGTTTCTTATCTTTTCGCTGTTTATTTCAGGAAAAAGAAATGGCTCTCGAACAGAATATTAAGGACCTTCAAGCCCAAAATGCTCAGTTCCAGCAGATGTTCCTGGCTCTGGCTAAGGGACAAGAAGACCTAAAGTCTCTGATTCTCAAGGGCAAGAAGAAGAAGACAAAGGAACCAGTGGGTGTCCTGAATATGGGAAGGAGATTCAGAGGACCGGCAAAGCCAACTCTAGAATTTGCAACTCCTTCAAATGAGGGAGACAATCAGGAAGAGAAGCCAAAAGAAGAAGACCACGGCCCAGAGACTGATGAAGAAGAGGTTGATTATGCTGAAGAGCGGTATCCTTTTATTGATGAAAAATACAAACAATTGGAGGATCGTCTAAATGCCATGGAAATTCAGAGGGTACCTGGTCTAGATTTTGAAGAATTAGGGTTGGTTTCTGGAGTGGTCATTCCACAGAAGTTCAAGGTTCCCATGTTTGGTAAATATGACGGGGTTTCATGTTCTAAGCTGTATCTGAGGTCTTATGTCAGGAAGATCCAACCTCACACCGTAGATAGGAATTTGTGGATGCATTTATTCCAGGAAATTTTATCAGGGACTCAATTGGAATGGTTCTATCAACTAGAGGGAACCAATATCCGCAACTGGGGGGATCTAGTTGCTTCTTCCTACAGGAAGTACCAATACAATGCTGACCTCGCTCCAACCCATACTCAACTTCAAAGCATGTATATGGGTCCTAGAAAGGGTTTCAAAGGCTATTCCCAGAAGTGGAGAGATCTTGTAGAAAGAGTCCAGCCTCCTCTATCTCATAGAGAGCTGGTAGATATGTTCTTGGGTACTTTGCCTAGTCCATTTTTCAACCACTTCATTGGAAGCTCTTCAGCTGGGTTCACTGAGCCGATATTGACTGGTGAACGAGTAGAAGCTCGTATCAAGATCGGTAAGATTAAGTGAAATGCATCTTCAAGTACAGTGAAGAAACCATTCTCTGGGAAGAAGGAAGTAATTGTTGCCTACAGTCAGAGGAATCAAAGCAAAGTTGAACGCCGTCCAACAGTAGGAGTTGTGATGATCTCCAACCCAACACCAAATCAACAATAAAACAATCAACGCAGACAGGATGCGCCCAGAAGACAGTTCACCCGGCTTAACAAGTCCTTATCTAAGGTTTTGCCACAATTTTTGAAGTCTAATCTGGTAACTCTGAGGGAGGCTCCTAAAAATCCAAATACTACATCTCCCTGTTATAATACAAATGTTCAATGTTCCTTCCACTCCAACAGTCCAGGGCACGATACAAATGATTGCAGGGATCTGAAGAACAAAGTTCAAGACCTTATTGATGCAAAGGAGGTTGAATTTGATCCTCATGAGACTCCCAATTTCATAACTACACCAATGGCCAAGCATGACCCGGGATTCAGTGCCATTAATGTTGTTTCCGCCACAGAAGATTCTGACAATAATTGCAACCTGGACAACTGGATCTTCCCAACTACCAGCGGTGGAATAAATAATTGGACGGCTAGAGACTTTGCTCCGATTACTTTTATCCAGGAGTAATTGTCTTTTTGTTTTATTTTTTGGGATATGTAATATTTGAACAATATAAACTCTAAAGCCTTGTGTCTTACCCGAGGCACAACATTCTATTTATGAGGGTTATTATTTCCCTTTCATATTTCATAAATAAATCATTGGATGTTTTGCATACAAATTTTACGCTCATTGTCTTTATTTTCTGCTTTCACTTTATCAAAATAGCTATGCTCTCTTACACACACCCACATATCAAACTGCAGATCCACATCCACTCTGGATCCCATTGATAATTGTTCTGCTATTGCCAATTATGACTTTGAAAATCCGATCTACCAAGCCGAGGACGAAGGTGAGGTAGATTGTGAGGTACCAGGAGAACTTGCTAGACTGTTACAATAGGAGGAAAGAGCAATACAACCTCATGAAGAGCCAGTCGAGACAGTAAACTTGGGTACTGAAGAAGATACAAAAGAAATTAAGATATGTGTCAACTTGGAAAATGGTGTCAAAGAGCGGTTAATCCAGATGCTACATGACTATGTTGAGATCTTCTCCTGGTCGTACGAAGACATGTCGGGGCTAGACAATGATATTGTGGTTCATTGTTTACCAACGAAAGAATACTGCCCTTCAGTGAAGTAAAAGGTTCGTCGTAAGCGTCCTGAGATGTCAGAAAAGACCAAAGTTGAAGTCATGAAACAATTTAATTCCGTATTCTTAGCTGTTACTTCTTATCCATAATGGGTTTCTAATGTTGTTCCAGTACCTAAGAAGGATGGTAAAGTACGTATGTGTGTGGATTTCAAAGACTTGAAAAGGGAGATCCCCAAGGATAACTTTCCGCTTCCCCATATTGATATTCTGGTTGACAACACCGCACAGCATAAGGTATTCTCCTTCATGGATGGTTTCTTCGGGTATAATCAGATTAAAATGGCACCTGAAGATATGGAGAAAATAACCTTCATCACACAGTGGGGCACCTTCTGCTACAAAGTTATGTCGTTTGGGTTGAAGA
The DNA here is from genome assembly GCA_948472305.1 of Vicia faba. Taxonomy (NCBI): domain Eukaryota; kingdom Viridiplantae; phylum Streptophyta; class Magnoliopsida; order Fabales; family Fabaceae; genus Vicia; species Vicia faba. The sequence continues at coordinate 1,469,978,633 of OX451738.1, read as the reverse complement.
ACACCAGGGCAACCTATCAACGTGATATGGTAGCCTTGTTCCATGATATGATCCATCGTGAGATAGAGGTCTATGTTGATGATATGATATCCAGGTCTTAGACTGAAGTAGAGCACCTTGATCACCTGCAAAAGCTATTTGAAAGGCTGAAGAAGTACAAGTTAAGACTAAACTCGAACAAGTGCACTTTTGGAGTAAGATCTGGTAAGCTCTTAGGCTTCGTTGTCAGCAGAAAAGGTATTGAATTAGACCCTACAAAGGTTAAAGATATACAAGAAATTCCAACTCCCCGCACTAAGAAGGAGGTTATGGGATTCTTGGGACGTCTAAACTACATTGCCAGATTCATTTCCCATCTAACCGCTACTTGTGAGCCAATCTTTAAATTACTGAATAAAGATCAAGTAGTGAAGTGGAATGATGACTTCCAGACTGCCTTTGATAAAATCAAGGAATATCTTCAAGAGCCTCCAATTTTGACGCCTCCGGTTGAAGGAAGACCTCTGATCATGTACTTAACAATATTAGAGAATTCAATGGGGTGTGTGTTGTGGAAGCATGACAAGTCTGGTCGAAAAGAGCATGCAATATACTACCTTTGTAAAAAGTTTACCGGCTGTGAAACAAGATACTCATTGCTCGAGAAAAATTGTTGCATTTTGGCATGGGATGATCTCCGACTGAGACAGTATATGTTGACTCGCACTACATTGTTGGTATCTAAAATGGATCCTATCAAATACATCTTTGAGAAGCTCGCTCTCTCCGGAAGAATGGCAATATGGCAAATGGTCCTAACCGAATATGATATTCAATACACTACCCAAAACGCAATCAAAGGGAGCGTACTAGTTGATCATTTGGCTCATCAGGTTATGAACGACTACCAATCCATGAACTTTGAGTTCCCGGACGAGAACATCATGTTAGTGACTAATTGTGAAGAACCTGGACCAGATGGAGGACTTGAAAAAGGATCCCGATGGACTATGGTTTTTGACAGATCTTTCAAAGCACTTGGAAATGGCATCGGGGTTGTGATCATATCTCCCGAAGGCTGTCATACTCCTTTCGCTGACAGACTATGTTTCAACTGTACCAACAATATGGCTGAATATGAAGCATGTATTATGGGTCTCAAAGCTGCTATCGACTTGAGAATTAAATTCTTAAGTGTATTTGGAGACTCGGCCTTGGTATTCAGTCAAATCAAAGGAGAATAGGACACAAAATATCATAATCTCATCCCTTACCGAGAGCATGTGCTAACACTGATTCCACCCTTTGAAGAAGTTATCTTTGAGCATTTTTCGCGAGAGAAAAATCACTTAGCGGATGCGCTAGCTACTATGTCATCCATGTTTAAGGCCAGATGGGATAATGAAGCTCCTCATATCACTATTGAGAGATTGGACGAACCAGCATACTATTATGAGGTTGATACTGAAAAAGTAGGGGACAAACCTTGGTTCCACGAAGTGAAAAGATACCTCGAAGCCCTAGAGTATCCTGAGGGAGCTTCTGTCAATGATAAGAAGTTCCTAAGAAGTTTCTCTGCCAAGTTTTTCCTCGGTAACAAAATTCTCTACAAGGGCAACCACGATTCCACTTTACTTCGGTGCATAGACAAGAGGGAAGCAGAGAAGATTATGGTAGATATGCACGAAGGTACCTTTGGCACCAATTCTAATGGGATCCGATGGCTAAAATGTTATTTCTAAATCATGTTGCACAAGTGCATTTAATATACCTCAAAACATTCAAAAGGAAAGAAGAAAGGAGCATCAAATTCATATATGAATGAAATCGGTTCAAGAATAAAAGGTCAAGTGATCTAAAGTATTTATGAGACTATCATTTATGTATCATTCCTCAACATGTTACCATTGGTCATTTGATGACCTCAAACCCAAGCCAAAAGTTCAAAATTCAAAGCTAAAACATAAAAAGAACATTACTTAGGAAGAATGAATCAAAAAGGCTCATCAACACATTATGGGAAATCAAGTGGATTGATTTGAATTGGTGTGAGGAAAATAGAAGCAACATAATCATTAAGTTCCAAATTATAGGCCTCACACAAGTTCATTGGCCATCAAATAAATTGCAACAAGATATGCAACATCAATTGGGCACCTTCACTTTGAAAATTCATCAAAATTAGAAATGGACTTCCATATTTCAAACAAAAAATTTCTCAACATATTTAAGATGTATATAAGTTAGAAAGCAAGTCTCAAGTTCATTGATGGTTGAGGAAAGGATCAAATGAGCTTCAAACATCAAAACTAGTTGATGAAACCACCAATCTAGACAAGTTTTCAAAATAATTCAACGGGGAATACCAAACCTCATCAAATAATTCAATAAAAATATTTATAAGATCATCAATCCATATATGAACTTCAAACAAGAGATGAATTCAATTTAAACTTACGGAAAATTGGTTTTTGGAATCTAATCAAACAAAGGTATTATCAAAACCCTAATTATTTAGAAAATAAACTTAATTATTGATTAATCAATTTCCAATTCTAAAAAATTCAAACTAAAGTCATACAAAAACATAAAAAACTCCAAATATCAGAAAACTTGTTTTTTCATATTTTTAGAATTAAAGAAAAGTCAGAAATAAAATCAAATTCAACCAATTAATCAATTAAACAAATATTCACATTGTTAAAAAAATTCTAATCAAAAGTCATAAAAATATTCAACCAAAGTTATATTCAAATATTAGAATTAAAAATAAACTTCTATGATTTTTTGTGGAATTTTTGGATCAAAGGAAATATCAATATAAAATCAAATATCAAACAAACAATTAATTAAACACCGTCTTCAAGAAAGAAAATCAGGAAAGATCAAGTTATAAAACAAAATTCAAATAAATGTGAAATTCAAATAGACCAATAGCATCACGCCACCACATCATCTTCAACCTCTGGACAAGTTTAAAAACGCGCGTAAGAAATAGTCCTAGGGCACATGTTCAGATCCCTCGTACATACTTGTTTCCCCACCATTTTTCATGAAAATTTATGCAAATCAAAGTCAGAAATAAGATCTACATTATGCTATTCGCATCACATCAAATGATTAACCAAAGATCGAGAATAGATCTCATGAAGATTGCAAAAAAACACTGAGAAAAATATTTCAGAATCATCATACATGCATATTTCATGAAATCAAAAGCTCTAAAGATGCAGAAACACTCAATGAACATCAAACAAAATGATTCCAAACTCAAATCATACAACTCACGGCCAGAAATTAAGATCCAAAGTTAAGGATTCTAACCTTTGAGGCAAAAATGTATCTACTGTCTCCTTCACTCCAGCTACAAACCAAGCCTCGATCTACAATCCTTATCACTTGGAGAAGAGAATGCAAGAAGAATCACAAAATGCACAAGCAAATTGGGAGAATCGAAGGAATGGATTTTTTGAGAGAGAAAGTGATTTTAGATTTGAACTTCCTCCAATGCATATTTTGTTCTCCTCCTTCTGCCTTTTTTCTACCCCCTTTTTGAATAAGCAATGCAGTGTTTATATAAAGTGTTTAGAGTGAGGGCAATAAAGTCATAACTCACAAAAATCTGTTGGAGGGAAATTTGGCCAAAATAGGAAAATAAAATTGTGAGAGCATGTGCTTGCGTTTTATTTGTTATTTGGCCTTTTTATGCTGCATTTTGATGAGCTCAAGGGTTAATGAAATGAGATGAGTGAAGCGTGAGGGGGTGAGGTGGCAAGGATTGGACATGGTGTGATTTTGCTTGAGGTGAAAGTTACCAATTTTGGAAAATATGTAGAAATCGTGGGAAGGCAAGGAAAGTGTGATTGTTTGGCCAAAATAAGTAAGAAATGAAGTGTGTAATTTGTGTCAAGCATGTGAAATATCAACCTGAAAACAAACAGATGGAGGGATAATCAAGACACGAGTCTTAGAATTCCTGAGAAACTCAAGCCAACTTGCCCAACATTATGCGCGCGCTAGCTTTCTCATAAGGCAACACTTTGAATGGTCTAGATTGAGAGAACGAAAAGAGCAGGAATGAGGCTTCGACCAGCCTATAGGGTTACTTCTAATTGTCCAAACGAGAGAAAATGAAGAGGGCAAGAATGAGGCTTCGACCAGCCTATAAGGTCACTTTGAATTGTCCAAACGAGAGAAAACGAAGAGGGAAAGAATGAGGCTTCGACCAGCCTATAAGGTCACTTCGAATTGTCCAAACAAAGAGAGAAGAATGAGGCTTCGGCAAGCCTATAAGGTCACTTCGAATGGTCCAAGTTAAGAGAAAAATAAGGCTTCGACCAGCCCTCAAGATAACACTTCGAATGTCCAAAATCAAGAAGACTAAAGTAAGAAGAAAGAGGCTTCGACCAGCCTTCAAGGTAACACTTTGAATGTCATACCTGAAGAAGAACAAAGTAAGAAGAAAGAGGCTTCGACCAGCCCTCAAGATGGAACCTTTAATGTATAAACTGAAGAAGAACAAAGTAAGAAGAAAGAGGCTTCGACCAACCCTCAAGATGGCACCTTGAATGTCCAAACAAAGAGAGAAGAATGAGGCTTTGACCAGCCCTCAAGATAACACTTCAAACTATCCAAACTAAGAGAGAAGAACGAGGCTTCAACTAGCCCTCAAGATAACGCTTCAAATGTCCAAACTGAAGAAAAACAAAGTAAGAAGAAAGAGGCTTCGACTAGCCTTCAAGGTAACACTTTGAATGTCCAAACTGAGGAAAATCAAAGGGAGCAAAAGAAGGATTCGATCAGCCCATAAAGCCAATTCGAATGGTCCAAACTGTAGGAAATCAAATAGATCCATTCGAATCCCTGGTTTCAATATCCAACTTCCTCAAATCACAACCTCTTCGATTTTAAACCAAATTGATAGATTCCAAGTTTAATGAGGAGCTTTCATAGCCCTCTTTAAAGTGCACGAGGCACATTTTTGAATTATGCCTTGAATCAACAATTATAGGCATGTCACAAAATGTTTGATGAATTACCTTGGCCAATTGCCTTGCCTTGTCTGACCAGTTGCCCAAGAGTGCCCCAAAAATGCAAAAATTGCCTTGAACTTCAAAGGCTCATAACTTTTGATTTTGAGTAAGAAGTGTGTTTTTTGTCCTCTGTGGGGCCTTGTAGATCTTTTTCCTCTCTTTAATTGGAGAAAAGAACCACCAAAATCCTATGAAAAATGAGAAATTTATGCCCTTGTGCAGTCAGGCATAAATCAAGAACGCTTAGTGAAATTTTCAATCACCAAGATAACTTCAAATCCAAGTAACCTCTCAAACTTGCAATTATCATCAAAATAAATCATCAATGATCATACCACATGAAAATACATGTCAAATGCTTCATGTTGACCAAAAGTCCACTTGGTCAACTTTGACTTTGTTGACTTTGAGTAAAATGACTGTTTTTCCCCTTTGATTCAATTGAACCACTTCTCTTCAAAATTGATGATCAAAACTTCAAACATATGATATTCAAAACACGTAGAGGTTATGGAAAGAGTTTCCACCTAAAACTCCAAAGAATCCTGATTAAGACTCAAACCCTAGCTTTGCACCCTGCACTAGGAGATAGTTGATCAGGCTTCAAAACACTAGTTCCACTGAGCATCATGAGAGACTCTTTAAAAAAATTGATTCCAATGATGATAAAAGAATGATGCTTCAATAATTGACTCATCTAGACCCCAATAACTCCAACTTGGGCAAAACCCTGATTTTGACAGATGAATCCAAAAGATGTGATTTTCCTTATAAACAGCACAATACTCAATCTTATGATGATCCAATGAGACGGGTAAGATATCTTGAGATATGTGATACCTTTGGGCTTGAAAGATACAACAATTTAGCTAATAAGGCCCTCCTTGGGAAACTTGTAAATACAATCAATCTTCCAAAGCTGGAGGGAGACTTGATAACCAAAATACTTTGATCCCTACACAGTGCATGAATGCAATGTAATATGATGTTTATGATGAAATATAAGCCTAAATCAAGAGGGTAAATTTTGGGGTGCAACAGTTGCCTCTATTCAATTATCGTTAACTGGATAAGCGAGAAAAGTGATAACTTTCGAGTGTTCAGAGTTGAAGATGATTGAATACGAAAGAACCCGAAAATTTACACTCTTGAAGAAACAATAGAACCCCCCAAAGACAAAGAATGCCAGCAGGCACGGGATTAAGAAGATATCAAACGAAATTGGATTTAGCAAACAGCGGGTTTAATGAACATTGGACCTCCCAAGACACACGTCAGAATGAAGTTGTAACGCAGATTTAAACAAAATTGAAACAGAACTAAAACTTAGAAGAGTAGACGAAACTAAACTTCAGAATGAATGCGCCAAGACAAAACTGGACCACAAAAAGGGGTGAGAAAAGACTCAAACTATAGAGAATAGGCGAAACTAACTCTAGAAAATAAAAGTACGCAGGGCAAAGTGGATAGAGTGCGTGATTCTAGGAACACTTGCTAATATCAACCTAAGATAGACAGTATGAAGGAACTGAAAGAATCCCATGAGTGAGGAAAAAAATGAGACGAAACTCGACCCAATAACTAGTTAGACGAAACTAAAATAGATGAGTACCAGGACGAAACTGGATTTCACGCATGGGTAACGACGCAAAACTCGACCCATAACAAAAGAGATGAGAGTGCCTGTTTCTCAAATCACCTGCTGCTCTCACACCAATGGATAACAATAACAAAAACTGATAGAAGAATCCAAGGAACAAAATACACTATTTTCAACCAGGGACGCAGTACGAACACTACAAAGAGACTCGGTAAATGAAAATCGTCAAAGGGTCCAAGGTATGAAAACAAAAATGAGACGAAACTCGACTCAATAACTAGTTAGGCAAAACTAAACTAGATGATTACCAGGACGAAACTGTACTTCATGCACAGGCGACAAGATCGAAACTCGACCCAAAGAAAAGTGATGAGAGCGCATGTTTCTCAGAGCACCTGCTAGTCTCAGATCAATGGATAAATAGTGACGAAAACTGATAGAAGAGTCCAAGGAACAAAAGAGATTGATTTCAACCAGGGACGCAACACGAACACTGCAAAGAGACTCGGTAAACGAAAACCGTCAAAGGGTCCAAGGTATGAAAACAAAAACGAGACGAAACTCGACTCAATAACTAGTTAGGAGAAACTAAAAAAGATGAGTACCATGACGAAACTGGATTTCATGCGCGGCTGAGGAGACGAAACTCAGAGCTCGACCCAAAGCGAGGTGATTAGGGCTCAAAACTAAAAACCTGGTGAAAGTGAATACCAGGGAGAAACTGGTATTCAAAAGGTACATCAATAGACATTGAAATGAACCGACGAGGGTAGTAAAGACCCGAGAAGACCGTTCCAGCGCGAAACTGAACTACAATCAAGAGCGGATTCTCAACCAATCAAATGATTAATATCAAAAGGAAATTTGTATGAGGTGAAACTAAGATGATGAGGGTGAAGAACTTGCTGGGGATATAACCTGAAGAATTAGAAAATTCACTAGGGGAAACAGAAACAATAATGGCTTATGTTCTGATGCATGTTTGAATGTTTTTTATATTGCGTAATGCTCCATATAATGGAAATGCTACACGTTTTGGTAGATGCAATGTAATGATGCATGTTTAAGTGTTTCACTATGGAATGGCCAAACGAGAAGTCAATAACCAAGAAGTCAGAATTTGTTTAACTTGCAAAAATAAATTGTGAAATCTGCTGGAGAATGTTGTACCCCAAAATTTTCCCTCTCATTTTATCAACATTCCTCACCATAAGGCTCTTGGAACTCAAGACCATGCTAGGGTTTGCCCTGCTCAAGACACCTCCTTGCACTATTGACTTAAATTAGGGTTTGAGGTTGCACAGGGATTTTTGGACCTTCAATGCCCAAATTGACTTTCATACTTCATGTTGGACTCATAAGTTTGTCCATGCCAAGTTTCAAGCCTTAAATCAAATTTTGCCCAGTCAATTGGACAGTTGACCTAGAAATCAGCTGTATTGGGGAAAAGTCAACTGTGGCCAATTTACAGTCAAACCTCATGATTTTTAACCCACGTCAACATTATGAACTCATATGAACCATTTGGTCAAGTTTGGACCACAATTCCACAAGAAATTTGATCATATCACCAAAAGGGCAAAATGGTCATTTTTAGGGTTTTAATTGTACAAAGGCAATTTTTGACTGTTTGACCTAGCCAATGGAAAATTAGGTTCAACCATGGACTCAAGGACTCAATGACATTATCTTGACCTATTCAACAAGTTCAAAAGATCTCAAATGCATGGGATTCACAGATGAATTTTTCAGTCAACTGATCAAAATTGGATTGTACACTGAAAAGTCAAACTTTGACTTTTTGGTCAAAATCAAGTGCCAAGGGTAATTTTTCATCAAGATGTGTCAAATTATTAAACTTTTTCATTAAGAAACCCAAAATTGCAAATTAGGGTTTGAAATTGAAATTTTTCATAACTTAGAAATTTTCTAAGTTATGAAATTTTCTTAATTTTTCCTAACTTTGCCCCACATTTTCACCATGATGCAAATGGATTCAAACAAAACTTACAAAACTAAATTTGTAGTCCTCCACAAAGTCTACAACTTTGATTCACAAAGTTTTCTCAAAAGAAGCTTGGATCTCAAGTTATGATTTTTGGAACAAGGGTCCCTAAAACTATTAACTAAGAGAAATTTTGCCCTAGTTTAGGCAGGATTTTGACCCATCTTCTTGGCCATTTTTAACATAGTTACACTTGGAGTCTTAAGATAAATTTAAAATATGGATTATAGTGCATGTTGCAAGCTTTCCAAATTGTCCAAGAACTCCTCAAACATATTTGTGGTTAGGGAGAATCGAATGCTTGAAGTTGGCAAAAACTCACTTTTGATCCATGGCATTTTCATGTTAACACAAGTTGCAAATCTGTCCAAACTAGCTTTGTACTTGATTACAGGTCTCTAAACCCTTCAACACTCAAAAATTAAATGCAAATACAATGGACATTTGTCTTGTTCTGATCAATGGAGCTTGGCACAATGAATAAATCCATTTATGGCATAAAGGTAGCACTTCCATTTTCATAAAGGCAACTTTATGTCAACATTGCTTTTCTTGAGCCTTGGACCTCTTTCTTTGCAGCAAACAAGTTCCACAAACTCAGGAAAAGGTACAAGAAACTTGTGCATGCTTGGAGATAGCCTGTACAGGCCTACCTCATATCACTTCACACTTTTCTTTCAAAACAAGTCAACTTGCCAAAATCACATAACTTGAGCATCTGATATATTCAACTCTAGCCAACATTCCAAACAAGTTTTTTGCGTTTCCTTGAGCCAGAAACACGAATTGTTGAACCCTCAAGCCTTCCAAAACACCAAATCACATTCTTCTTGCAAAACAGGGCACTCCCTGCAGATTCACATCCATCACACAAACCACTCGTGCGTTTTTCCTCAAACCGTTTCCAATACCTTCCACTCAACTCACTCAAGCTATCCCAAACCTCCATTGCCAACTATAACTCCATTTACAGTGTTCACCATTTTCATTTCAATATTGTGCAGATTGACTTCTAGAGGTTGATTCAGGGACATTCAAGGCAAGCTAGCTATTGAAAAAGATCAAGTGAAGTTCAGGCAAGCTACCAGACACCTCAAAACTTGTTGAGAAGCTCTACATTGTCCAACTCGAATCCAACTGAAACAGGTTTTTTCTCACTTCCTATCTCTCTATTTAGGAACATTTAGCTTTATGTTTGTGAATAAAATATGTAGTACTCATTGCCATGAAGTCACACATATGCTCAGTTTTCATTTATATTAAGCGTGCTAGGAGAATTTCATCCATGAACATGCTGAAAAAACTAGGTCAGATTTTAGGGCCAGAGAAATTCTCTCTGGTCTTTGAGAGTTAGATTATGTTTTTTATATGGTTAGAATCGTGAGTTAATGCTCTACAAGTTTTATGTTTTGAGTTTTGGCAAAAGATCACAAATACAGGAGTTAGCAGTTTGAATACAGGGCGCGCGTGTTTCAGTCACAAGGAAGAAGATGAAGTGGAAATGGGCTGGGCTGGTGTTTACCTTGGGTTTTGGTAAACAACCGCTGATCCTCCAAATGGTTACTTATTTGGTTACTCGCAGGATCGATCAGATTGATCCTAGGACATAGGTTGATTTTGAAGTTTGATTAAATTGGATAAGGCTTTAAATAAAGAGGCTTTAAATGACATAAAAAGGTTTCAAGTAAATTGCATGAAGAAAGGACTTGGTAAAATAAACAAGGCTTAAAGTAAAAGGCTTCGACAGGAATGTAAAGAGGAAAGCAAGTAAATTTCTGGAAAAGTAAATGACTTTGATTAATAAAATTGGTGTTTCACACATACATTTCTCAACAATTCTTTCTCACACGCTGGGTACTCGAATCTATATGAGTGACTTTGTATAGAATTGTGAACACACACGAGAAACTACATGTCTACTACTATTTATACTAAAACATCCCAAGTAACCGTCGGGCAGTTACACTGCTTCGAGATCAATCCACTTGGCACGCTCTCCACGTTCGACGCTCCAGATCCTTGCACGTTTGCACGTGGTAACTGCTGGAAACCGTTTTCCCTCCAAAAGCTTGAATTTCAAACTGCTCCACTCTGAACCGTCGAACAATTTCGTCGAGAGACATCTTCGACGAGAAACTCCTTCGACGTCGAAGGCAACCAACTTCTCCCTTGGAAGAAATCTTCTAAGTACTTTGCCATCTTTCGACGGGCATTTCGACAAACTTAGCCAGTCGAAAACATCTTTTAGCTTTAATGGCTGACATCAACAAAACAAAGGTGTCGAATTTAGGAGCCAACAAATTGCCCCCCAAGAATGCCTTATTTCGACTCTGACAGAAAAAGGCATTCTTTGAAACGCCATTCGACACTTGTCTTCTCACGCTTAGTCACAAATTAACTTGTGCACTTTTTGTTGTTTTCTACCAACTATTGGCAATCCCAAGAAAACCATCATTGATTCGTACCTAGGACGTCACTTTCAGTACAGCGTGCAGTACCAAACGTCATTTCAGAATTTGTCATTATGACAATTCCCAAAAACGAGGACGCACGATGCGTCCCTCTATTTCTGCAGAAACGGCTAAAACAACAGGGGGCTGCCACGCGTCCCACTAACTCCTGCAGCATTAAATGGCATTTAATGTCCTCGTTATTGGGGATTTTTCCCCACTACTATAAATAGCAGTAAGTACCCCATTGTGGGACTTTTTACGCCATCTAGCCTTTCAAACTTCTCTGTTTTCATACAAGCTTGTTATCTTTGCAGAAACTCTTCCTCTTTCACTTCGTCTTCAACCTCAACTCTAACAATGGCATCTGCTTCCAATGCTCCTGGCGCTACTGTACCATCTGAAAATGCTAAACCCAAGGTTTTCGTCACTGCTCCGGTAGTAAATTCTACAGGCAAACGAAGGGTTCCTGAACCCTCGGACATCGCCGTTCGCGATGCCTACTCACGCCACTTGATGATCCCGGTTGGATACTCCAACCAGATCTTTGCAATGTCTGGCCCCATGTATCCAAGTATCTCTGAGGCTCTGAAGATCAAGAGCTATTTCCCGGTGGTTGAGAAACTCAAACCGGTTGCATGCGCCAAGAAAGACGCAGAAGACAATGAGGATCCTGCACATGAAAAAATCGACCTCCGCTTCTTCAACAGAGGTGTTAGGGCCTTCAGGTCTAGCCCTAGCCTTACTCCTGATTATGTTGCTTGGCTAGCAAAGATGGAGAAGCACCAAACTTCGATCTGGAAGGATATGGGGATCTTCGACCTAGTGATGCTGTCGAAGACAGGTTTGAACTATTCTCCGGAGATGCTGATAGCTTCTCTGTTGTTCTGGGACTACTCTCATTTTACTTTCCATCTTCCCTGTGGGATGCTAACCCCCACACTCTTCGATGTGGCCGCTATTACTGGCCTTCGACCCACCGGAGACTACTTCGATCCGGAAGAGATGTCGGAGGATCAAATTGGCTTCTCTGAGACCAAACCAACATACACCACTTTCATCAACCATTATCACGACAAGTCGACAGATACTGTGTCGGATGTCGAACACATAGCGTTTCTAGCCCTATGGCTGACTCGCTTTGTATTTTGCTCGAAGTCTTTATAGGTGACCAAAAAGATGGTCACTCTTGCTACTCAACTGCATCATCGCCAAAATGTCTGTTTGGCAGAACTGATTCTGGCTAGCCTCTATGATTCGATCAGCAATGGGGCCACTCTTCTAAAAATTATTGAGAACAGGGCCAGTTTGCTACTTGCTGGGCCTTTTTGGCTGCTCCAACTGTGGCTCAATGCCACTTTCGAATCTTTCTTGCCTAAGAAGGTTCAGATAAATGAGCAGGCTCCAGCAATAGCTAACAGACGCGTCGAAGGAACCAGGCTGGCTCTGTTGACACCTATGGAAGATGGACTGGAGTTTCAGCAAACCTTCACCAACTTTGTTCTAATGTTTTCTCGAAGGAAGGAGTTTGTTTCAACTATGGCTCCATTTGCTCGATGGCAGGTAGGCCCAGCATGGTTCACAAGGCCACATCCAAGGACGTCGAGTGGTCCCAATGTCGACGAACATACAATACTATGGGAGGCGTTCCTTACACCAAGGATCATGCCTCTTCGATTCAGGAGCTCTAAGACTCATTTGAGTCTGATTGCATACCAACCAAACCTGGTATCTCGCCAGTTTGGTATTATCCAAACCCTACCTTCTCCGATTTTTCCACGAGAGAAGTCAATGTTGTACTTCTGCAATGATTACACAGAAGAAGCTGCCATCAAGCATATCGGAAGATATGCTGGTCGAACAGTTCTCTCGTTGTTTGACTACCAGCTTAATTTTCTTTGTTCACCATCCTTCGAGGAGTGGTGGAAAAGCTATTATGCTGAGTACTTCTTCGACGAGAAGGACTTCATGGATGAGCTGCAGAAGTCTTTTGTCCTTGTGTTGGACAAAATAAAGAAATGTAAGTTCATGCTCTCACATTACTTTTTGTCTTTCTCTTCGACTGCTAGCCTGTTAACCATTTATTTGCTTTCAGTTGTTCGAAAGCCTGTAGCCAAGAAGGCTACAGAAGGCCAACAGGGAGGGGGCCCTTCAACAAAAACTCCACCACCGGCGAAGACTACAGCCGGCGAAAACCACAAGCAACCAACAGGGGGAAGGCTCTTCGAAGAAGCCTTCTATATCGGTAACCAGACTTTCATTATTTTTTCCTGGCTTTCGATTTTTGACTTTCGATGCAATTATTAAATCGAATTCCCATTGGTTTTCTAGGCACCTTCGCCCAAGAAACGGCCAACACTGGTGGTCGAATCTGGGAGCGATGAAGAAAGTGATTCTCCCCCTGCCCCTCTAAAGAGGCGAAAGTTGACGAAGGATGCTTCTGTTCCTGCCCCCTGCTCCTGAAGGTCGAACCATCAGAATAAAAGTTGCTGGGAGAAAGCCTAGGCCACCTCCAGTGATCATCGAAGAGCCAACTGAGGAGGAACTAAACATTCTTCTTAACAAGCCTGTCGAAAGCGACAATTCCAGCCCTGGGGCTGAAGCTAATCCACAGGTAATCCCTTAGACCTTTTTATAATTTAGGTATAGATACCCATATTCGATTGTGTCTCTTTCGATCTCTGAAGATTTGTCTTCTTTCCTTTTTCAGGACACTACTGAAAGTTCTCCGCCAAGGACCTCTGAAACGCTGGAATCTGCTGAACTTAGCAGGCCTCAGGAAAAAGGCCTGGGAAATGACGAAGCCCATACTGAGAATGAGGCCAATGCTGAAACGGTAGAAAAACCAACAGAGGAACCTCTGGTGGAGGAACAACAGCCAGAAGCGGTTCAGGTGGTGGATCTGTCAGAAGAGAATCATGAAGAAAGGGACCAAGGCAATGCTGGCGAAGAAAGTCAAGGTGCTGCTGACGAAGAGAACCAAGGTGACACTGGCGAAGGGCACCAGGGTGACGCTAGCGAAGAGCACCAAGATGACGCTGGCGAAGGGCACCAGGGTGACGCTAGCGAAGAACACCAAGGTGACGCTGGTACTGCCCCAGTCCGAGTCGAAGAGCAACAAGTCGAGGCACCTAACACTCAACAACCCCAAACCCAAGACAATGCTGTTGCAAGGGTTACCTCAACGAAGCACAGGTCTAAAGAGGACTTGGAACTCTTGAAACAAACTGACCCTGTTAGCTACCTCAACGCAATCATCGAGAGCAAGAGTTCGTCTGACGCTAGTCAGGAAGTTCCTACCCTGTCGGGGAAGTCTACTGAAACTTCTCCCCTTGATGATGCTTTGGCGAAGGTTAAGGCCCAGTTCTTCAAGAGGGACTTGATGAAGACTTTAGAGGGGGACCCCACTGCTCCATCATGCTTGAAGGATGTCTTGAATGCTGTCGACTTGTTAGCTGTAGCCCCAGAAGTCTCAGGCTTGATCCTGGAGTTACACTCTATGATTGATCAAGTCTCAGCAGATTACAGGCGCCAAAGGGGGTTTAACAGTCAGCTTGAGGTGTTGTATGGCAAAAGCTCCTCTGCGTGGACTGCTGTTTCGGATACGACTTCTCGAATTGCGGAGTTGTCGAAACAAAAAGCATCTACGCAGGAAGAAGTCGATGCCATTGATCGAGAGAATGCTTCCTTCCGGGCACAAATCGCAGAGATAGAAGCGAAGATAAATGCCAACACTATACGCAAGGAGGAACTTCTTTCGACCATCTCAGACACCGAGAGCCAAACTGAAATCAAACAAGGTCTGGAATTCGCTGAGAGGGCCCAAGGCCTCGACGCTCAGATTGCCAAACTAGTGCAGGAGAACGCTGGTGCAAGAAAAGGTTAGAGCTGCAGCAAGCCAAGTATCTTCGACTCAAGGACTCTCTTCCCTTTTGATTGATTCTCTTTTGTAACCATATTTTGTAATCCATATTCGATAACAATTGCCATCTTGGCTGAGATTTATAAAATTTCCATTTTGGCATTTTTATGGTTAATTTAGTCTTGTTCTTTTATTATTTTATTTTTATCTCTTGAAGTACAGGTTTGTATTTTTTCAAATATTTACCATTTACTCTCAAGAGCCTTTTATCTCCACCTAACTCTTCGACTTCATAGGCTCCACCAGAAAAAATTTGGATAACTCTGAAGGGTCCTTCCCATTTGGGTGACCATTTCCCCATGCTTCGATCCCTTCGATCCATGGGAAGAATTACCTTCCAAACTAGTTCTTCAAGCAAAAATACCTTAGGTTTTACCTTTTTATTATAAGAGTCCTCTACTCTTTTCTTCTGAAGCCTGAGTAGGTCGAGAGCGCGTAATCTCTCTTCGTCTAAATCCACCAGTTCATCTAACATCATGTTCCAATAGACTTCAGAAGGAATATCATAATGCCTCTGAACCCTTGCAGATTGAAGACAAATTTCTGCTGGCAACACTGCATCATGGCCAAAAGTTAGCCTATACGGTGTTGTACCAGTGGCTTCTTTTGGGGACGTTCGACAAGCCCATAAAATCTGGTCTAACGTCTTATGCCAATTCTTTGGTTTCTTCCCAACATGTTTCTTTATCAAGCCAATCACCACTTTGTTAGCTGCTTCGACTTGACCATTCGCCTGTGCATAATAAGGCGTGGATGTTAGGAGTTTGAAACCTGTTTCCTGAGCAAATTCCTGCATCTTTCGACCAGTGAAAACTAACCCTTGATCAGTTGTTATCGTCTCAGGGATTCCATACCTAAAGATAATGTTCTTTTGAATAAATTCAATGACATTTTCTTGGTCTACATTGACTAAAGGGACAGCTTCGATCCACTTAGTAAAATAATCAATGCCTACCAATATGTATTTCTGACTCTTTGATGATGCTGGTCGAATCTCTCCAATGAGATCCAACGCCCATCCTCTAAAAGGCCAAGGCTTCACTATCGAGTGAAGTTCGCTTGCTGGCACATGTTGGATGCCTGTATGAACTTGACATTCTTGACAACCCTTGGCGAACTCAACACAATCTTTCAGCATAGTGGGCCAATATAGTCCTTGTCGAAACAACAACCATTTCATCTTATGGCCTGCTTGGTGAGCCCCACATGCTCCAGCATGCGTAGTCGAAAGGGCTATGTATGCTTCAGTTTCACTTAAACATTTCAGCAACACCCCTTCAGGCGTCTTCTTGAATAACTCATTACCCATGAGTACATAACTCAACGCCCTGTATTTTGTTTTTCGTTCTGTCGAAGCTCCTGGATTTTGAAGATAGTCCACAATGGGTTTCCTCCAATCTTGCTTTGACAAATTATCTATGAACGAAATTTCGAAGTTCCTTTGATCAGCATATCCTAGTCTCGTCGATTCCAAGTCTGATGGTGATAGACAAGTTGCCTTTATCTTTTCTCGAACTTCGATTGCTCTTTGTAATCTCGTTTTTGAAATCTTATACCCAGATGCAATCTGTGCCAAATCGTTGGCTATTTGATTTTCGACTCTGGGTATGTGTCGAATATTGACCGCTTCAAATTTTTTCAATAAACGATTTGCTATCACAAAGTACATAATGAGATTTTCTCTTATGCATTTATATTCCTTTGTGACCTGCTTAATGACTAACTCTGAGTCTCCCATTATTTCGACTCGAGTTGCCCCCAATTCCAACAATATCTCAAGGCCAGTAATTAGAGCTTCATACTCAGCCTCATTGTTCGAACAAGAACCTGCTATTTTGTACTTGAATGTTGTTGGAATTTTATCTGGAGAAATAATCAAGACTCCTACCCCTGTCCCATCTTTATGGCTGGAACCATCGAAGTAGAATTTCCAAGGCTCTATCTCCACATAATTAATATCCTCAACTTGAATTGAGTGGTCGACTATAAAGTCTGCCACCACTTGTCCTTTTACTGCCTTAAGAGTCTTAAAGGTCAAGGAGTATTCAGTTAATGCTAATGCCCACTTGCCAATTCGACTATGCAAGATAGGTTTCGACAACATATATTTGAAAACATCAAAATGAGACGAAACATAAACATCAACTGGTTTTATATATTGCTTTAGTTTTGTACAAGAGAAATACAGACATAGACACAATTTTTCAACTTCGCTATATCTAGTTTCTGCATCATTCAAAACTCTACTGAGATAATAAATGGGTCTTTCGACTCCATTCTCATCTTCTTGGGCTAACATACTTCCCAGAGTTTTGTCGGATGCAGCTATGTACAATCTCATACTCCTATTGCTACAAGGAGGCACCAAAATAGGTGGCTTAGTGAGGTACCCTTTGATTTTGTCGAAGGCTTCTTGTTGCTCCTGCCCCCATTCGAACCGCTCTTTATTCAGTCGAAGTAAGGGTGAAAAGGCCTGAGCTTTCCCACTTAGATTAGATATAAACCTCCTTAAGAAATTTATCTTGCCTAAGAGAGATTGCAATTCCTTCTTATTCGATGGCGCTTTCGCTTCCAGAATTGCCTTCGTCT
The DNA here is from genome assembly GCA_948472305.1 of Vicia faba. NCBI lineage: Eukaryota > Viridiplantae > Streptophyta > Magnoliopsida > Fabales > Fabaceae > Vicia > Vicia faba. Next base: position 1,469,961,055 of record OX451738.1, on the reverse strand, counting down.
TGTTCTGGTTGATTTCGATTCCTTTCTTGTGGACAACGAAGCCCAAGAAATCCCCAGCTTTCACGCAGAACGCACACTTCAAAGGGTTCATCTTCAGACCATGTTCTCTCATTCTTTCGAATGATTGTCGAAGGTGGTCAATATGATTCTTCCTGGAAACAGATTTTATAACAATATCATCAATATAAACTTGCATAAAAGTGTTAATAAAATCATGGAAGATAGTATTCATTGCTCGCTGGTACGTTGCCCCAGCGTTCTTTAGGCCAAAAGGCATCACTACCCATTCGTAAGTGCCTAAGGCCCCAGGGCATCGAAAAGCTGTTTTCGACACATCCTCTTCAGCAATGAAAATTTGATTATATCCTGAATAACCATCGAGCATACTCAGGTATTCATAACCAGCGGCAGAATCGACTAGCATTTCCGCCACAGGCATAAGATATTCATCTTTGGGGGTGGCAACATTCAAATCTCTGAAATCTATGCACACCCTTAACGTACCATTTTTCTTAATTACTGGCACAATATTTGCAATCCATTCGACATACCTTGTAACACGGATGAATTTGCATTTCAGAAGTCTTTCGACCTCCGTTTTGATCTTCGACAGTATTTCAGGAGCGAAGCGCCTTGGATTTTGCTTGATTGGCTTCTTCCCAGGTTTGATTGGCAACTGAAGTTCTACCAATCTTCTGTCGAGACCAGGCATTTCGTCATAATCCCATGCAAAACAGTCTTTAAACTCTTTCAGCAATTGGATTACTTCCAACCTAAGTTCTGGATCGATTTTGGCGCTGATGTAAGTTGGCCTTTTCTCTGATCCTTCGCCTAAGTTGATTTCTTCTAAAGGGTCTTGTGCTAACATTTTAATGTTGTTCGCCAAGGGATCCTTCTTGAAGCCCAAAGGCTCATCGTCATAGATGGCGTCGAGCCTCTGTTCCTGCATTTCTTCTGGCATGATATCAGGAGGTTTTGGATCGAAATCCTTTCCTGGGCCTACAGCAGATAATTGTTGATCATTGGTCTGTGTGGCCATGTACTTTACTTCGGCTTCGAGAGCCGTTATCATCTTGGTTTCGGCTACATAAGTCGAAATTCGCTTCAAAGATAGTGACTCAGTCATTGTCACTGAATTCACTTCCCCAACCTGTTGGTTGGATATCAGTTAACCCACTGAAGTCTATGTGGGACAAGTCTTCTCTGTCCCATTGGAAACCATGCTCAGGATGCAGGTATAGGGAACAAAAAGTGTTTGGCGCTGGCGCCATGTCGAAGTCAGGTGTTGGACATGGCCCTATGTGAGCCAAGTTTTTGTCGAAATCTGCCAAACCCAGGTGATTCACTTCGCCAAGGTAATAGCTTTGATCTGCCTCTATGTTTTCGACCATCCCATCTGGACGCCATAGCAGCAGCCTTTGGTGCATAGATGAAGGCACAGCGCCAACACCATGAATCCATTCACGGCCCAACAGAAGATTGTAGTTAGGTTTGGCCGATATGACCATAAACATCGTTGGTCGAAGGATCGACCCTACTTTGATATCTAGCTGGATCACTCCCATGGTGGTCCCTATGCCGCCCTCATAGTTCGACAAGACCATGTTGTGAGGCTTAATTTCCTCATCCCTTTTGCCAATTTTCCTTAGCATAGAGTGAGGGATAATATTGATGGTTGCCCCACAATCGACCAATATTTTATTCACAGTAGTTTCTTCGAGTTTAGCCCTTATGAATAAAGGCTTGAGGTGATTTTTCATCGCCTCTGTAGGTGGCTCGAAGAAGCCATTTTGTTCCTCAGTAGTGCCATTGTCCATGACAAAATAGCACACTGGCCTATGTTTGGCCATTTCTTGCTCCACTTCCCAGTCACTTGCTTCGACTTCTACCTGTCGATTGAATTCTCTGGGCAGCACTGAAACGATATTCACCATTATGTCCAAAGTATCGTCAGACTCAGCATCGTCCTCGTCTTCGACTTCACTTTGGTTAGGCCAAACTAGCCTGTTGGTTACTGGCTCTCTCTCTAGAGGCTTCCTTTGTTTCCTTTTAGGAACATTCGAACTAGTTTCTGCCTTAGGTTCGTTGGCAGCCTCCCTTTCAGCTTTTCATCTCCTTTGATATCTCCTCCATTGAGATCGAGACATAGGATTTTTACCTTTATAGTTGCTGGACACTTGTGCAACCTTAGGTGCAGCAACTTGAGGCTCTTTCTTTTGAATCAAAGAGGAACCTCTTGGCACATCGAAATAATGCCATTTCTCCTCACTTGGCCTTTTCCGGCCAGAGGTTTTGTACCAAGTTTCTACTGGCACATTTGTTGGAGGCCTAAAAGTCAATGGCCTCTTTTCTTGGTTAGAACCTCTTCTGGGATCACGTCGAAGGTCAGCATTCTCCCTTCTCTTATTCGCTGCTCTTACGCCTTGAATGTGCTCAGCAGCTTTTTTATCAAAGATCGAACTGCATCTTGGACACAGCATCACCTCTGATTTCTTTTTCTGGCATCTTTGTAGAAAATCTTCCAAGTTTTCATTTTCCCGAGGGAAAGCAGTCTTATTAGCTTGTTCTTGCCTCATGGCCTCTTCTGATGCTTTTGGGTCAGAAAGTTCGACCATGTTGATATTCATTGTATCTTTGTTAGCAAGAGTTAACTGCTTCATGTGTATCTCCAGATTCTCCGTCTGGCCTTGAACAGTGGCCAAGTGGGAACTGGGTTTTGATCCAGTTTTTTGTGCTTCAGCGGTCTCCGGCTTCGGGTTTTCGACCGCTTTCTGGACAGCTTCAATTGTCTTCCTGGATAAATTTCCAGAAAAACTGCCAAAGATTGGCATGTTGATGTGGTCCTTTGAGACTTCGACCATGGTAATTCCTGGCTTCTTCGACTGGATCCTGGTTGCCTCTATCACGTTCACCTCAGAGGGTTCAGCATAGTGGGCTTCAGCCTTCAATGGATTGGAGTCGACAGCCATGGGGGATTTGTCAGCAAACTTCAATCTCCCTTCTTCGATAGCGTCTTGCACAAGATTCCTGAAAAGAAAACATTGAGAAGTTTTATGGCCCAAAAAATTATGATATTTGCAAAAACCTCTCTTCTTTCTTTGATCAAGAGGAGGCACTTTTACCCCTGGGGGTACTATCATTTGGCCATCTTTAACTAGCAAGTCGAATATTTCATCACATTTTGTTTTTCATTTCATTAAATACTTAGAATAAAAATACAAAAATATTACATTTTTATTTTTATTATTATTTATACTAAAAAATACTTTTTTTAAGTATATTTTATTTTTGTACATATTAATAGATTTTTGTATATAAATAACATGTAATATTATTTTCTTAAAGAAAATTAGGGTTTACCCCTTAAATCATAAAATTAATCTTTTTTCTTTTATTTCTCTATACTTTTTTCACATTGAAAATACTTTACATACATAAACAAATAAAAAAACTTCTCTTTGCATAATACATTTTTATTTAATATTTGTTTATTTTGTTATTTAAATATTCATGCAATTGAGAATTCAATTTGGATGTAATAGTAACTAGGTTTTATATTTCTTGTCAAATACCCCATATTCAAAAATTGTACCCCCATCCCCATAATCATGTTGTAATAGCTTAGAGTTTAAATTATCGCACTTTTACGCTTTCAATTATGCCATGATTAGAGAATTAGGGTTTGTATGCCAAAATCAAATTAACAAATAGTTTGACCTAATCAAAGACAAAAATGCATGAAAATCATACACAATGCACACTTACACCCCTAGTGTTACAATCCACTTGTTGCCTTCAAAAATGGGTCATGGTATGCATGTTAAGTACTTTGGCAAAACAAAACAAAACAAAAGATCACAGTCCCTCGATGATGTTATCTTGGTTTCCTAAAACAAAAATGATCAAGTCCCTCAAGAAAATTGCCAAAGATGTTTGACACAATTGCTAACATGGTCTATACGATGACCCGCGTCTGTCCCGTTTAACATCCTAACACAAGGTTGTTCACCAAATACAATGGTGAAACAACACTGTTAAAAGGGTTAAAAACATAAGAAAGATCTTTGAGTAAAATAGGGTAGATAGCTCTTAGTTACTTGATCAAAAGCTTGCAAAACATCCTTGCTATTTTCAAACACACTTCACAACATAATTTCAAAAAAACAAACTTTCAAACATTGAAATATTTTCAAAAGACAAAAACACCTTTGTATACATTCAAACAAGAATCATTACAAAGGTTGCCACAACGATGGCCTCTTTTCAAAACATCTTTCAAAACCATACACAAAGCACCATTTCAAACAATTGGAAAATAAAAGCAAGTGATCTAAACAAGTAACTAAGAGCCCATGGATAACCATGGATGAGAAGGGTTCTTGCACCTTCCCTTTTCATAATCTACTCCCCGAACCCAAGAAAACATCTCAAAGGTCTTTCCTGTGCTTTTTGACCTTTCCTTAGGATAAAATAAAAAGTCGGTGGCGACTCTTGCTAAACCGAAACATTTGCGAACACAAAACGCAAAACCTCGAGTCAGATCTCCAACCGTATCACAGAAAAGATCAAGGCAAAACTGTAAATATCTTGAAAATACAACGTGCAATCGCATTGAGAGTGACACCAAGATAATGGATCAGATGTGGGTAATGAAACCTTTTGTTGAGGAAACAAAACTTTATTGAGGAACTGAGACTTCACTGAGGAAATAAAACTCTGCTGAAGGGTGTTTTGCTAGGGATTTATGAGTCTCTGGTACGCAACCATAATGATAACACTTACTTTACACTTGTTTTTGACTTTGATTTCACATGTTATTTAGGTTTTTTATTATTTTTTTCTCGTATTATGTCTATCTTTTGTTTCCTTTTCAGATATTTCAAATATCCAGAGCTCCCCTGAAGAAATGAAGGAAAACAGGCTGAAAAACAGGAGTTTAGGTCAAATTTCCACTCATGGCGTCCACCATGGCGCCAGCCATAGGGTAGGCCATGACGTGGACCACCTCCTGCTGACCTCAACTGCCACGTTCCCCACTTCCTTTCATTTACACTCAAGGCGGGTGCCATGGCCTCCATGGCGGGTGCCACCTTTGGACGATGTTTTCCCCCCCAAAAGGAGTTGGTGGAATTCCTGTGATTTCCCGCATTCCTCATCCTCTATAAATAGAAGTTTCTGATTTTATTTCAATTCACCCAAGTTTAGTTGCAAACTTGATCCAACCATAGTTGCGAACTTAAGCCATATAATTTCACCATTGTAAAGCGATAATTCTTCACATCGGGGAATTATTACATTGTTGATTGAGTCTGTGATCGAGTTCGTAGATTGAGTCTGTAATCGAGTTTGGAGCACTTCGGCAGAAGTTTATCTTGCCACATTTATTTTCAACTGCTGTTTATTTCCAGTCGCATTTTATTTCCAGTTTGTACCAGATTTAAAACCTCCCCGTTTGGAGCAGGTTTCTATTTATATATTTTGCACTTCTTTTACTTTGTTTATTTCCCGCACTGCTTTTACTTTGTTTATTTCCCGCACTGCTTTTACTTTGTTTATTTCTCGCACATGCTTTTACTTTGTTTATTTCCCGCACCTACTTTTACTTTGTTTATTTCCCGCACCGCACTTTAAATTATTTACTTTCTCGCGTGATTTATTTTAACATGTTTCTTTACATTCCCATGTCAGGCTAAACCTTACTGGGCTAGAATGTAAGGAATCTAGTAAGATCGATATTCCAAATAATGTGTCAATAGAAATTCTTATGGGCTATTTTGTTTTTAATACGAGTTTTTTGTACTTTATTGTCGTTGGGTAAGATCGAAAGCCGTCCAACCCTTTGTTAAATTCGGTTAGTTCTAACTGGTCAAAGGAAGCGAAAGCGCTTTGTCCGGTTAGTTAGGGATTTTTATCATCAAAGAAATCAATTTTGAAACTATTTTCGGACGCGTTTATAGGGTTAAAGTTAGGTCCCCTTTTTATTAGAAATTCCATATCAAAATACTTTTCAACTTGGTCAAGTACTCTATTTCTTAAAAATAGGTTTATTACATTAACGCAATGTGCGCCTTTTTATAAGTGACAATAAGAAGGTCTAATTAGAGAGTAAACTCGGTTCTGATTACGCGAAAGCGAAAATTCCTGTTTGAAATTCTGGCAACAGATACTTAATGTCACAATGAATGTTATGACACCGTATCTGACAAATTGTACACAAACCAAACAGTAATTTAAAAGACAGTAAAGAACACAATCAATTGTTAACCCAATTCAGTGTATAACAACACCTACATCTGGGGGCTACCAAGCCAGGGAGGAAATTCACTATAAGAGGTATGAATTCAGGAATAAACCAACCAGTTTATCTCCTTCACTTAAGACCTACCCAATGCAACTTCAATCTAAGTCCTACTTAAACCTGAGTTCCTACTCACTCCCCCTCAATCACAACAGTGATGCTAATATACTGATTAATAAGATTATGAAGACATTCTTCAATACACACGCTTGATTTTGCTTCAAAGCTTTAATCAAGAGACACAACACTCGTGCTTCAAAGCTTTGAGTGATAAACAACCCTTACAACCAAATCCTTCTCTAAGTCACTTATCAAGTGATAATTTCTTGGCTCACAGTAATTACTAAAACTATCACAACTACAAAATGCCTTATTGATCTTCTCTAAAAAGCGCTGCACACTATTAGGATTCGTGAGAAATATATATGCAGTCTATTCTTCATTCTGGGATTCCATAAAAATAGCTAGGGTTAACCAAAGTTAACCTAAAGACTTGGTCTTGGGCTTTCATCATAACATATTAGGGTTAAGCAAGGTTAACCTAATATCCACGTGAGCATCTAATCTAGTCAATATACTTCAACTCAGAATAGCACACCAGATTCCTGAAAATTCTCAGGAACAATAAATCTGCACAACAACTTGATCAGTACAGGATGTCTTAACATTGGTTATGACATCATGTATCCTGCTCACTGATTTTGGTAGAATTCAGTACATATGATCATAGCTTAATCATCATGATATTCACTCATACTGAGTTGTTCCTGCAGAGAATTCCTTCTGCAGAATTTGTCTTTATCCCATAATGTTATGACATCAGTCATGACATTCGCAAATCTGGTTTTACCAAAAATTAATGCCAACAAGCAAACACTTACAAACTCCCCCTTTAGTAAATTTTTGGCTAAAACCCCTAAACAATCAGAGATTAGAATGCAGAAGCAACATGCAGTAGAACCACAATTACAACCACAATTACTTCTCCCCCTTTTTAGCCATAAAGAGGCCAAAGGATCTAGTACTTCAAGTGATACAGTCATCAAAAGGAAATCAAAAATACACAGAAACAGAGAGAAGGTATCAAATAGCAGCAGCAAGTTCCAGCATCAATCTTTACAACTCAGCAAACACAGACCTTCAGGTACTGTCATCCCCTGAGGAAGCACTATTTTCAGCAGCATCTTCTGGTGAGCTTCTTGCATAACCATCATGTTGTTCTTCATCAGCATCCTCTTCCCTCATTTGTTCTTCATTCTCCTCTTGTTCCAGACTAGTAATCAACTCTTCAAGAGTCCTTTTTCTTGCATCAAGCTCTCTGCAGGTTTCTTTTAGAACAGCTATAACATCAGCTTTCTTGGAATGAGTTTTGACATTTGATGTCTCAGCAGATGTCATAACAATGTCAGGGACATGTGTTCCCTGAAACAGATTATAGTGAAAACCAAGTGCAGGGGCTCTTTTTCACAGAGTCCTTTTCAACCAGAATATCAGGATACTGATCAATGATTATACCACACAGGAGAGAGGGAAAAGCAATAGGGCCTTTAATAGCACAGCTATCAGCATGTTTCATTGTTTGATCAAAGATGTAGTTGCCATAATCAAAGTTTGTTCTGGTTCCAACAGCATAGATAAATCTTCTTGCATGTCTGGTTCGCAGCTTCTTGACCTTAGTAGGGATTAGCTGCCATTGCACGAAGTGGAGTTACCTCAAGAACATCAGCATCCATGGGGTTTACGTTTGCCCTAGGTTCGGTGTTAGTGGGTGAGGAAGATGCAGTTGCCTTTGATGAAGATGATGACACAGATTGTTGAGACATCTTGAGAGATTGAGAATACAAGTGACAGCGAATGTGAAATTTTCTTTTGAGGGAATGGAGAGTGATGCAGCAAACTGAGAAGAGAGAGATATAAATATGTCTATTCCTCTTCTTAAACTTTTGGAAAGAAAGAGGGAAACAAATGATTAGCCCAATCAGAATAAACTTGATTAAAATATCTTTTTCAAACCTTGTATTAAGCAAAATTAATTGCTACATCTCTTCATATTGGCAAATACCCAGCTTGCCCCTTAAATTCTCAAACTGACTAGCATCAAGTGCCTTGGTAAAAATATCAGCCAGTTGTAGTTCAGTGGCAACATGTTCCAGCTTAATCACCTTCTCCTCCACAAGATCTCTGATGAAGTGATGTCTAATGTCAATATGCTTAGTCCTGTTGTGTTGTATAGGATTCTTGGATATGTTAATAGTACTCAAATTGTCACAGTACGATGTCATGACATCTTATGTGACATTATACTCAGTCAGCATCTGTTTCATCCAGATCATTTGAGAACAGCTGCTACCAGCTGCTATGTATTCAGCTTCAGCAGTAGATAGAGACACACAGTTTTGTTTCTTGCTGAACCAAGAAACAAGATTATTTCCCAAAAAGAAGCATCCTCCAGAGGTGATCTTTCTATCATCAGCACTACCAGCCCAATCAGCATCACAATAACCAGACAGAATTGGTTCACATCCATGAGAGTACAACATGCCATAATTGTAAGTTCCACTCACATACTTCAGAATTCTTTTCATCTGGTTGATGTGACTTACTTTGGGTTCAGCCTGGTATCTTGCACATACTCCAACTGCAAAGGCAATGTCAGGTCTGCTGGCTGTTAAGTATAGCAGACTTCCTATCATGCTTCTGTACAAGCTTTAATCCACATTTTCCCCACTTGTGTCTTTGGAAAACTTTAAATGAGTAGGTGCATGAGTCCTTTTATGACTGGCATTCTCCATCCCAAACTTCTTGACAATATTCTTTGCATACTTGCTTTGAGACAGAAAAATTGAGTCTTCCATTTGTGTGACTTTTAGTCCAAGAAAGTAGGTCAATTCTCCCATGAGGCTCATTTCAAATTCAGCTTGCATCTGGTTAGCAAAATGTTTAACCATTTTATCTGACATTCCTCTAAACACTATGTCATCAACATAAATTTGAGCTACCATTATCTTTCCTCCTTCATCCTTGACAAAAAGAGTTTTATCCAAACCTCATTTCCTGTATCCTTTGTCAGTGAGGAACTTTGTCAACCTTTCATACCAAGCTCTAGGAGCTTGTTTCAGACCATATAATGTTTTCCTAAATTTGTAGACATGATCAGGACATTTTGGATCCACAAATCCTTTAGGTTGTTCCACATACACTTCCTCATTTAAGTACCCATTTAGGAAGGCACTCTTCACATCCATCTGAAACAGCTTGAACTTAAGGAGACAAGCAACTCCCAAGAGAAGTCTGATTGATTCCAGTCTGGCTACATGAGCAAAAGTCTCATCAAAATCAACCCCTTCAACTTGAGTGTATCCTTGAGCAACAAGCCTTGCCTTATTCCTGGTGACAACTCCTTCAGCATCTGACTTGTTCTTATAGATCCACTTTGTGCCAATGATGTTTGTTCCTTCTGGTCTAGGAACTAACTCCCATACTTCATGTTGCTTGAACTGGTTCAATTCATCTTGCATTGCTCCAATCCAGTATTCATCAGTCAAAGCCTCTTTAACATTTTTTGGTTCAATCTTAGACACAAAACAAGAGTTTGTGATGATTTCTCTAGATCTTGTAGTGACTCCACTGTTAGGATCTCCTATGATGAGTTCCTTAGGATGATCTTTCTGAATTCTGATGGAAGGATCTTTGTTAGCTTCCTTTGGTTCAGACTCTGATGGAGTAGGATTAGGCACATCATCCTTTTTAGACACTTGTGTTGAAGTATCAAAGAATGTCTCAACATCATATGGGACATTTGTTTCCTCATGGTGATCATCAACTATGACATTTATAGACTCCATCATAACTTTGGTCCTGGAATTGAACACCCTATATGCTCTGCTATTGGTAGAGTATCCTAGGAATATTCCTTCATCACTTTTAGGGTCCATCTTTCTCCTTTGTCCACGATCTGTCAGAATATAGCATTTGCTCCCAAAGATATGGAAGTACTTCACTGTAGTCTTTCTTCCTTTCCATAGTTCATAAAGGGTGGATGATGTTCCCTTTCTCAAGGTGACCCTGTTGTGGACATAACAGGCTGTATTCATAGCTTCAGCCCAAAAATGAATAGGAAGCTTCTTGGCATGTATCATTGCTCTTGCAAATTCCTGTATAGTCCTGTTTTTCCTTTCCACAACTCCATTTTGTTGAGGAGTTATAGGTGAAGAGAACTCATGATTGATTCCTTCTGAGGAACAAAACTCATCAAACTTACTATTTTCAAATTCCTTACCATGATCACTTCTGATTCTGACAATGCATCCTTCTTTTTCTCTTTGAATTCTTTTGCACAATTCCTTAAATAAACCAAATACATCAGACTTTTCCCTAATGAATTTTATCCATGTGAATCTGGAAAAATCATCCACAACAACATAGGCATATCTCTTTCCACGAAGACTTTCCACCTGCATGGGACCCATCAGATCCATAGAAGTTCTAGCACCTTAGAGGTGGTCAGATGTCTTGTCTTTGGATGTGACATTCTAGTTTTCTTTCCAACCTAACATTCACCACAGACTCTCCCTTCATCAATCTGAAGCCTTGGAATCCCTCTGACAGCCTCCATGGATATGATCTTTTTCATCCCTCTAAGATGTAAATAACCATGTTTTTGGTGCCACAGTTTCACTTCCTTTTCTTCTTTGGCTATAGAGCACACAGAAGAGTAGTTAGTGTTCTCAGACTCCCATAAGTAACAATTGTCTTTTGATATGACTCCTCTCATTACAACTTCTTGTTTTTCATTAGTTACAAGACATTCAGACTTGGTGAAGTTGACCTTGAATCCTAGATCACATAATTGACTGATACTTATGAGATTAGCAGTCAAACCATTTACCAGCAACACTTCATTTAGGTTTGGAACTCCAGGGTAGTCCAAGTTTCCAACTCCTTTGATTTCTCCTCTAGCACCATCTCCAAAAGTGACATAACTAGTAGTATGAGGTTTGACATCATTCAGCAGATTCTTGATTCCAGTCATGTGTTTAGAGCATCCACTGTCAAAGTACCAGTCTTCCTTGGCAGAAACTCTAAGGGAGGTATGAGCTATCAGGGCTGCAGTCTTTTTCTTCCACTGTTGAGTATATGGTGCCTTGTTAGTCTTAGGTTTGACATATGGGGTCTGATTAGGATATCCATATAATCTAAAGCAGAATGGATTTATGTGACCAAACCTCCCACAATAATGACATCTCCATCTTTGATACTTTTTCTTCATATTTCTCTGTTCTTGATGTTGAGTCCTATGTTGTGACATCCGCTTTGACATTTGTTTATCAAGCCTGGTCTTCTTCTTGTTAACAGCAGATTTCTTTGCAGCCACAAATCCTAGACCAGACATGTTTCCTGCATTTTATCCATCCTGAAGGATTTCTTCCAACTTGCCAGTTCCAGTTGTTAACATCTTGACAGACTTAGTCATCTGATCAAGTTTGGAGTTCAACATTAGAACTTCACCTTTGAGATGGCTTATAGTAGCAGTGTTTGCCTTCTTCTCAGCCTCCAACTTCACTATGAGCTTTTTATGTTTCTCATTTTGCTGACAGACTTCAGCACTTCTGATACATAGCTTCTTGTAGGAGTCAGCAAGTTCTTCAAATGTCACTTCCTCATCACTAGAATCATTATCAGAGTTACAAACACAAGATAGTGCATTAACTAGTTTAGCAGATTCTTCTTTAGAGTCACTTTCCGAGTCACCATCAGACCAAGTAACAGACATTCCTTTCTTTTGTTTCTTTAGAAAGGTAGGACATTCAGCTCGAATGTACCCATATCCTTCACATCCATGGCATTGGATTCCTCTGCTTTGATTTCCCTTTTCTTCAGACTTAGTTCTTCTGCTGGAGTCATAGGATCTGCTAATGTCAGAGGAAATGTTCTTGACATTTGACCTTTACTTTGGGTCCATTCTCTTGATGAGTTTGTTGAACTGCCTTCCAAGCATAGCTATAGCTTCTGATATATTCTCTTCATCACTCTCCTTGCTTTCATCTTCAGTATTGGATACAAGGGATATGCTTTTGTTTTTCTTGTCAACATTGTCACTGATCCCCATCTCAAATGTCTGAAATGACCCAATGAGTTCATCAACCTTCAAGTTGCAGATATCCTGAGCTTCCTCTATAGCAGTCACTTTCATTGCAAACCTTTTAGGCAAGGATCTGAGAATCTTTCTCACCAGCTTTTCTTCTGACATCTTTTCTCCCAATGCTCCTGAGGTGTTGGTAATTTCCAAGATGTTCATGTGAAACTCATGAATGGTCTCATCTTGCTTCATCCTTAGATTCTCAAATTTGGTAGTGAGCATCTAAAGTCTTGACATTTTTACTTTGGATGTACCCTCATGGGTGGTTTTAAGAGTGTCCCAAACATCCTTGGCCAGTTCACATTGATGTATTAGTCTAAATATGTTTCTATCAATTCCATTGAACAAAGCATTCAATGCTTTAGAGTTACCCAGGGATAACTCTTCTTCTTCTTTGCTCCATTCTTCCTCAGGTTTCAGACTAGTCGTCCCATCTTTCCCAGTTATGGTGGGATGGTTCCATCCTTTGTCAGCAGCTCTCCAAGCTTTATTGTCCAGTGACTTCAAGAAGGCAATCATACGAGGTTTCCAGTAGTCATAGTTTGATCCATCCAGAATAGGTGGTCTGTTCCCAAATCCTCCTTCCTTGTCCATAACTCCAAAAAATAATATCCCTAGATCTCACCCAGAAAGACAGGCAGGGTGCCTGCTCTGATGCCAACTGAAATTCTGGCAACAGATACTTAATGTCACAGTGAATGTTATGACACCGTATCTGAAAAATTGTACACAAACCAAATAGTAATTTAAAAGACAGTAAAGAACACAATCAATTGTTAACCCGGTTCAGTGTATAACAACACCTACATCTGGGGGCTACCAAGCCAGGGAGGAAATTCACTATAAGAGGTATTAATTTAGGAATAAACCAACAAGTTTATCTCCTTCACTTAAGACCTACCCAATGCAACTTCAATCTAAGTCCTACTTAAACCTGAGTTCCTACTCACTCCCCCTCAATCACAGCAGTGATACTAATCTACTGATTAATAAGATTATGAAGACATTCTTCAATACACACGCTTGATTTTGCTTCAAAGCTTTAATCAAGAGACACAACACTTGTGCTTCAAAGCTTTGAGTGATAAACAACCCTTACAACCAAATCCTACTCCAAGTCACTTATCAAGTGATAATTGCTTGGCTCACAGTAATTACTAAAACTATCACAACTACAAAATACCTTATTGATCTTCTCTAAAAAGCACTGCACACCATTAGGATTTGTGAGAAATATATATGCAGTCTATTCTTCATTTTTGGCTTCCATAAAAATAGTTAGGGTTAACCAAAGTTAACCTAAATACTTGGTCTTGGGCTTTCATCATAACAGAATAGGGTTAAGCAAGGTTAACCTAATATCCACGTGATCATCTGATCTAGTCAATATACTTCAACTCAGAATAACACACCAGATTCCTGAAAATTCTCAGGAATAATAAATCAGCACAATAACTTGATCAATACAGGATGTCTTAACATTGGTTATGACATCATGTATCCTGCTCACTGATTTTGGTAGAATTCAGTACATATGATCATAGCTTAATCATCATGATATTCACTCATACTGATTTGTTCCTGTAGAGCATTCCTTCTGCAGAATTTGTCTCTATCCCATAATGTTATGACATCAGTCATGACATTCGTAAATCTGGTTTTACCAAAAATTAATGCCAACAAGCAAACACTTACACTGTTAAATTAGTTCTTTTCTTTAGTAGAAAATATTACCCTATAAGTAGCTCTATTCCGAAGCATTGCGAGTATCATCTGACTACGTGAATTACATTCGACCCTGCTTTTATATCTGAAGTTTATTTCGTTGAACTTTATTTTCTTGCATGCTAAATTCCCTGTTTAATATTGACTTAGCTAAACACCATAACAATAGGAAACGATAGATTGACGATTGGTCTTTGTGGATCGATAATATTTTATATTACTCTGACGCGATTCGTACACTTGCGAGTACACCGCATCAAGTTTTTGGCGCCATTGTCGGGGGACAATTTTATCAAATTTAGAACCCTATAGTCGCACCGTCTAGACTAAGTTTTATAGTCCGGTTAATGCGAAGATCTCGCAGAACCATAACCTTATTCAATCCTTTAGCAGAACCTGAACGTTACATCCATTTTCTCCGTAGAATTAGAAAAACTATGGCCGAGAATCGTAACCAAAGACCCCTTAAGGAATTTGCCCAACCGTTAGATGAGGAACCTAGTTCAAGTTTCGTAAACCCAGCTATAACCACAAATAGTTTTGAACTAAAACCCTCATTGCTACAATTGGTGCAACAAAACCAATTTGGTGGTCTCGCTACTGAGAACCCGAATCAACACTTAAAAAGTTTTATGCAATTAGCAGACACTTTAAAATGCAATGGTGCTTCGCCTGAGGCAATACGACTAAGATTATTCCCTTTTTTCCCTCAGAGATAAAGCACGAGATTGGTTAGATTCCCTTCCACCTAATTCAATAACAACCTGGGAAGACCTTAGGAGAGTATTTCTCGCAAGATATTTTCCGCCCAGCAAAACTGTTGTCCTTAGAAACCAAATCACTAGATTTGACCAAAACCTGGGAGAATCACTTTTTGAAGCTTGGGAGAGATACAAGGACCTGTTAAGATCCTGTCCTCACCATGGCCTAGAACAATGGCTAATCATCCACACCTTCTATAATGGACTCCATTATAACACAAAGATGTTTATCGATGCTGTCGTTGGTGGCGCATTGATGAATAAACCTTACTTAGAAGCCTGCGCTCTCATTGAGGACATGGCCCAAAACCATTACCAATGGGGAACAGAACAAGCTACGGTAGAGAAAAAGGAGACCCAAGGAGGAAAACATGAGATAAGTTCTCTAGACATGATGCAAGTTAGATTGGATGCTTTTGCCTTAAAAGTTCAAAACATGTCTCAAAACCCTAATACTATAGTCGCAGTAGCTTCTGAATGCGAGCTCTGTGGAACCCAAGGATATCAACCTGCGGAATGTAACTTGTTGAATGAGCCTTGCTCAAACCAAGAAAATTACACCCAAGGAAACCCATTTTCAAACACTTACAACCCCGGATGGAGGAATCACCCAAACTTTTCTTATAAAAACAATAGCCCAATACAAAACTCTGCACCTCCGAGACCTACAGGTTTCCAAGCCCAAATACCAAATCAACCTATGCAAGATGTGGCACCCAAACCAAACCTTGAGAAAATCATGGAAAATTTCATTTCAGCTGAAACCCAGCAAAACAAAGAGTTCCTAAATCAGAATATTTACGTAAACGAACTAATCACGCAATTAGGAACTAAGGTTGATGAGATAATTACGCATAACAAGATGCTTGAAACCCGGATCTCGCGGATAGCCCAAACACAAGCCCCACAAACTACACCTGGAGGACAATTCCCTGGACAACCTCAACCAAATCCTAAAGGGCAAGCTAATTCCATTTCCTTACAAAGTGGGACTACTTACGATGGACCCAAGAATCCAGCCATGAGTACACCCTCACAACCTAACACAAATGTTTTTTCTACAGACCAAGTGGAGGAACCAGAAGAACCCAAAAAGCAAAAAGAATCAGAATTAAAAGATAAAACTAATAAATCACCACCCCCGTACAAACCCCCAGTCCCATTTCCACAAAGACTTAAACAAACCAAACTTGACAATCAATACCAGAGATTCGTTAAAGTTATAGAAAAACTCCATGTAGAGATTACTTTCACCAAAGCCATCACTCAGATACCATCTTATGCTAAATTCTTAAAAGACATCCTGACCAACAAGCGTAGACTTGATGATCCCAAACCTATTGAATGAAATTTTATTTCAGAAAATAAACTTTCCAAGAAAGAAAAGGATCCAGGAAGTTTTTCCATTCCTTGTATCTTAGGAAATCATACTATTGACAAAGCCTTCTTAGATCTAGGAGCTAGCGTCAGCCTTATGCATTTAGCAGTTTGTAGAAGGTTAAACTTAGGAGAATTGCATCCGACTAAGATGTCTCTCTAGCTGGCTGATAGATCAGTTAAATATCCTATAGGCATACTTGAAGACATACCAGTTAAGATCGGACAACTATATATCCCAACTGATTTCATGGTTATAGATATTAAAGAAGACTAAGAAATCCCAATCCTCTTAGGTAGACCATTCCTATCAACAGTCGGAGCCATAATTGACGTTAAGAAAGGAAAATTAACATTTGAGGTGGGTGATGAGAAGATAGAATTTATTCTTTCAAAGTTCTTAATGGAACCAGTCATAGGAGATGCTTGTTATGCTATCAACTTCATTGACGAGTGTATATTGGAACTTAAGCGAGAGGAATCTAACAAAAATATTAAGTTACTTTCGACCCCCATTATGGAGGACGATGGATTTAAAGGTTTAGAACCTTACATCGATGACGGCCTCTATGAATTTTTATATCTTACTCCCGATCCCATGCCTTGCCCTTTGAAACCATCTTTAGAACT
The DNA here is from genome assembly GCA_948472305.1 of Vicia faba. NCBI lineage: Eukaryota > Viridiplantae > Streptophyta > Magnoliopsida > Fabales > Fabaceae > Vicia > Vicia faba. Next base: position 1,469,944,125 of record OX451738.1, on the reverse strand, counting down.
GAAGGAACTTCCCAAGAACCTCAGATACGAATTCTTATATAAAGAGATGAATCATATGTTATAGTTAATGTTATTTTAAGTCAAGACGGGACAACTCAACTCTTAGAAATCTTACGAAAATATCCCTCAGCTTTAGGGTATAACATCTCTGATTTAAAAGGAATAAGTCCATCGGTGTGCATGCACCGAATCTTGTTAGAGGAAAACTCAAAACCCTCAAGAGAACATCAAAGAAGAATAAACCCTATAATGAGTGATGTTGTTAAAAGAGAAGTTATTAAGTTACTAGAGGCTTGTATAATTTACCAAATATCAGATAATAATTGGGTGAGCCCTGTACATGTGGTGCCAAAGAAAGGAGGCATCACAGTCATAGAAAATGAGAAAAGTGAGCATATTGCTAAACAAACAGAAGGAGGTTGGTGTATGTGTATAGATTATAGAAAATTAAACAAAGCAATTAGGAAGGATCATTTCCCTCTTCCATTTATAGATCAAATGCTCGAACATCTAGCCAGACACTCGCACTTTTGTTATCTAGATGGATACTCAGGATTGTTCCAAATACCTATTCACCCTAAGGGTCAAGAGAAAACAACCTTTACGTGTCCTTATGGAACGTTCTCCTATAGACGAATGCCCTTCGGACTATGTAATGCCCCTGCCACTTTTCAACGTTGTATGATGTCTATATTTTCAAATTACCTAGATGGAATAATGGAAGTTTTCATGGACGATTTCTCGGTGTGTGGATTCAAATTTAAAGATTGTCTCTCCAACCTCGAAAAAATCCTTAAAAGATGCGTAGAGGTGAACCTAGTGCTAAACTGGGGAAGATGTTATTTTATGGTTAATGAAGGTTTAGTATTAGGACACATTGTCTCCGAAAGAGGCATTGAGGTCGATGGAGCCAAAATTGAAGTTATAGAAAACCTCAGCCCACCTAAAACCATTAGGGAGATTAGAAGTTTTCTTGGACATGCTGGTTTTAATCGGCGTTTTATAAAAGACTTCTCTAAAATAACAAAACCTTTGACTAATCTTCTAATGAAGGACGTTGAATTTGTTTTCGACGAGAAATTTCTCGAAGCTTTTAAATTTTTTAAACAAGCATTGATTTTCAGCTCCAATCATGCAACCCCTAGATTGGACACAACCTTTTGAAATCATGTGGGATGCCGGCGATTGTGCAGTTGGTGTTGTTCTAGGACAACGAAAAGACAAGAAATTACATGTTATATATTATGCTAGTAAAACCCAAGATACCGCCCAGTTCAACTATGTAACAACAGAGAAAGAATTACTGGAAGTAATTTTTGCGATAGATAAGTTTAGGTCCTACCTAGTTGGAGCAAAGATCATTGTTTACACTGATCATGCTGCCATACGTTATCTATTAAATAAAAAGGACGTTAAACCTAGATTACTTAGATGGATCCTGTTACTCCAAGAGTTTGATCTAGACATTAAGGATAAGAAAGGCACAGAAAATGTTGTCGCTGACCACCTCTCTAGATTAGAACACTTAAAACCTGACTTATTTCCTATAAATGATGATTTCACCTATAACAGATTTATAGCTAAGACTGATGATTTCGAGCCTTACAGAGATAAAGATTTTGAAAAAAATTTAGTAATGAAGAGCGTACCTTGGTACGCTGATTTTGTAAACTACCTAGCTGCAGATATCATACCCCCTGATCTAAATTACCAACAGAAAAAGAAGTTCTTCAAAGATGTTAAACATTTCTACTGGGATGAACTGCTCCTATTCAAGAGAGGAATAAATAATATTTTCAGGTGTTGCATCCCAGAAGAGGAAATAGAAGACATCACCAGACACTGTCATTCTGCACCTTATGTTGGACATGCAGATATATCTAAAACGCACGCCAAGATTCTTCAAGCAGGCCTCTATTGGCCAACTTTATGGCGCGATGTTCATGCCTACATTTTCAAGTGCAACCGATGCCAACGCACCGGGAACATATCGAGACATGACGATATGTCAATGAGGAATATCCAGGAAGTTGAACTCTTTGATGTTTGGGGTATAGACTTTGTGGGACCATTTCCACCTTCAATGGGAAATAGGTACATTTTGGTAGTTGGGGAATACGTGTCTAAATGTATTGAAGCTATTACATCACCCACAAACGACACAAGAGTGGTAGTCAAGTTATTTAAGAATATCATTTTCCCGAGGTTTGGAACACCCCGTCTCGTTATAAGTGATGGAGGATCACATTTCATATCCAGAATCTTTGATAAGCTCTTGAGTAAGTATGGAGTAAAGCACAGAGTAGTAACACCTTATCACCCATAGACTAACGGACAAGTAGAAGTGTTTAACAGGGTTATTAAACAAATCTTAGAAAAAACCATTTCAATTTCCAGAAAAGATTGGTCTCAGAAGTTGCATGAAGCACTATGGGCCTACAGAACAGCTTTTAAAACCACTATTGGAACAACCCCTTACCAATTATTCTATGGAAAATCTTGTCATTTACCCTTTGAGTTAGATCATAAAGCCTATTGGGCCATTAAGACCCTGAATTTGGAATATTTGGCTACTGGTGAAAAGCGCATCCATGACATTCATAAATTGGAGGAATTCCGCTAGTCTGCCTATGAGAATGCTATAATATATAAAGAAAGAACCAAAACTTGGCATGACAGAAGAATTGTAAAGAAAGATTTCAATATAGGCGACTTTGTTCTCCTTTTCAATTCCAGGTTGCGACTCTTTCCCGGCACGCTACGTTCAAGATGGACTGGTCCTTTTGAGGTCTCTAGAATACTAAGATCTGGAGCAGTCGAGATCAAGAACAATTCTTGTAGCCCATTCATCATCAATGGGAAGAGGTTGAAGCACTACGAAGGAGGTGACATTCCCACCAACTACTCTAGCCACACTCTGATTGATCCACCAGTACCAGTTTATGATATATGAAGCTTACTCGTCAAGCTAACAACGTTAAAAAAGCGCTGCATGGGAGGCAACCCATGAGTTTATTTTTGTTTTTTGCATTTATTTACTTTTTACTTTATCAAATTTTATTTTTATCTTTATACTAAGAGTTGCAAAATTTATGATTTCAGGCATCACCTGCTAGCCGTCTTTGCTAACTACATTTTTTAGGATGGAGCATTTCGATGACATGCATGTTTCCTTCCGAGATGACACTCAGAGACAATGCTATGCGGTCCTTTCACAGCGACCCATGGCACCGACCAGATATCTAGACCAGATTTGCATGGAATCTCTTGGCTTTGAAGCCAGTATCAAGTATCTACGCAACCAGCTAAAGTGGGACGAGTATGAAGATGACCTAAATGTGACCTACAGGAACCTCACCTTAGAATTCCTCAGTTCATTCGAGTTTGAGCCCTATAATAGCCAGGATGGATATCTCACTTTCAGACTATTCGGGATAGAATATTGTTTTACCCAGAGGGAGTTTGGCGACTTGCTAGGCTTCCAGACCACACCCTATGCTATACCTGAGCTACCAGTTGGCTATTTCATGACTAGGGACATAGAGAAATTCTGGAGAGATATTATTGTTGGAGGGAGCCTTGATCCTTCCACTCAGTTATCCCTTGTTATTCACAACCCCGCTTTCAGGTATTTTCAGATGGTTATTGCTCACACTTTCCTAGAGAAGGCCGACACTGATACCCATGTTAGCAAGGAGGAGATCTTTTTCCTCTACTCTGCGACCCAGTCTCGCCCTGTAGCCTGTGGAAATTTTCTGCTGTGGAATCTCATGATGACTTCTACGTCTACTGAAGGTATCCTCCATGTGGGAGGGACAGTGACTCAGATTGCTTCTGCTTTGGGTCATACAAGTAAGTTATCTCACCTAACCTCCTATTGTGGATATACTACAATGGATATTGATTTCTATTTGGATCATGGGCTGATGAGAAAAGTCTACTTTAATCCCAACCAGTATAGACTCCTGATTGATAATGAAATCGTTCACTATTTTACCTTGCCTGATCCAACAATGAACAATGTCCATAACCCTGCCAATTGGACATATGCCTTAGAAGGTATTGGAGAGACCGTGGACGAGCGAAAATCACCTCCGGTACCTGAGTATCATCCATGTCCATCTCCAGAAAGGACCACTGTATTCTCTAATAATTTCTCTTTGCAACCACCCGACATCTATGCACAAGTTGCTGAGCTGCGTAGAGAGGTAGCCCAACTTCGTCAAACAGTTGAAGACCTCTCTCTTCAAGTTATGGTTTCCAATGCTACTCACTCTACTGAGGCAGGCCTCCTACAACAGGAAATTGATTATCTTCGCAGTAAGTTAGCTGCAGCTCATGGTCCTGAGTCGACCACGGACCCTGCCACTCCTTGATGATCTTGATTCATATCTGCATTATTTTGTAGTTTTGTTGTTTCTTTTATTATGTTGTTTCCTTTTTCAGACTTATTTATTTTTATGCCTAACTCTTGCATTCTACTTTCTTTTTATTTTTTGTGACTTACCATGATTAAGTATATTTATTTTTATTTTTATTTTTATTTTTTTTCTCTTTAATTAATTGTTTATTTTTTTTATGAGTTTATTATTTTCAAGTTATAAACATAAATGAAAAAATTTCAATACACCAATCCTTGAAAGCACCAAATGAAGAATTGTTGTTTGCACCTACGAGAAGAAATTAGAATAAGAAGCCCAAACCAACAAAACAAAGAAATTTGAGCCCAGCCAATTTTCGAGCATGGCGTCCGCCATGGGGTCTGGGATTATAACGGTCAGATTTTCAAAAACCTCCCACATTCTCCATTTTCAACCCCAAAACCTCTCATTTTCTCAACCACCTACTACCCCCATTAACCACTCCAACATCCATTTTTATAGCCATCATAAAAATTCAAACTTTCTCCTCCCAATCTCCAACATCCATTTTTGAAACCTATTTTTTTCAATTTTCTTCCAAAGGAGCAATAATGGAGTTCAAGGGATACGTTCTTCGTGAAGGCAAACCTGGAGACCGACAACAGAAAATCCTTGAAAAATTGCAAGGACGAGAAATTGTCTCAACCAGGTATGTCGATGAAGACTGTTTGTATACTTTAGGACTTTATCGTAGTTTTTTTCATTTAGCTGACATCCTAGGATTGCATGACACTTTTACTAGAAAAGAGCCCACCTTTGAGAGGTTAACTCGGGAATTCTTAAGTTCCCTAATTTATTTGGTTCACCCCGACACTGCTAGTACCGTCGGTACGGTTAAATTCCATCTGTTTAATGTTGAATATGAATATAGCATCGACGAACTAGCAGCTCTGTTGGGTATTCCTCATGGTGATAGAGCTATTTGTGAGACCCCTTTGGATTCTGAATGGTCCACTGATGCATTTTCCTTCTGGCGTCAATTGTCAAACTCTTCTATAAATTATTTTGAAGGAGTTTTAGCATCATTGATCCATAACCCGGCTATTCAAATTTTTTGATATATGCTCGCCTGTACTATTTTTGGCCGGGAGAATCCAAACAAGGTAAATGCTAGAGAACTTCTATTTTTTGCAGCGTAGTCTCACTAATAGAAGAATTAATTCAGTCCCGTTTATGATTTCTCACATGATTGTTGTCCTAAGCCACACAGGGACCATAGCTTTTGGAGGACTAGTTACATCTATTGCTAGAGCTCTGCACCTTGACACTGAGATAGCTACCCTTGCACCCCTGCCTCCCCGCACAATTAATTTGAAATTTCTAAAAGATATGAAATTGTGCAAGGTAAGGAGAGCGGGTGGTTTTGAACTTAAGGTTTGGGGTGTCGCTATCCCATCAGTCATTCTACCTTGCACTAGACGTACTGGTGTACGAATTGCGAGGAACTGGACCTACGATCTAGATGCTCCACCTTTTACGGGTCCATTACCTCCTAATGTTCCACTTGGGGACGGACACGAGACTGATGAAGAATACGAGCAGAGGGATGAACCTCATGCCCCACATGTGTCCCCCCACCATGCTTCACCTGCACACACTGCACCTTCTACTTCTAACACTCTTGCATGTACGACTCCTGGCTTCTACATCACTGAAGAGATGTGGCGTGACCAGCTAGCTCGGGAGGAGAGAAGAGATTGTTTACTTTCTGCCATCCAACAGCAGCTGACAGATAACATGAGTTTTATGGAGGCGTCACGACAGCAGACAGACCGCTCTTTTTAAAGTCTTATGGAATCTCAATTGGCGATATCCCGCGAGCAACATAGGAAACAAGCCCATTTTCAAAGGCACTCCTCCCTCATGGAGGCCACTCAAGGTTCCCTTTTTGGAAACCTTCGCGAGATTCAGAGTTCAGAGATTGCCTTGTACGCTAGATTCGACCAGTTCGAGGCTTCTCAGAGCAGTCGTCGTCGCAGTCGATCCTGTCATCCTAGATATTCACCAAAGGATGGCTAGGGACCCAGCCAGCCTTAGTACTTTACCAGGTGACTCTTTCCTATTCTTATTTTGTAACATTGGGGTCAATGTTCGACTTAAGTGTGGGAGGAGATTTACTCACTTTCTCGCTTTATTTTTTCTCTCGCTTTATTTTTTTCCTTTTCCTGCATTTTACTTCTCGTTATTTTACTTCTTTATTTGCTTTAGTTTGCTTTTTTGCTTTCTTTTCAAAATAATACATGTGTTTGAAGATTCATTTATATCTGTATGGTCTAGTGTATGTCCACTCCCCCATTTCTTGAGCCTAACCGAAATTTTTTTTTCCTATGAAAAACACTGTGTTTTGAACTTAGTTGGGCTATAAGATCTGGTTGAGATAGGATGTAGTATAACTTGGGAAAGCCCTTTCGAAGCATCGGCATCGTTTTTACACCTAAAGCTTCATAAATTTAGGAATTTGATCCTGATACCCCCTATGTTGTGGCCTTAAAATTTTCATTCTTAAATCCTTGAATAATTTAACCTAGCAGTCAGCTCCGGTCTAAGCATGCTCTACGTAGGGGACCAAATAGAAGTGAATGATCTATATGCTATGTTCTTATTATAAACTATAACCCTGGGATAGGTGACCCTCACAAAGCCATTTAACTCAACAAAAGTTTTATGTTGAAAAATATAGCAAAAGAAGAAGAAAAAGAAAAAGAAAAAGAAAAAAAATTTACCCATCTTTAGTTGGTTCAGAGGTATCTGGTGCTGAACTTGGTAGGGCAGATTATGATCCAATCTCCCGCAACTATAAATGGGTCAATAAAAGGGGTTACACCAACTTTTTGTACCAGAGCCCTACGTTTTATGATCAGAATCACTACCCGATCACTTTACTATGAGCATGTACGAATAACGGGCTTAATGTGATTGCGCCTGAATGAAAAAGGATTTGAAAAAAAAGGAAAAAATATAGGCCTAAGCATAGTGGCATGATATGGATTGGTTCATAAAAGTACGAAGCTTATGTCCGTTTTACGGAAGAGTGTCACTATGATATCTTTGGTTTGAATCAGTCAGTACCTATCAATACATCCCTGTTTTAATTCCAAAGGCCCCTTGCAGCCCAACTTGTTCACTAACACCATTTTTCTTATTAATCTATTTAGAGTTCTTGTTTGAGGACAAGCAAAGGTTTAAGTGTGGGAGAATTTGATAACACTTACTTTACACTTTTTTTTACTCTAATTTCACATGTTATTTAGGTTTATTATTATTGTTTCTCGTATTATGCCTATCTTTTGTTTCCTTTTCAGGTATTTCAAATATCCAGAGCTTCCCTGAAGAAATGAAGGAAAATAGGCTGAAAAACAAGAGTTTAGGTCAAATTTGAACTCATGGCGTCCACCATGGCTCCAGCCATAGGGTAGGCCATGACGTGGACCACCTCCTACTGACCTCAATTGCCATGTTCCCCACTTCCTTTCATTTACACTCATGGCGGGCGCCATGGCATCCATGGTGGGCGCCACCTTTAGACGATGTTTTCCCCCCCAAAAGGAATTGGGGGGCATTCCTGTGATTTCCTGCATTCCTCATCCTCTATAAATAGAAGTTCCTTATTTCATTTCAATTCACCCAAGCTTAGTTGCAAACTTGATCCAACCATAGTTGCGAACTTAAGCCATATAATTTCACCATTGTAAAGCAATAATTCTTCACATCGGGGAATTATTGCATTATTGATTAAGTTTGTGATCGAGTTTGTAGATTGAGTCTGTAATCGAGTTTGGAGCACTTCGGCAGAAGTTTATCTTGCCACATTTATTTTCAACTTCTGTTTATTTCCATTCGCATTTTACTTCCAATTTGTACCAGATTTAAAACCTCCCCGTTTGGAGCAGGTTTCTATTTATATATTCCGCACTACTTTTACTTTGTTTATTTCCCGCACTGCTTTTACTTTGTTTATTTCCCGCACTGCTTTTACTTTGTTTATTTCCCGCACCTGCTTTTACTTTGTTTATTTCCCGCACCTGCTTTTACTTTGTTTATTTCCCGTACCGCACTTTAAATTATTTACTTTCTCACATGATTTATTTTAACATGTCTGTTTACATTCCCATGTTAGGCTGAACCTTACTGGGCTTGAATGTAAGGAATCTAGTTAGATCGATATTCCAAATAATGTGTCAATAGAAATGCTTATGGGCTATTTTGGTTTTTAATATGAGTTTTCTGTACTTTATTGTTGTTGGGTAAGATCGAAAGTCGTCCAACCCTTTGTTAAACTCGGTTAGTTCTAACTGGTGAAAGGAAGCGAAAGCGCTTTGTCCGGTTAGTTAGGGATTTTTATTATCAAAGAAATCAATTTTGAAACTATTTTAGGACGCATTTATAGGGTTAAAGTTAGGTTCCCTTTTTATTAGAAATACCATATCAAAATACTTTTCAACTTGGTCAAGTACTTATTTCTTAAATATAGGTTTATTACTTTAACGCAATGTGCGCCTTTTTATAAGTGACAATAAGAAGGTATGATTAGAGAGTAAACTCGGTTCTGATTACGCGAAAGCGACAGTTCCTGTGAAATTAGTTCTTTTCTTTAGTAGAAAATATTGTCCTATAAGTATTCCTATTCCGAAGCATTACGAATATCATCTGACTACGTGAATTACATTCGACCCTGCTTTTATATCTGAAGTTTATTTTACTTTAGTTTCTTGCATGCTAAATTCTCTGTTTAATATTGACTTAGCTAAACACCGTAATAATAGGAAATGATAGATTGACGATTGGTCTATGTGGATCGATAATCTTTTATATTACTCTGACGCGATTCGTACACTTGCGAATATACCGCATCACATAACATAAACCACGAAGATAGTTGAAGTCGAACATCATCAACTTTTCTAGGAAAGTGGAAATTCCGTCCAATCGTCAACACTTACTAAGAATGGTAAGGGATTATTTCGACACTAACACCTTTCATGACACAAACGGCATTTGTCCAATGGAATAGTCAATTCTTCCCCTCCTGACAACATTGAGCTCTTCACTGATGTTCATTGTTTACGATCTTTTTGGTGTCAAACAATTGTTTTGTATGCAGGAGAATATTTATTATAGGAATGACAACCCTGATGCGAAAATTATGTAAACCTTGAAAATGAAAACCTTGAATGAAAAGATGCCGCATCTCTGTTGTGAATGAATCACTAGATAGAGTGCAAAATTTCAAAACTTCTCCCTTTTTAAATAAAAAAACGGACATGATGCAGGAGATAAGATACCAACATGGATATGCAACACATATTTGGGAAATTAGGAAATGCTATCCTATTGTAGTATGCTTTCGAGTTAAACATATGTTTCAGTTAGGACTTTTAAAGGTTGTAACGTGGCCTGGTTCATGGTTTTTTTTTTTGAAAAAAAGTTTTTAAGGCTCAAGTTATTTGGTGCCGACCCCCTTCGTGATGTTCTCCATTCCTAAATTCAGTTAACTTGACATGAGCATTCATCTCTCAAAAGGGTTTATGATGGCTGAGGAACCACAACAATTTTTTTGGACACGACAGTCACTTAACCTTTGGTTTTTGGGTGTTCGATCACACAACTTTTCTTTTGTTGATGATTTTATTGGATAATCCTTTTTCTACCTTTCAGGCTTTTCAAATTCATTTCTGCTTTCCCTAAATTTTTCCTGGATAAATTCTTTTTGAATTTCAATTTTGGAAGTCCAGCGGGATGCCCTAATTTTTGCCTAAGCGAATTGTTTTCAAGTTTCGACTTAGCGGGCTTTTTATCTTTCTTATTCATGCTTTCCATTTTGAACAAGTCTAGTGACCCTAATTCTTTAAACTTTTGGAGGAAATCTGACTACCCCATTCCTCGATCGGCGAGGGATAACCTTTGTTGTATCGATTCGGTCTCGACCTTAGGATCTTTTGTTTTTTTTTCTTTCATTGGGGAAATAACCATTGTTATTTTGATCTTTTCCCGACCTCATAACGCGAGGGATAAAATATGGTGATCCTCAGATGGGACACTCCTTCTGAAATTTGAATGCTCTATCAAATTAACTGAACATCTACCCTGCCCCAGGTTAAAATAAGGGTTTTCTTTCGTGCAAAAAAAGAAACTCCTACTTCGAACGCTAAGAGGGGTTAACGAGGTTCTATCTCCCTTATATCTTTGGTGTTTAGGGATTGAAACAAGGCCTGTACATCGTCAACAGGGTTCTACCCAAAAGAATACAATCATAGATATCGCTCTTCCTCCAATCTTTTGACTAGGAAAAAGAGTTGGCATAGTTGGTATCAAAATGTCATAAAATCATTTAAAGAGTTATAATGAATGGTTTAAATAAAAACAAAAGAATTTCTTCAAGGCAAACATATTCAGTGCATCAAGGTTGACACTCAAAAATAGACTAGTTCCTGCATGCAGACAATGTTAAAACAGTCAACCAAGATACACATGAAAATGTAGCAGAGAAAATTGCCACCATGGAAGATGATCGTCTCTATCTAGACTTGTCAATCTTGACGATGCACTGCAATCTTGATTGTATCCTGATCCATGACCTCTACATTATGAAGAGAAGTTGCGAATGGTTTTTCTTTTGTTTGTCTTTTTGAAGAAATGAGAATTCAAAGGGAAGGGATAAACCTTTGCCACCAGTACGGGGCCATGAAACAACTTAGCAAAGTATCCACAAGAAAGTAGTTGTGTACCAACAAGAAGAAAATTATCATACCCTTTTCATAGCATGACATTTATACTTATTATCCATATTCCAAGCAATCATAACTTAGATTATCATGTTCATGTAGGGCCAACAACGTTTATATGCACATGTTTATCAAAATATTGGACTTTTTGCAAACAAAAAAAGTAAAAAGGAAGTTATGTGCACGTATAAAAGAGGATCTTTTATTGATTTGAGAAATCATCCTGTGAAAAAGGCGTTTACATTTGGAAACAGATAATTTCAAAATCAAAATAAACAAGTGTTTACAAATGGCAATGTGAATACGAATATCCATCAAGTTTCAAATCTGCTATAACTCTTATGACTTTGACGTTTTTGTCTTCCTGCTTTTGACACAACCATTTAAAATTGGCTCTGAACCTCTACCAGGTGACCGAAAAAAGAGAAAGAAACAAAGGAATTCATGTTGAGCGTAATCATTTGCTTTAAGTCCCTAAATTTTGCCCGAATATCCCTTTCGGGTTTTCTATCAATCGGGACACCCTCTTTTTGCCTAAGCTGCCCTTTCGAGTTTTCAACTTAGCGGGTTCTTTTTTTTATGCAAAGTATTTTTTAACTACATCAGCATTCACAGGGAGAGGGAAGTGTTCTCCATCCATGGTTGCGAGCATCATCGCTCCACCAGAGAAAACCTTTCTGACCATGAATGGTCCTTCATAAGTCAGAGCCCACTTTCCTCTAGGATCCCCCTGGGGAAGAATTATCCTCTTGAGCACAAGGTCACATGGCTTGTAACACTGGGGCTGCACCTTCTTGTCAAAAGATTTCCTTATCATTTGCTGATATACCTGACCATGGCATATAGCCGTCAACCTCTTCTCATTGATAAGTTCTAACTGATCCAGCCGATTCTGCATCCATTCACCTTCATCAAGCTCCACATCCCTCATGATCCTAAGATAAGGAATTTTGACTTCTACAGGAAACACTTCTTCCATTCTATAGACCAAAGAAAATAGGGTTTCCCCAGTTGAAGTACGCATAGTGGTACGATAACTATGTAGAGCAAAGGGCAGCATCTCATGCCAATATTTATAGGTTACTAGCATCTTCTGTACAATCTTCTTGATGTTCTTATTGGCCGCTTCGACAGCTCCGTTCATCTTTGGTCTGTACGGGGAAGAGTTATGATACTTGATTTTGAATGACTCGCAAAGCTCCTTCATCATTTTGTTGTTTAAATTTGACCCATTGTTTGTAATGATATTTTCAGGCACTTTGTAACGACATATAATATTGTGTTTGGTGAACCGGGTTACCACTTGCCTGGTGACGTTGGCATAAGACGTAGCTTCGACCCATTTAGTGAAATAATCAATGGAAACCAGAATAAAATGATGTTCGTTGGATGTTGTTGGTTCAATCTTGCCAATCATATCAATTACCCACATCGCGAACAACCAAGGGGAAGTCAAGACATTCAATGGTATGGGTGGCACATGTACCTTATCATCATAGACTTGACATTTGTGGGAAATCCGTGCATGATTATAATAGTCAGTCTCCAAGGTGGACCAATAATAACCAGCTCGCAAAATATTTTTGGCCATGGTATGCCCACTGGAGTGAGTCCCGAAGTCACCCTCGTGTATCTTTTTAATGACTCTATCTGCTTCTCTTTTGTCAACACATATGAGCTGTAAACCATCATGATGCCTCTTATACAACACACCACCATTGAGAAATAACTTGGCCGGAAATCTTCTCAAGAACTTCTTATCTATGACGGATGCCTCTTCAGGGTATTCTTGTATTTCAAGATATCTTTTGACATCATAAAACAACGGTTTATCGTCTGATTCTAAATTGGCTTCGAAGCAGAAAGCTGGCTCATCCAACCTTCTGATGGTAATGGAAGACGCTTCGTTAGCCCACATAACTTTGAACATGGAGGACAAAGTTGCCAGTGCCTAAGCTAGATTGTTCTCTTCTCTGGAAATGTGTTCAAACGTGATCTATTCGAAATACAAAATCAACCTCATAACATGCTCACAATAGGGAATCAGGTTCTGATGACGAGTCTCCCAATCTCCATTAATCTGACTGATAACAAGATTAGAATCCCCGAAAATTTTCAAATATTTGATCCGCAGGTCGATTGCTGGTTCAATGCAATAAATGCAAGCTTCATATTCGGCCATATTGTTAGTACAATCAAAGAAAATACGAGTTGTGAAAGGAATTTGGAGTCCCTCAGGGGAAGTGATAACAGCTCCGACCTCGTTGCACAAGGCATTGGAGGCACCGTCGAACACAAGCGTCCAACGTGATCCTGGCTCGGGTCTTTCATCTGGGCTTGGTATATTACAACCCCGAATGTACACTATTTCCTCATATGGAAAGTCAAACTTCATCGGTTTATAATCGTCCATGGGCTGATGAGCAAGATGATCGGCCAATATACTACCTTTGATCGTCTTTTGCATAGTGTACTGGATATCATATTAAGTGATTATCATCTGCCAATGGGCTACCCTGCCTGTAAGAGTCGTCTTCTCAAAAATGTACTTGATTGGATCCATTTTGGATATCAAGTAGGTGGTGTGAGTTAACATGTATTGTCTTAAGCATCTGGCAGCCCAAGCAAATACGCAATAAGTCTTTTCCAGCAATGAGTACCTTGACTCGCACTCCATAAACTTCTTACTCAAGTAATAAATGGCTTGCTCTTTCTTCCCTGTCTCGTCATGATGATCGAGGACACGACCCATAGAGTTTTCCAACACAGTTAAATACATGATTAATGGCTTTCCTTCCACTGGCGGCATGAGTATCGAGGGTTCCTGCAAATACTCCTTTATTTTGTCAAATGCCTTCTGACAATCTTCATTCCACCTTACCGTCTGATTTTTCTTTAACAATCTGAACAAAGGTTCACATGTGGCTGTGAGATGAGAAATAAACCGAGAAATGTAGTTTGACCTTCCCAAGAAACCACATACTTCCTTTTCTGTTTTTAGTTCGGGCATTTCTTGTATTGCCTTTACTTTAGCAGGGTCAACCTCGTTGCCTTTTTCACTTACAATAAATCCCAACAATTTACCAGACCTCACCCTGAAGGTTCACTTATTTGGATTCAGCCTCAATAGGAATTGGATTCACATATACCTCAATCTCCTTGTGAATCATATCATGAAAGAGAGAAACCATATCGCGCTGATACGTTGCCCAGACATTTTTCAAACCAAACAGCATCACCTTATAGCAAAAGGTTCCCGAAGGAGTGATAAATATTGTCTTCTCCATATCCTCCCGATCCATCTTTATTTGATTGTAACCCGAAAAACCATCCATGAAGGAAAACACTTTAGAGTGAGCAGTATTATGGACCAACACATCAATATGAGGAAGAGGAAAATCATCCTTAGGGATGGCTTTGTTCAAATCCCTATAATCCATGCACATCCTGACTTTTCCATCTTTCTTAGGCACAAGAACAATATTTGCAATCCATGGAGGATAATTGATGAATCTTAAGAAATCCGCATCCAACTATTTCTGAACCTCTTCTTTAATCTTTTTGGACATCTCAGGATGAGTTCTTCGGAGCTTTTTCTTGACAGGAGAGCAACCTTATTTGAGTGGTAGTCGATGCACCACAATATATGTACCCAAACTTGGCATGTCTTCATAAGACCAAGCGAAGATATCAGAATATTCAGAGTAGCTCAATCAATCTGACTTTCATACTTTCCTCGAGATCTGCCCCTATCTTGACCTCTCCTTTTACCTCTTTTGTGCCAATGTTCACCACCTCAATTGACTCTTGATTCGGCTGGATAACCTTCTATTCTTGTTTTAATAACCTTGCTAATTCCTCGGGAAGATCACAATCCTCATATGCCTCCTCTTCAGCTTGATAGATCGGATTGTAAAAGTCATAGTGAGCAATAGCAGAGTCATTATAAATATAAACTGTGGTGGAAGAGCATCTGCATAAATGATATTTTGGTGTTTTAGTGACAGTGTGTTAAAAGGGAAACGTTGCCATTTAAGGAGTAATAAAAAGAAAAGAATGGGACAAAAAATTTGAATGCAAAAACGTCTTTAATTCATGACAAACTTTTTGAAAATAAACATGGTGTCCCTACACAAATGGTTCACTATGCCTTGGGAAGAGCGCAGGAATTATGTCATGATAACAAAAGAAAACAATAAAATTACTCCTCAGCGTTTGAATCTTGGATAACGTCTGCAGAAGTCCAATTGTTGAGTGCTTGGCCCGGAATACTTGGACGAATCCAATCTTTAATATTGTATTCATCAACCCTATTGTCACCAATTGCATTGGTGTATCCTTCTTGAGTAGCACTAGGACGGGAATACTTCATAGGAGTAGATAAATCAGATGCTCTAGGAGTTGCACTTTGCAGAATCGGGATGAAACCAAGACCGAATTTGTTGAATTTTGGGATAACATCCAGCACCCGACCCTAACCTTCATGGTTGTCGTTCTCCAACACCACTTTAGCATCTCTGAGAGAAGACATAACATTTTTCGGCTTCTTTTTCTGTTCTGGAGGAGGAAAATTAACGGCATGGACTGTCTCAAACGCCTGAAAAGGAGTCTCATGTATTTCACCTTCAACCTCAACATAGCAGAATGATGTCAAATGACTCACAATATACTCTTCCTCGCTGCAGACAGTTATCACTTTTCCCTTTGTAAGATACTTTAGCTTCTGGTGAAGAGTAGAAGTGATTGCCCCTGCTTTGTAAATCCACGATTGCCCCGACAAACAACAATACGCTGGCTGTATGTCTATCACAAAGAAAGTAGCAGTGAAAGTGAGAGGACCAACCTTGATAGGTAATTCCACCTCCCCAAATACTGCTCTTCGGGACCCATCAAAGGCTTTTACCATCAAGTTGCTAGGACGTAGCTCCAGGCCGGAATAATCAATTTTCATCAATGCTGACTTGGGTAGTACATTCAAAGACGACCATGTATCCCCCAAAACTCGGGATAGATCAGTGCCCCTGCATTCCATAGAAATATGTAACTCTTTGTTATGGTCTCGCGCTTATGGAGGAAGATCAAAATCTATGAAGCCCAGACCGTTCCCAGCAGATATGTTAGCATAAACATTTCCGAACTGATTAACTGTTATCTCATGCGGAACGAATGCATTCTTCAACAACTTCATTAAAGAATTTCTTTGAGGTCCTGAATAGATCAACAAGGATAATATAGACATCTTAGAAGGGGTGTGGCTTAACTGATCAATTATGCTATAATTTCTTTTCCTGGTAATTCGCATTAACTCCTCAACTTCATCCAGAACTAAAGAAGTTTATGGTACCGGAATTGGTTGAGTCACATTGGCTGGCGTAACCCTTGGATTACCAATCATCACCTGTTGTTTTCCTTTTTCTCTTACAGAAACATCTTCCGCATCTTGTACATTAGAGGGACAAAACACTCTTCCGCTTCTAGTCATTTGACTTTCATCAGAGAAATTATGAACACCCCCATTTGATGTCTTCAGTAATTTATTTCTCAGAAGGATGAGTATTTACCTCTTGCCTCACCCCATGGTAATAAACATCAGCACCATAATGCCATGGGATGGCCTTCTCACTGGTATACGGCATGGGTCCAGGTACCGTAACCATCAAAGGAGGTGCCCTCGATGGAGTAGGAATGCGTGCATGGGTGTAATGAATAGATACAACAGAAACATCATCTTCGGTAACCTTTAGGTATCTTGCTCTCCTATCGAACTGTAGGGAACCTTCATTCATCATGAATTGGATTCCAGCTTTCAAATCATCACATCCCTTCGGTTGCTCTCTACACTTGGCACAGTCTGAAGTATATCCCGAGAAAATAGAATTGTCAAGCAAATGCCTCTTAACATACCACAACGGAGTAGTTATTTGTTCCATATTCATAACTAAATTCAAAATTTCTCCATTATCATCAATCATATTAACAACAGCCCCTCCATGTTTAGGCGTTGGGTTTTGGGTAACATCCGAACTAGACACTGGAGTAAACTCAATTGCCTTGTCATCCAACAAGTCTTGTATTTTGCACTTCAATGCAAAACAATTGTCTGTTGAATGACCAACTCCGCCAGAATGGAATTCACATCTTGTGTTAGCATCATAGTTAGGAGGAAGTCTTCCGGGGGGTGGTGGCATATTTCTCAAACTGATCAACATCAAATCGAGCAAATGGGGGAGTGCTTCGGTAGGAGATACTGGCAAGGGATCAAATTTTCTCAACTGTCTCTATTGTTTATTATTATATTGACGGGGAGCATCTTGTTGTCTTTGTTGTTGGGGCACCAGATTCGGTCTCTGCTGTGGAGGAGCATTAACAGGAATATAAACAACATTGATTTGTGGGTGTTGACGATCCTTTCCTCTTCCTCTTTGAGAGTAAACCGAACTTGTGTCGCCTTCCCTTTTCTTGGGGTAAGTATTGAATGGCTTCTTACCACCCCCTGATGAACCACTAGAACCACTGATTTGAATCTTCCCTAATTTCAAACCCACCTCAATTCTTTCACCAGCCATAACCAAATCCATAAATCCTGCTGAAGCACTTCCTATCATGTGATCATAAAACGACCCTCGCAAGGTGCTCATAAACATATCAATGAGTTCTCGCTCCATGAGTGGAGTTTGAACCCTCGCAACCAACTCATGCCACTTCTGAGCGTATTCTTTAAAAGATTCTTTTAGCCCCTTGGACAAATTATGTAATTGAGTGTGATTAGGTGCCATATCTACATTGTACTGATAGTGTTTGACAAAATCACGAGCAAGATCATTCCAGCATCGAATATGAGTTTTCTCTAACTTCATGTACCACTCCATGGATGCCCCGGATAGGCTATCCATGAAGAAATGAACCAAAATACCTTAATCCTTGGTATGTACCGACATCTTCCGGAAATAAGCAGTTGCATGAGTAACGGGACATGATGAACCGTTGTACTTTTCAAAGACCGGTGGTTTGAACTTTGGAAGAACCTTCACCCTAGATACTAGCCCAAAATCATTAGCGTCCATACCAAGGACCCCTTTCCCTTCCACAGCATTCAAACGTTCTTCCAACAACCGATACCTTATATCCTCAACCTGAACTTCTGGCTCAGAACATCGTACAGAAAATTGATCTTCGTCCTGATCAAAATCATAGTCCTGCTCTTGATAGTTTCTTACACCACCCAGATTATCTCTTTGGTTCCACACAAGACGAGGTCCCGGAGATGGGATAAATTTCCCCATGTTGCAAAGGAAAGGGTTGCCAGGTGACCTGGGAAAATTCTTGACGGGATGGTCTTGTTCATCTCCCAGTCCAACAAAAATGTCCTAATAGAGCCCTTGATTCCCATCATCCACTGGATAGTGGCATTGATTGTTGACAATGGCAGCCAATTCTTCCTGTCGACGGTTCACATTAATGATGATTCCATGAATTGGGTCATCTGAGTAGCCATCTGGGCTCTCATTTCAGCGAGTTCAGCTTGGACTTATTCCATCCGTCTTGACAAATTGTTTTTGGTGGAATACCGATGAGTAGTTATCTTGAATTCTGAATAAGAAAAGCATAATTAAGATGAGAAAATTATCCCGAAATGACCTGCAATGTATGAGATGCATGATATGTTTTTGTTATTTCCAGGCATTTACAAGTTTTGTCAACCATCAGGAATAAAAACCGAGCACGATAAAAGACAAATGACAAAATAAAGATACAAGTGCAAAAACAAACTTCTTCATTTACAAAAAACATAAAAACACCAACTCTCAAAATCCACGGAATTTGTACAAGATAAAAAAATCCCATCCAACAAGACTAGTGGTGATCACTTTTAACAAAAACAACCAAAAAAATGATAAAAATCAAAGGGGTAGGTCCCCCATCCTGACATGAAATAAAGGCCCCTCCTCCTGGAAATGCTCCTCACTCCACTCCCTGGTCTCTTGAAATAGTTGTCTCCTCCTTGGGCAGTCCCGCTCTTAAACAAGGCTTTTAATCACTACATCCTTTCGAAATAATTTTTCTTCTAAGTATCGACAATGATCCAAGAAGTGATCACATTTTTTGCATTCTGGAAAAGAAATAGGTATAGGTGCACTCTCCAATTCTTCTATCTGATTTCTGAGCTTAGCATTTTCTTCCATCACACGAGCCATCTGCTCTTCGCGCTTCTGATCTTATATTCTGACTTCAGTAAGTTTCCTTTCTAATTCTTTAACTTTTTCGGCATGACATGCTCTTAAATTTGCTTATGCTACTTAGAGACTCTCAATCTTTGACATCTTTGACTGTTCACATGCTCCATGACCCTCTAGTAGACGATCTTTCTCCCGATTCTCCCTCCAGAGTCTTTTATTTTCTTGTAAAGCAAATGAAAGCTCAATATTTTCATCTTCCAGATCAGTTTGTAGCTTAATATTCTCAGCTTTGGCGTTTTTGAGGCACGCCATTAGTACAACTTTGGATTCTCATGGCGCAGGCTGCTTAGAAGACATCCTGCCATGAGAAAGATGATCATCCTCCAGATCATACACAGGCTGCAGGTATAATGGTTCTTCCCTCTTATAAGTTAACAACAACACCTTTACCCGACTCTGAATCCATTTTTAGTAAGCATCAAGAGCCACACCCCCACTTCTATCAAAAGAAAGCACTCCCTTTCGATGAATGTGTTTCTAGGAGACCTTTACCCTTTCAAACATAGCAGCATCTCCTCCTTTGCCAAAATAAATGGTTTCTCTCACTTTCCGCTCAGTAGGTCCATTTGTCATTACGAATCCAAATTGATGCCGTGCTAAGATGGGATTATAGTTTATGCAACCTTTGGTTCCCATGAGTGGAACGTTATGAAATTCATCACAACTCATAATGAAATCCTTCAAAATTCCCATGTTGTGCCAAACAATGTCGTAAGAAGTGAGTCCCATGATCCGTGGGACCCAAAGAGATGTCTCAGAAATATCGATAAACGGTCCCCTGGTAGGTAAGTGCATCATGAACCACTTGTAAAGTAAAGTCGTACCGTATACCACATCCCATCTCTTACCATTCTAAGAGTGAATAGTATAGTAAGTATCAACTAACAAGGTTGGTACCGGGTTGTCATTCATAAAGACATAAATTGTTGCCAAATCCACCAACCTTTCTACCACAGGCATGAGAACTAAACCATAAATTAACACTTCCAGTAACACATTGAAAGCCGTCCACTTTCCTTCTTCTGCAAATCCCTTAGATTTGTTTATTAGATAATCCAGAGAAATACCCTGCATGTCACATTTCTTGATCCAATTGTCTTCCACTTTCGCTAACGGTCAAATAAGGAGCTTTAGTGATAGCCATGTAATCGGGAGTTTCAGGTAATTAAGTAAAAGGAATATTTTCCGTGACATTTATATCAAGAATATATGCGTACTCTTCAAGAGTTAGTGCTAGCTGGTAATCTTGGAAAGTAAAATGACGTAGTTGTGGATCGTAAAACTGAAGAAGCACTCTTAGCGCCCATTCCTCATAAAAATCATTCACTAGTGGAAAAAAGTTCACATATTGTTTCCTTAATATGCTTTCATTCGGACCATTCACAAGGGCTCCCAACTTTCTCAATCGACCCCCATAAAACACAAACTGGTAGACATCCTTCTTCATAAGAGTTTCTGCACTTGTGCTCATGTTGTTATTCATCCTGATGACAACTTCTAAGTACCCTAGAAATAACATGCATATGTGAATTAGACATACATACTTTTTCTTGCATTTTTTTTAGAAAATAAATATGCCATGAGGTGATGAAAACACATAGGAATCAAGGTATCTTTTGTGTTGTTCTAAATATGTCGAGAAACCAAGATCAAGAACTTTGTAAAATAACCAGTCATTCCCTTTTTAGAAACTCAGTCACCAACAGAAAAGAGTCATCAACGGTACCTGTAAGAATCAAAATTCCCTCCCCGCTCACAGGTGTAAACTAGGTCAAGGTAAGGCAAGGGTAACTCAGAATCATGGTACGCCTGAAGCCACTATCGTCAAAACACCAATGTGAAACGATAACACCCCATTTGTAATATCATCTGAGCGTGGACGACATGATCGCACTAGAAAACCAATGTCGACTAGTCGTTCATGTTCCACTCTATTCCTAAGGTTCCTATAGTTGTAACTTGGCCTGGGTATTGGGCCTTTTACCTCTTGTAACACCCACCCAATATGAAAGTAGAGCCAGCACAACAGATAACCAGATATATGGAAAGCGATAAAATGCATGCACAAACATATGCAAGTAGTGTATAAAGCTGTAAATAACAGGAAATAAACACATAAAGAAACAAACAAATAAGACTAGGATCGACTCTGGGATGGACCTGCAATAGGTCAATCTTGTCCCCCAGTGAAGTCGCCAACTGAAACAACCGGCAGAGCCGTCATCTGATATATGAAATATCAATGAATTCGCCACCGAACGTCTTTTATTCCTCCGAAAGGGAAAGGTAAACATCGAGAAAACCTGAAGAGGGTGAAATCATGGTCTTGAAACTGAGATATCGGGTAAGGGAGTCTGTTATGCGAAGGGAAGGTATTAACACCCCACACACCCGTAGTACTTTATGGTATCCACTCTTGTTATCTAGTCTAATAGGTGTGTAAAAATCTATATCTAAGCTGTACAGGGAATGCATGCAAAAGAAAGGAGAAAAGAATGTAGGGAAAATAAAATTTGTGCTCGCTTGGGCCCTACCCCAATGCCTACATATCCCTTTTAAGGAATCAGAGCAACAGACAAGATGAAAAAACATCAGATAGAACAACAAAAATGTCAACAATGATGATAAAATTGCAAAAAGAGATGACAAGACATCGCATGGCAATGCAAACTCAGATAAGGTGGTAAAACGCCAGCATGATAGCAAACCATCAGACAAGACGATGAAACATTACATCTAACAATGATATTGAAAATCAAAGTAGGATAACAAACATGTGCGATGGAGAAACATCGGCTACAAATATGTGTGATGGTAAAACATCGGCTAAGAGATAGGAAGATAACATGGCAAAGATAGCGAAACATCAATAAACCAGAGGACAAAACATCACACCTAACAATGATATTGAGAATCAACGCAGGATAACAAACATGTGTGATGGTTAAACATCGACTAAAAGAATGTGCGATGACAAAACATCGTCTAAAAGAATGTGTGATGGCGAAACATGGGCTAAAAGATAGGAAGATAACTTGAAAAAGATGCCAAAACATGAATAAACCAGATGATAAAACATCACACCTAACCATGATATCGAGGATCAAATTAGGATAACAAACACATGTGATGGTGAAACATCGTTAAAAAGATAACAAAATGTCATGGCAAAGATGGAGAAACATCAATTTGACAAGATTTAAAACAAAGCTAAGAGGCGCACAAACAAATAAGATTGGTTTGTATTTTTTAACTTGAAGAAGGATTTAAGTTTATTAGAGATATTTTATGATTTGCCAAGAAGAAGTTTTAGTTTTAAGATGCAATAGGGAAAGAAAGGAAAAACAACTAAGGGAAACTAGCCTAACACTACCCCTAATGTTATCATACAATGATTAATCCTAAGGTTGAGGATGAAAGAGGGATGTTTCTACCCTATGTTAGCATAAATGGATTTCTATCCTAGAATATAGCTCGAGGACTAACCCTACACGAGCAATCCTAAAGGAGCATGGTAAATACCAAACAAGTAAACAAACAAGTGTTTAAACATGAGAAGAAAGCAAGGTACATATGCAGAATTGCCTTAAACAGGTCTTTAAATAAACCAGAGGGACTCCTGACATATATTAACAACAGACGTCCCATTATACAATAGAAAGCAATAAGGAGTGGAAACAGTGAAAGGGAAATAGTGCAATACCAAACAGATAACTATCTGTAGCGAATGAGTAAGCAAAAAGGAACCCAGAGAACTTCAAGCAAGCTAGCATCAGTAAACAAGTCAAGTCAGAAATCATGCCATCAAATATATGCACTAAGGCTTCAAGAGCAAGACTATAGCAGGCACAATCACACACACACACACACACACACACACACACACACACACACATATATATATATATATATATATATATATATATATATATATATATATATATATATATATATATATATATATATATATATATATATATATATATATATATATATATATATATATATATATATATATATATATATATATATATATATATATATATATATATATATATATATATATATATATATATATATATATATATATATATATATATATATCCTACAAAAGAATGAAAAATATACCAAGAACAGAAATAGTGCAAACATAACCAATTGTGTTCCACAAATAAAGTGGAACACTACAGTACCAAGTCTAAATGGAAAACTTTTCCTCAGAGTACCTCGCACACTCAACAGACAAATTAGTGATTTCAGAGAGAAATGATGAACCAATAAAGGATGGATGATGATATAATAATGAGAGTGTAAAATAAACATGATGAAAAACATCAAAGGCAATAGATGTAAGAAGCATCAAGCATACTCAAACAACAACTAGGTCAAGACTAAAGAATTGTTGCTCCTTTCCTGTCACCATGTTGAATTGACAAGGAAATATCAATCAAGGATCAATGGAGCGAGATAAGAATACAATAAAAGACTTTAGAAGTCAGTAGCAAACACTTCACATCCATACTCATTCAATTCATTTTGGTTTACCAGCATAACAAAAGAAGGGTACCACAAAATGTATCACAAAGCTTGGATCACAAGTTATCAAGGCAAGGAATTCAAATAAAGACAAAGTTAGAAGACTTAAACCATACAAAGACTTGAAATAAATCTCCTATTATGCTATGAGGATATGATTAAGAGTTTAAAATATTAGTTCTTAATCATGCTGCAAAAGTTCATTTAATATACCTCAAAACATTCAAAAGGAAAGAAGAAAGGAACATAAAATTCATATATGAATGAAATTGGTTCAAGCATAAAAGGTCAAGTGATCTCAAGTATTTATGATACTATCCTTGACGTAGAATTCCTAAACATGTTATCATTGGTCATTTGATGACCTCAAACACAAGCCAAAAGTTCAAAATTCAAAGTTAAAACACAAAAAGAACATTACTTAGGAAGCATGAATCAAAAAGGCTCATAAACCAATTATGGGAAATCAAGTGGATTGATTTGAATTGGTGTGAGGAAAATAGAAGCAACATGATCATTAAGTGCCAAATTATAGGCCTCACACAAGTTCATTGGCCATCAAATAAATTGAAACAAGATATGCAACATCAATTGGGCACCTTCACTTTGAAAATTCATCAAAAATAGAAATGGACTTCCATAGTTCAAACAAAAAATTTCTCAGCATCTTTAAGATGTATAGAAGTCAGAAATCAAGTCTCAAGTTCATTGATGGTTTAGGAAAGGATCAAATGAGCTTAAAACATCAAAACTAGTTGATGAAACCACCAATTTAGACAAGTTTTCAAAATAAATCAATGGAGAATACCAAACCTCATCAATCAATTCAAGAAAAATATTTCTGAGATCCTCAATCCATCTATGAACTTCAAACAAGAGCTGAGTTCAATTGAAACTTAAGGCAAATTGGTTTTTGGAATCAAATCAAACAAAGGTATTGTCAAAACCCTAATTATTTAGAAAATAAACTAAATTATTGATTAATGAAGTTCCAATTCTAAAAATTAAAACTAAAGTCATACAAAAATAGAGAAAACTCCAAAGATCAAAAAACTTATTTTTTTTCATATTTTTAGAATTAAAGAAAAGTCGGAAATAAAATCAAATTCAAGCAATTAATCAATTAAACAAATATTCACATTCTTAAATTAAAATTCTAATCAAATGTCAGAAAACTATTCAACCAAAATTATTTTCAAATATTAGAATTAAAAATAAACTTCTATGATTTTTTCTGGAATTTTTGGATCAAAGGAAATATCAAAATAAAATCAAATATCAAACAAACAATTAATTAAACACACGAATTTTAGCCAATCAAAACATTTTAAAAAATTCTGAAAAAAATGCAGAAGGTCAGAAATATTATTTTTAGGTTTCATGAATTGTTTCAGAATTTTTCATCTAGTTTTGAACGAGAAATAAAATCAGGAAAGATAAAGTTATAAAACAAAACTCAAATAAATGAGAAATTCAAATAGACCAATAGTATCGCGCCACCACATCGTCTTCAACCTCTGGACAAGTTTAAAAATGCGCGTAAGAAACAGTCCTAGGGCACATGTTCTAATCCCTCGTACATACTCATTTCCACACCATTTTTCATGAAATTATGTGCAAATCAAAGTCAAAAATAAGATCTACATTATGTTATTCGCATCACATCAAATGATTAACCATAGATAAAGAACGGGTCTCGTGAAGATTTCAAAAACACACTGAGCAAAATATTTCAGAATCATCATACATGCATATTTCATCAAATCAAAAGCTCTAAAGCTGCAGAAAAAATCAATGAACATCAAACAACATGATTCCAAACTCAAATCATACAATTCACGGCCAGAAATTAAGATCAAAAGTTAAGGATTCTAACCTTTGAGGCAAAAATGTATCTACTATCTCCTTCACTCCAGCTGCAAACCAAGCCTCTATCTACAACCCTTAGCACTTGGAGAAGAGAATGCAAGAAGAATCACTCAAAACGCACAAGCAAATTGGGAGAATCGAAGGAATGGATTTTTTGAGTGAGAAAGTGATTTTAGATCTGAACTTCCTCCAATGCAGCTTTCGTTCTCCTCCTTCTGCCTTTTTTCTACCCTCCTTTTTGAATGAGCAATGTAGTGTTTATATAGAGTGTTTAGAGTGAGGGCAATAAGGTCACAACTCATTGAAATTCGTTGGAGGGAAATTTGGCCAAAACAGGGAAATGAAAATATGAGAGCATGTGCTTGCATTTTGTTTGTTATTTGGCATTTTTATGCTGCGTTTTGATGAGCTCGGAGGTTAATGAAATGAGGTGAGTGAAATGTGAGGGGGTGAGGTGGCAAGGATTGCACATGGTGTGATTTTGCTTGAGGTGAAAGTTACCAATTTTGGAAAAAAAGTAGAAATTGTGGGAAGGCAAGGAAAGTGTGATTGTTTGGCCAAAAGAAGTAAGAAATGAAGTGTGTGATTAGTGTCAAGCATGTGCAATATCAACCTGAAAACAAACAGAATCGAAGGGTGCACAAAATATGCAATCCACGCGTGCACCAAAGGTCAGTTGATTTCTAATTGAGGCCATAGGAAATTGGTTCGTGCATTCTCAAATTTTCCTTGAGCCAATTAAAGAACACACTCTAAGCTTCAAAACAAGTTGAGTTTCAAAAGAAATGATGGAGAAATGAGCCAGATATGAGGCTCAAGATTCCTGGGTAACTCAATCCAACTTGCCCAAAACTGTGCACGCACTAGCTTGCTCATAAGGCAACACTTCGAATGGTCCAGATTGAGAGAATGAAGAGAGCAGGAATGAGGCTTCGACCAGCCTATAAAGTCACTTCGAATTGTCCAAACGAGAGAAAATGAAGAGGGCAAGAATTAGGCTTTGACCAGCCAATAAGGTCACTTCGAATTATCCAAACGAAGAGAGAAGAATGAGGCTTCGACCATCCTATAAGGTCACTTTGAATGGTCCAAGTTGAGAGGAAAATAAGGCTTCTACCAGCCCTCAAGATAACACTTCGAATGTCTAAACTGAAGAAGAAAAAAGTAAGAATAAAGAGGATTCGACCAGGCTTCAAGGTAACACTTTGAATGTCCCAACTGAAGAAGAACAAAGTAAGAAGAAAGAGGCTTCGACCAGCCCTCAAGATGGCACCTTGAATGTCCAAACTAAGAGAGAAGAATGAGGCTTCGACCAACCCTCAAGATAACACTTCAAACTATCCAAACAAAGAGATAAGAATGAGGCTTCAACCAGCCCTCAAGATAATGCTTCGAATGTCCAAACTGAAGAAAAACAAAGTAAGAAGAAAGAGGCTTGGACCATCCTTCAAGGTAACACTTTGAATGTCCAAACTAAGGAAAATCGAAGGGAGAAAAAGGAGGTTTCGATCATCCCACAAATCCACTTCGAATTGTCCAAACTGTAGGAAATTAAAGAGAGCCATTCAAATCTGTGGTTTCAATATCCAACTTCCTCAAATCACAGCCTCTTGGATTTTAAATCAATTTGATAGTTTCCAAGTTTAATGAGAAGCTTTCATATCCCTCTTTAAAGAGCACGAGACACATTTTTGAATTATACCTTGAATCAAAAATTATAGGCATGTCACCAACTGTTTGATCAATTACCTAGGCCAAATGCCTTGCTTGGCTAGTTGCCCAAGAGTGCCCCAAAAAATGCTCAACTTGCCTTGAACTTCAAAGGCTCATAACTTTTGATTTTGAGTAAGAAGTGTGTTTTTTGTCCTCTATGGGGACTTGTAGATCTTTTTCCGCTCTTCAATTTGCAAAAAGAACCACCAAAATCCCCTGAAAAGTGAGAAAGTTATGCCCTTGTAAAGTCAGGCCTAAATCAAGAACACTTAGTGAAATTTTCAATCACCAAGATAACTTCAAATCCAAGTAACCTCTCAAACTTGCAAATCTCATCAAAATAAATCATCAATGATCATCCCACATGAAAATACATGTCAAATGCTTCATGTTTACCAAAATTCCACTTGGTCAACTTTGACTTTGTTGACTTTGAGTAAAATGATTATTTTTTCCCCTTTCATTCAATTGAACCACTTCTCTTCAAAATTGATGATCAAAACTTCAAACATAAGATATTTGAAACACGTAGAGGTTATGGAAAGAGTTTCCACCCAAAAATCCAAAGAATCCCTGATTAAGACTCAAACCCTAGTTTTGCACTCTGCACTAGGAGATAGCTGATCAGGCTTTAAAACACTAGCTCCATTGGGCATCATGAGAGACTCTTTAAACAAAATTGATTCCAAGGATGATAAAATAATGATGCTTCAATACTTGGCTCATCTAGACCCTAATAACTCCAACTTGGGCAAAACCCTAATTTTGCCTGATGAATCCAAAGGATATGATTTTCCTTATAAACAGCACAATACTCAATCTTCTGATGAACCAATGAGGTGGGTAAGATATCCTGAGATATATGATACATTTGGGCTTGAAAGATCCAGTGGTTTAGATAATAAGGCCCTCCTTGGGCAACTTGTCAATATAATCAATCTTCTAAAGCTTGAGGGAGACTTGATAACCCAAATACTTTGATCCCTACACAATTTATGAATGCAATGTAATATGATTTTTATGATGAAACATAAGCCTAAATCAAGAGGGTAAATTTTGGGGTGTAACAACGATGAGATAACAGTTCAAGTTGCTGAAGCCTGGACACGACCAGATAATAGTTTAAGTCACTGAAGCTTGGACACGACCAGATAACAGTTCAAGTCACCGAAGCCTGGATTCCGACCAGATAACAGTTCAAGTCAATGAAGCCTAGATTCCGACCAGATAACAATTCAATTTCATTTTTACTGCAAATCCTGGAAATCGACCAGATAACAGTTAATTTCATATTCCTCAGTAAGTCGCTACGAAGCCTGGAATACGACCAAATAGTCGTCAACTTTATTACCCTCAGCAAGTTACTCTGAAGCCTGGATTTCGACCAGATAACATCTAACTTTCATCTCTCTAGTCAAGAGATAACTCCTCAGTAGATCCATGGACAACTAAAGCTCCTAGACTCTATTCCCCACAGAGTTTTCCTCAAGCAAAAGAACAGAAATCAACATTCCCCAACGGAGTCCTCCTCAAACAATAAGAACCAGGAATCCCTACAAAGAGACCTCTTATAAAGTCAGCATCTACTTTGGATGGAATCTTTAAGACCATCTCCGACGACTCTCCATTATCTTCTCTAAATGGCATATGTAAGCCCATTCCCGATATCATCAACCAACAATGTTGCTTCATGCGAGTGCAAATTTCTGGGCACTCTAGTGTTCAATCATCTTCCACCTTTAGATTACGAAAGGAAGACAAGCCAATCTAAATCCTCAGATTCAAGAAGATTGAACAGGGGCAGCTGTTGTACCCCAAAATTTTCCCTCCCATTTTTACTGAAGACATGCTCCTAGAGGTCCTCAATTGCTCAAGGTTGACCAAGAATTGATCAGACAAATTCTTCTCCTAAGCAATGAACCTCCAACTAGGGTTTTAATTTTCACAAAGATATTTTATCTCCAAAGGTCTCAAATGTTTTCCATGGTCCTAATATGTCTTCAAGATTGTCTATGCCAAATTTCATGCCTTACACTACAAGTTTGCTCAGTCAATTGCTCAAATGTTTGAAAGTCAATTGTACTAGGTCAAAAGTCAATTGTGGCCAATATACAGTCAAATTTTAAGATTTTTGGTCAACATACACGTTTTGAAGTGATATCCATCATTTGATCAAGGGTTGATCATGATTCCTCAAGGAATTCTCTTTATTTATCAAAAGTCAAGAATTGTTAAACTAGGGTTTCTATAGGAGAAGTTAACTGAACTTTGACTAGGCATAAATTTCACATACTTCATCCATTTTCCCCCAACCAAATCTCATTTTGAATAGAATCCAATTCCCTACAACTTCTCTTTTATCCTTAAGCTCAAGAAATGCACCATTTGAAAGATACAAGCTCATAGATTACAGGTCATTTACAGAAAGTCAATAATAGACACTTTTTTCCAAGACCATTTACATTAAGATAAAGTCTTCAAATTTAAAATTGATCAAAAGAGGGATTGAATTAGACATATTGGGATTTCCAAAAAGTCTAATATCATCATAATTGGATAAAAATTGAGCAAGTTATGGTTTTCCCAAGTTGGGAAAATTTGGGAAATTTCAAGAATTTGGCATTGGGCAAACTTGAACTTTTAGGTCAATGGTCTAACTTCTTGGACTTCAAACATCTTCCTAACCATAGGGGACCTCTAATATCATTTTTACATTGCCTTACAATTTTTATGTATTTCTTTCATATTTATTTTGATTTATTTCAAATAAATATAAAATAAATTATACAAAATATTTAGAGATGGGCCTCTGCCTTTGGGCTAGTGTTTTGATTTGTCTTTAGGCCCAAGATTTCGTGCCAAATTGTCCAGGTTCACTCAAAGTTGGAAACAACATGAAATTTTCATTTTTGGCATATTTTTAAATTTTGGATCATTGCCTTAAACACAATAGTTATTGTGTGATTTTCTTCCCTTCTTTGCAAGCTCTCTCTCCCTCTATATAAGCGGCATCATTTGAAAGCCCAAGGACATGCACAAATTGCCATGAAATTACCATATCAAAATTCCCAAAATTCAACAAAGTTGTCAAAATCAAAACACCTTTTCCAGGCACCCTCAGTCCAAACAAGTACCATACCTCTATTCCTGAGATTCCCAGGGAGGCATCCATACCTTTAAGCAAGTTGTTCTACGCCCAAAACTACAGATTGAAGCATACCATCCATAGGTATAATTTTGAAATTCAATCTCTTAATCTAAGCATATTTAGTCATTCTAATGTGTTTCTGCGTGCTTATGATGAAGTGCTAGACAGGTTACAGTCCTCACATGTGAGCCCTAACGTCAGGATAAAGACCTGTCATTATTAGGGCATTTGAAACTGGTTCCTTCAAATCTCAGGATTCATGGCGTTTCAGGACAAAATAGCTTTAGATTCGAACTCAGAAGGTTTGAATTAGGGGGTTAGGTTAATTTTTGAGCTTTGTGGTTCGTTATTTTGCAGGTTTGATTTTGGAGCCCACCGGAGAAGACAACCGGAGAGTTGACTCCGGTGGGCTGACTCTGATCATCCATTTGTCTCTCTCCTATTGAGCCAAATAATCCAGCGCACGCGTTTTAAGTTTCAAATATATTCCTGCTTGATTTTCATTTACATATTTATTATTGTGTTATAATTAACGATTTATGAAATGGCGCAGTGGTAAAGGGAATGTGTGCAAGGGAGAAGGACTTGGTTTTGATACTTAGGTCTACATTTTATTTTTCTAACGTTTCATTTGCATAACCAATGGTGTCATATCCCACGCGTGCACCATACATCCTCTGATCCTCACCATTAGATCCCAACGCATCCAGATCCAATACACCCAGACGTGCAGCTCATCATGTGCTCTACAAGGGTCCCCTTACTGGATCCATCACAAACTTTAGGCTCCCTCTGACTTGGGCCTATGTTTTTTTTCAAATTCATACCCCCTTGTTTGCTAATTCACACCAGGCCCATCTCATTTTTTTGTTTTCTTTTTAGCTTATTTATTTATTTGCTTTATATTTATTAATTTTTCAAAACACTTTTTTATTAATCATAAATTCAGAAAAAATATAAAACTTAGATTTAAGTTTTTATTATTTAATTTAATTTTCACAATTTAATTAATTACTTTGACATATTTCTTTAATTTAAAAACTAATAGACTTATGATTTAATCATTTTTATTTCTTTTCATAAATAAAAAATGTCAAAAAATATTAATTTTGTTTAGAATTAATTTTTAATTAATATTTTTCTTTCTTCTTTTTATTTTTTAATCAAGTAATTAGACTTAATTTAATTTAGCATTTTCCATAAAACAAAACAAAATAACAAAAAGAGTTTTCTTTTACTTAAAAAAATTTTTGGGTTTTAGACGTCCTTTCCAATTCGCGCGCATTTAATATTTTCGTTTTATTTCATATTATTGTACTTGCCTATGGGATGTAATAGATTTTAAATTATGACTCTATTCTTCTGCTTTTCATTTCCCCAGTTTTGCACTTGTAAATCCCCCCTCCCCGAAGCCTTGTAATACCTAGGATTTAAAATTCCCACACTTTTAATTTCTGCAAATTATTAACTGTTTAGATGCATGCTAACTAGGATTGTATGGCAAGAATAAAACAAAACACTAGCAAACCTAATGCAAAGACAAAAAACAACACAATTGCACATGTACACCTCTAGGGTATCCCACTTTGGTTGCCTTCGGAAAATCAGTCATATCTATCGAAACTTGAGAGATTTTAGTGGCTACCCTCTGGTTTAAAGAGTATAAGTCCCCGATGACCCTCTCGATGTTGCCTCGGTATGATCTTAAAAACCATAGGGTAGTTACTAAGGTTTCTTGCCTGGTTTCCTTTGTGACTGTATAAACGTTCATTCGATTGCCCCTCAAACATCCAACGACTAGGGCTACCTACTCACTAATAGTAGGATAGCACTGTCTAAAGGAAAAGAGGAAGAGAACAACCTTTTGAGTAAATTAGATAGTTGTTAGATGCTTGCTCAAAACAAACACTTACACAAAACTTCTTTCAAAAACATTTTTCAAACACTTTGTATATGTTCTCTACCATTCTGAGAAACATTACAAAGTTCGTCGCATGAAGGCGCTTTCAAAATACTTTTCAAAAACACACAAAGCACAAGGTATTTAAAAATGAGCTAAGCATCTAAGAGCCCATAGATAACTATGAATGGAAAGGGTGCTAACACCTTCCCTTTCCATAATTTATCCCCCTTAATCAGAAATAATCTCGAAAGGTCTTTTTTTGTTCTTTTCACCCTTTCCTTTGTTGGATAAAAGAAAATTCGATGGCAACTCTTGCTTATCGTAACATTTTCTAATACAAACGCAAAATCAGTACAACAGTCAGTTTTGCTACTGTATTACAATCAATAATAAGGAAATTATGTTTGATCCTCCGAAGACTTCAAACGTGATTATTGCGCCCATGCTTAAGCATGACAAAGACATAAGTGCTATTGAAGACGTTTTGTATGTTACTTTTGTAAGTGATGTTGTTACTCCTCTCTCAATAGTCAAGGAGAATTTGCTTCAAGCTGGTTTATTTTCGGGTTGTGTTAAAGAATATTATTGTTGTGCAGTTCAACCTAATGGTTGCGGGAAACTGAAGGAAGGAGTTTAGCGCCTGATGGATGAATATGTAATTTTGATTGATAAATTTTTGTATGCTGAGAATTTGTGCCGAGATTTATCTGTGATATCTAGTACTCCTTTCAGGATCACTTCCAAGGGCCCTGTAAGGATTACTGCCAATCCAAAAGTTGCACCTTTAATCATTACAACACCTGGACCCATCCCATATTCCTTGGAGAAAGTTATTCCATGGTGTTGTACCCCAAAATTTGGCCTCTCATTTATCAAGAATTTTCTCACAAGATCTCCTTTGGCTCAAGACTGCACTAGGGTTGATCAGCTTAAGACACCTCCTTAAGCACTAATGACCAAAATTAGGGTTTGAGATTGCACAAGGATATTTGAACTTCCAATGGCCCATATGACTTTCATAGATCATTATGGACCTTCAAGATTACTCATGTCAAGTTTCAAGCTTCGGATCACACTTTTGCTCAGTCAATTGAGCAATTGACCTAAAAATCAACTGTATTGGGGAAAAAGTCAACTGTAGCCAATTTATAGTCAAACTTCATAATTTTTTATCCACATCAACATTTTAAACTCATATTTATCATTTGATCAAGTTTGGACCACAATTCCTCAAGAAATTTGATCAAATCTTCAAAAGGGAAAAATGGTCAAAATTAGGGTTTTGATTGGGAAATGGCAATTTCTGATTTTTGACCTAGAAAATGATCAATTGGTTTAAGGCATGATCTCAAGAGTCTAATTTCATCATTTTTGACCTAATTACATGGCTCAAAACATTGCTCAAGTCTAATGGATTGACAGATGAATTTTCAGTCACCTGATCAAAAGTCAATTGTATACTAAAAAGTCAAACTTTGACTTTTTGGTCAAAATCAAATGTCAAAGATCACAATTCATTAAAGAATGCCAAAATATGAAACTTATTCATCAAGAAATCAAAAATTCAAGATTTCATTTTGAAAAGTTAAAATCTCTAAACTTCGAAATTTTTCTAAGTGTTGGAAATTTCTCATTTTTTCACAACTTTGAGCAAAATTTTCACCATGATGCAAGATGATTCAAAATAAATATTCAACATGAAAGTTTTAGATATCCATTAAATCTACAACATTTCTTTACACAACTCATTCCAAAAGTGCTTGGATCTCAAGTTATAATTTTAAGAACACATGGTCATGAAACAAAACACTTAGTGAAATTTTGCCCTAATTTGGTCAGGAATTTGACTTAACTTCATGGCACTTTTCCATATAGTTCCAAAGGAATTTTAAAAATTGATTCAAATAGGGGTTGTAGAGAAAATTACAAGATTTCCAAAATTTCAAAGAACTCCTTGATATCATTTTTGAGTAGGGAGAATCGAAGAGTTGAAGTTAGGGTTTTCACACTTGAATTACAAGTCATTCTGTGATGAACAAGATTCAAAATTCAAACTTATGTTACATAACCTCTACTTTGCAGGACTCAAACTTGTTAGGAACTCCATAATTAATTTCTTGCACAGCTGTTAGAGGTCGCAATTCAAGCATTCAATGCAAGGCCATGCTTTATATCCATTTTTGGAAGAAAGTGCACAATGTCATTTTGATAAAGTAGCTTTTTGCATAAAACATGTTCTTGAGCCTTACACTTGTTCTTTTCTGATCATACATGTCTTATAACTCAAGAGAAGTTTATCTAGACACTTATAATCACTCATCCTATGCTTGTACTTCCTCTTTAAACTTGTTTTCCCACTTTTCTTGAAAATTAAGTAACATAGCAATTAACTTGTAACTTGTACTTCTGACTCTCCAAAGCACTCAAGCTTTTTGCATATACATACATAAGTCATTTGCCACAAATACCATGCATGCTTAAGCCCTGGAAACACCAAGAACACAGAATCATCAAAAACACCTCAAAACTTGCCATTTTTGAGTTTTGAATCCAATCTCCAAATTTGCTCGTGCGTTTCTTGGCATTTTAATTTCAAAAGCTTCTAAATAACATACACAAACAATTCCAACACCTGCAACACCACTGTAACACCTCCATCATCATCCACCATTTTCAAAAAGAGCACCTTGCACCTTGACTTCTCCAGAACTCCTCAGACACTTTCAGCTCAAGCTAAGCATCATATTAGCTTCCTGGGAACTTGAGGAAGCTAATCCAATCATTGGAACTCACTAAAAGCTACTCAAACTCAAAACATAATACCCTCTTGCAAGGTAAGTTATCTCAACTTTGAACTTTTCATACAAGCATCATTAGTGGTTTATTTGTGAATGAAAAATGTAGATATCATTGCCCTGGAGCTAACCATGTCCATAGTTTTAATTTATTTTGCTTGAGCTTAGAGAATTTTAAGATTGAAGTTTCTGAAATTTTTAGGGTTCAGATTAGGGCCATTAAAATTCATGCTTGTCTTTGATCTATAATTTTATTGCTTTGCATTTTTGAAATCGTGAGGAAATTTGCTACAAGATTCATGTTTACATTTTTGCAAATGGATGAGAGATGAGCAAGATGCAGGTACTCTGGCTAGGCGTGAGGTTGAAGATGAAGTTCAGGCCATGGACTTGATTTCTATCATATATTTGTTGTTTTGATTATATAAACGGATGTATAGCTACCCCAGTGGTAGAAGCGCGCGCCTGTGACTATAGGGACCTGGGTTCGAGCCCCAGTGGTACCCTTTTTGGATTTTTCACATTTTTTGACCTTTTTTGGCAGCGCTGGGCCTCAAGTTTTTTTTACTTCTGACCCCCCTTGCTGGCTATTCACACCCTGGCCCATTTTATTTTCTTTTTCTCATTTTTATTTATTTATTTTCTTAAATATTTTATCTAATACTAAAAAAAATCAGAAAAAATATAAAAACATTAGATTTATATTTTGATATAGTTTATTTATTTTTTACACAAAAAAATATTTTTATTTAATCATACTTTATTTATTTTACTAATTGATTTGTAAACTTAATTAGAAACTAAGTTTTTAGTTATTTTCTTTTACATAATTTAAATATATTATTTAAAAATGTAAAAAGACCAAATATTTTATAATACTATACATTATTTTTAAGACAAAAAATACCAAAAATATTCTTCTTATAAACTTAATTTCTTTTTTAATCAATTAATAGATTAGGGTTTTATTTAAATATATTTGCTAGTAAATTTAGGTTTACTTTTTACTATTTTAATTAATTAATCTTTTTTAGTTAATTAGGTTAAAGCAAAAACCCTTTTCCCTAAAAAATCCAAATAAAAATCCATTTTCTTTATATTTACATTCTCGTATATTTATTCATTTTTGTACATTATTTATCCAAATTCAATATGGTTGTAATAGATAATTAGGCTTTATTTTCTTGCAATCCCCATTTGTAATTTGTACACCCCCCCCCCCTCCCACAAGTACTGTAATAGCGTAGTAATTTTAAATTCCGCAATTTATTGCTTTATATACGAATGCTAGTAATTAGGGTTTGTATGGAAAGACTAAAACCAATCAATT
The DNA here is from genome assembly GCA_948472305.1 of Vicia faba. Lineage (NCBI taxonomy): Eukaryota > Viridiplantae > Streptophyta > Magnoliopsida > Fabales > Fabaceae > Vicia > Vicia faba. The sequence goes on along the minus strand of OX451738.1, from coordinate 1,469,907,451 downwards.
AGAAAACCCTAATCAAAGACAAAACCAAGAATGAAAAACAATATACTTGCACACAAGCACCCATAGGGTAAAATCCACTTGGTTGCCTTATAAAATGGTCATATTACGCATGTGAGGTATCTTAGCAAAAACAAGCAAAATATAAGATCATAGTCCCTCGATGACGCTATCTATGTTACCTTTCAAATGATCTTAGTCCCTAAAAGAGAATTCTAAGATACCTTACAACATTGTTAATCATGGTTATACGATGACCCACGCCCGTCCCGTTTACATCCAAAGATAGGGTTACTTACCAAATCAATGGTAAGATAACAATGTCAAAGGAAATAGGAAATGAACATGAAAGACTTTTGAGTAGGTAGAATGCTCCTAATTACTTGCTCCATTTCAAACAAAAACATCCTTTCTATTTTTCAAAACAAACACCTACACTTTCAAAACATCTTACAAAACTTGAAAACATTTTCAAAAGATCAACATCTTTGTATACATTCTTACGAACGAGAATCATTACAAAGTTTGCCTAAACAATGGCACTTTTTCAAAATACTTTCAAAAACCACACAAAGCACATTTTCAAACAAAAGCAAGTGATCTAGCAAGTAACTAAGAGCCCATGGAAAACCATGGATGAAAAGGGTGTTAATACCTTCCCTTTTCATAATCTACCCCCCGAACTCAAGAAATAATCTCAAAGGTCTTTCCTGTGCTTTTTCACCTTTCCTTTTGGATAAAAGAAAAGTCGGTGGCGACTCTTGCTAACCGCAACATTTGTGATAAAACGCAAAACACCCAAGTAAGTTCTCCCACCGTATCATAGAACTGGCGACTCTGCTGGGGAGAATTCTAAAAGTGGGGTTACCTTAGCGTTAGATCACATTTACTTGCTTTCATTGTTTGACTTATATGCTTTACATTTTGGTTCTTTGTTTAGATTTGAATCCTCTACCTGGATTTTGGATACCTTATATGTAAGTAGCAATACGTTGTGGAAAGTGTGTGGGGTATACCGACATGGTCTAAGCAATAGCTATGTTAGTGCGATATATTTGTGGGTACCGGTAGCCCTTGAGTTACTCAAGGAGAATACGGGGCCGCTGAGTGATGTCATAAAGCACTAATGTACTTTTAGAACCTTTACTTGACCAACTTGGCCATTAGGACGTAGTGAGATGACCAAATTTGGTGCAGTCTGAAGTTGGTAGATACTCGATACTACACTCATTGAGGTTTGGTTTTTTTGGGATATTTCGGTCGCCATTAAAGAGGTTTATGCTGAAACAATGACAAAGGAAACAAACTAGTGATATTGAGCTCCTTAGAACCCGGTTACTATTACTAGGACAGGTTTTAAGCCAACTAAACTTTAAGAGGGTACTTACCTATAAGACTCCATGCAAGCCTAAACCTAAGGCCTTTTTTGCTTTGTTTGTATAAATTTACTTGTACATAACATCACGAACATCATAACATCATACTCATTCACTAACCATTTCAAGGATCTTGGGATTTATCTTTGTTCTGTTTTGTAGGACATGGATTCTATCTGCAGGAAAACTATTCAAGTCAATCTTGTAAGGATCCCTCCTCAACTTAAAGATCTAGCTTCAAGGATTCCTGAAAATTCTCCATTTACCGAGAGACATGGTCGTCTCCTAAACTTGGTCACTTCCAACACTGATGAAGACATGATGAAGGTGCTCTTTCAATTCTTTGATCCTGTACACCATTGCTTCACATTTCCCGATTATCAACTTGTTCCAACTTTGGAAGAATTCTCCCAACTCTCGAGGATTCCCATTCTCAATCAGCTACCCTTCAACGGTACGAAAAGAGATCCAAAGCCAGAAGAGATTGCTCAAGCTCTACACTTGCAACCATCTGATGTCACAACTAATTGGGAAACAAGGAGTGGTGTCAAAGGCTTCCTAGAAAAGTTCTTGTTTGAGAAAGCCCAAAATTGTTGGAACTCCTAGGAATTATAAGCTTTTGAGGAAATTGTAGCTCTCCTCATCTATGGGATGGTTTTGTTTCCAAATCCGGACCAACTCATAGATGTGAACACCGTTCAAATCTTCATATCTCGTAACCCGGTGCCTACTTTGCTAGGAGACATCCTACATTCTTTTCACACTCGCACTATGAGGAAAACAGGTATCCTTATGTGTTGCGCTCCTCTCTTGGCAAGATAGTTTATTTCGCATCTTCCCCAATCTGTATTGAAGAACGAGCAAGGTTCAAGGTGGTCACAAAGGTTGATGACACTCAAACATTCAGACATTCATTGGTGTTCCCGATCCATAGAGAATGTTACTATTGTCGACCGTTGTGGAGAATTCCCTAATGTCCCTTTACTTGGCATTAGAGGAGGTATCACCTATAACCCTTGATTAGGCTTAAGACAGTTTGGTTACGCCCGAAGGGATGGTCCACATGAGATGTTGATTCAAGGTTTGGTATTTGACTACGAGAACGACGATCAAGGTCATCGCCAGAGATTTATCCGAGCCTGGAGGATGTTAAACAAGGTAGATGGCGAGACATTGGGGCATAAGAATTCCATCCCTCTTGAGCCTTACTTCAAATGGGTACGAGCTCACGCCCAAAGCCTTATGATGCCTTATCCCTCCATTCTTCCAGTAATCATTGAGACTGTTATGGAAGGAGATGTTCCATACACTATCTTGCATCCTGACATGCCCACCTCTCTTGAAGACTTACAAAGAGATTGGATACAACTCAAGGGGGAGCGAGATACTTTCGAGACCCAATTATACTCTAGCAAGAAGAAGGTTTTGGAACTCACTAAGCAACTTCATGAGGAACGGAGCCTAAATGCCTACATCGCACCAAAAAGGATGCGTACAATTTTTTTATCTTAGAGTTTTTGTATTTCTTTGTAATCCCAAAACAAGCATGATTTACTCAAGCTTTAATCTATTAATATAACGTGTGTTTCTTTTTTTGTCTAAAACAAATTTGAATCTTTAAAATCCTTGAAATCATTGCATATGCATTTACCATTCATCATAACATAAGCGGGTTTCTTGCAACAAGTCTCCTTATCTTTCTACTGTTTATTTCAATAGATGGATCTCAAGCAGACGGTGAAGGACCTCAAAGCACAAAATGCTCAGTTTCAACAGATGTTCTTAACTCTAGCCAAAGGACAGGAAGATTTGAAGACCTTGGTGGTTGAAGAGAAGAAAAATAAGACAAAGAAAATAATTGGAGTTCTAAATATAGGAAGAAGATTCCAAGGACAAGCAAGAAGGACCCTAGACTTTGCAACGTCATCTGGTGAGAAATACAATCAAGATTGGGAAGGCAAGGAAACAGTTGCCCAGTCAGATTCAGAAGAGGAAGAGGAAGAAGAAGATTATTCTGAAGAACAATATCCCCCGGTCGATGACAAGTATAAGCATATGGAAGAACGAATAAGTGCGATGGAAATTCAAAAAGTGCCTGGACTAGACTTTGAGGAGTTGGGATTAGTATATGGGGTTGTCATTCCTCGAAAATTCAAGGCACCAGTGTTCGCCAAATACGAAGGAGTCTCATGTCCCAAAATGCATCTCTGGTCCTATGTGAGGAAAATACAGCCTCACACTGCTGACAAGGATTTATGGGTACACTTATTTTAAGACAGCTTGTCCGGAACTTAACTTGATTGGTTTTATCAATTAGAAAGAGCCAATGTTCATAACTGGGAAGATCTTGCCGCTACCTTTTACAAACAATACCAATACAATGCAGACCTTTCTCCCACCTGTACTCAACTCCAGAGTATGGCCATGGTTTCAAGTGAAGGCTTAAAAGACTACGCTCAAAAACGGAGGGACTTAGCAGGAAGAGTCCAGCCTCCCCTATCTGAAAGAGAGATAGTAGACATGTTTTTGGGCACCTTGTCTGGTCCTTTCTTTAATCACTTAATTGGGAGTTCCTCGGCAGGTTTAACCGAATTGATATTGACCGAAGAAAGGGTGGAAGCCGGGATAAATAATGGGAAGATTCAAAAAGACGCATCCTTTGTTACTGTAAGAAAACCATTCATTGGAAAAAAGAAGTTGTTGATGTATATCCTCAGAGAAATCAAGATAGGGCTGAACACCGTCCAATGGTGGGGGTTGTCATGATTCCTAAACCTACACCTGCTCAACAAAGAAACAACTATCCAAGAATGGAAAGACCAGTCAGACAATTCACCCGTATTAATATGACATTATCTCAAGTATTGTCACATTTGTTAAGATCCAATCTAGTGACTTTGAAAGAAGCTCCAAAGAATCCTAACACAACCTCTCCTCATTATCATCCTAATGCTTGTTGTGCATACCATTATGAGAGTCCCGTCCATGACACTAACAACTGTTGAGCTCTGAAAAACAAGGTACAAGACCTTCTTGAAGCCAAAGAGATTGAATTAGATGCACCAGAAATTCCAAATGTCATCACTGCCCATATGCCCAAGCACGGCCGTGATGTCAATGTCGTTGAAGAAGATATGTTTGTTACTTTGGTTGATGAAAGTTGTCATTTCTGTTTATCCTCACCAACCAGCTGTCATTTGTTAAAAGAATGCGTTCAATGCCTAATAGATGACAAGGAGATTTTGTTCGAGAAGACTTCTATTCCAACTATTTCTTATAATGATGTTTCCATAGTGACCATTTCCACCAATTCTTCCAGGATCTCCACCAAAAGACCCGTTAGAATTACATCAGTTCTTAAAGTAGCTTCATTGATAATTACAATGCCTAGACCAATCCCGTATTCGTCATACAAAACCATCCCATGGAATTATGGAGGTGATGCCTACTATCACGGTATCAAGCAAGATTGGCCAGCTGCTGAAAATTCATGTTCTGAGAAAGTTGACTCCAAGATCAGTAACATCGCAAGGACTAGCAAGATAACCCGAAGTGGAAGGGTATTCTCTCCAGAAATTGCTCCTCCAAAAGTTGTTTCCAGACCTGTAATCATTCCTATTGTTGTTGCTCTTCCAAAGGCTATTCCTAGTCCTGCAATCATCTCTGCTAATACTCTTGTTGACAAAACTGTTACAGTCCCTGTTATCACCCCTACTGACATTCCTACTGCCGAGTCAACTGAGACTCGAGGAAAAGGTATTCTGGTTGAGTCTCTCCGGACGAAGGCACAATCAGTAGCTATCCCTGAGACCTCCCGAAAAGAGATGGAGGAAATTCTAAAGATTATAAAAAGAAGCGACTACAACGTAGTCGAACAACTGGGGCAAACTCCATCAAAAATTTCCATGTTGGCTTTATTGTTATGTTATAAGGCTCATGCAAAGGCCTTGGTAAAATTCCTTAAAACTGCCCATGTACACCAAGAAACATCTGTTGATCAGTTCCAAGACTGCATAGCCAGCTTGACTGCAGATAATGGTTTAGGTTTTTCGGATGCTGACGTAACGCCAAGGGGAAGGAAGTAAAACGAGGCATTGCATGTATCAGTCAAATACAGGGGCACGACTTTGGCTCATGAAATTTTTTTCAAGAAAACTCTGTCCTTGAAAAGTTTGCCTAAAAGTACTTTCCAAGATTGAGACTTGAAGATGTTTCCATAATCACAATTTCCAATACTCCTATTAGGATCACCATCAAAGGACTTATAATGATTCCTTCTGAGCCAAGGGTGGCTCCCCTGATTACCACTACACCGGGGCCAGTGCCCTATTCCTCCGATAAAGTTGTGCCTTAGAACTATGGGGCAGAAGTTTATTATCATGGTGTCAAACAAGAGCCATGGATTACTGAAAATGAATATGCTTAAATTACAAACATTGCCGGAACTAGTAAAGTCACTAGGACAGGAAAGATCTTCTCTCCAGAGATCTCTCCTCCTACAACTACTACAACACATGTTCGCATTCTTGCTGCTAGACCAACTGTTGACAACCGAGGTAAAGAGAAAGTTATTGAGCCTGTCCTGACGGAGGCACCCATAAAATATGTTACAATTGATGACCCATCTAGGCAAGATATGGAAGAAATTTTGAAGATCGTCCGAAAAAAGTGACTACAAAATAGTCGAACAACTGGGGTAGACACCCTAAAAAATATCCATGTTGTCCTTGTTGTTATACTCCAAAGCACATGCCCAAGCTTTGTTGAAATTTCTGAAGAATACCCATGTACCACAAGAAACTACCGTTGATCAATTTGAGAATTGTGTTGCAAGCCTAACTGCTGATAATGGCTTGAGACTTTCTGATGCAGATTTAACTCCGGTGGGAAAGAATCACAACAAGGCTCTCCACATCTCCATTGAATGCAAAGGCACCACTCTGGCGCATGTGTTAGTAGATATTGAATCCTCTCTTAATGTTTTACCCAAAGGTGCTTTGGATAGATTAGACTGTGAAGGTTTGATGCTGAAACCTAGCGATATTGTGGTAAGAGCCTTTGATGGTTCGAAAAGAATGGTCCACGGAGAGGTTAATCTCCTGATCAAGGTGGGATCTCAAATTTTCAATTCAACTTTTTATGTAATGGATATTCTACCGGCGTATTCATGCTTTCTCAGACGCCCATGGATTTATGGGGCAGGTGCGGTTACCTTTACATTATATCAAATGCTGAAATACCTAGTGAGAGGGAAGGTTGTCACAGTCTATGGAGAGGAAGAATATATGGTCAGTATTTTGAATTCTTTCAAATATGTTAAATGGATGGAGAATTCATTGAAACTCCTTGTCAAGCATTTGAAGTGATCCCTCTAACAATTGTTGTTGCTAAAGTTATGTCGGGTATTGTTAAGGACACACCAAGAATGGCCTCTCTGAAGGATGCTAGGGTTGTTGTAGAAGATGGAGGTTGCACTATCTAGGGACAACTTCCTGATATTCCCTTCAAATCCGACAAATTTGGGTTGGGTTTTACTTCAAAAGCTCAAAAAGAGGTTCGACGTGCTCGTGCTGGTGGACCACCTCTCCATATTAGCAAAAATGAAGTCAATGCTCTAGAGGACACTGATAGTGATGGTGACTTGGACGACTGGATATTCCTAACTATTAGCGGTGGACTCAATAATTGGAAGGCCGAAGACTTCATCTCAATATCCTTCAACCATGAGTAATTTCTATTTCCTGTTTTTTAAGAAGTTTGTATGTATAATTTCTGTTAAAACAATGACTTTAAACCATGTGCCTTTCCCGGGGCACAATGGTCCATTTGTTAAGGGTTTGTCATTCCATATATCATATGATCATTTAATGAAAACATTGGACGGTTTTGCATTCAAATTTTACTCTCCTTGTCTTTCTTTTACTTTACTGCATTTTCAAATAGCCATGTGACCTTACATGCACACACACACACATTTGCAGACCCACATCCACTCTGGATCTCATTGACAATAATTCTACTATTGTCATTAATGACTTCGAAAATCCAATATATCAAGCCGAAGACGAAGGGGATAAGATTGTGAGATACCTGGAGAACTCGCCAGACTCGTGATACAAGAGGAAAAGGCTATCTAACCACACGAAGAACCGGACGAAGTGATAAACTTGGGTAGTGAGGCAGATAAAAAGAAGTAAAGGTCGGCGCCAACTTGGAAGTCAGTGTCAAAAGCAGATTGGTTCAGATGTTGCATGACTATGTTGAGGTATTCGCTTGGTCATATGAAGACATGCCAGGGCTTGATACTAGTTTCATGGTTCATCGTCCACCAATGAAATAAGGTTGTTCTCCAATCAAACAAAAGGTTCGCCGCATGCGTCCTGATATGTCTGAGAAGATCAAGGCTGAGGTAATGAAACAGTTCAATGCAGGTTTCTTGGCAGTAACATCGTATCCCCAATGGTTTGAAAATGTTGATCCAGTACTGAAGAAAGGCAGTAAGGTCTGTATGTGCGTAGACTACAAGGATTTAAATAGGGCAAGCCCCAAAGACGACTTCCCACTACCGTATATTGATGTCTTGGTTGACAATACTGCTCAACATAAGGTTTTCTCCTTCATGGATGGCTTCTCAGGTTACAACCAAATCAAAATGGCACATGAAGAGATGGAGAAGACCATCTTTTTCACACAATGGGGCACCTTCTATTATAAGGCCATGCCTTTTGGGCTGAAGAATGCAGGCGCAATCTATCAACAGGTTATGGTGGTTTTATTTCATGACATGATTCATCTTGAGATAGAAGTTTATGTTGATGATATTATAGGGTTTTACCCCAAAATTTTCCCTCTCCTTTCTCAAGACATTTCTCACAAGATCTCTAAAAGATCAAGTTTGCACAAGTATTGACTAGGTCAAACCATCTCCTAAACACTAATGCCTCAAATTAGGGTTTTGATTTACACAAAGATAGTTTTACTTCTAATGCCTCAAATGACCTTCATGGATCATTATAGTCCTCCAAGAATACTCATGTCAAGTTTCAAGTCTTGAATCGCAAATTTGCTCAGTCAATTGACCAGATAACTGAAAATCAACTATATTGGGTAAAAAGTCAACTATAGTCAACCTACAGTAAAACTTCATTATTTTTAGGCAACATTAACATTTTAAAGTCCTATTAATCATTTTATTAAGTATTTATCATAATCTCTCAAGAAAGGCACTCAATTTACCAAAGGGGCAAAATGGTCAAAATTAGGGTTTTAGTTGTAATTGACTGATCAGTGACTTTTGACCTAATACATGATCTAATGGATTGAAGCATAATATCAAGGATTAAAATACAACATGTTGACCTAAATTCATAGTTCAAAACATTCCTCAAGATCAATGGATTGATAGTTGAAATTTGATCAACTAATGAAAAGTCAACTGATGCACAAAAAGTCAAACTTTGACTTTTTGATCAAGATTTGATTTCAAAGATCACAATTCATCAAGACATTAAAAAATATAAAGCTTTATCATCAAGAAATCAAGAAAGTCAAAAGTCAATGTGAAAAGTCAAACTTTTCAAGACTTAGAAATTTTTCTAAGTATTTTATACATGATAATTTCATTACTTCATGCCAATTTTTCACCAAGATGCAAGATGATTCAAAGAAAACTTTAAACATGAAAGTTTTAGATCTTGATGAGAACTATAACTTTGCTTTATAGATCAAGTCCTAAAAGTGCTTGTATTTTGAGTTATAAATTCATTAAGTCATGCACTTTTCTAAAACACGTGGTGAAAATTTAACCTAGTTTAGGCATATTTTTTACCTAACTTCTTGGCCAATTTTCACCAAGCTCCAAGATCATTTTGTCAAAATTGTCAACATAAATGTTGTATAGGATGTTTCAAGCTTTCCAAAATGTCCAAGAACTTGAATAGATCATGCTTGAGCTAGAAGTTTCGAAGAGATGAAGATGGCCTCATAAACTTGATTATAGGTCAATTTGTTTATGAACATTTGATCCAATCTCATAGCCATGCTGCATATTCTTGATTTCCAGGCTTCTAACTTGTGTTTCAATCTATAATTAATTAATTACACAACTGATAGAGCTATTGTCCAAGCATTTGAGCCATTATCCAAGTTGCATTTCCATTTATGGCACAAAGTTACCGTTATGTTCTTGAAAAGTTGCTTTAATCACAAAGTCAACTTGTCTTGAGCTTCTAACTTGTTTGTTTAGCACACACTCAACACACAAACTCAGATAAACATGTTTAAAGCTTGTAACCACTCTAGATATCCTTTTACTATGCATTGGGACAATGTGTATCAAGCTTGCTTCAAAAATAAGCCAAAGAGCCATAACATGTGAACTTGTACTTCTGATCACCTCAAGCTCTCAAAACCTTTTCATATAAATTGAGACACTATTATGCAACGTCGGAAAGGAAATTATAAGCCCTAAAACTCCCTCAAACTTAGAATTTAACTCAAACCTCCATAACTTGTCATTTCTGCCCAAAAACTTCCATCTCATAACCCATTTGTGTGTTTCTTCTCCAAATAAATCCTAAAGCATCCTTACATCAAATATAACCCATCCATGTCCCTGTTTTGGAACTGTAACACCTCCATCACCATCCTCCATAACTAAAAACAGGGTGCTGCACATTTACTTCTCCAGCACGATTCAACCATCCTCAATCCAAACTAATCATTGCATTAGCTTCCTAGAGGTTCACGGAAGTTATTTTGATCATCGCAACACCTTGAAAGGTGCTATAAATCAAAACACAAATTTCAGTTTCAAGGTATGTTTTTTGGACTTTGAACTCTTCATACAAGCATCATTAGTGGTTCATTTGTGAAGATTAAATGTAGATATCATTTCCCTGAAGCTAACCATATGCTTACATTTCATTTTTATTAACCATGTGTTGAGAATTTTAGAACTGAAAATCCAGAAAAGTTAGGTTTTATATTGGGGCCAAACAAAATTCTCACTCATCTTTGATTTATAGCTTATGAAATTTATATGGTTGGAATCGTGGTAAAAAATGGAGCAAGTTTCATGTTTGTACTTTTTAAAATGATTGAGACATGAGAAAGTTACAAGGTTGACAATGGTGGCTGTTTGTTTTGCGCGCGCAAGGAGGAAGAACAAGATGATTTCAAATATTCAGGGTTGAGTTTATGATATATTTAGTGGTTGTTGTATTATGAACGGATGAAACAGCCACCCGAGTGGCCAGCGCACGTGTACTAAGGCATTGTTAACCATAAGGGCCCCCTTTTTATTTTTTTTCATATTTTCTATTTCAGATCTAGTGCAAGCTAAATCCAAAGCGTGTGTGGTACACCTCTACTCTCAGCCATCAGATTATCATCAATCCAGATCCAGCGCATCACATGCTTCCACCATGATGGACCTCCAATAAGCCACCCCACTGAATCCACCAACAGGCGCCTGGGCCCCTTTGTCTTGGACCTAGGATTTTTTACTATTTCTCACCCCTTATTTATTTTTTGCAGCAAGCCCAATTTAATTTCTTTTTGTTTTTTTTAATTTGATTATTTTCTTTTTTTAATCATTTTTATCTTATCAAATAAAATCATAAAATCACAAAAAATATAGACTTAGGTTTTTAAACTTATTTATTTATTTTCACAAATAAAATTAATTTATTTTTACCACACCTTAGGTTTATTTTATTAATTAGTTTGTTTGAATTAATTAGAATTAGGTTTCATTATTTTTACACTACATTAAAAATATTTTCCCTAAACAAAAATCCAAAAAACGATATTTTCTAAAACATTTCGAACTTTTTATAATTTAATTTATTTTCATAAGTAAATTAAATTATCTTACCTTTCTTTTATTTTATTTTGTAATTAAACATAAATAATTAGGTTAAATTTCTAATTTCTTTCATTTTAAATTTCAAACTCTTTTTCTCAAAACAAAAATAAACAAGAACATTTCTTTTTTTACAAAGTACTTAGAACTTTTTAGGGTTTATCACACTCAACCCTTTTCCCATCTTTGCACATTTATTTACTCTTTTACACTATTTTATAATTATGCAATCATTTGTGCAATTTGTCAGTTTGTAATAGTAATTAGGGTTTTAATGTTTTCATCCCTCATTCATAAACTTGTACCCCTATCTCCTAAAGCATTGTAATAGCATAGAACATTTAAATTCCACAATTTACCGCTTTCCTTATTATTTCTAGTAATTAGGGTTTGTATGACAAGATATAACCAATCTTAGAAAACCCTAATTACAAAGACAAAAATACATGCAATCAAAAACGCATTCACACATGAACCTCTAGGGTACATCTCACTTGTTGCCTTCAATAAAACAGTCATGTCCCTCGAACGTGGGATACTTTAGCAAAAACCCTCGATTACAAGACTTAGTCCCTGGATGACACTTCGATTTTGCCTAAGGTAAACGATCTTAGACCCTTACGACAAATTGCTAAGGTATCCTACAAGGTTGCCTTCTATGATTGTACGACGAACCACGCCCGCCCCTTCGCATCCAATGATAAGGTTGCTCACAAACTAATGGTGAGACAACACTATCTAAAGAAGGATGAAAAGAACTAAGACTTTTTGAGTGGGTAGAACACTCGTAGTTGCTTGCTCACAAACATTTCAAAACAAAACATCTTTCAAGCACACCAACACTTTCATGAAATATTTTCAAAAGTCAACATTTTGTATACATTCTTATAGAGACAAGAATCATTACAAAGGTCACCTAAACAAAGGCACTTTTCAAAATTACTTTCAAACTCGCACAAACACATTTTTACAAAGAATTTCAAAGTGAGTTAGAAACTAAGAACCTGTAGATAACTACAGATGAAAAGGGTGCTAACACCTTCCCTTTTCATAACCTACCCCCCGAACTCAAGAAAATTTCTAAAAAGGTCTTTCGTGTTCTTTTCACCCTTTCCTTTATTGGATAAAAGAAAAGTCGGTGGTGACTCTTGCTATCCGCAAAAATTACGATAAAATGCAAAACACCCAACTCAGTTCTCCCACCGTATTACAGATAGCAAGATTCCAAACTGAGGAAGAGAACCTTGATCATTTGCACAAGCTGTTTGAGAGGTTGAATAAATATAAGTTGAGGTTGAATCCTAACAAATTCATCTTCGGGGTAAGGTCTGGAAAGCTCCTAGGCTTCGTCGTCAATGGAAAAGGAATTGAAGTCGATCCTGCTAAAGTCAAAGCTATCCAAGAAATGCTAGCTCCTCGTACTGAGAAGGAGGTCAGGGGTTTTCTAGGACGACTAAACTATATTTCCTAATTCATATCTCACTTGATTTCTACTTGTGAGCCACTCTTCAAGCTGCTGAAGAAAGATCAAGTGGTAATATGGGATGACGACTGTCAAATAGCTTTTGAAAAAATAAAAGAGTACTTGCAAGAACCTCTAATCCTGATGCCAACAGTTGAAGGAATACCTATGATCATGTACTTAACCGTGTTATAGAATTCAATGGGGTGTGTGTTGGGGCAACATGATGAGTCTGGTCGAAAAGAGTATGCAATATACTACCTTAGTAAAAAGTTTACCAACTGTGAAACAAGATACTCACTGCTCGAGAAAACTTGTTGTGCTTTGGCATGGGCTGCTCTCCGACTAAGATAGTACATGTTGACTCATACTACTCTATTAATCTATAAGATGGACCCTATCAAGTACATATTTGAGAAGTCAGCTCTCTCCCGAAGGATATCCCGATGTCAAATGATCTTAACTAAGTATGATATCCAGTACACTACATAAAAAGCATTCAAAGTAAGTGTGTTGGAAGATCATTTGGTGCATCAAGCTGTGGATGACTACCAATCGATAAACATTTAATTCTTGGACGAGAATATCATGTTGATTGCGGATTGTGAAAAGCCTGGACTGTATGAAGGACCAGAACAAGGATCCCGATGGAGTATGGTTTTTTACGGAGATTCCAACGCACTTGGTAACGGAATTGGTGCTATGATCATTTCCCCTAAAGGCTGGCATACTCCTTTCATTGTCGGACTTTGCTTCAACTGTACCAACAATATGGCCGAGTATGAAGCGTGTATCCTAGGTCTTAAAGCTGCTATTGACTTAAGAATCAAATTCTTAAGTGTATATAGAGACTCGGATTTGGTCATCAGCCAAGTTAAAGGAGGTTGGGATACAAAACATCCAAATCTTATCCTTTACAAAAAGCTTGTGCTAACCGTGATCTCGTACTTTAAAGAAATCACCTTTGAACACACTCTGAGGGAAGAGAATCAGTTGACAGATGCCTTAGCTACCATGTCATCTATGTTCAAAGTAAAATGGGACAACGAAGATCCCTGAATTACTATCGAAAGATTTGACGAACCAACGTACTTATATGGATTGACACTTATGGTGTAGAGGAGAATCCTTGGTTTCATGAGATGAAAAGATATCTTGAAGCTCAAGAGTATCCTGAAGGGGCGTTAGTCAATGACAAGAAATTCCTACGGAGGTTCTCAGCCAATTTCTTCCTAAGCAATGGGATCTTATATAAGCGCAACCATGATTCAATTCTGCTCCATTGTATGGACAAGAAAGAAGCAGAGAAGATCATGGAGGATATGCATGAAGGTATCTTTGGTACTCATTCTAGTGGAAATACTATGGCCAAGAAGATTCTGAGAGTTGGTTACTATTGGTCGACCATGGAAACCAATTGTCACCACCACTTGAGGACTTGCCATAAGTGTTAAATTTACGCTGACAAAGTTCATGTGCGTCCAATACCTTTGAATGTCATGACTGCTCTTGGCCATTTGCAATGTGGGATATCGATATGATTGGAGAAATCAAACCTACTGCCTCTAATGGACATCGTTTCATTCTTGTCTCTATTGACTACTTTACCAAGTGGGTTGAAGCAGCTTCATTTGCCTCAGATACCAAGAACGTCGTAGCCCGGTTCATCAAGCATAACTTCATATGTCGGTATGGTATCCCTGAGGGGATCATAACTAACAATGGCACCAACCTTAACAATGCCATGATCATTGAACTCTGCATGCAGTTCAAGATCAAGCATCATAACTCTTCTCTATATAGGCCTAAGATAAATGGCGTAGTGGAGGTTGCCAACAAGAATATAAAGAAGATTGTGCAAAAGATGGTGGTGACCTGAAAAGACTAGCATGAGATGCTTCCATTTGCTCTTCATGGCTATCGTACTTCAGCGTGAACATTAATTGGGGAAACCTCTTTCTCTTTGGTCTATGGCATGGAATTTCTCCTGCCTATCGAAATTCAGATTCCTTCTCTAAGGATTATGAAAGAAGAAAACTTAGACGAAGACGAATGGATTCAGACTAGGTTAGAACAATTGAATTTAATTGCCGAGAAGAGGCTGGCTACTGTCTATCATGGTCATATGTACCAGAAGCGTATGATCAAAGCTTTCAACAAGAAGATCAAGCATAGGGTATACCAGGCTGGCGACTTGGTAATAAAGCGCATCATTATGCCACAAGGCAATCCCATGGGAAAATGTACTCCCACCTATGAAGGTCCATTTTTTGTTAAGAAAGTATTCTCGGGCGGTGCAATGATGTTAACCACACCATGTGAACACATACATAGTCAAAAAATACTACGCGTAAGAATGACCCGCTAGGTTGACATACCTAGGAAAAAATAAGAGCATCCCAGCGAACCAAAAGGGTTCGGGTAAAAATAAGGGATATATACAAAAGACTGTACACCCGGCAAGTCGAAAACCTGAAAGGGCGGATTGGGTAAAAAAGGGTATCCTGGTGGACTGAAAACCTGAAAGGGCGGTCCAGGAAAAAATTAGGGATTAAAGCTTACGACTATGTCTCGTTGGATCACTTAGAACCAACTTTATTACCATGGTCAAAAGTTCAAATGGTACAAAATTAGTGTGTGATACGGTGGCCAGAACCGGGACGTGTTTCCCTTTTTAGGGAATTTACTGGTTTACGTTTTGCGTTTTTGTTCGCAAAATGTCGCGGTAAGCAAGAGTCGCCACCGACTTTTATTTTATCCAACAAGGAAAGGAAAAAAGCACAGAAAAATTCCTTTTTCGAGATATTCCTAAGTATGGGGGGTAGATTATAGAAAGGGAAGGTATTAGCACCCTTTCTATCTGTAGTTATCTACGGGCTCTTAGGTACTTGCTCATCATTTTCGAAATTGTTTTCTTTGTGTTTGTATGATTTGAAAAGCTTTTGTTTTGACTTCGATTTAAATCTTGCTTTTGTCTTCAAGAGTGTGATGAAGTGTTTTTTAGAAAACTTTGTTTGTAAAGGAGTGTAAGTGTAAAAAAAAGTTTGTTTGGATTGAGCAAGTACTTAAGAACTAATCTACCTACTCGAAAAAAGAATCATTCTATGTTCGTTTCCTTTAGATAGAGCTATCCCACTATTAGTGAGTAGGTAGCACCGTCAGTGGAGTTTGAGGGTCAATTCGAAAAGGGACGTATGGTCACTAAAGCAATGTTAGGACGTCTTAGTAATAACCCTAATGTCTTAGATCAATTATACGAGGCAACAATATCTGAGGAAACCTTTCTGAGGCAACTTTGATCTTTGGACAAAAGGACAACCACTAAAGCACCCTATACTCAATGACCGTTTACCGAAGGCAACCAAGTGGGAGTGCACCCTAGGAGTGCGCATGTGCGAGTGATTCAGTTTCAAATTTATTATCTTTGTACGTTTTAGGGTTATCTAACTGTTTTAAAGTTTTCACATACATTCTTGTCATGCATCCCTATATCATACATCTAACAGTTTAATATTTTGCGGAATTTAAAGTGCGGAAATTAAACTACGCTATTACAAGGCTTCGGGTATTTACATAGCAAAAAAACAAACCCTTGAAAAATAAAGTGATAAATGAAAATAAAAGTCCTAATTAACTATTACAACTTGTAGGCAGTTACATCAATATGGTAAATAATAAAACAATAAAGTGTGCGCGAGGAAAATTAGATCGACGAGAAATTAGGGTTTTGACCCCTCTAACCTAATTAAAAGAAAAAATGTTTTTGTTGTTTTTAACATTTTTTAAGAAAAGAATTTAGGTTTTAAAATTAAATATACAAATTAATTAGTAATTAAATTAATTAATAAAAACAATTACATCGCCTATTTTGGTGTTTTGTTATTTTTAAGAAAAGAAAATATAATTAAATTTAGACAAAACCCTAATTTTCTAATTATTTTTAATTATTTACAAAAGGAATTAAAGTTATCTAATATTAACAACCTAATTTAATTAATTAATTTTTTTGATAAAAAATAAATATCCTAAATTTAATTTGGTGAAAAATATATTTTTGTGATTTTTTAATAAAAAGAATTATTAATTAGTTAGTAAAATAAAACAAATAAATTAAATAAGATATGAAAGAAAAAAGGAAAGAATTATTGGGCCTGAAAGTAATTTGGAGGGGGTACAGGTAGAAAGCTTGGGCCCAACAATCTAAAGTCCATGTTGACTTCCTGGATTCAGTGTGTTGCGTTGACTAGGCCTCATGATGGTCTCTCATATGCTAGCCTTCAGATCTAGCTTCCAGGAGGTCCAATGGCTGGATGATGAGGATATATGGTGGTCCCTAGTGTTGTGTACACATGAGATTGCTTGAAAGAAAATAATATGAGAAAAGTGGGGGACCTGAGATTCGAACCCAGGTCCTGAAGCGTTTTGCACATGCCCTGTAACCAACTGCGCCATTTGTTTTTGTTGTATATAATATAAACATCAATTATTATATATAAAACAAGCAAAATAATAAAATATTTGCGTGAAAATTCAAATGGACGAGTGATGGCTTGCCACGTCTTCGTCTCCCTCCTTGAATCTGTTGGTAAAAGTAGAACACTTTTACCTACGGACGTATGTCCGTAGCTATAGGCCTGCACATTCTCAAAATCAATTACAATCGTGATAAATAAAAACCAAATCCATGGATGGCTTCATCTGAACCTGCTGAGTACAGTGGTGGCCCTTTCATGGCCCAATTTTGCTTGCACGCAGAAATCCCAAATCGAGCTTGAAAACCCTTATAATGGTGAAAAGTGAGATATAGGGCTTGGGAACGCTTGTTTTGGATTTCTTTTGCTTGTTGGGGATCCCAGGAAGCGATTGAGATGGTCCAAGGATCTTGAAATTGCCTCTAAGTAGGAATTTGATTCACCACTTTTTCTTGTATTTTCAAGTTTTTGTTCTGGTTCATACGCCTCCTTCTAACCTCCTTTTCGATCTGCAATAGTTCTATATGTATTGAGGAGTGAACTAGGGTTGAAAACCTGGCCTCAATCTTCCTCCATCAATGAATTTGATTTTGATTTGATACACTTTGAATATCATTCCAAAATTAGCCTAATTCAATCTTTTTGTGCACCTCATGCCTTTACACGAGTTTGATCTCATGCTAGCTGGATATTAAGACCTGAAACATGTACCAAATCTTTGAATTTCAATATTTTGGATTTTCTATGATTTGTTTTGATTTAAAATTATTTAATTCAAATGAAAATCAAAATAAATAATAAAAATAAGATAATGACAAGTGGCAAAGGCTAGGGCTCATGGACCATGTTGCTCTTGGACTACCTTGAGCAACTTGGGGATCTTTCTTGAAATGTTTTGAGAAATACGGGAGGACAAATTTTGGGGTACAACAGCTGCCCCTGTTCAATCTTCTTAAACCTGAGGATGTATATTGGCTTTCATGCCTTTCGTGATCCGAAGGTGGAAGATGATTGAACACTAGAGTGCCCAGAAATTTGCACTCGCATGAAGTGGTGTCCGTCTTACGATATCGGGAATGGGCTTATAGATTCCATTTGGAAATTGCTGATAGGGGATGGGCTTAAAGATGCCATCCAAAGGAGTGTCGATCGCATAAGAGATTCCTTAGCGAGAGCTTGTATACCGGTTGTTGAGGAAGATTTCGCTGGGGAATGCTGATCTCTGTCTTGAGAGAAAATAGAATTTTAGGAACTTCGATCGTCCGTTATTCTACTGGGGAATAATCTCTGTTGAATTTTAGGAACTTCGGTCGTTCGTTATTCTACCGAGGAATCGCCTCTTAGCCGAGGAGGTGAAAATGAACTACTGTCTGGTCGTGATCCAGGCTTCATAGTAATAAGACTGACTGTTATCTGGTTGTAATCCAGGCCTTACAGTGATTTACTGGGGAGGTGAGATTATACTTGCTATCCGGTCATAATCCAGGCTTCGCAATCTCTCAATTCTTATCTGGTCGTAATCCAGGCTTCAGAAGGAATTAAGTTGTTATCTGGTCACATCTGTGCTTCAACTTGAATTCGGGGCACACTAATATTCGGTCGACTCCGGGCTTCTTAGTAACTGTCTAGCTAAAATTGCTATTTGGTCGAAATCCAAGCTTCGCAATGTCTTGTACCGCTATCTGGTCATAATCCATGATTCACGGTGTCTTATACCATATCTGGTCGAATCCAGGCTTCATGGTGTCTTGTACTGCTATCTGGTCGAAATCCAGGCTTCACAATACCTTACTTCTTATCCGGTCGTAATCCAAGCTTCAGAAGGAATTAAGTTGTTATCTGGTCGCATCCGGGCTTCAACTTGAATTCGGGGCACACTAATATCCGGACGACTCCGGGCTTCTTAGTAACTGTCTATGTAAACTGCTATTTGGTCGAAATCCAAGCTTCATAGTGTCTTGTACCGCTATCTGGTCATAATCCAGGCTTCGCGATGTATCATACCATTATCTGGTCGAAATCCAGGATTCATGGTGTTCGGAGGAATCAAGATACTATCCGGTCGAATCAGGGCTTCATAACTTGTATCAAACATATACCACTATTTGGTCGTAATCTAGACTTCGTAGTATTCTTGGTTTCTATCTGGTCGTAATCCAGGCTTCACAACGTCTTCTACCATTATCTAGTCATAATCCAGGCTTCATGGTCTTCTGTACTGCTATCCGGTCGTAATCCAGGCTTCACAATACCTTACTTCTTATCTGGTCGTAATCTAGGCTTCAGAAGAGATCAAATGGTTATCTGGTCGTAATCTGGGCTTCATAGTATCTGGCCAAGTGAACTTCTATTTGGTTGTAATCCAAGCTTCATAATGTCTTTTACCGCTATCTGGTCGTAATCCAGGCTTCGCGATGTCTCATACCAATATCTGGTCGAATCCAGGCTTCATGGTGTTCAGAGGAAATCAAGATATTATCCAGTCATAATTTGGGCTTCATAACTTGCATTAAAGATATACCACTATCTGGTCGCAATCCAGGCTTCGTGGTGTCTTTGGCTGCTATCTGGTCATAATCTAGGCTTCACAACGTCTTCTACCATTATCTGGTCGTAATCCAGGATTCATGGTCTTGTATTGCTATCTGGTCGTAATCCAGGCTTCACAATAACCTGTTGAGCTGTTATCCGGTCGTAATCCGGGCTTCACGAATTATTGTGGATTTAAACTATTATCCGGTCGAATCCGGGCTTCATAGCTTTCTTTTAAGAGATACCACTATCTGGTCGTAATCCAGGCTTCGCGGCAGTCTGATACTGTTATCTGGTCGTAATTCGGGCTTCACAATATGCTATAGAAATCAAGGTACTATCCGGTCGAATCCGGGCTTCATAGCTTGAACCTGGTGAGAATTTGATTGTATCTTTCCTGCAAGGTAAAGGTTAGCTGTATGTAATGCATGATATGTATCAAGCAATGATGTTCTCAAAATAAATGGTATTGTGTTGTATGATGCCTATGTGTATGCCATGATGTATGGATATGCAATGTTTTCATGATAATCTCTAGCTGGGGAAAATAAATCTCGGGTTGCTGCTGGAGAGTGCGAGAAGTTAAATTCTTCGTTTCCGCTGGGGGTAGTGAATGGAGATGACTGTGAGAATAATCCTGCAGGAGAGTGAAACTCCGCTGGGGAATAGACTGACGAGGAAATAACTCTGTGGGGAAGAGATACTCTGCTAGAAACTCTGTTGATTTGGAGAAATAACCTCAGCTGGGGATGAGTTATTGTTGCTGGTGATGATACACTCTGTTGGGAATTGAGTTTCTGTTTGTGAAAGGAATGAGCTCCGCTGGGGATGATTTTCCAGTGGCGACTTCACTGGGGATAATCTTTTATACTCTACTGGGGACAATCCTCCAGGCTCTACTGGGGATAATTCTCCAAACTCCACTGGGGATAATTTTCTAGTGCTGATGATAGATAAACTCTGCTTGGGGAGAATCTTACCGACTCATTCGCAGCTGCGAGCCTCAGCTAGGGAGAGTTGTGTCCTGTTTGGGACCGCTGATATCACTGTCTTTTTCTTACTCTGTGGGGAGTGAATGTACCTTCAATCATTCTCCAACTAGGTCCATCCATATACCTGGTGGACAGAGCAACTGTATGGTTTGGGCATTTCTTGTTTGCGCATGTTTCTGATATTACGAGTAATCGTCTTTTGTTTCATATGTAAGCATTTTTAGCACCAATTATTGTCAAATGCATATATCAAAATGAAACATTGGACGTTCTTGCAAAACAAAACAGAAAAAAGAAAACAATTTGAAATTTCTTTATGAAAATGACTTGTATTGACTTTGAAGCTGGTCTGTAAATAGGCGTTTTTGTACAAGAGGCTGGCGTCCTAGTAAGAGAATGCTGTTGAACAATAGAGTTTATACAATTTGTGTAAATAAAAACAGCTATGTGAACAATCCCATTGGGTTCCAACTCTGCTATTACCTTTATATCCTCGAGCATCTCATCCCTTTGCTACTTGGTT
This sequence comes from Vicia faba, assembly GCA_948472305.1. NCBI lineage: Eukaryota > Viridiplantae > Streptophyta > Magnoliopsida > Fabales > Fabaceae > Vicia > Vicia faba. The sequence goes on along the minus strand of OX451738.1, from coordinate 1,469,886,232 downwards.
GAAGGTAGATCAGATTGATTAGTGACGTCTGAGCTTGATAGTCGATACCGAAGTCTGATCGCAAGGTGATCCAATGAGACATAGTGTTACGCTTTGATCCCTAATTTTTTCATGGACCGCCCTTTCGGGTTTTCAGTCCACCGGGATACCCTTTTTTGCCCAAGCCGCCTTTTCAGGTTTTCGACTTGTCGGGTGTACAGATTTTTTCATTTTCATCCCTTACTTTTGCCCGAACCCTTTTGGTTCGCCGGGAAGCCCTTATTTTTGCCTAGGCCAGTCAACCTAGCGGGTCTTTGATTAGGCGTAGTATTTTTTCACTATGTCTGCATTGACGGGGTGAGGAAGGTCGTCACTATCCATGGTGGTTAGAATCATAGCTCCTCCTAATGTTCTTATTAGCTGCTTCTAGAGCCCCATTCATCTTCGGCCGGTAGGGAGAAGAGTTGTGATGTTGTATCTTGAACTGCTTGCAGAGCTCGGTGATCATAGTATTGTTGAGATTTGTACCGTTTTCCGTAATGATCCTCTATGGTACACAGTATCGACAGATCAGATTATGCTGAATAAATCGTGCCACGACGTTCTTGGTCACTGTAGCAAATGAGGCTTCCTCAACAAACTTTGTAAAGTAGTCAATTACTACCAGGATGAAACAATGCATGTTGGATGCAGTAGGTCAAATCTCACCAATCATATCGATGCCCCACATTGCAAAGGGCCAAGGAGCTGTCAAGACGTTCAGAGGAACTGGAGGTATGTGCACCTTATTAGCATAGACTTGGCACTTATGACAGGTCCGAGAATGCTGATAACAGTCGGCTTCCATAGTAGACCAATAATATCGTGCCCGTAGGATTTTCTTTGCCATGGTGTGTCCACTGGAATGAGTTCTGAAAGTACCTTCATGTAACTCTGCCATGATTCTTTCTGCCTCGTTCTTATCCACACATCGCAATAAGGTTGAGTCATGATTATGCTTGTAAAGGATACCATTACTGATGAAGAACTTTTCCGCGAACCTCCTCAGAAACTTCTTGTCATTAACAGATGCACCCTCGGGGTATTCCTGAACCTTAAGATACCTCTTTACCTCATGAAACCAGGGTTTATCTGTTACCTCTTCAGTCTCAATGTCATAGCAATGTGCGGGTTCGTCCAACCTCTCAATGGTAATCTGGGGAGCCTCATTGTCCCACCTGACCTTGAACATAGAAGACATCGTAGCTAACGCGTCCGCTAACTGATTCTCCTCTCTCGGAAAGTGTTCAAAGGTTATCTCCTCGAAGTGTGGGAGCAACGTCAGTACATACTCTTTGTAAGGAATGAGATTTGGGTGCTTCGTATCCCACTCTCCTTTGATCTGACTGATTACGAGAGCGGAATCTCCGAACACACTCAAGAACTTTATCCTCGGGTCAATAGCTGCTCGAAGACCCATGATGCATGCTTCATACTCCGCCATATTGTTGGTGCAGTTAAAACATAATCGGTCGGTAATCGGAGTATGACAGCCTTCAGGAGATATGATCACGACGCCAATGCCATTTCCCAACGCGTTTGAAGCTCCATCAAAATACATAGACCATCAGGATCCCTCCTCAGGTCCTTCATTCGGTCCAGGTGTTTCACAGTCAGTCACCAACATGATGCTCTCATCTGGAAACTCGAAGTTTATAGACTGGTAATCATCCACGGCTTGATGTGCCAAATGATCTGCCAACATACGTCCCTTGATTGCTTTTTGGGTGTTGTATTGGATGTCATACTCAGTCAAGATCATCTGCCATCTTGCTATTCTTCCGGACAAGGCAGGCTTTTCAAAGATATACTTGATTGGATCCATCTTTGATATTAATAGAGTAGTGTGAGTCCGCATATACTATCTCAGTCGGCGAGCAGCCCATGCCAAAGTGTAGAAAGTTTTCTCAAGCAGTGAGTATCGACTCTCACAGTCGGTAAAAATTTTGCTAAGGTAGTAAATGGCATGCTCTTTTCAGCCAAACTCGTCATGCTGCCCCAGCACACACCCCCATTGAATTGTCGAGTACTGTCAAGTATAAGATCAAGGGTCTCCCTTCAATTGGAGGCATCATAATAGGAGGCTCTTGGAGATATTCCTTGATCCTTTCGAAAGCGGCCTGACACTCATCATTCCATCTTACCACTTGATCTTTCTTCAACAGCTTGAAGATTGGTTCACAAGTAGCGGTCAGGTGTGAGATGAATCGGGCAATGTAGTTCAGACGTCCCAAAAAGCCTCTAACTTCCTTTTATGTTTGGGGAGTCGGCATCTCCTGTATAGACTTCACCTTTGCAGGATCCACATGAATACCTTTATCACTAACGACGAAACCCAACAGCTTACCAGACCTCACCCCAAAGGTGCACTTGTTCGGGTTTAACCTAAGCTTGTATAACTTCAACCTGTCAAATAGCTTCTGAAGATGGTCGAGGTGTTCTTCCTCAGTCTGGGACCTTGCAATCATGTCGTCAACGTATACCTCAATCTAATGATGAATCATGTCGTGGAACAAAGTGACCATGGCGTACTGATACGTTGCCCCAACATTCTTCAACCCGAACGACATAACTTTGTAGGAAAAGGTACCCCACTGCATAACAAAAGTTGTCTTCTCCATGTCTTCGGGAGCCATCTTAATCTGATTGTAACCCGAAAAACCATCCATAAAAGAGAAGACCTTATGCTGTGTAGTGTTTTCGACCAAAACATCGATGTGAGGCAGAGGGAAATCATCCTTGGGGCTTGCCTTGTTTAGATCCCTATAATCAACACACATTTGAACCTTAGCATCTTTCTTCGGCACCGGAACCACGTTGGCAACCCACTGTGGGTAAGAAGTAACAGCTAGAAAACCAGCGTCAAATTGTTTCATGACCTCAACTTTGATTTTCTCAGACATCTCGGGGCGCATACGGCGAACTTTCTGTTTCACTGGAGGACAGTCTTCTTTGGTTGGCAGGCGGTGAACCACAATATCAGTATCCAACCCAGGCATATCTTCATAAGACCAAGCAAAGATCTCAACATAGTCACGCAGCATCTGTATTAACCGTTGCTTAACACTAGATTCCAGATTTGCACCGATCTTGATCTCTTTCTTGTCTTCTTCTGTACCCAGATTTACTGTTTCCACTGGCTCTTCATGCGGCTGTATGGCCCTCTCCTCTTGAAGTAACAGTCTAGCAAGTTCCCCAGGCACTTCGCAATCATCCTCACCTTCGTCCTCGGCTTGGTTTATCGGACTTTCAAAGTCATAACTGGCAATAGTAGAGTCGTTATCAATAGGATCCAGAGTGGATGTGGACCTGTATTATGATGTGTGAGTGTGTGTAAGACAATAGCTGTTTTGCAAGCTAGAAAAGAAAAACAAGGAGCGCAAAATTTTAAATGCAAGAAAACGTCCAATGCTTTATTGATGATATATGGAAATGACAAATATTAAGCCCTCACAAACAAAGCCACGGTGTCTCGGGCAAGGCACCGGGCCGTAAAGTTTCAAATTGTCTGTTACAAAACTCAAAACAAAAGTATATTACTGTGTAATAAAAGAAATGGGCACGAAGTCCTTCGCCATCCAATTGCTCAATCCACCGTTGGTAGTCAGGTAAATCCAGCTGTCAATGTCTGACTCTTCTTCATCATCCCCAATTGCATTCACTCCCTGATCATATTTGGGCATAGGCGCAGTTATGACGTTGGGCTTTTCCAGTGCGTCAAACTCGATCTCTTTAGCTTCAATCAAATCTTGCACCTTATTCCTCAAGGCACAGCAGTTGTTCGTATCATGCCCTGGGCTATCGGAGTGAGACACAGCGGGCGTTCTGATTATACAGCGGTGATATGGTACTGGGATTCTTCGGGGCTTCCATCAAAGTAATAAAGTTGGTCTTCAACAATTGCAGTAGAATTTAAGATAAGATCATACTGAGCCGAGTATACTGCCTTTGCGGTCTCTCTACTCTTTGCTGAGTGTTGCATTGTGGGGCAACAGTTGGTGTGATCGGTGGATCTGGAACTGACTGTTTAATGCTGGTTCGCGAAATGTCGCGGAAGCAAGAGTCGCCACCGTTTTTTATTTTCTCCAAATGGAAAGGACAAAAGCACAGAAAAATTCCTTAAAGAGATTGCTCTCGGTTCGGGAGGTAGATTATAGAAAGGGAAGGTGTTAGCACCCTTTCTATCCATGGTTATCCATGGGCTCTTAGATACTTGCTCATTTGTGTTTTCAAAAATGGTTTGTTTGCTTTTCAACTCTGGGTTTAAAAAGTTTCTTTGAAAATTCCAGTTCGACTCTTGTATCAGTCCTCAAGAGTGTTTGAAAAATTGCTTTCGAAAGCTTTTTGAAAATGTGTTGGTATGAAAAGTATTTTGTTTTGTTTTGAAATTTAGAGCAAGTATCTAGAGTCGTCTACCTACCCTAAGGAATTCGTCTGTGTAAATGTCCTTTAAAGTAGTGCCATCCCAACATTGAGAGGTAGGTAGCACCACCGTTGGAGGTGTTCGGGTCAATTCGAGGTTCGGGACATGGTGATCACCAGAGCAATAGGAAGACACCTTAGAAGCTACCCTCATGCCAGGTTCCCGGATCATGAGGACTTACTAAGACATCCTCTACTCGACGATCACCTTTCGAGAGGCAAGGCAACAGTGAAGCGTACCCTAGGGGTGGTGTGTGACTTGTGTGTCGTTTTCAGATATTTTGTCTTGTTCATGTCATGAGTGATCTATGCGCTTGTTTTTATTTTTTTGTCATTCATTCTTGCATGCATTGATTAACAGTTAAAAAGTTGCGAGAAATATAAAGTTCCTAAACTATTACAAAGGCGCGGGTCCACATCGCCAAAATTTCCAGAACCCGATTTGACAGCAAATAAAGAATTAAAAATGCGAAAGATAAATATTACATGGCCTTGGGAGAGATACATAAATATTAAAAGAAAAATAAAGAAATAGGCGAATTGAAATCTAAATTAGAAATGAGGGCGTTGGACCCTTTTTTAATTAAATTAAATTAAACGATTATTAAATTAATTAAAATGAAAAGAAATTTGTTTTTGGTATTTTAAGATTTAAATGGGAAAAAGAATTAAATGAAATTGAGAAACTAACCCTAATTCTAAATTTTTTTATTTGTTAAGAAAGTATTAAACTTTAACCTAAAATTACCTAATTATTTTACATGCAATTTAATTACAAAAATAAATAATAGTAAATATTTAATTATTATGAAAGAAAAGAAAAAGGGATAACAAAATTAACTAAACCCTAGTTCTACCAATTTTAAATTAATTAAGAAAATATTAAGATTTACTCCTAAATTAAAACTAATTAATTAATAAGACTTTATTTACAAAGAATATAACATTAAATAAAAATATTATTTTTTGTCCTTTTTCTGATTTTTATTATTTTTTGTGTTTTTATGAAAAAAGTAATTAAATTAAGAGGAATTAATAAATAAAAGAAAACAAATTGAATCAAAATAAAATATAAAAAAATAGTGAGAAGAACATTGCAAACCTAGGGGGTCTGCCCCTAATGTGGAGGGTGAAGTCCATCAATTTGGGCCCAATAGCTTTGGCCTCTTTGACCTTTTCCACTAGCGTGCCCAGGCGTTGACTATGGTTCAGCATGTTCCCCAGATCCTGGCCCTTGATTGAATGCCATGGTACGCGTGGACAGCTTGATTTTGAGGGTGTATGATAGTCTTCAAGGCTTGAACTGCACAAGAGTATTATGTGAAAAATAACATGAAAGGGGGTGGGGACCTGGGATCGAACCCAGGTCCTGAATGTCACCACACACATGCCTAACCAATCAAGCCAAACGCGCGTCTTGTACATTAAACAACAAACAATGAATATAAAATAAATAATGGTTAGTGGGGCCTCCGCGCGCGAAAATTTGAACCAACCATTCATAGCTTGCCACCGAGTCATCTTCTTCATGGCTTTATTTTTTTCCTGAAACAAAATACAATCAGCAACGGTTTTTTAAACGTCCCCATAGACACCCTATTGGAAAATAGCGATTAGCCCCTGGGGCCTCATAAATTAGGCGCGAGGGTCTCGTTCTCTTCGTCCAAGCATGCTTGATTCAGTTATGGCACTGAGAACGTCCAATTTTACAGTACCTGGAAACCCCTAATTCAAAAGCTGAAGAACCCTAATATCCAACAATGGTGAAATCGCATAGAGTGCACAAAAACACAATTAAATTGTACAGTTAGCATCAGAATCCATCAATTAGTAATAATCCATAAGCAAAATGCAATGAATGTGCTTAAAAATCAAAATACGATTATGCATATTATGTGAAGAAATTTGACTTCTGTATACCAATTCAAAGGGCTACGCGTATGGAAAGCTATCCAGTTAGAATCAGTGACGTCCTAGGAAGGTAATAGGATGAATTTCTTGGCTTGAATCGACCTGCAAGTGTGTTTTCAGATTTGGAATTTTTAAGCAAAAATTCAAGTTTTGTTCTTCAGGTTCTTGCGCAGCTTCTAGGTAATGAGCATTAGGTCTTGATCCAGCTTATGTATGGAATGAATTAGGTCAAAGAAAACAACCAAAAACCTTGGCATTCATGATTTGCAAGATTTGATTTTCCAAGATCTTTTCAAATATTTTTCATGCCTATTTGGTACAAATCATGGCCAATTAACTTCAATTCCTTCTATATCTGATCCTGCACGAATTATTGAGTATATATCATGCATAAAAAGATTGAAAAACTTAGGTTTAGTATTTTTCATGTATTTTAATTAATTTAAATGAATTATTAATAATAAAAATCCAAATAAATAAATAAAAAATGAAGAAAAACTTCCCTTTGGGCCAAGTGGTCGTGCACATGCCTTGGATAATGAATTGTGGAAGAAAAAGAGGCCCATTAGCAATTTTAGGTCATTTGAATCAATGTTGACTTTTCAAAATATCCAAAAATTTCCCAACTTCCACAAGGCATAACTTGCTCAATTTTTAAGCTTTGCTCATGTTCTTGGACATTTTGGAAAGGTCTTTGAGTCCTCTAACCAATTCCTTTGGTCCTATGTCATTTTGATTTACCAATCTCAAGTTATGGCCTTTGACTTAAAGTCCCTTTTTGTTGACTTTTGAAAATGACCTATAATGTTGAAATTGATAACTTTTTGTGAGAGCATTTCTTGGACTTGAAGTGTGAAGAGGAGTTGTAGAAAATGTCTTTATCTTCAAAATGAGCTTTGGATGGAATTTTTCTGATAATCCATGTGGAAGTTATGCCCTGGTCAATTTACAGTTGACTTTTTCAACTGTCCAAATAAGGAAACTTTTGCATCTTGATGATTTTTGAGCCAAGCTTTGAGAATCATGATCAAGCATTGATCAAATGATGTTTGTGGCTTCAAAATGAGATGTTGACCAAAAATTTGGACTTTTGACTGTCAAATGACCATTTTGCCCCTACAGTTGACTATAGTGCAATTAGGTTTTTTGACTGTGCAATTTTGTGCTGAAAGTCTTGAAACTTGATATGAGGATGCTTGACTATATTTATAGGCATGTGGGACTGGATTTAACCCTTGGAAACTTCATTTTCTTGATCAGAACCAAAACCCTAATTTTGACTGTTTAGGAGGCTCTCACACTGTGCAACCCTTGGGGAATTTTGAAGCTTTGACTTTGCAATTCTTGCAGAATATGGGAGGGCAAATTTTGGGGTACAACAGTTGCCCCTGTTCAATCTTCTTAGACCTGAGGATGCAGATTGGCTGACGTGCCTTTCGTAATCCGAAGGTGGAAGATGATTGAACACTAGAGTGCCCAGAAATTTGCGCTCACATAGTAGCAGTGTGATGGTGGAATGGGCTTATAGATGCCATTTAGAGATTGCTGGATAGGATGATGGGCTTATAGATGCCATGCTAAGAGATGATGGAAGGTGGATGGGCTTATAGATGCCATCTGGGTGTCAATCGCATAAAAGATTCCTTAGCGAGAACTTGCGTACCTGCATAAGAAAAATGAGTACCTGACATGTTGCAGGAGCTGGTCTTCAGATGCTTGGTATAGATGTGTCCTGACTGGTTACAGGAGCTGAATCTGGAGCTTCAAATGGTGATGAATGAACCAGGGATGGTTACTACCTCAATAGGAATGGTGAGAGAACCTTGGACGACTTCAGCTTCAACAGCAATCGTTGAGCGAATCTTGGGATTACCACTTCCGCAGGATCGGGGAGAGGACCATAGGCGACTACAACCTCAACAGCAAACATTGAGAGAATCTTGGTGGGAACTATCATCTCCGCAGTATCGGGGAGAGAACCATAGGCGATTACAATCTCAATAGCAATTATTGGGAAAACCTTGGATGGAATTATCGTCTCCGAAGGATCGGGGAGAGAACCATAGGCGATTACAACCTCAATAGCAATTATTGGGAAAACCTTGGATGGAATTATCGTCTCCGCAGGATCGAGGAGAGAACCATAGGCGATTACAACCTCAATAGCAATTATTGGGAAAACCTTGGATGGAATTATCGTCTCCGCAGGATCGGGGAGAGAACCATAGGCAATTACAACCTCAATAGCAATTATTGAGAAAACCTTGGATGGAATTATCGTCTCCGCAGGATCGGGGAGAGAACCATAGGCGATTACAACTCAAAAGCAATCATTGAGAAAACCTGGGATGGAATTATCATCTCCGCAGCATCGGGGAGAGAACCATAGGCAATTACAATCTCAATAGCAATCATTGAGAAAACCTGGGATGGAATTCTCATCTCCGCAGGATCGGGGAGAGAACCATAGGAAATTACAATCTCAATAGCAATCATTGAGAAAAACCTGGAATGGAATTATCATCTCCGCAGGATCGGGGAGAGAACCATAGGCGATTACCACCTCAACAGCAAACATTGAGAGAACCTTGGATAACTTCAACTTCAACAGCAATCGTTGAGAGAAGCCTGGGATTACCAACTCCGCAGGATCGGGGAGAGAACCATAGGCGATTACCACCTCAACAGCAAACATTGAGAGAACCTTGGATAACTTCTATTGAGTCTTCATCAGAAAAATCTGTTTGGGGTCGATTTAACTGGACTAGAGAAGGCCTTGGACTGGATAAGAAATCTTTGGAGTCGATTTAACTAAACCGGTCTAGGTCTTGGAATGTCTTCAACTGGGTTTTTATCAGAAAAATCTGTTTGGGGTCGATTTAACTGGACCAGAGAAGGCCTTGGACTGGATAAGAAATCTTTGGAGTCGATTTAACTGAACCGGTCTAGGTCTTGAAATATGATTGAGAATTTAACTGAATTTTTCCTGAAAGGTAAAGGTCAGTCATATGCAATGCATGATATGGATCAAGCAATGATGTTCTCAACATAAATGAGATTTGTAGGATATGATGCGTCTATGCATGCTATAATGATGTATGTGATGTTTATGTATGTTTTCGTCTAGGAACGTAAATCCTTGACGGGTGCCGGGAAGTCACTCCTGGGCTGATGTTGAAGAATAAGCTTTTGCTGGGGATGATAATTGCAAGAATACCGGTAGGAGAAGATGACTCCGTTGGGGAATAAACTTCACGAATGGATTACTCTGCGGGGAGAAAAGTACTTCTAACGGTCTTGCTGGGAAACAAAACTTTGTGGGGAGCGAGGTACTTTGTTGAGCTGCTGATAATAACTTGCTGGGGATACCATCGTTATATTGGAAGTGTTGATAGACTTCGATGGGGATAAGAAGACTTTGTCGACGACGATCTTTCCGTGGCTTTTGGCTAAGGATAACCCAGTTATATCCTAGTAAGGAAATAACTCTTTGAATAAAGCCGGGGGACGCGTTCATGCTATGCGAGGATAAGCTTCCAGAATCTACTAGGGATAAGCTTACTGCTTAGGGAGATGGATTCCAACTTTCCTGGGGGAGCTGGATTGGACTCTCTGGGGGGAAGTTTTGAGATGTATTGGAAGTAACTCCACTGAATGTTTGGTATAACGCCGGGGAACAATCTTCAGGCCAAGACTGTCGCGGATGCTTGTTAAGAATGTCTGTATGATGCTGGGGAATGTTGAGATCTGCTGGAGGATACTTAACTTCCTTAAGGCTTGATAGTAGCTTTGCTTGAGGAGAGTGTATTGACTTGCTGGCTCACTCTCTGGGGGAATTAAGACATCTTGTTATGTTTTTCAGCTGAACATCCCTTATATCTTGTGGACAGAGCAATTAGATCGCTTGGACAGCTCATCATTGCCCCTGTTTCTGAGGTGGGAGAGGAAGACCTGTGAGGTGCTGATAGTTTTTGATGGACCAACCTCCTTCTGGTAGGCAGGTGACAAGATGACAGGACATAGTCGTACGCTTTGATCCCTAATTTTTTCCTGGACCGCCCTTTTGGGTTTTCAGTCCACCGGGATACCCTTTTTTGCCCAAGCCGCCTTTTTCAGGTTTTCGACTTGCCGGGTGTACAGATTTTTTTTCATTTCGTCCCTTATTTTTGCCCGAACCCTTTTGGTTCGCCGGGAAGCCCTTATTTTTGCCTAGGTATGTCAACCTAGCGGGTCTTTATCATGCGCAGTATCTTTTCGACTATGTCCATGCTCTCAGAATGTAGGGAGTTGCCCCTGTTAACAGTGTTTTGTCATGCCACCAGAAGGTATTTGATCAGGCAAGATTTGTGGTTGGAATGCCCCAAGTGACTCAGGTGGAGATTTGCCCCAGGCTATTTGGCCTTTGAGAGATTCTCCGAATCTTGATTGGACTGCCCCAGATGGTGGACAATAGTCATGCCATGCCCCTTGATTGGAAGTGCTTCTGTTCATCGGGTATTCATCGTGCGAATTTCCCTGCTGTTCAAACAAAAAGTCATATGCAAACAAAGTTATGTTAAAAATGCAAAGCTTATGTCTGTCTTGAAGATTTTGAAAATGCATTCTTTTTTCATAAAACAAATGATTGTTTGTAAAACGTGATGGCAACTCTGTATTTACCATAAGCCTTAAGGAGTCAGGATACCTTTCGTCACAGTATGCTTTCGAACTAACCCATGCTTCAGCTAGGACTTTTAAGGGTTATAACGTGGCCTGGTTCATGGTTTAAGAAACAAAGGATAAAGGCTCAAATTATTTGTACCCACCCGCTCTTCGTGATGTTCTCCAAACCTAAACTCAGTTGATCATACGTTAGACCTTGTTTGAGTCTTTGCTCTGATTTTGCGGTGATGATTCGGATATTGATAACTTATTTTGAATAGGCAGTCCTTCCTTTTTTGTTGAGGGTTTGTAAGACCTCTTTCTTTTTGATTTTGCTATCCCTAAATTTTGCCTGAACTGTTTCTTTTGTGGTTACAGTCAGCGGGATGCCCCAGTTTTGTAAGTCCCCTTCATAGGTTTTGACTTATTGGGCTTTTATTTTGAGAAGTAATGACTGCCTATCTTTATTGATTATTCGGAACCATCACTGTCTTTCCTTGTTTTGTAAGGACCTCTTTTGATGCTGTTCATTATGCACTTGGATCAACTGAGAAAACTACCCTGCCCCAGGTTATGATTAAGGGTTTTAAATTTCGAAAAGAAAAACTCCTACTTCTTTGGCTCAGAGGGGTTGACGAGGGATTCTCTTCCTTATAACTCCAGTGTTTAGGATTTGAAACAATGCCTGTACCTCATCAGCGGGGTCTGTTCAAAAGCATACTGTAAAGATTGCGGTATCGTTTTCGTCATCCTCCCTCAAGAGGCTTAGAATTATTAATTGAGAGTTGACATCAGAAAAAATATGAAGATAATTTGCATATAGTGAATACGAATATATTGTTTCAGAACAGACATATGCGACGCATTAATGAAATAACAATGTTTATCATGAGTAAATGTTTGAACAAAAGAAAATTGCAATTTGAACATTCGAATGAACAAAAATTTCTCAATCCTAGCCATGATTTGGCAAGGGAGTAGTGATTATGTTCGGAGTCTCAGGTACTTCAAACTGAATCTCTCCAGCGTCGATCATGTCTTGAATCTTGTTTTTGAGAGGCCAGCAGTTGTCCGTAGTATGCCCCGGGCTATCAGAGTGGTATGCGCACCTATCATTGGGATGATAGTTAGGAGCATAAGTGTTTGGATTCCGGAGAGGAGCCCTTAAGGTGATCAGCCCTGCCTCCAACATTTGTTGTAGTGCTTGATCCAACGACATATTGATCTTGGTGAACTGCCTTTCAGGCTTGTCTGGTTTGCTCTGATCAGCCCGTTGTTCTGGGCGAGGTCGTTGTTGGACCTGTGAAGTAATAGCAGCTTGGAGAGGCCCAAACCTTTGACTTCTTGGAAGTTGATTAATGACTGGGTCCCTGACTTGGGCTGGTTGCTTCATGTCTTGATGAAGCTGACTGATCATGGCCCTCAGCTCTCCTTGCTCCTGAGCTAAACCTTGAATGAGTGCCCTTTGCCCCAGCATTTGGGTTTTCAGTGTGTCTACCTCAGCTTGTAGATGTTTCAGTTGTTCGTCCTTGTCATCTTCAGGACTCTTTCTGATCAGATTCCCCATGAGGAGTGTCCTCAACTCTTCTTGCCCCTTGGATAGGCTTAGGAAGATCTCTTTGAACTGAGTCTCTTGAGTGTGAAGGTCCTGGTTATCTTGTTGGGAAGCCATGGCTGAAATAAACAGCAGGGAGGGTAAGCGACCTGCAACAAGGGTACCTGTTATGCAATGATATGTATGATATGCATGCAATGTTTTCAAGGATCTCGCGGGATAAACAAGAAATTTGTTAGAGCTGGGATCCGGTAGCTTGATTGAAGGAACTTCATACTTGTTGGGAGTCCTTTTTCAAGGGTCAAAGGCTCACCATATCCAGTGGGTCATAGCCCCTGACATCCTTGGCTAGGGCAATCTTCTTCCAGTGTCAAAGCTCGCCATATCAAGTGGGTCATAGCCGCTGACAACCTTGGCTAGAGGAAAATAAATCCTCTTTGCCCCTTGCTAGATGTTTGATTCATCCTGACCTGCATCACAAACCCTTGAGATCCTTGAAATGGGTTAGGATGTATGCAATGGTATGATGTCATGATGCATGGGGAAATATGGATAAACCCTGTTATGAGCCCTTATTAAGGACTGCAAACCAAAACCTGCAAGAAGCTCGGTAAAACCTGTCATGAGTCCCAATTAAGGACTAAAACAAACCCTGCAAGAAACTCGGTAAACCTTGTTATGAGTCTTAGTTAAGGACTAAAACAAAAAACCTGCAGGAAATTCAGTAAACCCTGTTATGAGTCCTAGTTAAGGACTATAAACAAAACCTGCAAGAAGTTCAGATGTCAGATAACAAGCATGCAAGTAATCCAAGTTTGAAGGCACACAAGTCACACAAAAGAGCCCTTAGAGTTTAGGCCAGCATGAAGTTTGGGGTACTACCCTCTTGAAGTTGGTGGGCTCAAAACCTGTCCTATCAAAGTAACCTGGTTCTTAGAGGATCCCAATATCATTGACTACCCTCAATCGGTCATAACTCCAGCATCGCAATCTTTTCTTGCGGCCAGACCCATCACGAGAGTTTAGCCTCAATGGGCGTAGCATACTGCTACTGTTCTAATGGCCAAGTTGTGTCATTTAAGGTTCTAAGGTTGTTGGTGCTTAATGACTCCTTAGAAGACCCATATTCTCCTTGTTGCAACACAAGGGATATCGGTACAGACCAAGGTGCCACACCAACGTAGCCACTGTTTCACCCGTGTCGGTCTACGCCGGACAGGTCCCTCACAGCTTATGCTACCTAACAGGGTATCCCCAGATCCGGGTTAGGATCTATGTAACTCCCATGCAACCCACAAATTTAAAGCAGACAAGTCAATACAATTGAAAACACAGTTATGAACTAACCCTAAGGTACACCTCACTTTATAAGTTTATCCCCAGCAGAGTCGCCAGTTCTGTGATCGATGGATCTGGAACTGACTGTTTAATGCTGGTTCGCGAAATGTCGCGGAAGCAAGAGTCGCCACCGTTTTTTATTTTCTCCAAATGGAAAGGACAAAAGCACAGAAAAATTCCTTAAAGAGATTGCTCTCGGTTCAGGAGGTAGATTATAGAAAGGGAAGGTGTTAGCACCCTTTCTATCCATGGTTATCCATGGGCTCTTAGATACTTGCTCATTTGTGTTTTCAAAAATGGTTTGTTTGCTTTTCAACTGTGGGTTTAAAAAGTTTCTTTGAAAATTCCAGTTCGACTCTTGTATCAGTCCTCAAGAGTGTTTGAAAAATTGCTTTCGAAAGCTTTTTGAAAATGTGTTGGTGTGAAAAGTATTTTGTTTTGTTTTGAAATTTAGAGCAAGTATCTAGAGTCGTCTACCTACCCTAAGGAATTCGTCTGTGTAAATGTCCTTTAAAGTAGTGCCATCCCAACATTGAGAGGTAGGTAGCACCACCGTTGGAGGTGTTCAGGTCAATTCGAGGTTCGGGACATGGTGATCACCAGAGCAATAGGAAGACACCTTAGAAGCTACCCTCATGCCAGGTTCCCGGATCATGAGGACTTACTAAGACATCCTCTACTCGACGATCACCTTTCGAGAGGCAAGGCAACAGTGAAGCGTACCCTAGGGGTGGTGTGTGACTTGTGTGTCGTTTTCAGATATTTTGTCTTGTTCATGTCATGAGTGATCTATGCGCTTGTTTTTATTTTTTGTCATTCATTCTTGCATGCATTGATTAACAGTTAAAAAGTTGCGAGAAATATAAAGTTCCTAAACTATTACAAAGGCGCGGGTCCACATCGCCAAAATTTCCAGAACCCGATTTGACAGCAAATAAAGAATTAAAAATGCGAAAGATAAATATTACATGGCCTTGGGAGAGATACATAAATATTAAAAGAAAAAGAAAGAAATAGGCGAATTGAAATCTAAATTAGAAATGAGGGCGTTGGACCCTTTTTAATTAAATTAAATTAAACGATTATTAAATTAATTAAAATGAAAAGAAATTTGTTTTTGGTATTTTAAGATTTAAATGGGAAAAAGAATTAAATGAAATTGAGAAACTAACCCTAATTCTAAATTTTTTTATTTGTTAAGAAAGTATTAAACTTTAACCTAAAATTACCTAATTATTTTACATGCAATTTAATTACAAAAATAAATAATAGTAAATATTTAATTATTATGAAAGAAAAGAAAAAGGGATAACAAAATTAACTAAACCCTAGTTCTACCAATTTTAAATTAATTAAGAAAATATTAAGATTTACTCCTAAATTAAAACTAATTAATTAATAAGACTTTATTTACAAAGAATATAACATTAAATAAAAATATTATTTTTGTCCTTTTTCTGATTTTTATTGTTTTTTGTGTTTTTATGAAAAAAGTAATTAAATTAAGAGGAATTAATAAATAAAAGAAAACAAATTGAATCAAAATAAAATAATAAAAAAATAGTGAGAAGAACATTGCAAACCTAGGGGGTCTGCCCCTAATGTGGAGGGTGAAGTCCATCAATTTGGGCCCAATAGCTTTGGCCTCTTTGACCTTTTCCACTAGCGTGCCCAGGCGTTGACTATGGTTCAGCATGTTCCCCAGATCCTGGCCCTTGATTGAATGCCATGGTACGCGTGGACAGCTTGATTTTGAGGGTGTATGATAGTCTTCAAGGCTTGAACTGCACAAGAGTATTATGTGAAAAATAACATGAAAGGGGGTGGGGACCTGGGATCGAACCCAGGTCCTGAATGTCACCACACACATGCCTAACCAATCAAGCCAAACGCGCGTCTTGTACATTAAACAACAAACAATGAATATAAAATAAATAATGGTTAGTGGGGCCTCCGCGCGCGAAAATTTGAACCAACCATTCATAGCTTGCCACCGAGTCATCTTCTTCATGGCTTTATTTTTTTCCTGAAACAAAATACAATCAGCAACGGTTTTTTAAACGTCCCCATAGACACCCTATTGGAAAATAGCGATTAGCCCCTGGGGCCTCATAAATTAGGCGCGAGGGTCTCGTTCTCTTCGTCCAAGCATGCTTGATTCAGTTATGGCACTGAGAACGTCCAATTTTACAGTACCTGGAAACCCCTAATTCAAAAGCTGAAGAACCCTAATATCCAACAATGGTGAAATCGCATAGAGTGCACAAAAACACAATTAAATTGTACAGTTAGCATCAGAATCCATCAATTAGTAATAATCCATAAGCAAAATGCAATGAATGTGCTTAAAAATCAAAATACGATTATGCATATTATGTGAAGAAATTTGACTTCTGTATACCAATTCAAAGGGCTACGCGTATGGAAAGCTATCCAGTTAGAATCAGTGATGTCCTAGGAAGGTAATAGGATGAATTTCTTGGCTTGAATCGACCTGCAAGTGTGTTTTCAGATTTGGAATTTTTAAGCAAAAATTCAAGTTTTGTTCTTCAGGTTCTTGCGCAGCTTCTAGGTAATGAGCATTAGGTCTTGATCCAGCTTATGTATGGAATGAATTAGGTCAAAGAAAACAACCAAAAACCTTGGCATTCATGATTTGCAAGATTTGATTTTCCAAGATCTTTTCAAATATTTTTCATGCCTATTTGGTACAAATCATGGCCAATTAACTTCAATTCCTTCTATATCTGATCCTGCACGAATTATTGAGTATATATCATGCATAAAAAGATTGAAAAACTTAGGTTTAGTATTTTTCATGTATTTTAATTAATTTAAATGAATTATTAATAATAAAAATCCAAATAAATAAATAAAAAATGAAGAAAAACTTCCCTTTGGGCCAAGTGGTCGTGCACATGCCTTGGATAATGAATTGTGGAAGAAAAAGAGGCCCATTAGCAATTTTAGGTCATTTGAATCAATGTTGACTTTTCAAAATATCCAAAACTTTCCCAACTTCCACAAGGCATAACTTGCTCAATTTTTAAGCTTTGCTCATGTTCTTGGACATTTTATAAAGGTCTTTGAGTCCTCTAACCAATTCCTTTGGTCCCATGTCATTTTGATTTACCAATCTCAAGTTATGGCCTTTGACTTAAAGTCCCTTTTTGTTGACTTTTGAAAATGACCTATAATGTTGAAATTGATAACTTTTTGTGAGAGCATTTCTTGGACTTGAAGTGTGAAGAGGAGTTGTAGGAAATGTCTTTATCTTCAAAATGAGCTTTGGATGGAATTTTTCTGATAATCCATGTGGAAGTTATGCCCTGGTCAATTTACAGTTGACTTTTTCAACTGTCCAAATAAGGAAACTTTTGCATCTTGATGATTTTTGAGCCAAGCTTTGAGAATCATGATCAAGCATTGATAAAATGATGTTTGTGGCTTCAAAATGAGATGTTGACCAAAAATTTGGACTTTTGACTGTCAAATGACTATTTTGCCCCTACAGTTGACTGTAGTGCAATTAGGTTTTTTGACTGTGCAATTTTGTGCTGAAAGTCTTGAAACTTGATATGAGGATGCTTGACCATATTTATAGGCATGTGGGACTGGATTGGACCCTTGGAAACTTCATTTTCTTGATCATAACCAAAACCCTAATTTTGACTGTTTAGGAGGCTCTCACACTGTGCAACCCTTGGGGAATTTTGAAGCTTTGACTTTGCAATTCTTGCAGAATATGGGAGGGAAAATTTTGGGGTACAACAGTTGGTTTTGATATTACTACCGCATTGACTGCTTGGCGGAGTTCAGGTCGGTTTTGGCTCCTCGAGCTGTAAACTGCACTAGATTTCTTTTTGAAAGGCTTATTCTTTGTACTTGACGAAGCACCTTTCTGTATCTCGCCACTTCTAATACCAGCCTCCACTCTCTCCCCATTCATTATCAATTCAGTGAACCCAAACGATGAACTACAGATCAAATGATTGAAATATGGACCAGACAAAGTCCCAAGAAACATATCCACCAACTCCCTATCGGACAGAGGGGGTTGTACTCTTCCAGCAAGATCTCTCCATTTCTAAGCGTAGTCCTTAAAACCTTCATTCGCTCCCATAGATATACCTTGAAGTTGAGTACGCGTGGGAGCAAGGTCGGAATTATACTGGTATTGCTTGTAGAAAGCAGCAGCAAGGTCCTCCCAGTTGCGGACATTAGGTCCTTCCAGTTGATAGAACCATTCAAGTTGAGTCCCTGATAGACTATCTTGAAAGAAATGAACCCACAAGTTCCTATCAGCAGTGTATGGTTGAATCTTTCTGACATTCGAGCAGAGGTGTAGCTTTGGGCAGGATACCCCATCGTACTTAGCAAAGACAGGAGCTTTAAACTTGTGTGGGATCACCACCCCAGATGCTAATCACAGATCTCCAAAGTCCAAACTGGGAACCTTCTGAACCTCCATGGCGCTCAGATGGTCTTCAAGTTGTTTATACCTATCCTCAGCAGGAGGATACTGGTCTTCATCAAAATCTGTACCATTGTCAGAAACCACTGGGCTAGGACCCTTCCTTTCCTCTTGATTCTCTCCCCCCTCCAGATGAATGGGACAGATCAACTTCTTCTCGCAACCTGTTCCCAAATCAGTGATCCATATTCAGGAGGACCACTTTCTTCTTCTTCTTCTTGTCTTTCAAGATAAGAGTCTTCAAATCTTGTTGACTCTTGGCCAAGTTCAAGAACATCTCCTGGAACTGAGCATTCTGAGCTTGAAGAGCCTTGATGGCTTGATCAGTTGGTGTTTCAGAAGACATGATTGCTAAAATAAACAGCGAAGAAGATAAGAACCCTGTATTGGTACCTGTGATGAGGTGCATGATAATGGAATGCGTATGAAATGATTTCAAAAACTTTGGGAGATTCAAATTTGTAAACCAAAATAAAACACACTTTATTAGATTAAACTGGTAATAATGTTTAACAAATGCCTTTAAGGCGTTACAAAAGAAATACTGAAAAGCAAATCTAGGCTAGAAATAATAAAAGACATCAGAAATCCCATGGTCGTTTTCCCTTCGTGCTGACATAGTTGTTAATTGTCCTCTCATTCTCAAGCTGCCTTGTAAGCCTCAAGATCTTCCTCTCTTGCTCATGATACTTCTCTCTGTAGGTATCCCTTTCTTCCTTTAACTGGATCCAAGATCTCTTCAATGCCTCCAGATCAGTAGGCATGTATGGATGGATGACCATATAAGGAACACCTTCTTCATTAGTATGCTCTACAATCACCGGCAAAACATCTTCATATGGAATCCCCAGCTTTTGAGCACGGGCTCGAACCCACTGGAGATATGGTTGCATCGGGAGATAATTCTTCAGTCCTAGCTCATGTGGGTCAGACCTGTTCACCATACCCCAGGCTCGTATAAACCTGCGGCGATGTCCCTCAACATCCCCCTTGTAGTCAAAGACAATGTTTGTAAGCAGCAGCTCATATGGACCATCTCTCCGAGCTCGTCCAAACTGTCGTAAAGCCAAATAGGGATTGTAGGTTATTCCACCTTGAATTCTAAGCAATGGAACATTAAGGTATTCCCCACATCGATCAATTACAGCAACTCTTTCCATATCTTTAGTACTCAAAGGGTGTCCATATGAGCAAGGGACATGATTCTGTAAGCCCAACCTACACCTTCCTCATTCTTCAATACAGACTTGGGGAGGTGCGAAATAAACCACCTCGCTAGCAGCGGTGTACAACACAAGAGGGTCCCCCTTCTTCGCACGGTACGAGTATAGAGAGCATGTAGAATATCACCTAGAAGAGTAGGCACTGGTTTACGAGACATGAAGATCTTGACCGTGTTCACATCTATGAAAGAATCTGGATTTGGGAAAATAACCAAGCCGTAGATGAGGAGAGCCAAGATGTCTTCAAATGCTTGAAAATCCAAGTTATCGCAGAACAGTTGAGCTTGATCGATCAAAAACTTAGCCAAGAAACCTTTAACCCCACTCCAAATCTCCCAGTTAGACATTATATCAACCATTTTTAGATGTAGGGCTGAAGCAATATCCTCTGGCCTAGGAGTTATCTACAAACATGTAAAGGGTGTCTGCTCTAGAATAGATATGCCTAGTAAATCAGAAAACTCCTCCAAAGTAGGGACCAGTTGATAATTCGGGAAGGTGAAACAATGATGCAATGGATCAAAGAACTGGAATAACACACTCATCATTTGCTCATCCAACTTGGAAGTGACCAGGCTAAGGAGATGACCATGTCTTCTAACAAAGGAAGAAGTATCAGGAACTTTTGAAACTAACTCTCTGAGCTGAGCAGGGATTTGCACGAAGTTGACTCGAATGGTATTTCTGTGCATAGAAGCCATAATCTGCAAAACAAAACAAATATGAATCCCCTCGGTCTTTGAAATGGTCATCTAATGAGGTATGCATGCTATGTCATGATGCATGATGTCATGATAAAAACACACCACAGGTATCACAGATAGCAAACATGGTAAGGGAAAACAAGTCACACAATAGCCCTTATGTTTCAGGCTTGCATGGAGTCTAGGTACTACCCTCTTGCAGTTTAGTTGGTTCAACCTGTCCTAATAATAATAACCGGGTTCTAGAGGTTCTCAATGTCACTGACCATCCTCCATCGGTCATAATTCCAGTCATGCAATCTTTTCTTGCGGCCGGAACCATCTCGAGAGTATGGTCTCAATGAGTGTAACATATCACTACTTCCTATGGCCAAGTTGGTCAATTATAGGTTCTAAGGTCAGTTGATGCTTAATGACCCATATAGCAGCCCCATACTCTCCTTGTTTCTCAACAAGGGATATCTGTACCAACTAATGTGCCACATCAATGTAGCTACTGCTTCAACCGTGTCGTTCTATGCCGTACAGTTCCCTCATAGTCTATTGCTACTTACCTAAAAGGTATCCCCAGATCCGGGTTAGGATCTATAGTAACTCCAATTCAAAGCCCACAAAAATAAAGCAATAAAATCAAAATAATATAAAACAATATGATGAACTAATCCTAAGGTACACCCCACTTATTAATGAGTCCCCAGCATAGTTGCCAGTTCTGTGATACGGTGGCAAGAACTGGGACGTGTTTCCCTTTTTAAGGAATTTGCTGGTTTGCGTTTTACGCTTGTGTTTGCAAAATGTCGCGGTAAGCAAGAGTCTCCACCGACTTTTATTTTATCCAATAAGGAAAGGAGAAAAGCACAGAAAAATTTCTTTTTCAAGATATTCCTGAGTACGGGGGGTAGATTATAGAAAGGGAAGGTATTAGCACCCTTTCTATCTGTAGTTATCTACGGGCTCTTAGGTACTTGCTCATCATTTTCGAAATTGTTTTCTTTGTGTTTGTGTGATTTGAAAAACTTTTGTTTTGACTTCGATTTAACTCTTGCTTCTGTCTTCAAGAGTGTAATGAAGTGTTTTTTAGAAAAATTTGTTTGTAAAGGAGTGTAAGTGTAAAAAAAAGTTTGTTTGAATTGAGCAAGTACTTAAGAACTAATCTACCTACTCGGAAAAAGAATCGTTATATGTTCGTTTCCTTTAGACAGCGCTATCCCACTATTAGTGATTAGGTAGCACCGTCGTTGGAGTTTGAGGGTCAATTCGAAAAGGGACGTACGGTCACTAAAAAAATGTTAGGACGTCTTAGTAATAACCCTAATGTCTTAGATCAATTATCCGTGGCAACAATATCCGAGACAACCTTTCTGAGGCAAATTTGATCTTTGGACAAAAGGACGACCACTAAAGCACCCTATACTCAATGACCGTTTACCGAAGGCAACCAAGTGGGAGTGTACCCTCGGAGTGCGCATGTGCGAGTGATTCAGTTTCAAATTTATTATCTTTGTACGTTTTAGGGTTATCTAACTGTTTTAAAGTTTTCACATACATTCTTGTCATGCATCCCTATATCATACATCTAACAGTTTAATATTTTGCGGAATTTAAAGTGCGGAAATTAAACTACGCTATTACAAGGCTTCGGGTATTTACATAGCCAAAAACCAAACCCTTGAAAAATAAAGCGATAAATGAAAATAAAAGTCCTAATTAACTATTATAACTTGTAGGCAGTTACATCAATATTGTAAATAATAAAACAATAAAGTATGCGCGAGGAAAATTAGATCGACGAGAAATTAGGGTTTTGACCCCTCTAACCTAATTAAAAGAAAAAAAATGTTTTTGTTGTTTTTAACATTTTTTAAGAAAAGAATTTAGGTTTTAAAATTAAATATAAAAATTAATTAGTAATTAAATTAATTAATAAAAATAATTACATGGCCTATTTTGGTGTTTTGTTATTTTTAAGAAAAGAAAATATAATTAAATTTAGACAAAACCCTAATTTTCTAATTATTTTTAATTATTTACAAAAGGAATTAAAGTTATCTAATATTAACAACCTAATTTAATTAATTAATTTTTTTGATAAAAAATAAATATCCTAAATTTAATTTGGTGAAAAATATATTTTTGTGATTTTTTGATAAAAAGAATTATTAATTGGTTAGTAAAATAAAATAAATAAATTAAATAAGATATGAAAGAAAAAAGGAAAGAATTATTGGGCCTGAAAGTAATTTGGAGGGGGTGCAGGTAGCAAGCTTGGGCCCAACAATATGAAGTCCATGTTGACTTCCTGGATTCAGTGTGTTGCGTTGACTAGGCCTCATGATGGTCTCTCATATGCTTGCCTTCAGATCTAACTTCCAGGAGGTCCAATGGCTGGATGATGAGGATATATGGTGGTCCCTAGTGTTGTGTATGCATGAGATTTCCTGAAAGAAAATAATATGAGAAAAGTGGGGGACCTGGGATTCGAACCCAGGTCCTGAAGCGTTTTGCACATGCGCTGTAACCAACTGCGCCATTTGTTTTTGTTGTATATAATATAAACATCAATTATTATATATAAAACAAGCGAAACAATAAAATATTTGCGTGAAAATTCAAATGGACGAGTGATGGCTTGCCACGTCTTCGTCTCCCTCCTTGCATCTATTGGTAAAAGTTGAACACTTTTACCTACGGACGTATGTCCGTAGCTATAGGCATGCACATTCTCAAAATCAATTACAATCGTGATAAATAAAAACCAAATCCATGGATGGCTTCGTCTGAACCTGCTGAGTACAGTCGTGGCCCTTTCATTGCCCAATTTTGCTTGCACGCAGAAATCCTAAATCGAGCTTGTAAACCCTAATTATGGTGAAAAGTGAGATATAGGGCTTGGGAACGCTTGTTTTGGATTGCTTTTGCTTGCTAGGGATCCCAGGAAGTGATTGAGATGGTCCAAGGATCTCTAAATTGCCTCTAAGTAGGAATTCGATTCACCACTTTTTCTTGTTTTTTCAAGTTTTTGTTCTGGTTCATACGCCTCCTTCTAACCTCCTTTTAGGTCTGCAATGGTTCTATATGTATTGAGGAGTGAACTAGGGTTGAAAACCTGGCCTCAATCTTCCTCCATCAATGAATTTGATTTTGATTTGATACACTTTGAATACCATTCCAAAAATAGCCTAATTCAATCTTTTTGTGCATCTCATGCCTTTACACGAGTTTGATCTCATGCTAGCTGGATATTAAGACCTGAAACATGTACCAAATCTTTGAATTTCAATATTTCTGATTTTCTATGATTTGTTTTGATTTAAAATGATTTAATTCAAATAAAAATCAAAATAAATAATAAAAATAAGATAATGACAAGTGGAAAAGGCTAGGGCTCGTGGACCATGTTGCCAACTCAAAACAAGTGAAAAATATTGGGCCCATTTGACAAAATTTGATGTTTTTGGCATAGTTGACTTTTGGCAATTTTGCAAAAAAGGTCAATTTCACCAATACATAACTTCCTCAATTTTGACTCTTTGAAGGTGTTCTTTGACTTTTTAGAAAGCTTGAGATGTCCTCTAAGCAACCCTTTCGTTATCATCTCAATTTAATTTTACATGCTCATGTATGAAGCTTTGACAAAAAAGGTGTTTTTGTTGACTTTTAAAATGACCTATAATGTCCAAATTCATAACTTGTTGTGGGTGCATACTTTGAACTTGGGAGCTGAAGATGGATTTTCGAGCATGGCATCCTCTTAAAAATGAGCTTTGTATGGGTCATTTCTCATAAAGTATGAGAAAGTTATGCTTGGTCAAAGTTGAGTTGACTTTTCCTACAAACCCCTAATTTAGCAACTTTTGGTCCTTGATGAATTGAGAGCAATCCTTGATGAATCATTATCAACCCTTGATCAAATGATGAAATATACTTCAAAATGAGTATGTTGACCAAAATTCTTGAAGTTTGACTGGATGTGGGCAACAATTGACTTTTGCCCTAGCACAATCGATTTTCAGGCCTTTGAGCAATTGACTGAGCAAACTTCCTCTGCAAGGCTTGAAACTTGACATGGATGATCTTGAGAACATATTAAGGAATTGGTGAGAATTTGGGATCCCTTGGACTTAAGTATCTTGATGCAATATGAAACCCTAATTTGAGGTAGACTGCCTTAGGAGAGAGCTTGTTTGGCCAACCCTTGGACTACCTTGAGCAACTTGGGGATCTTTCTTGAAATGTTTTGAGAAATATGGGAGGGAAAATTTTGGGGTACAACATAGTGCAATCGACTTCTTCTGATAGCAAGGCATGATTTTCAAAGGCATACGAGCAATAGCAGAGTTGGAACCCAATGAGATCACTTCCGCATGGCTATATACACTTGTTTTCACTTTTTACTCTTTCATTTTACGACAATTTCCTCTTACTAGGATTTCTACCTCTTTATACAAAATTTCCTGTTTATAGGAAAATTATCAATACAAATATACTTTAAAGTTCAAACTTTTTGGTTTTTCTGTTTTGCTTGCAAAAACATCCAATGACTAAAATTGAATGAGCATATGCATATGAACAAGATTAATTATTAACAAATATATGCATAAGAATAGGACTAAACATTTACTCAAAACTCTAGGAGCTAGGATGACACTCAAGTTGTCCATAAATCCCCACAGAATCCCTTTCATAAGGTTATCCTTAGTGAAGTCGTCAAATTCGCTTCTATGAAATTATTCCCCACATAGTAGTCTTCACAGATAAGGGTACATTACCATAATCTCTTTCCCGGTAATATCACCAACCTACGGAGTTTCCATTAGTACAATGCATGGAATTTCTCTCCCCTAGCTGAGTTTGGTCCTCCAAAACTGAGAAGGAAACCTTGTAGAGTCCTTTTCTTTAGCAAATTCAGTTTCCCCAAGAGAGCTAGTTTCCTCAGCAGAGCACTTCTCCATCAACAAGGGTTTATTTCCCCAACAGACTACAAATTCCCCAACTCAAGTATATTCATTAGACTATTACAAATCGCTGACAAAATTCTTCTCCTCGGTAAAGTCATCACTATCCCTATAAAGTTACTGCAAAACCTGGAACTCGACCAGATACCAGTTAACTTTATCCTCCCCGGACAAATCGGAAGATTGTCCATCTCTTTTATCCCCAGTCAGGGTATCTAAGAATTATCTTCCCCAAACGAGTCGAAATTTTAACCATCTCTTTTATCCAGTTAGGGTATATAATAAATAAATTCCCCAATAGAGTAACAGACGACCAATGTTCCCAAACTCTACTCCCCAAACAGAAATTAATACATCTCCCGCAGAGTTCCCTTAAACAAGTAAGCAGGAATCCCCAGCGGAAGCATTCTAGACAAGATTGAAGACACCCATACTCTTCATCCCCAGCAATAGTCAAGGATTTATTTTCCCAGAACAAGGTGTCGCACGGGTTTACAAATACACTTCAACAACATTTCTCATTCACAGATCATAGCATATGCATACGAAACGCATATAGTATAATCTCATTTATTTTGAGAACATCATTATGCAATGCATTTTATACATCATGACATTTTATATAGATAAATATTTACCTTTTTAGGAAAGATAAATCAATAGACGAATATCATCAATAATTTTCAAACAGGTTCCAGATTAATTCCTATAACAAGACAGGGAAACTATCCGGATAATCAACCACAGATTAATTCCTGAAACAAGACAGGGCAACTATCTATGAATAACAAACTGATTATGGATCAATTCCCGAAATAGGAAGGGGCGACTATCTACATGACAAATACTACCTTTAGACATCTGCTGGTTCAGTTTAAATCGACCAAAGATTTATTCTGATACTTTTCCAGTAGACACTTTTTCTGGTTCAGTTTAAATTGACCAAATATTTATTCTGATTCTTATCCAATTAAAGACAAATACGGACATCTATTGGTTCAGTTTAAATCGACCAAAGATTTATTCTGATTCTTATCCAGTTAAATACAGATACAGACATCTGCAGGTTTAGTTTAAATCGACCAAATTTTTATTCTAATACTTTTCTAGTAGATACTTTATCTGGTTCAGTTTAAATCGACTAAAGACTTATTCTGATTCTTTCCCAGTTAAAGACAACACAAGACATCTGTTAGTTGAGTTTAAATCGACCAAAGATTTATTCTGATACTTTTCCAGTAGAGACTTTTTCTGGTTCAGTTTAAATCGACCAAAGATTTATTTTGATTCTTATCCAGTTAAAGACAAACACAGACATCTGCTGGTTCAGTTTAAATCGACAAAAGATTTATTCTGATACTTTTCTAGTAGATACTTTTCTAGTTCAGTTTAAATCGACTAAAGATTTATTTTGATTCTTTTCCAGTTAAAGACGACACAAGACATCTGCTGGTTCAGTTTAAATCGACCAAATATTTATTCTGATACTTTTCCAGTAGATACTTTTTCTGGTTCAGTTTAAATCAACTAAAGATTTAATCTGATTCTTTTCTAGTTATAGATGACACAATACATCTGCTACTTCAGTTTAAATTGACCAAAGATTTATTCTGATACCTTTCCAATAGGAACTTCTTCTGGTTCATTTTAAATTGACTAAAGATGTATTCTGATTCTTTTCTAGTTTAAGACAGATGTAGACATCTTCTAGCTCAGATTAAATTGACCAAAGATTCATTCTGATACTTCTCCTAGTCAAAGTCGAGCGTAGACTTAGCCTAACTTCTATCAACAATCACCTCTGGATGACATCTTTAAGTCCATCTCTGAAACCTCTCCATCATCTTTCCAAATGGCATCTTTAAGCCTATTCCCAATATAATCAAGAAATAGTTTTACTTCGTGCACAAAACGAGTGCAAATTTATAGGCACTTAAGTGTTCAGTCATCTTCCACCTTCAAGTCACGAATGGCGGACAAGCCAATCTAACTCTTCAGGTTTAAGAAGATTGAACAGTGGAAGTTGTTGTACCCCAAAGCTTTCCCTCTCTTTTATCAAGACATTTCTAACTAAAGATCTCAAATGCTTAGGGGTTCTCAAGGGTTTGATCAGACAAGCTCACCTCCTAAGCACTGAGCCTCCAAATTAGGGTTTTGGTTTTCTCAAGGACAATTGTACTTTTGATGCCTCAAATGACTTTCATGGTTCATTACAGGTCTTCGAGATTGCTCATACCAAGTTTCAAGCCTTCCATCACAAATTTTCTCAGTCAATTGCTCAGATGACTGAAAATCAGCTGTATTGGGTAAAAAGTCAATTGTGGTTAATATATAGTTAAACTTCATGATTTTTGGCCAACATCAAAATTTTGAAGTCATATTCATCCATTGATCAAGGGTTGATCATAATTCCTGAATAAAAGCATTTAAATCATGAAAGGAGCAAATTGACCAAATTAGGGTTTTGACTGAGAATGACTGCTCAGGGATTTTTTACCTAGTACATGACCTAATAGTTTATAAAGGACTCAAACACAACATTTTGACCTAATTTCAGGGCTCAAATAATTTCTCAAGATAAATGAATTAATAGTTGAAGTTTGATCAACTGATGAAAAGTCAACTGATACACAAAGGGTCAAACTTTGACTTTTTGGTCAATATTAAATTTCAAAGATCAAAATTCATCAAGACATTAAAAAATATCAAACCTGATCATCAAGAATCAAGAAAGTCAAGAAAGTCCATAAAAAGTCAAAGTTTTCAATACTTAGAAAAATTTTAAGTATTTTTAGCATTGATAATTTTAATACTTCATGACAATTTTTCACCAAGATGCAAGATGATTCAAGGAAAACTTTCAACGTGAAAGTTGTAGATCTTGATGAATTCTACAACTTTGTCTCTTAGGGTTGATGTCCAAAAAATGCTTATATTTATAGATATAAGCTCATAAAGTCATGACATTTTTCATAAAACACTTAGTGAAATTTTAGCCAGTTTATGCAGATTTTTGACCTAACTTCTTGACCAATTTTCACCTAGTTCCAAGATGATTTTGTTAAACTGGTCAACATGAAGGTTGTAGACAATGTTTCAATATTTCCAAAATGTTCAAGAGCTTGAGGAGATCATTATTGGGCTAGGAGTTTCGAAGAGAAGAAGTTGGGCATCCATTCTTGAATTATAGGTCATTTTCATGAAGAACACTTGAATAAATCTCAAGCCATGTTGTATAAATCTTACTTTGCAGGCTTCAAACTTGAAAATCACTCAATAATTAAATGCTTACACAACTGATTGAGCCATTGTCCAAGCATTTGAGCTATTTTCTAAGTGATTAATCCATTTTTGGCACAAAGGTAACATTACCATTTTGGAAAAGTAGTTTTAATCACAAAGTCCACTCTCCTTGAACTTTGCACTTGTTCCTTCTGCACATACACAATCTCAAATCCAGAAGCAACTTTTCTAGAGCCTGTCAACCACCCTACAAGTCCTTGTACCATGCATTAGAACTATGTTTGTCAAGCTTGCTTCAAAAACAAGTTTCAAGACCAAAACATGTAATCTCTTGTTTCTGATCCCTTCAAGCTTCCAAACCTCTTTCCTATAAATATAGAGGTCATTTGCAACCTAAAATATGAATTCATAAGCCTTGAAACTCTCTCAAACTCCCTGAAACTCAAAACTGCATCCAAACCTCCATAACTTGGCATTTCTGACAAAAAACTTCAATATCACAATCCACTCGTGCTTTTTCCCTCTAAATCATTCTCAAAGCTTCCATACATCAAATATAACTCATCCCCATCCTTGTTCCATCACTGTAACATTATCTTCCTCATCTTCCAAACTCAAAAATAGAACTTTGCACATTGACTTCTCTAGCACGATTCAAGCACTTTCAGCACAAAGTAAGAGTTGCATTTACTTCCTAGGAGTCTAGTGAAGCTATCCAAATCATCACCACACTTCCAGGGTTGCTTAAACTCCATACACAATTTCCAGTTTTTAGGTAAGTTTTCTCAACTTTGAAATCTCTCTACAAGCATCATTAATGGTTACTTTGTGAATAAAAAATGTAGACATCATAGCCCTGAAGCTAACCATGTCCTTAGATTCATTTATGTTTCCTGAGTGATGTGAATTTTGAAGGTGAACTTTCTGAAAAAATTAGGTTTTTATTTGGTACTAGTAAAATTCCCATTCATCTTTGATTTATAGCTCATGAAATTTATATGTTTGAATTCATATTGAAAAATGGAGCAAGTTTCGTGTTTATACTTTTGCAAATGGATAAGAGAAGAGCAAGAACATAAATTCAAAAATCTTGTCAATAGCTTATGGCACGAGGAAGAAGATGAAGTTTGTATCTAGGACTGAGTTTATTTTAAATTTAGCGTAACATGTATTATGACCGGATGAAACAGCCACCTTAGTGGCAGAGGAAGCGCACGTAAGGCATTAGTATGTAGGGACCTGGGTTCAAGCCCTAGTGGTACCCTTTTATTTATTTAATATTTGTTTCTATGAGATTGTATGCAGACAAGCCCGAGACATGCATCATGGACCCCTCATCCATACCATCCACCTGCCAGGAAATTAAATCAAACGCTCCACAAAGCAAATACATGATGCACCTCCAAAGAGATAGCTACACCTAATCAAAATAGGCGCGGGACCTCTGTTTGGGCCTGAACTATTATTTGTTTTTTCCACCCCCTGACTACTTCTTTGACACAGGCCCATTCATCATTTTTTTTGTTTTCTGACTTATACAAAAAACACATTTGGGCCTAGCTCCCCTTTTGCTATTTTTAACCCCAGTTTTACTTTTTTAACACCTCAACCCAATATCTTTTATATTTTTCATATTTTCTTGATTTTCATTTTATTTATTTATTTTCTATTTAATCAAGAATACAAAATATATATTTTTAATTAAATTAAAAATAATTTAAACACTTATTTTATTTTGTTAATATTTAACTAGAGTTTGTATATACTCCAAAATATTTTTTCTAAATTAATACTAACATTCAAGATTATTTTTCTAAACAAATTTATTTAGACTTAGGTTTATTTTCTTCTTAATTTTAATGAACTTAGATTTTAGATTTTTATTAAATAATTCATTTCTTTTGTAAATTAAGTTAATTAGTTCAATTAGGTTAATCTCTAAACATTTTCATCAAAAACCCTAAAAGTAATTTCTTCTTCATCTCTACATTTTGTGTATAATTATTGTTGTAATTTGTATTCAATGATTTGTAATAGTAATTAGGGTTTTATTGCTTTCCTCTTCCTATTCACAAACTTGTACTCCTCATTCCCAAAGCGTTGTAATAGCGTAGGACATTTAAATTTCACAATTTATCGCTTTCCTTATTATTGCTAGTAATTAGGGTTTGCATGACAAGACTAAAACCAACCATAGAAAAACCCTAATTTAAAGATAATATACTTGAAAACAAAATACCTTGCACACTTGCACCTCTAGGATAAACCGCACTTGTTGCCACTGATATAAACAGTCATGTCCCTCGAACGTGGGATATTTTAGCAAAGACCCTCGATTAAAAGATCGTAGTCCCTTGATGACCCTTCGATGTTGCCTTCGGTAAAGGATCTTAGTCCCTTACGAAAATTTCTAAAACCTCTTACAAGTTTCCTTCTATGACTGTACGATGACCCCCGCATGTCCCTCACATCCAATGATATGGATCTCTATTAATCAATGGTAAGATAGCACTATCTAAAGGAGAAGGAAAAGAAAAAAGACTCTTTGAGTAGGTAGATTTCTCGTAATTGCTTGCTCATAAACAAAACCATTTACACACTTCACACTTTCAAACATCTTTAGAAAACAAACATTTTGTATACACTCTCAATGATACGAGAATTATTACAAATTTCCTTACATTGGCATTTCAAACATCTTTCAAAAATATTCCCTTTTTAACAAATATTTTCAAAAACCAACACTTTGTATACATTTTTAACGATACGACAATCATTGCAAAGTTTGCGAAACTTAGGCATTTTAAAAATATTTTCAAACTTACACAAACACAAAGCATTACAAAGTGACATAGCAATTAAGAGCCTGTAGATAACTACGGATGAAAAGGGTGCTAACACCTTCCCTTTTCATAACCTACCCCCTCGAACTCAAGGAAATTTTTAAAAGGTTTTTCCTGTTCTTTTCACCCTTTCCTTTATTGGATAAATGAAAAGTCGGTGGTGACTCTTGTTGTCCGCAACAATTGTAATAAAACACAAAACCAAAAGTTAGTTCTCCCAGCGTATTACACTATGCGTTCTTACACACACCCTTACACTACATTGCAGATCCACATCCACTTTGGATCTCGTTGTTAATGATCCTGCTATTGTCGCTTATGACTTTGAAAATCCGACCTACCAAGCTGAGGACGAAGGTGAGGAAGAATTTGAAATACCTGGAGAACTTGCAGACTGTTAACACGAGAAGAAAAGGCTATCCAACCACATGAAAAGCCAGTCGAAGTTATAAATTTGGGTACCGAGGCAGATCAGAAAGAGGTCAAGATAGGCGCCAACTTAAAGGATAATATCAATAACAGGTTGATTCAGATGTTGCATAACTATGTTGAAATCTTTGCTTGGTCATACGAAGACATGCTAGGGCTCGATACTGATATTTTGGTCCATCATCTTCCAATGAAAGGGGGTTGTTCTCCCATTAAGCAAAAGGTTCGTCGCATGCATCATGAAATGTCAGAAAAGATCAAAGCCAAGGTTATGAAATAATTTAACACAGGTTTCTTAGCAGTGACATCCTATCCTCAATGGGTCACTAATGTTGTTCTGGTACCAAAGAAAGATGGCAAGGTATGTATGTGTGTAGATTACAAGTATCTGAACAAGGTAAGCCCCAAATATAACTTCCTGTTGCCACATATTAATGTCTTGGTCGACAACACCGCTCAACACAAGGTTTTCTCCTTCATAGATGGTTTCTCGGGTTATAATCAAATCAATATGGTGCCTCAAGACAAGGAGAAAAATACCTTCGTCACGTAGTGGGGAACTTTCTGTTACAAGGTCGTGCCTTTTGGGTTGAAGAACGCTGGGGAAACTTATCAGCAGGAGATAGTAGCCTTATTTCATGGCATGATTCATCATGATATAGAAGTCTACATCGACAACATGATAGAAAGGTCAGGGACTGAAGAAGAACATCTTGATCATCTGCATAAGTTATTTGAAAGGCTAGAGAAGTACAAATTAAGGCTAAATTCGAACAAATGCACTTTTGGGGTGAGATCTGATAAACTTCTGGGTTTCGTCGTCAGTGGTAAAGGTATTGAAGTTGATCCCGCAAAAGTTAAATCTATTCAAGAAATTCCCTCTCCCCGCACCAAAAAGGAAGTATGATGTTTCTTAGGATGACTGAATTACATTGCCCGATTCAGTTCCCATTTGACTGTTACTTATGAACCAATCTTCAAGTTGTTGAAGAAAGACCAAGCAGTAAAATGGAACGACGACTTTCAAATAGACTTTGATAAAACCAAGGAGTACCTATATGTTTTCAAAGGCTATTTGACAATCGTCATTTCACTTTACTACTTGATCTTTCTTCAGCAGCTTGAAGATTGGCTCACAAGTAGTAGTCAAATGAGAAATGAAACGGTCGATGTAATTCAGTCGCCCTAAGAAACCTATGACTTCCTTCTCGGTACGGGGAGTCGGCATTTCTTGAATAACTTTAACTTTTGCAGGGTCAATTTAAATACCTTTACCAATAACGATGAAACCCAAGAGTTTACCGGATATCACCCCAAAGGTGCACTTGTTCAGATTTAACCTTAGTTTATACTTCCTCAGTCTTTCAAACAATTTATGCAGATGATCAAGATGTTCTCCTTCAGACTGTGATTTGGCTATCATGTTGTCAATGTAGACTTCTATATTATGGTGTATCATGTCATGAAATAAGGCTACCATAGCACGCTGATAAGTTTCCCTGGAATTCTTCAACCCAAAAGGCATAACCTTGTAACAGAAAGTTCCCCATTGTGTGACGAAGGTAGTTTTCTCCATGTCTACAGGCGCCATATTGATCTTATTATAACCCGAGAAACCATCCATGAAGGATAATACCTTGTGTTGAGCGGTGTTGTCAAACAAAACATCAATATGTGGCAGCGGGAAGTCATCTTTGGGGCTCACCCTGTTTAGATCTTTGTAATCTACGCACATATGTACCTTACCATATTTCTTTGGTAATGAAACAACATTAGTAAACCATTGAGGATATGATGACACTGCTAAAAAACTTGCATTGAATTGTTTCATAACCTCGGCTTTGATCTTTTATGACATTTCAGGACGCGTGCGACGAACCTTCTGCTTTACCGGAGCACAACCCTCTTTCATTTGCAGACAGTGAACCACAATATCGGTATCAAGTCTTGGCATGTCTTTGTATGACCAAGAAAAGATCTCAACATATTCATGCAACATCTGGATTAACTTGTTCACGATACTGCTCTCTAAATTGGCGCCTATCTTGACTTCTTTTTTGTCTGTCTCATTACCCAAGTTTATAACCTCGACTGACTCTTCATGTGGTTGGATAGCCTTTTCTTCTTGTATTAAGAGTCTGGCAAGTTCTCCAGGTTATTCACAATCTTCCTCACCTTCGTCCTCGGCTTGGTAGATCGGTTTTCAAAGTTATAAGCTGCAATAGCAGAATCGTTATCAATGAGATCCATAGTTGATGGGTATTTGCAATGTAGTGTGTCGGTGTGTGTAAGAACACATATCTATTTAAAAATGAAATAAGTAAAATAAAAATAGAGATCACAAAATTTGAATGCAAAACGTCCAATGTTTTTATTAAATGAACAATGTTTATGAATTATCAACCCTTAACAAATGAACCATTGTGCCCCGGGTAAGACACAAGTTTTAAAGTCATTATTTATTACATAACCAAAATCTTTTAAAAGCAATAAGACAGGAATGTAGCTATTACTCCTGACTAAAGGAGATAGGGAAAATGTCTTTAACTTTCTAATTGTCGAGTTTGTTGCCAATGGTAGGGAACATCCAACTGTCGAAGTCACAATCACTATCAGTGTCCTCTATAGTGTTGACTTTGTTGTTACTGATATAGAACGGAGGTCTTCCAGCCCGAGCATGATAAACAGCCCTTTGACCCTCTGCAGTAAAGCCCAAACCAAACTTGTTAGATTTATAAGGGATATCAGGAAGCTAACCCCAAATAGTAAAACCACCTTCTTCTATAGTAGCTTTGGCATCTTTCAAGGAATCCATCTTGTGCGGA
Source organism: Vicia faba (assembly GCA_948472305.1). Lineage (NCBI taxonomy): Eukaryota > Viridiplantae > Streptophyta > Magnoliopsida > Fabales > Fabaceae > Vicia > Vicia faba. The sequence continues at coordinate 1,469,851,651 of OX451738.1, read as the reverse complement.
ATCCTGGTGGTATTTGGAATGGCAGAAACATCTTTAACAGCAGTAGGAGAAACCACTTCAAAAGTTTGACAGGGAGTCTCGATGAATTCCTCGTCCATCTCCATATACCAGAATGAATTCAGGTGGTTGATCATGTACTCCTCTTCTCCGCAGACAGTAACAACCTTTCCTTTTATTGAATACTTTAATTTCTGGTGCAAGGTGAAGGTAACAGTGCATGTCCCATGGATCTAGGGGCATCCCAATAGACAAGAATAAGCTGGTCGGATGTCCATTACATAGAAGGTGGACTCAAATATCTGTGAACCCACTTTGATTGGGAAGTCCACTTCTCTAGCACCATTCTTTTTGATCTGTTGAAGGCTCGAACTATAATATTACTGGGCTTCAGCACAACCCCTTTACAATCTAGTATGTCAAGAGTGCCTTTTGGAAGAACATTCAACGAAGAGCCAGTATCAATCAACACATGAGCCAACATAGTACCCTTGCATTCAATGGAGACATATAGGGCCTTATTATGATTTCTCCCCTCCGGAGTCAGGTCAGCATCACAGAAGCCTAATCCATTATCAGTTGTTAAACTATCCACGTAACTTCCAAATTGATCAGCCGAAATTTCTTGCGGCACATGAGCAGTCTTCAAGAACTTTACGAAAGCCTACGCATGGGCTTCAGAACACAACATTAAAGATAACATGGAGATTTTGGACGGGGTCTGCCACACCTGTTCAATGATTTTATATTTGTTCTTGCGCATTCTCTTCAAAACCTCTTCCAACTCTTGTCCAAAGGTGTCCTCGTCTGTAGTTTCTTTAGGTGCCTCCGTCTGGGAAGGCTCTACTATTGGCTCTTTACCACGTGCCTCGGTAGTTGACTTGGTAACAACAACTTGAATCGGTGTAACAATATTTTTTGGAGAGATTTTCGGGGAGAAAATCCTTCTACTTCTTGTAACTTTGCTTGTCCCCGCAATATTTTTAATGTTGGGATCAACATCTTCATCAGACGACTCTTGTTAACGCCATGGTAGTAGACGTCAGATCCATGATTCCATGGAATAACTTTATCCGAAGAATATGGGATGGGTCTAGGGGTTGTAATGATCAAGGAAGCAGCTTTTAGATTGGCGGTAATCCTTACAGGACCATTAGAAGTGATCCTAACAGGAGTACCTGATACTACAGACAAATTTTGACATAAATTCTCGGTAGACGGAACTTTCTCAATCAAAATTATGTGTTCGTCCATCAGGCGTTGAACGCCTTCCTTCAGTAACCCGCATCCATTGGGTTGGACTACACAACAATAACATTACTTAACACAACCCGGAAATAAATCGGCTTGTAACAAATTATTTTTTATGGTTGAGAGATGAGTAACCACATCACTTACAGAGGTAACATACAGAACATCTTCAATAGCACTTATGCCTTTGTCATGCTTCAACATAGGTGCAATAATCACGTTCGGAGTCTCCAGAGGATCGAACTCAATTTTCTTATTCTCAATCATGTCCTGAATTTTGTTTTTCAGGGCCCAGCAATTGTTGGTGTCGTTCCCAGAACTGTTCAAATGATAAGCACACTTTGCATTCGGATTGTACTTAGGAGGGGATGTGTTGGGATTCTGAGGAGGATCTCGCGGTGAAATGAGTTCAGCTTTTAACAGATGTTGCAATTCCTGAGATAAAGGCAAGCCAATCTTAGTAAACTGCCTTAACGGAGCATCTGGCCTTCGTCGGTTGCCCTATTGTTGTTGTGGAATAGGCGCCGGATTAGAGATCAACACTGCTCTCACAAATTGATGGCAGTCATTTTTACTACGGCCCTTTTGGCTATAGACAACATTAGCTTCTTTTTTACCATTGAATGGCTTCTTCATAGCATTAGAAGACGTAGCTATTGGAATCTTTCCACTCTTGATACCACTTTCAACTCTTTCTCCTGTCAGAATCATCTCCGTAAAACTAGCTGAAGAACTCCCAATGAGCAGATTAAAGAATGGGCCTGTCAGAGTTCCCATGAACATATCTACCAGCTCCCGGTCAGCCAAGGGAGGTTTCACCCCTCCATCCAAATCCCTCGATTTTTATGCATACTTCTTGAACCCCCTCCATTTGAGCCCATGGACATGTTTTGTAATTGCACTCGAGACGGTGCAAGGTCAGCATTATATTGGTACTTCTTATAGAAAGCAGTGGTCAAGTCTTCCCATGTGTGAGTGTTGGTTCCTTCGAGCTGATAGAACCATTCAAGTTGAGTGCCAGAAAAACTTTCTTGAAAGAAATGGACCCATAATTTCCGGTCAGCAGTATGAGGTTGGATCTTTCGAACATACAATCTCAAATGAAGTTTGGGACAAGATACCCCGTCATATTTAGCAAAGATGGGGACCTTGAACTTATGAGGGATGACCACCCCCGGGATCAAACCTAGTTCTCCAAAATCCAATCCAGGCACTTTCTGGATTTTCATAGCTTTGAGACGGTCTTCCAACTGCTTGTACTTGTCATTTGTAGGAGGGTATTGTTCATTGGAGTAGTCTTCATCTTCAGAAACCTGATTGTTTCTACCTTTAAGCTTGATACTTCTACCATCCTCTTCCTGGTTGTCGTCTTCCTTAGAGGAAATATCATCCACTTGAATTGGTTGACCAGGACCATTGAACCTTCTTCCCATATTGAGGATAACAACCGGCTTTTTAGTCTTCTTTTTCTTGGCGATGAGCGCCATCAGATCTTTCTGTCCCTGGGCCAGATTCAGAAGAGTCTCTTGAAATTGTGCATGTTGAGCTTGGAGGTCCTTAACAGTTTGTTCGAGGGTCATCTTATACTGAAATAAACAGTAAGTATATGAGAAAACCTATATGGAAAACCTGTTATGTAATGATGCATGATATGTAAATCAATGTTTTCAAGGACCTTAGGAGATTTAAATTTGCTAACTAAGAGGAAATAGAAACAAAGATTTTTATTAATAAGTTCATGTGAATACAAAGAACTACAAAGAAATAAATTGAAAACTCCTAAAACTCTAAGTTTCCCATGGAAGCTTCCTCTTTGTATTGATGTATGCATTAAGACTCTGCTCCTCGTAATGTTTCTTTGTGAGCTCCAACACTTTCTTTTCACTTGCATAGAATTGAGCCTCAAAGGTGTCCAGTTCTTCCTTGAGTTGAATCTAGGACTTCTGCAATTCTTCAAGGTCAGTGGGCATGTGTGGATGGAGGATGGTTCAAGAAACGTCTCCTTCGATAGTAGGCTCCATAATTACCAGTAGGATAGCAGGATATGGTATCATAAGATTTTGAGCATGAGTTTGTACCCATTTGAGATAGGGCTCTAGAGGGATGGAGTTCTTTTATCCTAAAGCTTTACTATCAATCTTTCACGCCATTCCCCAAGCATGTATAAACCTTTAATGATAACATTGCGGATCATTTTGGTAATCGAACATAATACCCTGGATAAGTGTGTCATGAGGACCATCTCTTCGAGCATAACCAAATTGACGTAGATCCAGAGAACGGTTGTAAGTAATACCTCCCTTAACGCCAAGGAGTGGAACATTAGGGAATTCCACATAGCGGTTGATGATAGTGATATCCTCATGAGACCGAGAATGCCAATAGATATTTGTATGAGAAAGTGACATTGTTCTTTGCGACCACCTCAAACCTTGGTCATTCTTCATTACTGATCAGGAAAGGTGCGAAATAAACCACTTGGGTAGCAGAGGTATACAACACATGAGGGTTCCTTGCCTCTTCATGGTACGAGTTTAAAGAGAATGCAGAATATCTCCGAGAAAGGTAGGAACAGAATTACAAGCAAGAAATATCTTGATGGCGTTCACATCTATGAGTTGGTCTGGATTATGGAACAGTACCAATCTATAAATTAATAAAGCTAAGATTTCCTCGAAGGTCTGAAAACTCATAGCATCCAGAAACAGTTGAGCCTTCTCTATCAGAAATTTATCCAGAAAACCTTTGACTCCACTTCTCGTTTCCCAATTAGACACAATGTCTGACCGCTTCAGATGTAAGGTTGCTGCAATATCTTCTAGTTTTAGAGCTTCCTCTATTCCTGTGAAGGGTGTCTGATCAAGAACAGGTACTCTCAGTAATTGAGAGAACTCCTCCATTGTGGGTACTAATTGATAATCTGGAAAGGTGAAGTAGTGATGTGCAGGGTCAAAGAACTGGAATAGAACACTCATCATGTCTTCGTCAAAACCTGGGGTAACCAGATTAAGTAGTCGACCATGCCTTTTGATGAATGGAGAACTTTCGGGAACCCTTGAGACTAACTCCTTAAGTTGAGAAGGTATCCTCACAAATCTGATCCAGGTAGTATTTCTGCGAACGAATGCCATAACCTACAACAAATAATAAAGATAAACCCCTTAGTCCTTGAAATGGTTAGTGAAAATGATATGGTATGATGTCATGATGTTATGATGTCATGTTCGAACAATTAATCATACACAAACAAAACATACAAGACCTTAGGTTTAAGCTTGCATTGATTTTATAGGTAAGTACCCTCTTCAAGTTTTAGTTGGCTCAAACTGTCCTAAAAGAAGTAATCAGGTTCCAGGAGCCTCAATATCACTGATATTTCTCCCATGCATTGTTTCAGCACAAGCATCTGATTTGCGACAAAATATCCCGAGAGTCTGATCTTAATGAGTGTAGTATTGAGTATCGACCAACTTTAGTCTGCACGAAAGTCGGTCGTATCACTATTTTCAAATGGTTAAGTTGTGTCAACTAAGGTTCTACGGTTAGTTAGTGCTTTATGACACCACGTGGCAGCCCAGCATTCTCCTTGACTTAACTCAAGGGACACCGGAACCAACCAATGTGTCACACTAATGTAGCCATCGCTTTAACCATATCGGTATACGCCATACAGTTTTCACGATCTATTGCTACTCACCTAAAATGCCCTAAATTCGGGTATAGGATCTTTACCAAAAATTAACCAAAGCCTATCCCGAAATATAAAGTATATAAGGCAAACAAGTAAAGCAATAAAGGTGATCTAGCTATTAAGGTAACCTCACTTTTAGTTCTCCCCAACAGAGTCGCCAGTTCTATAATATGGTGGGAGAACTAAATTTTAGGTTCTGTGTTTTATCGCAAATGTTGCGGATAATAAGAGTCGCCACTGACTTTTCTTTTATCCAATAAGGAAACGGTGAAAAGAACAAGAAAGACCTTTGAGAATTTTCTGAGTAAGGGGGTAGGTTATGAAAAGGGAAGGTATTAGCACCCTTTTCATCCGTAGTTATCTACGGACTCTTAATCACTAGCTCACTTTTAAAAATGCTTTGTGTTTGTGTGTTTTGAAAATATTTTGAAAAATTCCTAAGTGTGGCAAACTTTATAATAATTCTTGTATCATTGAGAACGCATACAAAATGTTTGTTTTTTGAAAATATTTCAGAAGCAAAGTGTATCGTGTGAAAAATGTTTTGAAATGTCGCGAACAAGCGATTAAGAACTATCTACCTACTCAAAAGTATTTTGTTCTTTTCCTCCTCCTTTAGATAATGCTACCCTACCATTAGTTAGTAGGAAGTCCTATCGTTGGATGTTTGAGGGACATGCACGGGTCATCGTACAGTCATAAAGGCAACTCGTAGGGCGCTTTAGCAATTTGTCGTAAGGGACTAAGATCGTTTGTCGAAGGCAGCATCGAAGGGTCATCGAGAGACTACGATCTTTTAGCCGGGGGTCTTTGCTAAAGCGTCCCACGTTCGAGGGACATGACTGGTTTTATCCGAGGCAACAAGTGGGTTACCCTAGAGGTGCGAGTGTGTGAAGTGTGTTGAGATTTAGTTATTTTAATCTTTGAGATTATGGTTAGTTATCGTTTGATTTTATGTCTTGCCATTCAATCCTATTAAACTAGCAGTAATAAGGAAAACAGTAAATTTTGGAAAAATAAATCTAGACTATTACAGAGCTTCGGGGAAGGGGGTTACAAACCATAAAATGGGGGAAAAAGTAAAGTAAACCCTAATTTATCTATTACATCCCTTAACAGTTACGTATTTATGAAAATAATAATGCAAAAATAAATAAGCGCGTGGAGATTGTGAAAAAGGGAAAGATATTAAAACCTAAAAAAATCTAAGCATTAGGAAAATATGTTTGGTGTTTTGTTTAGAAAAATATTTCTATAGTGTAAAATAATAATTAACCTTAATTCTAATTACTTTACAAATTAATTATGAAATAAAATCAAAATGTGATTAAATTAAATCAATTTTATTTATCAAAAATTAAATTAATTAATCAAAACTTAAATCTAATTTTTAGTGATTTTGTGATTTTTTTTTATTAAATAAAATTGATTAAAAAGAAAATACTTAATTAAAACAAAAAAAAAGAAGAAATGGGCCTGTTGTAGAAGAAGATTGGGGGCATAAGAAAAGAAAAATTGTTAGGCCCAAACATGTTGTCCCAGCTGTTTGCATGATCCCACGTGATTGATTTCAAGAGGTGTACCATGGTCACGGCTATCTGAATCGTTGGATCTGGAATTATGGAGACCCATCGGTGAGGAGATGAGGTGCACAGTATGCGCGTTAGACTGCTTCGAACCCATGCCCTGGTATACCAATGCCTTTGCGCGCTTGCTTCTACCGGTGGGACGGCTGTTTCATCAGTTCCTATAACCAAACAATAAAAACAAAAAATGAAGCAAAACACTAATGGTCGGAGAGGTGTCGGAGCCCTAGCTCTGGCCGTCTTCTCAGGCAACCTACAAAATGTGAAACACGTAGAAATCATTTTTAAGGTTCTAAAACACCATCCCCCCCTAATTCGACCCTCTTGAATTCGAATCTAGAATTAATTTAGGCTATAGATCCTTGCATCATGTGTTTCGAGTCAAATTACACTAAACAGAGTAAAAATGGTGTCTCTCAAATCTGAGTGCATGGGACCATACCACTTATTCAAATTTGTTCAAGCATGTCACATAAACTTGTTAGAAGCACTAATTTAGTTTAAAATAAGACAAAATTAAAGATACAAAATTTCAAAAAATAAAATAAACCGGACATTCTATACTGTATGGTTTCGCATGCTTAGGATCATAGAAATAGATCCAGGCCTACCCTTCAGTGTTCTATGGAGTGAATAGGATCGAGAGTTTGGAGTGAAAGAGCCTGTAACACAGATTTTGGAACTTAGGTTTCTTTGAGAAAATATGAAAAATTGGCAATCTATTTGTTGTACCTCAAAATTTTCCCTCTCATATTTCTCAATACATTTCAAGTGAGGTCCTCAAATTGCTCAAGGAAGTCCAAGGGTTTACCAGACAAACTCTCTCCTAAGGCAGTCTACCTCAAATTAGGGTTTCAGTTTGCATCAAGATGTTAGAGTCCAAAGGATCCCAAATTCTCACCATTTTCCTAATATGTTCTCAAGATCATCCATGTCAAGTTTCAAGCCTTGCAGAGGAAATTTGCTCAGTCAATTGCTCAAAGGCCTGAAAATCGATTGTGCTAGGGAAAATGACAATTGTAGCCCACATACAGTCAAACTAGAAAGTTTTTTGGTCAACATTCTAATTTTTAAGTATTATTCATCATTTTATCAAGGGTTGATCATGATTCATCAAGGATTGCTCACAATTCATCAAAACCCAAAAGTTGCTAAATTAGGGTTTTGTAGGAAAAGTCAACCTGTTGCACCCCAAAATTTGCCCTCCTATTTTTCCACAAGAAATCACAGCTTCGGGCTTTTCCTGATTTTTTCAGACTGGCTCAAGAATCAGTCAAACAGAATTTTTCTTGTCAGTCTAGCCAAATTAGGGTTTTTAATGGACTCTGGAACAGTTCAAGCAGATTATTAGGTTTTGTTTGAGTTTGGGCTCATTGTTTGATCAGGCAGGCACTTTTGTGAAAATTAAACCAAGAATCAGGGTTTTGTGCGCGTATTTCTCAGAAAGAAATAATTCTACAGTTCTTTTCAGTTTACTCTGAGATTTGGACTGAGGCATTTGGATTAAGAGTTTGCAGTGTTTGATTTGATCAGTAAAAGGGATAAGCATGTGGATGTTTGTTGGATTTGACTGTGCATTGCTTATGTTTAATTGGGACGCCAGGTTATTATTAATTGCAAGACTACACAGTGTCTGTTAATTATTTTTGTTATCTAAGTTAAAATAATTGGATCCACTTCCAGTTGTTTTAATTCGAGAAAGCTTAAATAATTAAATAGACAGTGGAATTAAAAGAGATTAATGGATAAAAGACTTTTATTTATTTTTTTTAATTATTTGTACAAGTATTATTTAAATACAGTAATCCTTTACAAGTATTTATAATAATATTCATTACAGTGATTAAAAGTAAAATAAAAATGCGTCCTAATTTTTCTAAATCTTCATCCTCCAGTTGCTGCTCCCCATTGCTCAATTGATTTTCATCTTCAAAACAAAGAAAAAGAAAAAGTCAAATGCAGATGAAATAAAAAACAGACAGTAATTTAAAGATTCATCATTAAAAGCGACTGGCCGGAATCAGTTTGTTTGCCCTCTCTGCAAATCACGAGATTACTCTCGGTTCACAAAGAGGGATAGAAAGATGCTTGCGAAAAAGTATGAAATGCACAAAGTTATAATTTTGCACAAATTCAAATTGTCAACCAACTGCACAGTTTCAAAACACACAGCATGTACAAGTATAAAGTCCAAACTGAACTGCCTAACCAAATCAAAAAGGCAAACTGAAAGTCATAATTTCAAACTGTCCAAAGATATAGAAGGATATCAAGATATCAACAAGTACAAAATGCTGTCAACAATGTGCAGAAAAGCAAGAAATATGCAGAGTAAGGAAACATTGCAAGCAAGATATTCACATCATTTTCCAGCCAGTACACTTTTTCAGAAAGGTACAGTTGAAAGCAATAAAATGCTTTTTTAATCTGTCAAGAGAGAGAGAGAGAGAAGAGAAAAAGAAGAGGGGCTTACAGTAGGCTTTAGGCTTAATGAATATAAAACAAACTGTTATAGAACAGTAAGAGGGGGGGCAAAAAAACACAAATAATAACACAAGCTGAAACTGTATCAAAATAGCCTGCCTCCATAAGCTCTCAAAGCCATTAAACCTGTGACATAAAGCACAAAAACCAGAAGCACATCAAGCTTCAAGCCTAACCTGCCTTAAACCATGCCAAATAACACCATAAGCCTCAAACAGAAGCTAAGCCTCAAACCAGTTCAAAGCTGGTAAACCATCAACCTGCCTTAAACATTCAAAAACCTGCTTCAACACCCTTTCAAACCTACCTTAAACCAGACCTGCATCAAGCCAAAAAGCCTAAACCTGTCCAAGCCTAAACCTGTATCAAGCTTAAAGCTTCAAAGCCTTGCATCTTATCACAACAAAACCAGAAGCTCCAAACTGATAAAGCCTGTACCAAAATCTAAACACACAAGAATTCAAGGCAAGCTCGGATCCCACAAATCAAAATCAAAATATCCAACCTCAGAGCAATATATCCAAACCATCTCTCAGAACCTAAGTTCAGCACTGAGCAAACATATCAAAGATACCAAAATCGTCCAGAACCAACATATCCAAGAAAACACTCAGATTCCAAACATCATAATCATACCGGGCAAGCATACAGAGCAAAGAAGCAAGCAAATCATCAGGGGAAAAGAAGCAAATAAGCAGAAGAGGGTTATACAAAGGTTTTCAGGCAATCATCATAAAACCTAAAAAGCAAAGATACGAGTACCAGGGAAGGCCATATAGCAAAAGCCAGCGCATCATCTCTCCTCGTCTCCGGCCACCCTAGGCGTCTCTGATCCACTCCTCCTCCGTCTCCAAAAGCCAAAGGTAGTATTTCTCCCTTTTTCCTTTCCACGCACCTCAAACAAGAACAACAACAACACTTAAAATCAGCACGCAGAGAAGTAACACATGCAAAATATAAGATTTAAAACCCTAAAACATACGGAAAGGGGGCGAAATCGTTACCTTTTTCTCGTTATTGCTTTGCCCAACCATGGAGGGAAGAGAAGTGGAAGCTGCGCCTAGTAGCTGAGACGGAGGGGAAAGTTCAGAAAGCTCAGACGAAGGAAGACAAAGGAAGAACGGCGCCGCTCAAGTATAACCCTAGCTCTGAATAAGGCAAATGAACAAAACAATTAAAACCCTTGCAAATTTTGTGTCAAACGCGTTGGGCCGGATCCCATCCTAACCAGCCTAAGCCCATGTGAAATCTGGAACGCACCCTCCCCCTTTTCCTTGTTTCAATCAGTGTTTGCCTTTTGGGCCTGCCCTCAGCTTTCTCCTTTTAGGCCCATTTGATCTTTTATCCCTTTTTATTTTTCAATACTATTTCCTATCATTTCTTTTATAAATAAGTTATACTAATATTTTTTTTATATATAAAAATGATACTTTAACTTTTTTAGATGTTTCTTTTATCTTATTATACTCAAAATATATAGATACTAGGTTTCATTAAGTTTAAAACATTTTTTTTAAAACCTTTTAAAACCTTGAATAAAACATTTATAGAGAATCCATAAAAAATAGCTTTTTTTAGGTCAAATATTTCATTTTTTATTTTATTAGTTTATTAAAACTTTTGTGCATAAAAAATATAAACTTAAATACATAAAACATTAATTTTCCTGAAAACATTTCTTTTTAACTTTTGTATATAAAACATAAAAAATATTAATTCATAAAAAGTAGAATTACTTAAAACATTTCCTTTTCTTTTCTTAAAATATTTTGTTTTGTACATATTTAACAAAAAACACAAAGAAAGTACAAGAATATAAAATAAATAAACAATACTTAATTTTTTCATTAAGTTAAACATCATTCTCACTTGTAAATAATCATACACATTCACAATATACATTTTATTTCCCTTTGATTCTCGTACATTTGATGCATTGTTTACATTGCGATTGATTCGATTTGGTTGTAAATATTTGGACACTACTCTCCTATTAAAGTCTCATCCCCATTTGTAAATATTTGTACCCCCACTCCCGGATACTTATTTGTAATAGCGTAGACTTTAAATTCCTGCAATTTATCGCTTTCAAATATACCATGGCTAGACCTAGGGTTTATATGTAAATAAAATCAAACGCTAGATAACCTAATACAAAACAAATGCATGACAATCAATACACAATCACACTTGCACCCCTAGGGTAATCCCGCTTGTTGCCTTCCAAAATGGGCCATGCTTGCACATTGAGTTTCTTTGGCAAAACAATCCAAATGATCATAAGTCCCTCGATGACGCTTTCGAAAGTTGCCTACAAAATGATCATAGTCCCTTCAAGAAAATTGCCAAAGACACTTGGCACCATTGCATTCATGGTCCATACGATGACCCGCGCCTGTCCCGTTAACATCCTAACGCAAGATTGTCCACCAAATACAATGGTGGAACAAAATTGTTAAAAGGGTTAAAACATGAGAAAAACCTTTGAGTAAATTTAGGGGTAGACAACTCTTAGTTACTTGACCAAACTTGCAAAACACACTTGTCTACTTTTCAAAACCCACTTCACAATACACTTTCAAAACAACTTCCAAAAACATTTGAAACATCTTTTCGAAAAGACACACACCTTTGTAAAACATTCGAGTAAAGAATTGTTACAACGGTTGCCGAGACAAAGGCCTCTTTTTCAAAACATTTTCAAACACACACACACACCATCATTTCAAGCAATTGAAAATCAAGGCAAGTGATCTAAAAACAAGTAACTAAGAGCCCATGGATAACCATGGATGAAAAGGGTGCTAATACCTTCCCTTTTCATAATCTACCCCCTGAACCCACGAAACATCTCAAAAGGTTTTTCCTGTGCTTTTTAACCTTTCCTTTAGGATAAAATAAAAAGTCGGTGGCGACTCTTGCTAAATCGAACAACTGCGAAAACAAACGCAAAACCTTAAGTCAGTTTTCCCACCGTATCACAGAACTGGCGACTCTGCTGGGGATAAATTTAAAAGAGGGGTTACCTTAGGGTTTAGATCACCTTTACATTCTTGCTTTCATTGCCTTGATTTCTTTACTTTTGGGTCCTTGTTTGGGTTTGTTGTAAATCCTACACCCGGATTTTGGGGCACCTTCTTAGGTAAATAGCAATAAAACTGTGAGGGAACTGTGCGGGGTATACCGACATGGTTGAAGCAGTAAGCTATGTTAGTGTGACATATTTGTGAGTACCGGTAACCCTTGAGTTCAATCAAGGAGAGTACGGGGCCGCTGAGTGATGTCGTGAAGCACTAACGAACTCTTAGAACCTTAATTGACCATCTTAGCCTTTTTAGGGGTAGTGAGATGACCGACTTTGGTGCAGTCCGAAGTTGGTAGATACTCGATACTACACTCATTGAGGGTTGTTTTCTTGGAATATTTTGGTCGCTAGTTAAGTGGCTAAACCAAAAACAATGAACACAAAACAATCCAATGATATTGAGCTCCTTAGAACCCGGTTTCTATTTTTAGGACAGGATGAGCCAACTAACTTCAAGAGGGTACTTACCTACAAACCCCATGCAAGCCTAAACCTAAGGACTTGTTTGCTTTGTGTGAATATGATTACCTGTATATACACTCACTTGCTTTTGCATACATGTACATAACATCATGACACCATACCATAGCATTTTCAATAACCAGTTCAAGGATCTCGAGGGTTGTTTTGATGCAGGGTTACGTTGAACCAGACGTCTACCAAAGGGCAAGAAGTTTCTCCTATAAACAAATTCCATCAAAGATCAAGTGCAACAACTTGAATCAGGGGCTATGACCTACTTGACATGGTGAGCTTGATTCTCATGGAAAGGCACCCACCGGTGCAAAGTTCTCCAATCAAAGATCAAGTGCAACAACTTGAATCAGGGGCTATGACCCACTTGACATGGTGAGCTTGATTCCTGTGGAAAGACATCCACCGGTGCAAAATTCTCCAATCAAAGATCGAAGTTCAATCTCTAACATTCTCTTGTGTTTACCCCAAGAGATCCTTGAAAACATGCATCTGCATATCATGCATTGCATCAGGACAGTTTTTCCTTTTTCAGGTTTCCTTACTCTCATACTGTTTATTTCAGTAAGAGATGGCTCTAGAGAGGACTGTCAAGGATATCCAGGACCAGACTGCTCAGCTGCAGGAAATGTTCTTGAACCTGTCCTTGGGGCAAGAAGAAGTGAAAGCTCTCCTCACAAAGGGTTTGGTCCAGGAGAATTCAAGCAATGCAAGGAGTGATCAGCTGGGGGAACTGCAGTTTGATTTGGCAACATTGAGGATTTAGGTGATGGGACAACTGGTGGGCCAGATGGCTCTCATCCAGGACTTGTCTCAGAGGCAAGAAGAGCTCAGGGTTCTTGTCAACCAACTGCTTCGAAACAACCAACTGGGGCAAACATCTGAGGTTGAAGAGCAAGTCACCACTCAACCCCCCTCCAGACAAGAAGACAAGGGGAAGGCTCCTTTACTTGCTTCAGGGTCACAAGCCCATCAACAACCTCGTCAACATCAACGGGATAATCGGCGTAAGCAAAATACATCGGGAAGACAGTTCACTGAGAATGACATACCGTCATCTCTAATACTGGAGCGTTTGTTGGAGGTCAATCTGACTGCTTTAAGGGATCCTATTCGGAAGCCCAATACCTCTGCTCCTAACTATCATCCCGACGCATTTTGTGTGTACCACTCCTATAGCCCGGGACATGACACCGACGACTGTTGGGCCTTGAAGAACAAGATTCAAGATCTGATCGACATTGGAGTGCTGAGGTTCATGCCAGACGGCGAGATGAAAATCTTCCGTTAAGGAGTTCTCCACCTGGAGTGACAAAGCTCAAACTGAGAGACTTTTGTTTTCATTTGAATTTTCAAGTTGTAATCTTTTTGTTATTCAAACAATTATCTTTTAATGTCAAACTTTGTTTCATTAATGCATTGCATATGTTTGTCTTGAATTCATCCATTCGTTTTCACTACTCTTATGCTTTCTTTATGATATTTAACTCTTGATAAAAAGCTGCAAGCCTTTAGAGGGAGGATGACGAAACAATACCATAATCTCATACAGTATGCTCTTGAACAGACCTTGCTGATGATGTACAGGCATTTCTTTCAATTCCCAAACACTGGAGTTATAAGGAAGATAATCCCTAGTCAACCCCTTCGAGCCAAAGAAGTAGGAATTCTCTGTTCTAAACAATCAAAACCTTTCATATAAACTTGGGGCAGGGTAGTATCTCAGTTAATTCAAAAAAAAAAGAGTGCGCATTAAGGTCGCAAACTCTCAGTTCGTAATACAACGAACGACGTTAAAGAAAAGCATTCCTCTGGAATCAAAAGACAGTGATGGTTCCTTATCACATAGGCAGTCAACCTCTCAAAAGAGAAAAGCCCACTAAACCAAAACCTGTAAAGGAAGCTTAAGAAAGCTGGGGCATCCCGCTGACTGTAATCTCGAAAACAGGAACAGTCAGGAAAAAGTTAGGAATAACAAATCAAAAGAAAGAGGTCATTACAAATCCTCAAACAACATGAAAAAATGTTGCAAAAGAAAAAGGAGATGATGACTGCCTCCTAAATTCAACTGGTGAACCATCACCCAAAAAGTCGTTCCAAACTCAAACAGAGTGCGACGCACAAATTAACTGAGCTCAGGATTGAAGAACATCACGAAGAGCGGGTGGGTACAAATATACTTTGAGCCTTTATCCTTTATTTCTTAAACCGTGAACCAAGCCACGTTACAACCCTTCAAAAGTCCTAATTGAAGCATGGGTTAGTTCGAAAGCATACTATTACAAAAGGTATCCTGACTCCTGTAAGGCTTTGCTCTAAGTCTTGTGTTGATTTTGTCTTATGAAAAGTTTTCTGCTAAAAAAACGCATTTTTCAAAACTTCGAGACAAACATAAACTTTGCATTGCTTGAATATCATTGTCTGCATGTGGTTATTTGTTTGACAGCGAAGAAATTCATACAGCGAATGTTCGGAGGAACGAAAGCTCTCTCAGTGAGTAAAATTACTTCAAAAAGGATGACACTTCCATTGACAAATCTCCTATCAACAAGGGGCATGACATGTCACTATCCAGTTAACCTGGGGAAGTCCAGTCAAGGTTTCAATAGATCTTTCAAAGTTCAGTTAACCTGGGGTAGTCCAGTCAAGGTTTCAATAGATCTTTCAAAGTTCAGTTAACCTGGGGCAGTCCAGTCAAGATTTCTAGAAATCTCTCAATTTGCAGAGTAACCTGAAGAGACTCCTTCATCATCACTTGGGGCATTCGAATGTCAAAAGTGTTCAACAATTCCTTCATCACCTGTTGGAAGATACAGTTTCAGATACGCTCCAGACACGGTAGCCATTATGTCACTCATTCAGATCCTAGTTACAGTTTCAGATACGCTCTAGACACGGAAGTCATTCTGCTACTCATACAGATCTCAACTCCAAGATACAATTTCAGATACGCTCCAGACACGATAGCCATTCGGTCACTCATTCAGATCCTAGTTACAGTTTCAGATACACTCTAGACACGGAAGTCATTCTGCTACTCATACAGATCTCAACTCCAAGATACAGTTTCAGATACGCTCCAGACACGATAGCCATTCTGTCACTCATTCAGATCCTAGTTACAGTTTCAGATACACTCCAGACACGGAAGTCATTCTGCTACTCATACAGATCTCAACTCCAAGATACAATTTCAGATACGCTCCAGACACGGTAGCCATTCTGTTACTCATTTAGATCCTAGTTACAGTTTCAGATACACTCCAGACACGGAAGTCATTCTGCTACTCATACAGATCTCAAATTCAGATGCAGTTTTACACGGACTCATCATGAAGCAACCCTACACCGGTTCCTTCTCAAACCAGATGCAGTTTTACACGGACTCATCATGAAGCAACCCTACACCGGTTCCTTCTCAACCCGATGCAGTTTTACACGGACTCATCATCAGGAAACCCTACACCGGTTCCTTCTCAACCCGATGCAGTTTTACACTGACTCATCATCAGGAAACCCTACACAGGTTCCTTCTCAAATTCAGATGCAGTTTTACACGGACTCATCATGAAGCAACCCTACACCGGTTCCTTCTCAAATTCAAAATATTCTTGCAATCCCCAGCGAAGCTAAAACTTCCAACTATCAATCCCCAAGCAGAATGAAGACTCTCATTCTCAAGTCCTCATAGAATATTCGAATATTCTCCAGTGAAGATCTCCTCAAGACAGGAAATCCCCAGTAGATTGGCATACAACCCAAACTCCTGATTCCCCAACAACAGTCCCAAGACTTCTCATTTTCAACGATCAAGAGATTCTTGCAATCCCCTGCAGCAGTCAAAGATTCACTTTCCCCGACAGCAGTCAAGATTCTTTTATCTCCTGCCATTCAGGATCCATCTATCCTCAGCAAGACAGTTCATCAGCTTACATGCGCATTCATCACATTCATATCATAAACATTGATATGACATATATTGCATCATGCATCATGACATTGCATACAACTAACTCTTTACCTTCTTTCAGGAAAGATCAGTCGACAGACAAAGATCATCATCTTCTTAAAGGCTTTCTAGAAATAGTTCAGATGTGACCCAGACATGGCGATATTCTGATACTTATTCCAGATTCACCCAGAGATAGTTCAGATGTGACCCAGACATGGCGACATTCTGATACTTATTCCCGATTCATCCAGATGCAGTTTTACACTGACTCGTCGTCAGGAAACCCTACACCGGTTCCTTCTCCACTTCTCAACTTTTGAAAACAGTTTACGGACGCTTCCCAACAACGGATGCTGCTATATTGCTTATTCAATTTCAAGACTTCTGAAAACAGTTTACGGATTCTCCAGTAACGGATGTTAATCTATCGCTTGTTCAGATTCTTCTCAACTTTTGAAAACAGTTTACGGACGCTTCCCAACAACGGATGTTGCTCTATTGCTTATTCAATTTCAAGACTTCTGAAAACAGTTTACGAATTCTCCAGTAACTGATGTTAATCTATCGCTTGTTCAGATTCTTCTCAACTTTTGAAAACAGTTTACGGATTCTCCAGTAACGGATGTTAATCTATCGCTTGTTCAGACTCAACTTATGAAAATAGTTCACGGATTCTTCCCAACAACGGATGTTAATCTATCGCTTGTTCAGATTCTTCAACCTCTGAAAACAGTTCACGGATTCTTCCCAACAACGGATGTTAATCTATCGCTTGTTCAGATTCTTCCACCTCTGACAACAGTTTACGGATGCTTCCAGATACGGATGTCAATCTATTGCTTATTCAGACCCCCAGTTCAGAGACGTTCCAAAACACGGATACCTTTCTGATACTCACCAACAGCATACAGTTCAACAATCACCTTCAGATGGCATCTTTAAGCCCATCCTCCTACCAGCAATTTCCAGATGGCATCTCTAAGCCCATCCCCCAGTCACATCTCCAGATGGCATCTTTAAGCCCATCACCAAATGGCATCTTTAAGCCTATTCCTTCTATCATCACATCACTGAGTGCAAATTTAAGGGCACTCTAATGTCCAATCTCCTTTTACCCTCGAGCCGCGAAAGGAAAACTTGCCAATCTAACTCTTCGGGTTCAAGAAGATTGAACAGGGGCAACTGTTGTACCCCAAAATTTGCCCTCCTATTTTTCCACAAGAAATCACAGCTTCGGGCTTTTCCTGATTTTTTCAGACTGGCTCAAGAATCAGTCAAACAGAATTTTTCTTGTCAGTCTAGCCAAATTAGGGTTTTTAATGGACTCTGGAACAGTTCAAGCAGATTATTAGGTTTTGTTTGAGTTTGGGCTCATGGTTTGATCAGGCAGGCGCTTCTGTGAAAATTAAACCAAGAATCAGGGTTTTGTGCGCGTATTTCTCAGAAAGAAATAATTCTACAGTTCTTTTCAGTTTACTCTGAGATTTGGACTGAGGCATTTGGATTAAGAGTTTGCAGTGTTTGATTTGATCAGTAAAAGGGATAAGCATGTGGATGTTTGTTGGATTTGACTGTGCATTGCTTATGTTTAATTGGGACGCCAGGTTATTATTAATTGCAAGACTACACAGTGTCTGTTAATTATTTTCGTTATCTAAGTTAAAATAATTGGATCCACTTCCAGTTGTTTTAATTCGAGAAAGCTTAAATAATTAAATAGACAGTGGAATTAAAAGAGATTAATGGACAAAAGACTTTTATTTATTTTTTTAATTATTTGTACAAGTATTATTTAAATACAGTAATCCTTTACAAGTATTTATAATAATACTCATTACAGTGATTAAAAGTAAAATAAAAATGCGTCCTAATTTTTCTAAATCTTCATCCTCCAGTTGCTGCTCCCCATTGCTCAATTGATTTTCATCTGCAAAAAAAAGGAAAAGAAAAAGTCAAATGCAGATGAAATAAAAAACAGACAGTAATTTAAAGATTCATCATTAAAAGCGACTGGCCGGAATCAGTTTGTTTTCCCTCTCTGCAAATCACGAGATTACTCTCGGTTCACAAAGAGGGATAGAAAGATTCTTGCGAAAAAGTATGAAATGCACAAAGTTATAATTTTGCACAAATTCAAATTGTCAACCAACTGCACAGTTTCAAAACAAACAGCATGTACAAGTATAAAGTCCAAACTGAACTGCCTAACCAAATCAAAAAGGCAAACTGAAAGTCACAATTTCAAACTATCCAAACTGTTCAAAACTGTCCAAAGATATAGAAGGATATCAAGATATCAACAAGTACAAAATGTTGTCAACAATGTGCAGAAAAGCAGGAAATATGCAGAGTAAGGAAACATTGCAAGCAAGATATTCACATCATTTTCCAGCCAGTACACTTTTTCAGAAAGGTACAGTTGAAAGCAATAAAATGCTTTTTTAATCTGTCAAGAGAGAGAGAAGAGAAAAAGAAGAGGGGCTTACAGTAGGCTTTAGGCTTAATGAATATAAAACAAACTGTTATAGAACAGTAAGAGGGGGGGCAAAAAAACACAAATAATAACACAAGCTGAAACTGTATCAAAACAGCCTGCCTCCATAAGCTCTCAAAGCCATTAAACCTGTGACATAAAGCACAAAAACCAAAAGCACATCAAGCTTCAAGCCTAACCTGCCTTAAACCATGCCAAATAACAGCATAAGCCTCAAACAGAAGCTAAGCCTCAAACTAGTTCAAAGCTGGTAAACCATCAACCTGCCTTAAACATTCAAAAACCTGCTTCACCACCCTTTCAAACCTGCCTTAAACCAGACCTGCATCAAGCCAAAAAGCCTAAACCTGTCCAAGCCTAAACCTGTATCAAGCTTAAAGCTTCAAAGCCTTGCATCTTATCACAACAAAACCAGAAGCTCCAAACTGATAAAGCCTGTACAAAAATCTAAACACACAAGCATTCAAGGCAAGCTCAGATCCCACAAATCAAAATCAAAATATCCAACCTCAAAGCAATATATCCAAACCATCTCTCAGAACCTAAGTTCATCACTGAGCAAACATATCAAAGATACCAAAATCGTCCAGAACCAACATATCCAAGAAAACACTCAGATTCCAAACATCATAATCATACCGAGCAAGCATACAGAGCAAAGAAGCAAGCAAATCATCAGGGGAAAGAAGAAAATAAGCAGAAGAGGGTTATACAAAGGTTTTCAGGCAATCATCATAAAACCTAAAAAGCAAAGATACGAGTACCAGGGAAGGCCATATAGCAAAAGCCAGCGCATCATCTCTCCTCGTCTCCGGCCACCCTAGGCGCCTCTGATCCACTCCTCCTCCGTCTCCAAAAGCCAAAGGTAGTATTTCTCCCTTTTTTCTTTCCACGCACCTCAAACAAGAACAACAACAACACTTAAAATCAGCACGTAAAGAAGTAACACATGCAAAATATAAGATTTAAAACCCTAAAACATACGGAAAAGGGGCGAAATCGTTACCTTTTTCTCGTTATTGCTTTGCCCAACCATGGAGGGAAGAGAAGTGGAAGTTGCGCCTAGTAGCTGAGACGGAGGGGAAAGTTCAGAAAGCTCAGACGAAGGAAGATGAAGGAAGAACGGCGCCGCTCAAGTATAACCCTAGCTCTGAATAAGGCAAATGAACAAAACAATTAAAACCCTTGCAAATTTTGTGTCAAACGCGTTGGGTCGGATCCCATCCTAACCAACCTAAGCCCATGCGAAATCTGGAACGCACCCTCCCCCTTTTCCTTGTTTCAATCAGTGTTTGCCTTTTGGGCCTGCCCTCAGCTTTCTCCTTTTAGGCCCATTTGATCTTTTATCCCTTTTTATTTTTCAATACTATTTCCTATCATTTCTTTTATAAATAACTTATACTAATATTTTTTTTATATATAAAAATGATACTTTAACTTTTTTAGATGTTTCTTTTATCTTATTATACTCAAAATATATAGATACTAGGTTTCATTAAGTTTAAAACATTTTTTTTAAAACCTTGAATAAAACATTTATAGAGAATCCATAAAAAATAGCTTTTTTTAGGTCAAATAATTTATTTTTTATTTTATTAGTTTATTAAAACTTTTGTGCATAAAAAATATAAACTTAAATACATAAAACATTAATTTTCCTTAAAACATTTCTTTTTAACTTTTGTATATAAAACATAAAAAATAATAATTCATAAAAAGTAGAATTACTTAAAACATTTCCTTTTATTTTCTTAAAATATTTTGTTTTGTACATATTTAACAAAAAACACAAAGAAAATACAAGAATATAAAATAAATAAACAATACTTAATTTTTTCATTAAGTTAAACATCATTCTCACTTGTAAATAATCATACACATTCACAATATACATTTTATTTCCCTTCGATTCTTGTACATTTGATACATTGTTTACATTGCGATTGATTCGATTTGGTTGTAAATATTTGGACACTACTCTCCTATTAAAGTCTCATCCCCATTTGTAAATATTTGTACCCCCACTCCCGGATACTTATTTGTAATAGCGTAGACTTTAAATTCCCGCAATTTATCACTTTCAAATATACCATGGCTAGACCTAGGGTTTGTATGTAAATAAAATTAAACGCTAGATAACCTAATACAAAACAAATGCATGACAATCAATACACAATCACACTTGCACCCCTAGGGTAATCCCGCTTGTTGCCTTCCAAAATGGGCCATGCTTGCACGTTGAGTTTCTTTGGAAAAACAATCCAAATGATCATAAGTCCCTCGATGACGCTTTCGAAAGTTGCCTACAAAATGATCATAGTCACTTCAAGCAAATTGCCAAAGACACTTGGCACCATTGCATTCATGGTCCATACGATGACCCGCGCCTGTCCCGTTAACATCCTAACGCAAGATTGTCCACCAAATACAATGGTGGAACAAAATTGTTAAAAGGGTTAAAACATGAGAAAAACCTTTGAGTAAATTTAGGGGTAGACAACTCTTAGTTACTTGACCAAACTTGCAAAACACACTTGCCTACTTTTCAAAACCCACTTCACAATACACTTTCAAAACAACTTCCAAAAACATTTGAAACATCTTTTCGAAAAGACACACACCTTTGTAAAACATTCGAGTAAAGAATTGTTACAACGGTTGCCGAGACAAAGGCCTCTTTTTCAAAACATTTTCAAACACACACACACACACCATCATTTCAAGCAATTGAAAATCAAGGCAAGTGATCTAAAAACAAGTAACTAAGAGCCCATGGATAACCATGGATGAAAAGGGTGCTAATACCTTCCCTTTTCATAATCTACCCCCCGAACCCACGAAACATCTCAAAAGGTTTTTCCTGTGCTTTTTAACCTTTCCTTTAGGATCAAATAAAAAGTCGGTGGCGACTCTTGCTAAACCGAACAAGTGCGAAAACAAACGCAAAACCTCAAGTCAGTTCTCCCACCGTATCACACAACCCAACTTTGACCAAGCATAACTTTCTCATACTTTATCAAAAATGACCCATCCAAAGCTCATTTTGAATAGGATGTAATGCCCTATAATTCATCTTCAGCTCCCAAGTTCAAAATATGCAATCACAAGAGGATATGAATTTGGACATTATAGGTCATTTTGGAAAGTCAACAAAAACACCTTTTGGGTCAAAGCTTCATACATGAACATGGAAGACTCAATTGAGATGAGACAAAAAGGGTTGCTTAGAGGACATCATAAGCTTTCTAAAAAGTCAAATAACACCTCTCTAGGGTTAGAATTGAGAGAGTTATGCATTGGTAAAGTTGACCCTTTTTGCAAAATTACCAAAAGTCAAAAGTGTCCAAAATTGCATTTTTTGCCAAATGGGCCTAACTTTTTATGCTTTCACTGAGTTCATAATGTGATACACAACCCATGAGCCCTTCCATTTGTCATTCTTTTATTTTTATCATTTATTTTGATTTTATTCCAATTAAATCAAATAAAATCAAAATAAAATCATGAAAATATCAAAAACTAATCAAGGCTTGAGATTTTGTGCATGTTTAGGTCTATTATACAGCTGGAGATGGAATCAAATCGTGCAAGGTTCAAATGGACACAAAAGATTGCATTTTGCTTGATTTGGAAATATTTGCACAAAGGATCAAATCATGAATCAATGATCATAATTGGAGAAGATTTGAAACAAGTTTGCAACCCTAATTCATTCTAGGGTACATAAGGAACATTGGAAGATAAAAATGAGGAGATTAGAGGTGTGCAAAACAGAAAGCAAGTTTCAAAAAATTCAAGAAAAGTGGAAAACTGATTTTCACTTTTCAGGTCAATTCAAAGCATTATAACCATCCCAATCAATTGCTGGACATCCAAGGATCAAGATTAAACCACTAGCAAGCTTCCTAATATCCATAAACGCGCTATAAGTGTCACACAATTTCCATACTTTCTTGAATTCGAATATCATAATTCTGGCACATTTAGCATGATTTATTGATATATTCTTAAACCTTATGATGTTTGCAGGCTAATGGTCATATTTAATTGCGTTTTCATTAACTGTACAGCAAAGTGCCATGGTTAGGGTTTTCTCTTCGTTTTTAGGGTTTTTCTGTACATGAACAATTGGCCATGGATAATGGTACCATGATGCTCGTGAGGTTGCAACGATTTGATTGGTACCATTGTTTTGCATTTATTATGCTTGTATAGGATTTTGAAAAGGCACGGGGTTATACCTACACCTAGGTGACCGTAGGTAAAAGTCAAAGAACTTTTAGCAACGGTGGGAGGAAGAAGAAGGGTAACGTGGCGCTCCATGACTCGCCCATTCAAATTTCGCGCGTTTGATAATTATTATTTTGTTTTTACCATATAATAATTGTTTGTCATTCTTTAAACAACTAAGCAAGTCGGCGCAGTGGTAAGGCCATTAGTCTTTGATGCACACATCTTGGGTTTGATCCCAGGCGTGTGCATTTTATTTTCTTAATATTTTCAGGCTGATTCAATGCACCACATGACAAGGCATCCACCATACATCATCAACACCCAGCCATTAGATCATCAACAAGCCAGGTCCAAGGCTCCTTCAGTGAGGGTCCACCGTGTGCATAGTTCAAGCATGCACACAAGATTGAAAAAGTCAAAGCAGGCCAAGTGTTATTGGGCTCAGAATTGCAAGTCTCACCCCCTTTTTCCAACATCAACCAGACCCATTCTATTTCTTTCCTAACTTTTGTTCATTAGAATTTTCAATTTGCAATTTTCTTTTGATTGTTCGAACATCTATTCATGTCAAACTCTGTTACTTTATCAATGCATTGCATATGTATGTTTTGAATCAATTCATTCCTATTCACTATATTTAAATTGCTTTCCTTTTTTTGATATTCAACTCTCGAACAAAAGCTCTGAGCCTTTAGAGGGAGGATGACGAAAATGATATCAAAATCTCTACAGTATGCTTTTGAACAGACCCCACTGACGATGTACAGGCGTTGTTTCAAATCCTAAACAGTGGAGGTATAAGGAAGATAATCCCTAGTCAACCCCTTTGAGCCAAAGAAGTAGGAGTTTTTATTTTCACACAAATTAAAACCCTTAATCACAACCTGGGGCAGGGTAGTTTTCTCAGTTAATCCAGGTGCACAATGAATGGCTTCAAAGACGTCCTTCCAAAACAAAAGACGGTGATGGTTCCCTATAATCGTCAAGACAGGCAATCATTATCTCTCGAAATAAAAGCCCATTGAGTCAAAACCTATGAAGGAGACTTAAGAAAAAAAATTGGGGCATCCCGTAGACTATAATCACAAAAAGAAACAGTTCAGGCAAAAGACAGGGATAATAAAATCAAAAAGAAAGAGGTCCTACAAACCCTAAACAAAAAAGGAAATGACTGCCTATTCAAAATAATCTGTCAGTACCCGAACCATCACTGGAATATCAGAGCAAAGACTCAAACGGGATCCAAATGCACAATTAACTGAGTATAGGATCGAAGAACATCACGGAAAATGGGTGGGTACAAATAAAATTTTAGCCTTTATCCTTTGTTTCTTAAACCGTGAACCAGGCCATGTTATAACCCTTAAAAGTCCTAGGTGAAGCATGGGTTAGTTCGAAAGCATACTGTTACAAAAGGTATCCTGACTCTTGTAGGACTTGCTGTAAATCCTGAGTTGACATCACATTTTACAAAATTTTCCTGTTTTATTGAAAAATGCATTTTCAAAAATTTCAAGACAGACATAAGCTTTGCATTCTTAAAATATTATTGTTCGCATATGACTATTTGTTCAACAGCATAGAGATTTGCATGACGAATATCTAGTGAACAAAAAACCTTCTCAATAAAAAGGATCACCTCAAGTGGAAAAACACTTCCAACCAAGGGGCACAGCATGATCATTGTCCATCATCTGGGGCAGTCAAGTCAAGATTCAAGGAATCTCTCAAAGATGCCAAATAGCCAGGGGCAGATCTCCATCTGAATCACTTGGGGGCATTGGGCATGAATTCCAGCAACGAATCATGTACGATCAAACAAACATCTTCTAGTAGTGTGGCAACACAACACTACCGACAGTGACAACTCCCTACACCTTGAGAGCGCGGACACAGTCAGAAAATACTGCGCATGAACAAAGACCCGCTAGGTTGACTGGCCTAGGAAAAAATAAGGGCATCCCGGTGAACCAAATGGTTTCGGGAAAAATTAGGGATAAAAAATGAAAACTCTGTACACCCGGCAAGTCGAAAACCCGAAAGGACGGCTTAAGCAAAAAAGGGTATCCCGGTGGACTGAAAATATGAAAAGACAGTCCAGGCAAAAGTTAGGGATTAAAGCGTACGACTATGTCCCGTTATCTTGTCACTTGCCTATCAGTAGAAGACTTATCATTCTGATCGGCAGTTACCAAGCACCTCATAAGTTGGGATGACACACAATCCACAAGGCCTCCGCAGGCACTTTCTCCAGCAGGTACAGGGGCAGAAAAGTCTTGATACGAAGTCATTGTCATATCCTCAGCATGCGTCCCAGTAACATACACTCCCTGCAGAGTAAGAAGTATCCAAAGACATTGGTGTTAGATTTCCCGAACAGGACACAACTCTCCCCAGCTGAGGTTCACAATTGCGAGTGAGTCGGCAAAATTCTCCCCAAGCAGAGCTTGTTTATCACCAGCAACAGAAGTTCATCCCCAACTGAGTTTATTTCTCCAAATCAGCATATCTTTCAACAGAGTATCTCTCTTCCCCACAAAGTCATTCTGCCACAGGATTATTCTCAAACAGAGTCTCTCCCAGCGGAATATTCTCAAGTAGAACGGACGCAAGTCTCCAGCTAATCATCTCCCGTCACTGTCCCCAGCGAGAACAAAGAACTCATTTCTTTGTACTCTCCAACAGCAATCCAAGATTTATTCTCCCCAGCCGGAGAATATCACAAGAACATTGCATATCCATACATCATGGCATGTGCATACATATTATACAGCATAATCTCATTTATTTTGAGAACATCATTACTCAATTTCATACAACATGACATTACATACGACTAACTCTTTACCTTTCAGGGAAAGATGCAATCAAGTTCTATCAAGTTTTCCATGGTTCAGTCAAATCAATACTAAGATTTCTATTCTAGTTCAAGCTATGAAGCCCGGATTCGACCGGATAATATCTTGATTTCTCCAAAATACTACGAAGCCTGGAATCAACCAGATAGTGGTATATCTTAAATTCAAGCTATGAAGCCCAGATTCGAACGAATAATATCTTGATTTATCCAAAATACTACGAAGTCTGGAATCGACCAGATTGTGGTATACCTTTAATTTAAGCTATGAAGCCCGGAAATCGACCAGAAAATAGCTTAACCATCAGCAAGTTATTGTGAAGCCTAGAAATCGACCACATATCAATACAAGATACCATGAAGCCTGGAATCGACCAGATAATGGTATAAGACGCTGTGAAGCCTGGAGCACGACCAGATATCAGCAAAAGACGCTGAAGCCTGGGACACGACCAGATAACAGTATAAGGTACTGCAAAGCTTGGAATTCGACCAAATAGCAGTTTACCTGACCAATTACTATGAAGTTCGGAAATCGATCGGATATTAGTAGGCCTTAAATTCAAGTGGAAGCCCGGATGCGACCGGATAACCACTTAATTCATTCTGAAGCCTGGAGCACGACCAGATAAGAATTGAGAAATTGAAAAGCCTGGAGAACGACCAGATAGCAAGTCTAACCTCATCTCCCCAATAAATTACTGTGAAGCTTGGAGCACGACCAGATAGCAGTTCATTTTCACCTTCTCGACTAAGAGATGATTCCCCAGTAGAGTAACAGACAACTAAAGTTCCTAAAACTTTATTTCTCTCAAGACAGAGACCAGCATTCCCCAGCGTAGTCCTCCTCAACAACAGGTGTACGGGCTCTCGCAAGGGAATCTCTTAAGCAGTCGATATTTCTTTGGATGGCATCTTTAAGCCCATCTTCCGACATCAACCTCCAAATGGCATCTAAAATCCCATTCCTGATATCGCGAGATCAGTACCACTTCATGCGAGTGCAAATTTCTGGGCACTCTAGTGTTCAATCACTTCCACCTTCGGATCACGAAAGGCAGACAAGCCAATCTACATCCTCAGTTGTAAAAAGATTGAACAGGGGCAGTTGTTGTACAACAAAATTTTCCCTCCCATATTTCTTAATACATTTCAAGTGAGGTCCTCAAATTGCTCAAGGAAGTCCAAGGGTTGACCAGACAAACTCTCTCCTAAGGCAATCTACCTCAAATTAGGGTTTCAGTTTGCATCAAGATGTTTGAGTCCAAAGGATCCCAAATTCTCACCATTTTCCTAATATGTTCTCAAGATCATCCATGTCAAGTTTCAAGCCTTGCAGAGGAAATTTGCTCAGTCAATTGCTCAAAGGCCTGAAAATCGACTATGTTAGGGCAAAAGTCAACTGTGGCCCACATTCAGTCAAACTTCAAGATTTTTGGTCAACATCCTCATTTTGAAGTATTATTCATCATTTGATCAAGGGTTGATCATGATTCATCAAGGATTACTCACAGTTCATCAAAACCCAAAAGTTGCTAAATTAGGGATTTGTAGGAAAAGTCAACCCAACTTTGACCAAGCATAACTTTCTCATACTTTATCAAAAATGACCCATCCAACGCTCATTTTGAAGAGGATGTAATGCCCTACAATTCATCTTCAGCTCCCAAGTTCAAAATATGCACTCACAAGAAGATATGAATTTGGACATTATAGGTCATTTTGGAAAGTCAACAAAAATACCTTTTGGGTCAAAGCTTCAGACATGAACATGGAAGACTCAATTGAGATGAGACCAAAAGGGTTGCTTAGAGGACATCTTAATATTTCTAAAAACTCCAATTACACCTCTCTAGGGTTAGAATTGAGAGAGTTATGCATTGGTAAAGTTGACCCTTTTTGCAAAATTGCCAAAAGTCAAAAGTGACCAAAATTGCATTTTTTGCCAAATGGGCCCAACTTTTTATGCTTTCACTGAGTTCGTAATGTGATTAACGACCCATGAGCCCTTCCATTTGTCATTCTTTTATTTTTATCATTTATTTTGATTTTATTCCAATTAAATTAAATAAAATCAAAATAAAATCATGAAAATATCAAAAACTAATCAAGGCTTAAGATTTTGTGCATGTTTAGGTCTATTATACAGTTGGAGATGGAATCAAATCGTGCAAGGTTCAAATGGACACAAAAGATTGAATTTTGCTTGATTTTGAAAGATTTGCACAAAGGATCAAATCATGAATCAATGATCATAATTGGAGAAGATTTGAAACAAGTTTGCAACCCTAATTCATTCTAGGGTACATAAGGAACATTGGCAGATCAAAAATGAGGTGATTAGAGGCGTGCAAAACAGAAAGCAAGTTTCAAAAAATTCAAGAAAAGTGGCAAACTGATTTTCACTTTTCAGGTCAATTCAAAGCATTATAACCATCCCAATCAATTGCTGGACATCCAAGGATCAAGATTCAACCACTAGCAAGCTTCCTAACATCCAGAAACACACTGTAAGTGTAACACGATTTCCATACTTTCTTGAATTTGAATATCATAATTTTGGCACATTTAGCATGATTCATTGATATATTCTTAAACCTTATGATGTTTGCAAGCTAATGGTCATATTTAATTACGTTTTCATTAACTGTACAACAATGTGCCATGGTTAGGGTTTTCTCTTCGTTTTTAGAGTTTTTCTGTACAGGAACAATTGGCCATGGATAATGTTACCATGATGCTCGTGAGGTTGCAACGAGTTGATTGGTACCATTGTTTTGCATTTATCATGCTTGTATAGGATTTTGGAAAGGCACAGGGTTATACCTACACCAAGGTGACCGTAGGTAAAAGTCAAAGAACTTTTAGCAACGGTGGGAGGAAGAAGAAGGGTAACGTGGCGCTCCATGACTCGCTCATTCAAATTTCACGCGTTTGATAATTATTATTTTGTTTTTACCATATAATAATTTTTTGTCATTCTTTAAACAACTAAGCAAGCCAGCACAGTGGTAAGGCCATTAGTCTTTGATGTACACGTCCTGGGTTCGATCCCATGCGTGTGCATTTTATTTTCTCAATATTTTCAGGTTGATTTAATGCACCACATGACAAGGCATCCACCATACATCATCAACACCCAGTCAGTAGATCATCAACAAGCCAGATCCAGGGCTCCTTCAGTGAGGGTCCACCGTGTGCATAGGTCAAGCGTGCACACAAGATTGAAAAAGTCAAAGCAGGCCAAGTGTTATTGGGCTCAGAATTGCAAGTCTCACCCCCCTTTTGCCAACATCAACCAGACCCATTCTATTTCTTTCCTAACTTTTCTTATTTAATTTAATTTGTTTAATTATTTTCTTACACAAAATTAATTCCTTTTTTTTTTACAAAAAAATCATAAAATCAATTTTCACAAATTTAGAAGCTGTGTTGGTTAGAGGTTGCGTGGTCAGAAGTTGTGTTGGCCCTTTGCGTTGATTGGGCAGAACAATTAACATTAGATGCACAAAAGTTGTTGTTTGAGCTGTAACAGTAGGAAGTGATGGTCTTGACATTAGAGTTTCAGGATAGCAGTATTGTTTTACTGTGGAATTAGAATATTGTTGAGTTATAAATGAGAAGTTATTAATAAATAATGATGTTTGATGATTTATAAGTAAATGAATTTTGATGAATTATTTTGATTATTTGAGATGTTTTGAGATGATTATTTGAGATGTTTTGAGATGATTATTTGAGATGTTTTGAGATGATTATTTGAGATGATTTGAGATGTTGTTAACTTGGGTGTTACCATTACATTCATGGTTGTGTCGCATACATTGCATTTCTGAGATGGAGCTTATGCTCGTTGAGATGGCCTGGATTGGCAAATTTTGAGATGAAGGCTATGCCTTGTTAATGCCTCTATTAATTGGATAATTTTTGAAATGGGAGTTCTGCTCCAATGGTACCACATGCATTTGCATAGTATTGAGTCGCATTATATGATTTCATAAAGAAGTGTATTTTGATGTTGATGAATATATATTATTATTGAGATTGATTATGATTATGAGATGAGAAGTGGTGATGTTATTGATTAAATTTAATATATTAATTATCATGCGCTTTATTATGTTGTTAGATATCTCACCCCTTCTGTTTGAATGTTGCCCTTATGTTGGTAACGTGCAGGTAATCGAGAGTGAAGGCTGTAAACCTTCAATAGTTCGAGTCGGTGTCATTGCTCTGATATGTAACACTCGGGAGGATAAACGCTTGCTGATTTTTGATTGTTGATTTTCAGTTGTTGAACCTTGAATTTCTTAATATTGAATATGTGATGTTTCGTAGTTGCTATTTTATTTAAAGATGTTATTGAAGAATTCCGCTGTGTAGATGTTGATTTATTTTATTAAATATGCTATGTTGATGGTTCATTCGATGTTTGAAAAAGTGTTATATATCCACGAAGAATGCAATGAATTTGTTAGAAGAATTTGTGACGTCCCGATTCATTTGTATGATAGAAACTTTATAACTCTGATTTATTTTGCATAATTTGCTTGGGGTAGAATTGGGGTGTTACATTACTACTAAGACGTCCTAACATTGCTTTAGTGATTGTACGTCCCTTTCGAATTGACCCTTACAACTCCAACGGCGGTGCTTCATATTTCTTCATAGTAGGATAGCGTTGTCTAAAGGAAACAAGAATAGAAACAATCCTTTTTCGAGTATGTAGATGCTAGTAGGTACTTGCTCAAAACAAACTTTTTCACACCAAACACTTTTCAAACAAAGTTTTCAAAAACAACTTCGTAACACTCTTGAAGACAGAAGCAAGGGTTAAAATGAAGTAAAACAAAACTTTTCAAAACAAACACACACAAGCAATTTTAAAAGATGAGCAAGTACCTAAGAGCCCATGGAAAACCATGGATAGAAAGGGTGCTAACACCTTCCTTTTCTATAATCTACCCCTCGTACTCAAAATCTCGAAAAAGGAATTTTTCTGTGCTTTTTTCCTTTCCAGTTGGATAAAATAAAAGTCGGTGGCGACTCTTGCTTACCGCGACATTTTACGAACACAAACGCAAAACGCAAACCAGCATTTTCTCAAACCAGTAGGTTCTACCAACGTATCACACTATTTTTGAGGCAGGAATTCATGCCCTTTTGATCTGATTTGGTAGCACTTATATAGAGGAATGAAATGGAGCAACAAATAAGGGAAGGATATTGCAATCAAGGCCATGCTAGACAAAACTCAAACATATTAAAAAACTTCCATTTTTGAGATTCTCCTTGCTTTCTTGAGTCGTACACGCTTTTAGAAATATTTGTAACAGGCTAGCATGTGTTGTATTGGGCCTCTAGATGATTGAAACAAAAGCCCAAGCCCACATATTATTATCTCATATTTTATTTGACTTTATTTGCATTTAAATGAATAAAAACTAAAATAAAAGAAATATAAATCATAAAAAATATGTGAATGGATTTAAAGGTTCTCTAACACCTTATGAACATGTTTGAACATCAAAAGTTAGGTCCACTGGTTCAAAATTTCAAGTTTGCTCACTTTGCACTTTATGCATTTCCTCAAATTTTCCCAATTTGTAATGGTCATAACTCTCACAATTTTCATCTTTTGAAGGTGATCTTTTACTTTTTAGAAATCTCAAGATGTACTCTACAATTTCTATTTTGGTCATTTTTTCATTTGGAAAATTTATCTTGATGTAAGTTGCCTTGACAAAAAGTGTCCTTTTGTTGATTTTTGAAATGACCTATAATGTATTAGCTCATATATTTAAATGAAGCACTTTTTGGACTTGAGCATAAATAAAAGTTGTATAGAATTTAATTTCTTTCAAAATGGGATTTAGTTGGGGAAAAGTTGATGAAGCATGTGAAAGTTATGCTTGGTCAAAGTTTTGTTGACTTCTCCTAAGGAAACCCTAATTTGGAAACTTTTGACTTTTGATGATTTGAGGACTTTCCTTGAGGAATCATAATCAACCCTTTATCAAATTATGAATATCTCTTTAAAATGTTTATGTTGATCAAAAATCTTGAAGTTTGATTGTATGTTGATCATAGTTGACTTTTTACCCAATATAGTTGATTTCCAATCATCTGAGTCATTGACTAAGCAAACTTGTGATGCAAGGCTTGAAACTTGACATGAGTATTGTTGAAGACCCATAATGAACCATGAAAACCATTTGAGACCTTTGAAACCCATTATTTCTTATGAAACTCAAAACCCTAGTTGTAGATCCATTGCTTATGAGGAGCATTTGTCTGATCAACTCTTGAGAATCCTTGAGCATTTGAGGTCTTCAGAAGAATGTATTGAAGAAAATGTGAGGGAAAATTTTGGGGTACAACATATACAAATGAGAATCGATTGATATATCGTGAAAATCAATTGCTCATTTCATAACGTTCAAAAATATTAAGAAATATGTAGTGACAATCGATTACTTCAGGATGACAATCGTTTGTCATGCTCAGATTTTCAAATTTTGCTTGGCAAAGATTTTGAGCAATTGATTGCTTAGATGTGACAATCAGTTACTTCAGTAAAAAAATGAAATTTTTGCTAAGTTAAAGATGCAACTTGAGAATTATGCATGTTTAATAGTTTATAATTAATTTTTTAGAACCTAAAGCTTATAACAACTCAATTGTACATTGTACTGTGGTTAATGATCCAATTCCATTTAAATCCAAAATTATTATGTAAACTTATTGCTTTGATTCCAATCTTTCCAATTTTCTTCTTCTTTGATTTTTATTCTAAGATAGACTTTTGTCTTCATCAAAATCAAACTAAGAATGATGAACACATCTTCTTCATAGTTTCATTTTAACAAGTGGATTTATCGCAGATGGGCATGAGAATAGGTCAGACCAGCCTACAGGGACTTATAACCTGGCCTATTTAAGCCTGGTACGACTTCACCTATTTAATAAAAATGATAGGTTTAAGCTTTACTAAAAACCTATTTTATTAAATAGGTCAGACTCATGTTATTAAAAAAAGTATATGAAACCTTATAAGTCGACCTACATATGCATATTTCTTGTCGTATAAAATAAGTTAAATAGTATATAAAAGGCTTTGTTGTCTATGTGAAAAAATAAGTTAAAATTGAGTATTTGAAAGTCTTAATGTGAAATAGTCTTTAAAGTTAGTTTCTAGACCCGACCAAACTTTTAAAATGAAAAGATCAAGCCAAACAAAATTTAAAATAGGCCATAAACCAGACTAAAACTTTTAAATTTAACGTATGTCAGATTCAAACCTTCTAAGACCTAACCGGACTTGACATATTCTCACCCTTAATCGCAGTGTAACTTGTTAACAATTACGCATGCACACGATAATTCATATGTTATCCTTATTAAACAACCGACTTTTAGATTTATCCATATGGCATTCATTCAATCTATTCTCATTGACATGAATGCATTACTTTCTTAAAATTATACTCTTCTAAAATGAGGCTCACATTTATTCTCTCAAAGTTATACTCTTCTAAAATGAGGCTCACATTTACCCCTCAATCTAAAAAGTAGGGGTGACAAACGGACATATGTCCGTCCCTTCTAGGTCCACCTTACAAAAACCCGCAAAAAATAGGGTGGAACATGACTGACATAGTTGAGGATGAAAGCCTAAAATCTAAATCCGTCCTGCAAAAAAGTGAGTGCGGCATGGAAAGTCCGCGGACACTGCACATTTTTAACTTAAAAATACAAAATTTTATACTAATATTTATGTCCGCAAAAGTCCGCGAAAAAAACGGACGGAACGGGGCGATCACATTATAGTATGAGAGCTTAAGTTCTTCACCTGTTCCACATTAAAGTACCAACAAAACAGACATGTCTAACAGACGAACTCCATTTTTACTTAGAACAATTCAATTTCGAAGAAATTATATCTTGATATTTCACAAGCCAACACAAAAAGCTCTTTACTATTTTTCCATCACGACCAAATTTTGCAATAAAAATATTAAATTATAACTTCTTCGCTTAACCTCGAATTTATACTAAAACTCATCTCGTAAAATAAATTTTCTAACGGTCGAGAATTGTAGACAACAAATGAATTTTTTTTATTAATAACCAAGTATTAAAATAATATTTCGCAAATAACCGCGTTTCGAAAAAAAAATACCCAAATAACCATGTTTCAGATGACTCCCCAAAGGAGGAGCCATCTGAAATGGTGCATGCACCTATATTTTAAGGGGAGGCGCCATCTCACTTGGCGCCTATGTGCTTAGGGCATGCCCTAAGCCAAGTGAGATGGCGCCTAGGTGTATTTTTAGGTCAAAAAATGATTTATTTATTTTTCTGGTGCGTTGCGTGTTGGACAGAGATCAACAAAATGGACTTTTTATTAAAAAAATAAATAATTACATCCAACTGTATTATATTAAAATAACAGTAAAAAAAAACAGATTAAAAAAATGGATACAAAAATACTGGAAAAAAAACAGATACATCAGTGATCCCCCGGAACCCGGTAATGACCCCCGGTTCCGCATCCCCGTCCTCGCCTTTCTCGTGTTGGGTGTCGTCACGTTTCCTGCTGCGGCAAGGTCGATGGCCCAGCAAAGTCAATGTGGTCCGAATCCATAAAATCAGTCAGATCTCCATATCTAGAAGATTCGCTCTGGTACAGTCGGTTACCCATACCCTCAAAGTTTGGTCGTGTTGGCGGTGGGTGCGGTTCCATAGTGGGTCTGTAGCATTGATCGTCTGAGTACGGTGGGTAGAAAGGAAATGGATCTTGGGGTGTTTGGTATTGAGGATGTTGGGTGGTTTGGTGATATTGTGGGTGATGGCAGGTTGGGTCGGTTTGTTCGTAATCTTCCGACATTCCCATATCAGGGCTAAGGCTGGATGTTGAGGGGGCCATATTGGGATATGTGGAAGACTGAAATTGTGTGTGGGGTATGCGGGTGTGCTGGTATTGGGATTGGTATTGTGGTTGGGTTTGAGGCATATCGGGATATTGGTAGTTTGGTGTTGATTGTGGTTGGTTGTGCGGCATTTGATTGTAGTTGTGTTGTGGTGGGGACTGTGGTTGGGTGTTTGTGGGTTTGTTTCTTCTTGGGGGTTGGTGGGAGGTTGATAGGTTTTGGGTTTGTTGATAGGGAATCGAGGGTTGTGCCCATTGTATGCGTGGGTCAACCAAGTACCTTGGATGAGACACGTGCATTTCAGGGTTACTAACTGACCTGTACCAAGACAAATATTGATCCGTGTGTCGCATATTACCTTGAGTAAGGAAAACCAGAAATTGCAAGACATAGCGGTGACGCCTCTGCCACATCTTACACCATTCCGGAGCGAAGTCTTTCTAGTTGGTAAGACCCCACTGGGCGTCGACCCTTTTAAGATGCCATGGGGACAAACAAGTTGGATCACTTGGTATCTCTTGATGCATTCCGAACTGCATCTTTACACGATCGCTGTGGTGCATCTCCACAATGTTGAACCGAATGATTGCAGTCTTCGCGGTCCAAGTTGTTGCATCCTCCGGGTTTGGATCATGGCCCAAACCCAAATATGGTCTCCAGACGAACTGCGATAAAATGTAAATAAGGTTAATGCAAAAGTAATGTATAAATAATTTAGTTGAACAAAAGTTAAAAGCTACGACGTACGTCATCCGGGCCTAAGTGATCCAACAGGTTGCGGTAGAGTGCGACATTGAATCTTGGATTCTTGCCGTAATCCATACCCCTCACGCAGTACCTAAAGGAAATGAGAAACATTTTATTCTTAGCATATATTTTGGGAAGAGCAGAATAGTTATAAATGTTATAACTTGATGACTTACTTTGTTGCGTACGGGAAACCGAAAGTGTTGTTGTTGACGGAGTTTAAGGACTCCATCCTCCACCAACCCCAGGCTTGTAGTAAAAAAGCGCACCCATAAAATGTACATTTTTCCTTGACTGCGTTTTTGCACA
Source organism: Vicia faba (assembly GCA_948472305.1). Taxonomy (NCBI): domain Eukaryota; kingdom Viridiplantae; phylum Streptophyta; class Magnoliopsida; order Fabales; family Fabaceae; genus Vicia; species Vicia faba. The sequence continues at coordinate 1,469,815,558 of OX451738.1, read as the reverse complement.
AGGAACTGTATAGGTGGGCTAAAACTGCAGAACCCCAACTATATTTTCTTGTTTTTTCAAAATTTCTTAGTAAATGTAAGTACATAAAATTTACACTATTTCCCGTACTTTCGGGAAATAAAAATGTACCAAAAAGTATCATAAGATAAGTTCTGGCTTTTACTAACCTGTCATTCTCTGAGGAATTTTCATTTAATTCCAAACTTGCATAATGACTTTTCAGCTCAGTGAGTAGTATTCCCTGTCCTCTTGCACCACCACCTTCTACCATATCCCTGCCCAACAGTTCTTCACACTGAGAGTTGGGTTGTTGAACCGACCCGTTCACGGCCTTACCGTCAACAGGGAGACCTAGTAGCATGTACACATCCTCTAGCGTGATGGTACATTCACCTATTGGTAGGTGAAATGTATGGGTCTCCGGTCTCTACCTTTCCAACATTGCAAGAATGAACTTCGAGTCAATGGTGCAGTTGGAGATCTTTATGACATGTCCAAAACCTGCATATTCCAGATATGGGACGATAAATGGGTCGGGATCCAGGTAGTTGTGTGAACGGATTCTGAATCTTTTTGTGTCCTGAGTTCATAATGTAACATGTGTAAGATTAATTAAGATGAACAACGCATTATTTGAAGTATGAAAAATGTATAACCAAAAAAGAAACTTACAAATGCGGCAATGTTTTCCCTTGTGCCTCTGTGAGTATCGCCCATTGTTAGAAGAGCCATTGTTTAAAATGCTTGAGAGTATGAAAGACTTAGGAAGAGATAGAGAGTATGATAGACTTATGAAATATTTCGTAGCAGAGAGTGAGACTTGTGTGGGTGTGAGAGATGTATGATATGGTATGTATTTATAGGCAAATAAGTTTGATATAGTGGTTGCTTGTGCTTGCATGCCTGCGAAGTGTCACATTTGCATGCTTAGGGGGTTACACATATGCATGCATGCATGTACAAAAAATGAAAGGTGTCACTCTTGCAGGCTAGGTGGCAGCCCATGCATGTATCACGATTGGACAGTAAGGGAGGCGCCATTGGATTTGGCGAAAGAGTACAAAAATGAATGGTGTCGCCACCCCAATTGGCGAATAAGAGGTGTCCTTTGTTGCAGCCTAGGCTCAGGCTACGTGACAGCCTTTGGGATTCCTTTCATTATTGCATGTAAGCCCATTGGAGTTGATGGGAGGAGTCTTACAAAATACATGTATAGGTGCAGACTAGGGGCAGCCTAGGTGGCAGCCTAGGGGGTTACATAAGCCCATGCATGTATCACGATTGGACAGTAAGGGAGGCGCCATTGGACTTGGAGAAAGAGTACAAAAATGAATGGTGTCGCCACCCCAATTGGCGAATAAGAGGTGTCCTTTGTTGCAGCCTAGGCTCAGGCTACGTGACAGCCTTTGGGATTCCTTTCATTATTGCATGTAAGCCCATTGGAGTTGATGGGAGGAGTCTTATAAAATACATGTATAGGTGCAGACTAGGGGCAGGCTAGGTGGCAGCCTAGGGGGTTACATAAGCCCATGCATGTATCACGATTGGACAGTAAGGGAGGCGCCATTGGACTTGGCGAAAGAGTACAAAAATGAATGGTGTCGCCACCCCAATTGGCGAATAAGAGGTGTCCTTTATTGCAGCCTAGGCTCAGGCTACGTGACAGCCTTTGGGATTCCTTTCATTATTGCATGTAATATTATTGGCAGCCTTGGGGGGTTGCATCCTTACTTAATTGAAATTTTTAGCCTTACGTTTATCATAACATTGATTCACATAATCTGTCAAATCTTCCAACCTTCAAACGTTCTTACAACCAAACCTTCAAACCTGCAAACAATCAAACATTCCAACCTTCGAATCACTCATAAAATTCAAACATTCCAACCTTCAAACATTACAGCATTCAAACCTTCATACAATCAATAAACCTCAAACATTCCAACCTTCAAACCTTAAAACAATTCTACGCAATGGCCTCTTCACCACAATTTGTCGTCAAAGCACATTTCAACGGTGAGACATACATTTGTCCCACAGCTGGGTTTTTGTTTAGAGACACAGACAACATCTGATTTCTCTTAAACGGGAAAGCCAATTTCTCGTACTTCAAAAAAAGATTGGAGGCCAAACTTGAACGAGGCCCGGTGTCCCAGATATTTTATCATAATCCAGTTTTCTTTGGAAACAACCAAGTAATTTTTTATAAGGTTGAAGTTCAATATGACGAGGATCTCCAGAATATGATTTCCAGCCATGTCTATTCTGGATACGACTCTATTGAGTTATACATTTTGCTTCAAGAGCCTCAGGTGACACAGGAGGTTGATCCTTTGGAGAATGAACAAGATGAGGTAGATGCAGTTGATGATGAAGAAGAAGATAACGAGTTAGAGTTTGATGAAATGGTGAACGATGATTCTGACGATGATGGCATCCCTAGTATTCCTACAGACAAAATCTACACACCACCTCCGCACATGACAAACTTTAACATGGGCGGAGATGAACCTTCTACTGACTTATTTTTCAATCCGTATATGCAGTCAGATGAAAATTTAAAAGAGAAGGACAAGTTTCATAACAGAGAGGAATGCATCAGGGCTATTAAAAAATTTCACATGCTCAACTCGGTTGATTTTAAGGTGGATCGTGTCAACCCGGAAAGGTATAAGACCGGTGGTGCTTGGAGCTTTTTCCTGAAAAATCTTCGGACACACGTGGCTCCTCAACCAGATCTCTGTTTGATCTCGGACAGACATGCCTCCATTGAAAGTGCCTACAATAATCCAGCAAATGGTTGGCATGACCCTCCTTCTACGCATGTCTATTGCGTTAGGCATATCGTCCAGAATTTCTCGAGGGAGGTCAAGGACAAAACATTGAGGAAAGCGGTTATGAATGCGGGATATGCATTGACACAACCCACATTCAAATATTACCGCAACGAGATCTGTTTGTCTAATCCGGAAGCCGGTAGGTGGATCGACAATATTCCGGTGGGAAAATGGACCAGGTCATACGACAATGGCCAAAGATGGGGGCATATGACAACGAATCTTATTGAATCAATGAATGGGGTATTCAAAGGCATACGAAACCTCTCAATCACTGCCTTGGTAAAATCTACGTATTTTAGGATGGCTGCGTTATTTGCCAAAAGAGGTGAAATATGGAATGCGGTGTTGCAATCTGGACAACTATGGAGTGAAAGCTGCATGAAATACATTAAGGCTGAAAGTGCTAAAGCCAACACTCACATGGTTATACGGTTTGACCGACACAGCCACAACTTCATTGTGAAAGAGACAATCGACCATAATGAAGGCCTGGCAAGACAAGAATATAGGGTCATTTTACCTTCTCAATGGTGCGATTGTGGCAGGTTTCAAGCATTTCGTATGCCTGGCTCTCATGTCATTGCCGCTTGTGCTCATACCCATTAAGACGCGCTGCAACTTCTGTCAAACGTTTACAAATCTGAAATGTTGCTCAATGTTTACAACAACAACTTTCCTTTGGTAGCAAAACCAGATTATTGGCCTGCATACGACGGCGAAATAGTGTGGCACAATGACCAAATGCGAAGGAACAAGAAGGGTCGTCCCAAAAGTAGGCGCATCACAACAGAAATGGATGATCTAGACAGGTTGGAAAGAAAGTGTGGTTTATGTCGTCAGGTCGGACACAATCGCAAAAACTGTCTGAATCGGGCGTCTGCCTCGACCGCATAAATATTGTAATACATAAAATCTTTTCATAATTGTGTTGTAAACATTTGGGTTTTCCGTAAACATATTTTGCTATAATTAATAAAACGCGTACAAAAAATAATTAACGATATTCCATCTACGAAATTACAACTGTTAACACAATTTCATCTGACCCATGCATCATCAACATTACATCGTTGTCTGTTTTGACTTCCTCCAACCACACATTAGGTCTTCCTGTCGCATGTGAGGTTGTGGTTCGTTTTCGCTGGATCTTTCGAATTTTTCCCCCTCAGCAAGGTCTCCATCTAGCCATCGAATCAACTCCCGCTTCAGACGCTCCATGGAGTGAATGTGCCAGAATTTCATTTTCATCGCAGGTTTCGTGGCGGAGAAGATAACGTAACCATCTCTGTTAAAAATCATAGGCGACGTCATGACGAAAATAACAAAGTACAAAATAAAAATACAGTGCGAGAAAGTGTGAGAAATTTCGGAAAAACGGACGAATTATTTATAAAACAATATTTTGCCCTAGTTTTGCCCTAGGAGCCAAGTGAGATGGCGCATCCTCTCACTTTTAAGGAGCATGCGCCATCTCACTTGGCTAAAAGTCAAGGGAGGCGCCAAGTGAGATGGCGCCTAGGGCAAAACCCTAGGTGGAGGCGCCAAGTGAGATGACTCCTCCTTCGTGGAGTCATCCGAAACATGGTTATTTGCGTAATTTTTTCCGAAACCCGATTATTTGCGAAATATTATTTTAATAGTTGATTATTAATAAAAAAAATTCACAAATAATAGAATAAACAATTGGAAGAGCTCGAAGAACAATGTCAACTTTCATATCCGCGCTAGAACTATGATGACCATTCTCATCTTTAAAATGGTGCATTCAATTTAAAAATTATTTCAGTGAACACCTATTTCAAATACATCAATACATGATGTAAGACGTGATTCAAACGTAAGTACTAAAAAATAAAATAAGAAAGATCTTAGTATTTAGACGAAAATTGTGTCTGATGAAACTTATTGATGATCGTCGTTGGAAAATCAAATATTTTTATATTGACAGGAGTGATTTATAACGAAAGAAAATTGGGCTACTAATAATATAATAAGCTACATTGTTCTAGTATCTATTCGAGTTTTTTCATCTGTCACCCTAAATGTTATATTTTTTATCGTGTTTATTATTGTCTAAAATTATTATCAATTTTCATAAAGTATTAGTGAATATTTCAAAATTTCAAAATTTCTAATATAAAAGTATTAGTATTTATCATAAATTTCGAAATTTTCAAAATAATATATAAGTTTAATATCGATAATCTTAATATACACTACCAAAAATTTGATTTATTATTGAAAAAATTTTAAATGAATATATTGACTTAAATTTATTTATGAGCCGTTTGAAAATTAATAAAATATGTAGGATGACCAGCTTAATTTTGTGGTGACGAATTAAATTCCCTACCTATTCACGTGCCTAAACCCCATAAATTTGAAATCATTTATGTTTCATTGTCATGATCATAATTATTGATTAAAGGTGTTCAAATTTAAATCAATTCAAATAAAAAATTAAAAATCGATCTAAAAATTGAAAATCACAAAAAAATTAAAATTTATTAAATGTGTTTTGATGTCATTTTATGAAAATTGATCGGTTTGGATCGGGTTTCGGATGAATTTTTTAAAATCAATTCAAATCAAACCGAACTGCATACATATATTTTTATATTTATTTATTTTTTATTAGTATGATATGTTATGTGAATTTATTATTAGATGATAATAATTTTTTTGATAATATTTATTAATTTGATATAATCTATTTATTTTTATTATTTCAACCATAATCGATCACTCTTATTTTGTATTATTAACTTTTAATATACTTTATGTTATATATTATATCAAATTTATGATTTATCAGTAATTTTATAATATTAATAAAAATATAATGTGTAATTTAAATATTCAAAAATCAATTCAAATTAAACTGTATAAAATTAAATCGGATTGAATTGATTTTTTTTAATATATTATCTAAAATCGAATCGAACCGAATCGTAAATAAATTTATCTTTAAATCAGATGAATTTTTACTTTAAAATCAATTCAAACTGAATCGCGGACACCCATATTATTGATTATGAAAAGTATATACTGTTATTAATTTCATATATCATCTCATTCACAGGTGTATTGCTCTCCGTTAAATAATCTTACAT